>OZ004709.1:72412130-73118380 GCA_963924515.1 Vespertilio murinus | reverse complement strand
TAATACCTAGGCTATTTTCCTTTTGTAATGAAGGCTTTTGTCTATCTTGGGGAAGAGTATTCTTCCTTCTCTCACTTTCCTTTTCCTCAGTTATGTTTCTGGACACTGCCTGCATCATGGGTTCTGGAAAATAAGGAATTTTCAGCAGCAAAGAATCTGCAGCTATTAGGTGGCAGTACAGCATCCAATGATTCTAAAAACACCATGAGATGATCTGTCCTAACTTTGGACACATTATTGCTCTCACAGGAAAGTTAGTGCTGCTATTTTCTCCTACCAATTAAAACAGACTCATTCCTGATGGGTAGATCTTGTAGTCAATCATTTATTTCTATTTAAATCCACCCTAAAGAGATAAATCTTTTCAAAGAATTTCCTTTGTCCAACTCAGCCACCCACGATTATCATCACTAGAAATCACATCAGTGCCTCCAATTTTGTAGACATCCTGGAGGGGCAGACAGACACAGGGGCTTGTCATTTGGATGAACTGGTGGCAGGATGCAATCCAGAGCTCCAAGCAGCCTGGTTCCACAGGCATTGCCATCTTTATGGGGGACCTTCCACCCCTTGGATCAAAGCATGTTAGCACTTGGTTCCAGCCTGTCGTTGCCATTCCAACCAGAAATTGGCACAAATGCTTCTGTGTTAGAGTTGTAGCTAATTTTATATATATATATATATATATATATATATATATATATATATATATATATAAAATTGATTTTTCACAGAAAGGAAGAGAGAGGAATAGAGAGTTAGAAACATCGATGAGAATCATCGATCAGCTGCCTTTTGCACACCCTCCACTGGGGATGTGCCAGCAACCAAGGTACATGCCCTTGACCAGAATCGCACCTGGGACCTTTCAGTCCCCAGGTCGACGCTCTATCCACACTGAGCCAAACCAGTTTTGGCTAATTTTCTTTATGTAGGTGCTGACTTCTTTAACAATCTCCTAGTATCTCTTCTGGCTGTAGGCTGGCTCAGTGGAATCCATTGTGTTAATACCAACAACCAGCTGTTTCACACGCAGTGTGTAGGCCAGAAGGGCATGCTCACGGGTCTGCCCATTCTTGGAGATGCCTGCTTCCAGTTCACCAGCACCAGCAGCCACAATCAGGACAGCAGTCAGCCTGAGATGTGTTTGTAAGCAACCATGTTTCTGATGAAGTCTCTGTGTCCTGGGGCATCAATGATGGTCAATAATACTCTTTAGTCTCAAATTTCCACAGGAAGATATCAATGGAGCTACCACCTTCATGTTCAGCTTTCGGTTTATCCAAGACGCAGGCATACAGTACTTGAAAAAGTCTTTCCCATCTTTGCGGCCTCCTTGCCAAACATTTCAATGGTTCTTTTGTCGATCCCATCACATTTGTAGATCAGATGGCCATTAGTGGTAGACTTGCTGGAATCTACGTGTCCAGCTATGATGATGTTGATCTGAGTCTTTTTCTTTCCTATTTTGGCTTAAATTTAGGGATACTTTTCATGACACCTGTGTTCTGGTGGCAAACCTGTAGTGAAAAAGCTCTACCGAATTGTTTTGTCACACCTGGCCTTTAGGCTCCAGGGTCTCTTGTTCTAAGTCTAGGTGAAGGAGCAATGGCTGTCCAGGAACGTTCTTTCCATGGCACATAGTGGGAGCATCAGAAGGGAGTGAAAACATGCAATATCTTTTAAGGTCTAAGCTTGGAACTGGCACACTGTCACTTCTGCTTGCCAGAGCAAGTCACATGGTCAAGCCTAATGAGTCAGGGAACTGTTTTCCATTCCCTGGGATGCAAATATTTGCTTGACAATAATAAATCGACCACACCTCCTTCAATCAATTCCCTTGCCCCTCTCCCTTTGTAGAATCAATCCTGCATGAACACAAGTATTTGTCTTTGTATAAACTTGAGAAGCAGAACATTGGTTAGGAAAATTGTGCAACCGAGCTGACTGATTTCTCCATTAATGAATTACCTTAAGCCTCACCGGACACTAACCATGCCATGTCTAAATTTTCCCCTATTTATTTATTTACTATCTTATGGTGGTAAAATATGTATAATGTAAAACTTATCACCTTAACCATTTTTAAGTGTACAGTTCAGTAGCGTAAAGTACATTCCCATTGTTGTGCAGCCAATCTCCAGAACTTGTCCATCTTGCAAAGTTGAAACTCTGTGCCCTTTAAACAATAACTCCCTATTCCCCACTTCCCCCAGCCCTTGGCAACTACCATTCTACCTTCTGTTTCTATGAATCTGACTACTCATATAAGTGAAATTATATTGTATTTGTCTTTTTGTGATTGGCTTATTTCACTTAGCATCATGTCCTCAAGGTTCATCTGTGGTGGAACATGTGTCAGAATTTCCTTCCTTTTTAAGACTGAATAATATTCTATTGTAAGTATATATCGCCTTCTCTTTATTCTTTCATTCATCAATGGACACTTGGTTAGGTTGCTTATACCTTTGGACTATTGTCAATAATATTGCTATTAATATAGATGTATAAATAACTTTGTGATCATGCTTTCATTTCTTTTCTTTCTTTTTTAAAAAAAATATATTTTATTGATATTTTACAGAGAGGAAGGGAGAGAGATATAGAGAGCTAGAAATGTCAATGAGAGAGAAACATCGACCAGTTGCCTCTTGCACACCTCCTACCGGGGATGTGCCCGCAACCAATGTACATGCCCTTGACCGGAATCGAACCTGGGACCTTTCAGTCCGCAGACCAACGCTCTACCACTGAGCCAAATCGGTTTCAGCTGTTTTCATTTCTTTTTGGTATATATCCAGAAGTGGAATTTCTATATCACATGGTAATTCTCTGTTTAATTCTTTGAGCAAACTTTATGCTGTTTCCATAGTATTTTAAGTATTTCCCACAGTTTTACACTCTCACCAATAGGGCAGCCAAACTTTTTATATTTCTCTGGAAAGCCTACTTTGGCCCTTCCACCAATGATGATGTCATACTGTATCTTTCTTCCTCAAAATTTCCTCCACTTTTACTTTTAGGTTTAGCTGCTGACTTTGCCTCATTTCACTGAGAAAGTAGAAGCCATCAGATCCAAACATACTTACCCTCCTTGCCTCAGACAACATTCCTTCATTTTCACCATCTTCCCATTCTGCTTCCTGTTTGTTACAACCAAAGAGGCATACCCGCTGCTAGTCACAGCTAATCCCTTCATCTGATTCCACCCTCATGCTCAATTCAGGGATTCATCACCTCATTCATTTTTCCAGTTCTTTTCCCATCACCCTTACTGGACTGAGTATTTTCTATTTTTAAAAAACTCTCTCTTGAGGCCTGGCCAGATAGCTCATTTGGTTAGAGCATCACCAGTCAGGGCACATACAAGAATCTACCAGTGAATGTATAAATAAGTGGAACAACTAATCTCTCTCTCTCTCTCTCTCTCTCTCTCTCTCTCTCTCTCTCTCTCTTCTCCTCTCTTCTCTCTTCTCTCTCTCTCTCTCTCTCTCTCTCTCTCTCTCTCTCTCTCTTTCTCTCTCTCATCAATTATATATGTAAAAAACCAACCCACAAAAAACAAAACAAAACAAAATCAAAAACAAAACACAATACCAAAAAAACACTCTCCCTTTAAGAAGTTCACATCATCTATGTGCTATTCTTGCCAAAAATGTTTAACCTGAATCCAATCATGAGGAAACAATCAAACTCATCCAGGATGTGGGACATGCTACGTGACAACTGGCCTGAACTCTTCTAGCTGTCAGTGCCATGAAAGACAAAAATAAGTAAAAATAAAAATACAGAGGCTGTTTTAGATTAAGGAAAATACAGAGACGTGACAATCAAATGGAATGTATGAATCTCTATTGGATCCAGCACCAGGAAAAAAGAAAGCAGCTAGAGAGGATGTTTCTGGACTGTTGGGGAAATGTGAATATGGTCTGTTTATGAGGTAATGTTATTGCTTCGACATTACATTTCTTCAGGTGGGATGTGACATTGAGGTTATGTAGGGGAATGGCCTTGTTCTTAGGGAAAGCATGATGAGTATTTAGGAATATCTACAACTTATTTTTCAGTGATTCATCCCACAGTGAATATATATAGGTGTGAATGGGGGGAGTAAGTGTGGCAGTGTTAACAAATGATGACTAAAGAAAGGTCAAGGGTGAAGAGGAATGCATTGTATTCCTCTTTCAACTTTCTGCAGGTTTGAAACTTTCCAAAAGAAAAAGTTGACCAGAAAAGAAAAAGAAACTTCCCTTGATTCATATCTGCTTGTAGCCATTCCCAGTTTATGGGCCATCCTCAGCTCAATGACTGAGCCACTCACACACAACGCTTCCACCCTCACTTCCCTTCATCACTCGATCCATTCCTGCAGGCTTCTGGGCCTGAAACTGCTCTTGTCTGGGTCCTGATGGCTTCCATGCTGGCAATCCCCAGACCAGCATTCCACGCAGCTGGTCACTCCCTGTTCTCCAGATACTCCTGTCTCTCAGTCTCAGAGACACCTTCTAGTTGCCCTTACCTCAATGGTCTCTTCTTTTTTTATCTTCTTTGCTTGCTTATTTGCTCTCTCTAACCTCTAAATTTTGGGTTTCTCAGGTCCCAGCCTTTCTTCTTTAAAGCTCACCTCAGATGAGTTTATCTATTTCTATAGAGTTAAAAGCTGAATTTGTTCTAATGATGTCCAAATGTACACCTCCAGCCTGGATGTTTTCCACATTTGATAACTGAAATATAGGAGCAAAATTTTAACCCCTCTAGTCTGGCTCCTGCACCTGATTAAACACAGAATATTTACTTCAGCTTTCAGGTGGAGACCTGGAGGCTAAGGCAATTTCCCTTGCCTGGGACCAGGACCACAGAAGATTGATTCCCACTGACTCAATATCTCAGGGATAGAAACTATAGATAACCTTTAGAGACTAACAGCTGACCTTTGCTTTTGTATTATCGGCTATCACAAGATAGGGCAACAGCGGGCTGTTCCCAGCCTTTGGAATTTAGAATTTAGAACAAAGGAAAATTCTTGTAGGTTAGGCCTTTAAAAGGACTGCCTACACCTGAAACGGTGCGGTCATGTGGAGTCCACCTGCATGTGGTGCTCTTGCGGCCATCCTGGCCAGTTTTTCAATAAATCCTTGCCTGCTTTTTTAATCAATCATCAGCCTCCGGTGGTCTTATTTTGAACCCAGGGTTTGACCCCCACAACAATAACTTCACATCTGTCCTTAAATATTTCACATATATTTCAAGTTTAACTTTTAATTATTTGTTCATTAATTGAGCAAATATGGAGGATTCACTCTGTACTAGGCAACTGTCCTAAACACTGGGGACATGGAGAACAAGCCCATTATGGCTGTGCCATTCCAGTTGGGAAAGACAGCAAATATAAAAGAATTTGATGATCATACAGGCTATAAAGAGATTACATTTTTTTAAAGGGGATATGTTAGAGACTGCTTGGGTAGATCTATACCTATTCTTTGGGTGACCAGAGAAGACCTCTTTTCTAAAATGAAATGGAGCTCAGGATGAGAAGTGGGGACCAACAAGGGAAGATTTAGAGATGGGGAGTTGAGGAAGAGGAAATGTGCTTGGCATGTTCCAGACCTAAGGTGTATCACCAGAACTCAGAACCTTGATCCTCTCTCTCTCTGGTTCATATTTTTGAATTCCAGGGCATTTAAGATATGCTGTTTAACTCTATCTGAAAAACCTTCAGTTGACCTTGAATTCCTATTCTAGAATCTTCTTCAGATTAGGAACTACTCTCTGTCTGGGATGGAAAGCACTTTGATTCTTGTATTGGCAAAGGATCAGCCTGTTAGGTCAGAATTTCACCAGCTTTTTCATCCTCCACCATGTGCAAAGCCCAAGTAGTAATCCTGAAATCTTCTTGAAGGGGGAAGGTTTCCATCCTCCATGGCTCCCTCCCAGCCCACTCTTACCCTCTGTAGCTGCCATTATATTCCTGGAGACAGGAGTGTAAGTGTCTCTCCCAGTAAAGTGGAAAAAGTGACTTGATTCTGTTTTATAATCTTCCCTGGGTAGGATTTGTAGCCAATGATAATAAAAGCCCATCTCCCTCAGGGCTAGATACCATTAGGCCTTTGCTAATGAGGCAAAAATCCATCTTTTCCTAAATGAGGGGTGTGTGTGTGTGTGTGTGTGTGAAACCACTCTTTAAATAAATTTGAAACATACTTAGAACTTAATCTTTTTGAGTGAGCAATGCATTCATATTTTCCTAAAATTTAGAACATTAAAAAAGTATAGCAAAAAATGCACCCTCACCCTTGTCCCTACCCTCCCATTTCCTGTCCTCTTCCATCCCCTGCCCTGCAAATGGATAACTACTATCATCAGTTTCTTATGTATCTTGAGTGAGGACCCACTTGGAATCCCTGAATTGGAACAAAGGTTATTTTAAGCTAAAGATGTTTGAGATTCAATAGATACAGAAAAAAGCCTTCTTGGAGTTTCCCTTATCCAACTCAAATCAGAAACCTCGGAGAAATGAGGACTGTTATGAATTCCATCTTCAGGACAGCTTCTGCTACCAGGACACTGAGAGAGAGAGAGAGAGCACCTGCATGAACAAACATTATTACAAACTTTCTTATCTCTGGTTTGTTCTCCTAAAAACCCATTTGTCTTTCCTAAAGAAATCTTTTTGTTCTTCCCGTAGAAGCCCTTTTCCCTTCTTTTCCCTTCTTTTCCCTTCTTTTCCCTTTCCCTTTCCCCTACTCAGTATCTATGATAATAAAAGCAGAGTATGCTAATTAGGCCAGACAGCAGATCGACCTTCCGGACGTCCTTTCAGACAACCCTCTGGACAAAGCCAGGCCTGCGAGGCCCCCTGCAAGAACTTTGTGCATCGGGCCTCTAGAATAAATATAAAAGGCCCAAATTCCAAAGACCACTTTAATTTAGTCATCACTGAGCACTACCACACGTATGCTTAAATAGGTTCTGACTTCCCTCTTGCTGATCTGTCTTTTGTTTAGTCTGCAAGCCTCCACCTTCTGAACCTAAGAGGACAGAGGAAAGTTGTTCCTCTCTGACACTTGCAAAGACTTTTTTTTGGTATATATATATATATATATATATATATATATATATATATATATAACTGTGCAAGCAAATATATTCTTCTCACCCTACTTATACATACAGCACTTATTTATTTATTTAAACACATGTGATTTCACTCTATAAAATTGTTATGCATCTTGCTTTTTTTTCACTTGAAAATATATCTTGGAAACCTTCCAATATCTGTACATAAAGAGCATCCTCATTATTGTTTTTTAAAAATATATATTTTATTGATTTTTCACAGAGAGAAAGGGAGAGGGACAGAGAACCAGAAACATCGATGAGAGAGATACATCGACCAGCTGCTTCCTGCACAACCCCAACCGGGGCTGTGCCCGCTACCAATGCACATGCCCTTGACCGGAATCGAACCCGGGACACCTCAGTCCACAGATCGATGCTCTATCCACTGAGCCAAACCGGTTTTGGCTCATTATTTTTTTTTAAATGTGTTTTTATAGATTTCAGAAGAGAGGAAGGGAGAGGGGGAGAGAGAATCATCAATGATGAGAGAGAATCATTGATCAGCTGCCTCCTGTATGCCTACAGGGGATCAAGCCCAAATCCCAGGCATGTTCCCTGACTGGGAATTGAACTGTTTCTTCTGGTTCATGGGTTGATATTCAACCACTGAGCCACACCGGCTGGACTTCTTTGTATTTTAAAAAATTCTTATTCTTTTTTGTTGTTTGTTATTTTTTTTAAATACTTAAACATTTTTTTTGCTATTTTTAAAGTTAAAATTAACTTTATTGAGGTGTAATTTACATACAATAAACTTCATTTATACATTTTAAGCATCAGTTTGATGACTTTTGATGAATATACACACCTAAACAAGAGCTAGCACCTATCTATTGTCAGAGGATCCTTAGTCCTTTGCAGTCCCCTCAATTTTAATACTTCTTTAAAAAATTTTTAAAATATATTTTTTATTGATATTTTACAGAGAGGAAGGGAGAGAGATAGAGAGCTAGAAACGTTGATGAGAGAGAAACATCAACCAGCTGCCTCTTGCACACCCTCTACTGGGGATGTGCCCGCAACCAAGGTACATGCCCTTGACGGGAATTGAACCCCGGACCTTTCAGTCTGCAGACCGACGCTCTACCGCTGAGCCAAACCGGTTTCGGCAGACCCTTCAATTTTAGGCAACCACTGTATTGCCTTCTGTCACTGTAAATTTGCTTCTCTTGTTTAAAAATGTTATATAAATGGAATCATGTGATAGATATTCTTTTGTATCTTGCTTGTTTTAATCCCTTCAGTGATTTAAAAAACAACAATTTGATTTTAGACAGAGAGGAAGAGAGATAGACAGAGAAATGTTGATTTGTTGTTCCACCTATTTATGCATTCATTGGTTGATTCTTGTATGTGCCCTGACTGGGGATCAAATCCCAAATCCTTAGGGTATCAGGATGATGCTCTAATCTTTCATTTTTGGATACATGCACATAATTAATAATGAAGCAATTCACCACCAACAACAAAAAAATTAGAAAAATTCATGAGACTTCAGTGCTGTGGAATAGTATGGGGGAAAAAAAGGTAAAAAGATACAGCAACTGACCCGGAAAGCTGAATGAAGAGGGAAGCAAAGGCAAATTTGGCTAGGATAGTATTATATGCTCTTGAAAAGGAGAATGGCTGCAGAAATACCCACTTATTTGACTGCTTAGAAGCAGCCAGCCTTACTGTACGCTGCATGGAAGGGAAGCAAAGAGCTAAGAAGGGAAAGAGAGGAGAGGGAGAAGAGCAATATGGAATCCAGGTTAAGCAGATGGAAGAGACTGAGATAGAGTTGCAAAGAGATGACTCCAAGGCCTTTGTTTCATCTGAACTCTAAAATAGACCTGTTCTGAATCTTCAAGTATGTCAGTTAAATTCAACGATCACAGAATAGGCACTGAGAAGGAGTGGTGGAGAGAGTGCTTCACAAAGTACAGGGATGACGTGGTCCTTGCTCTCAAGGAGCTTACATCCTATGTGGGGAGAGATTCCACGTACAAAGCAGTTGTGAAACATATTTACAAAGCAACAGAAATACAAATAAATATACATAGGAATAAATAGCATATGAAAGCTAAGGGGTACTGTGTCAGTAATTGCTTACAAGTCCCTAGGTCAGTCAAAGAAGACTTTCTGAAGGAAAAAGTTTTGGGCTTTGAGTATAATGTTAGCGGAGAGTAGGGGATATGCCAGGCATAGAAGTGGAAGCAAATATGTCTTGTCCAGTAAGTAAGCAGAATAGCTTGATTAGAGTAAGAAGTCTCAAAGGGTCCCGTTAAGAAGTATGATGAAATAGTAGGTGTCTATTTGGTGAGAGAGACTGCAATGTTGGGTCTGGTCCCTAAAACAAACAAACAAACAAACAAACAAACAAACAAACAAACAAAGGAAGATGTTTTCTTTAGGTAGTAAGTGGCCATAGGTCCAGGAGCAATTCCACTGCTCTCAAAAGTTTTGTAGTCCCTCTAAGACTAGTAATAAGATGGTAGAGAAGTATTCAGCATTCTTCAGCAGTTCAAGAACTCTTGCAGCCTTCTGCAAGAACTCTTATGAAGTGTCAGGTGGAAAAACTCAGTGAAATTCAAAGACTGAGGATCTATCATCCAAAGGCTATTCCCAGGAATCTCAAGTGCTCAAGCAGATTGTCCCAGATCCCTGTTACTGATTCATGGTGAGGAGCAGATTATGTATACTTCTAAAGTAACTTATTTTTTTTAATTGCCATGACAATCAACTTTGATACTAACATTTTGTAAGTTAAAATAGGAGTATAAGAAGAGTCCTAATCTATAAGGAATGCTCACGTTCCTCACAAGTCAGGAAGGGCCCAAATTTCTCCCCATCATTAAATGAAAAGGCAGAACATCACACCTTGAAAAGAGGCTTTTCTCAGCCAAAGTTAATAAGACCTCTTTAAGCCTATTGATCTGAAGCTGTTCCAGGAAGGAAAAAAGAGTCCAGGCCAGATACTCAGCAGCAGCCAGAGTTGGACTCTATGTCACCTGAGTTCCGCTGGGAGGCGATGCATGCCACTGATATGGAAATACACTGTTTGAGGACTGATCTTGATGCCATTTGCCTCATTGTGGACATGAAATAAACCCTGCTGGGTCTGCCTATATGTTTTCTCTGGCTGTGCTAATGAAGGCCTCCTCAACACTGCAGGCTGTTTTGGCTGAAGTTTCCGCGAACAAAAGTCCACGCTCCTGAACAAAGGCCGCTCCGTCTTCTTTCTTCACATCCTTGTGGGACTCTGAGTCACTCAGCATGATAACCATGTTTAAGGTGACCAGACGTCCCGCTTTTGGCGGGACAGTCCCGATTTCTAACAATTTGTCCCGCGTCCCGTGATGTTTTAAAAAAGTCCTGATTTTTGGAAAGAATGCACAACAAACTAGGGAACGGCAGGAGAACGGGAAAGGAATATACGGTTTTTGGCGGCCATGTGGCTATTTAGCCAGGATATGAGTTTTATATTATTTTTGTTAATTTTATAATGTTAAGCTTTAATAATAACAAATAATTGTTGAGAACTGATTATCGAGAACTGCTTATCAAAGTTCGCATTGTTGATCAGTTGTTAGAATCTGACCACCATTGTTTGGACTTAGTGAACAATGCGTTTTTTGGGATTGGCAATGACGAAAACATTTTGTAACTGTCTCTCAGACGATACACATTGTCCTGCGTGCTAGTAAGCTAGTTAAACAAGTGATGTCATTACCAATCAGCTATTCAGATAATTTAGGTAAGTAATTTATTTATTTATTTCATAAATACATAAATTTTCTTGAATTTCGCAGACAGTATTCATACTCAGCCTTGAAAGTGACACTTATGACTATACATTATTTTAAAAAATATATATATATATTTGATTTTTTTACAGAGAGGAAGAGAGAGGGATAGAGAGTTAGAAACATCGATGAGAGAGACTCATCAGATCAGCTGTCTCTTGCACACCCCTCACTGGGGATGTGCCTGTAACCAAGGCACATGCCCTTCACCAGAATCGAACCTGGGACCTTTCAGTCCGCAGGCCGATGCTCTATCCATTGAGCCAAACCAGTTTCGGCGACTATACATAATTTTTATTTATTTAATATATTTGTAAATTGTACTTATGTTGAAATAAAAAAAATATTACAATACTATTTTTGCGTTCTATGAAAATTTTTGTTTCTCCATATAGACCAAATTTTTAATCAAGAACCCTTCCCCATTCAATGATGTCCCGCTTTACCAATGTTAAAATCTGGTCACCTTAGACTAGAGTGCTGCCGGGCATCTTCTAACCATGAGGTAGGTCAGGTGGTTGAAGGTTTCACGCCCTGTAATGTCTTACACCGGCAGTGTTCCAGCTGCTCCCCGGTAGTAGGAATGGGTGATAGAACGGAAGGATTCTTGCCCAGCTGTATCCCAGATTTGCAGTTTGATTTGTTTCTCATCAATGTTGACCATGTGGGCCCCAAACTCCTATGGGTAGGTTGTGGACAGACTGGAACAGCTTGTCTAAAAACCGCAGGAGGAGACATGACTTCCCCACACCTAGAAGAGGAGGATGCACATTCTAGCCTTCACGTGGCTGGGGAGCAATCCTGAGTCGCTCTAATCTTTAAAAACATTAAAAAATTAATTTCAGAGAGGAAGGGAGAGGGAGAGAGAGATAGAGACATCAATAATGGGAATCATTGATCGGCGGCCTCCTCCAAGCCCCACACGGGGGTAGAGCCTGAAACCTGGGCATATGCCCTGACCAGGAATCAAACCATGATCTTCTGGTTTACAGGTCAACGCTCAACCATTGAGCCACGCCAGCTGGGCAATGCTCTAACCTTTGAGAGTCATCCATGCTGTCATCTTTCAGTAATTTCATCATTTTTATTATAATCCCTTTCTATGGCTACACTAAATTTTGTTTATCCATCCCCTAGTTGACGGATATTTGAATTGTTTTCAGTTTTTAAAAATTGTGAATGAAGGTGCCATGCACATTTGTGTACAGATCTTTTTTTCTTTCTTAAGGTAACTTAAGCATTTTTGATAACTTATGCATCTTAATATAGACATTCACAAGCTTTTGAGCAACCAGATTACATACAGTTGGTGATCATTAGCTACTTTCACCTGTGGCTATTGATATTTGTGTACAAGTCCTTTTGTAGGCATTTTAAAAAATAGCTTTTTGATTAACACCTAAGAGTAGAATTAATGGGTCATATAGCAGGTATATTCTTTAGGTCCCCAAGTGGTTGTACTATTTTCAATTCCTGCCAGTAAGATATAAGAATTCCAGTTTCTCTCCATCCTAGATGACACTTGGTATTGGAAATCTTCCTAATTTTAGCCATTTGAGCAGGTATCTTGCTGTGGTTTTATTTTGCATTTCTCTGATGACTAATAATGTAGACTATATTTTCATGTGCTTGTCGGCCGTTTCTACAGTGTTGTGAGGTGTTTACTCATGTCTTTTGCCCATTTCTTTTTCCATTAGGTTGTTTGCCTTTCTATTAATGAGTTATCCAAGCTCTTTATATATTTGGAATGCAAGTCCTCTTTCAGATACATGTGTTGTCAATAATTTCGCTCAGGCTGCGGTTTGAATTTTCAGAACAGCAAGTTTTAATCCTGACAAAGTCTGACTTTTTCCCATGGCATGCTGACCTCCCAGGCCCCACACTCCTCTGAGGCCCCCCTTGACTCACTTCCAATCTCTTGCTTTCCTGCTTTGCAGATCAGCTTGTCCAGCTCCTCTCTCCAATCGTTTACAAAATCCTTCTCAGTACTCAACTGAGAAAGAGAGAGAGAGAGAGAGAGAGAGAGACAGACAGACAGACAGAGAGACAGAGAGACACAGGGAGAGAGAGAATGTAACCATCCTTGGAAAAAGTATCTTTCTACCCTTCTCTCTCCTAGCTCTCTCTCTTCCTCTTCCATGCCCTGCACATAATCTCTTCCTTTTTCATCCCTGTACTCCTCCATAATTTGCTCTGTTTCTCATTTATTTTGGGCCAACAAGAATAAAATCAGGCCTTTTCCCAAACTGAAGCTTTCATACAAAATGTTCTACCTGAAACTTCTCCAGATCCAATAGTGCCAGAAAATACTCTCAGGGATGGGCATCTAGGAAGTAAAGCCAGTGACAGTAGGAACCTCAAATTGCAGCTTGATTGGAAGAAAAGAGGCTTATACAGGTTATGTGAGGAGCAAACTGTATTTCTTCTCCTGGAACATTCTCACCTGTGTGCACCAGATTAGATCATGAAAATCTATGGAAGCCTTATTAACCCTCCTCATCTGCATCAGAGTCACTCACCTGAGTAGGTTTTTATTTTTTAAACTTATCTAAATTTCGCCAATAATTTTTCTTAAAAATTTTATTGAGTTTATTTATTTTAGACAAGAAGAGAGAGATAGAAACATCAATGGTGAGAGAGAATCATTGATCGCTGCCTTCTGTATGCCCTACACTGGGGATCGAGCCTACAACCTGGGCATATGCCCTGACCGGGAATTGAACTCGTGACCTCCAGGTTTATAGGTTGATGTTCAACCACTGAGCCATGCCGGCCAGGCCTGGGTAGCTTTTATTATTGCCTCTTTCCCTCCTGAACCAGAGTTTGGCTCTATCCATTAGACAGTAATCGTTCTCAAAGTGTCGTCTGCATCACCTGGACAGCTGTTAGAAATGCAAGTTTCTAAATATAGCAGTGGGTCTCACACTTGAGTGTGCATCCAAATCACTGGGAGGGTTTGTAAGAACAATTAGAGCAGAGATTGCTGGAGCAGCTCCAAAGTCTGGGACTAGCCTGAGAATTTGCATTTCTAGTTCCTACTCCAGGGACACACTTTGAGAACCACTGTACTAGTGGTTCTGAGTCTGTTGGCCTGGGGTCAGGGAGGCCTGGACAGTCCATTATTTTAGGAACTCCTCATGGTTCTGATGTGCAGCCAGACTTGAGAGCTCCTGGTACATGGGCTGGGGTACAACACGCTAGAGATACACTATTTTAGTGGGGTAAACAGCGTTTTAAACACAGAACCTTCCTAACGGGTTATTTTCCTTGTCTAGTTTTCCTTACATGTCAACCCACAGGTTTTCACTAAGGACCTGCAAAGTCTTGAACGTGCCCCTAAGCAGGGCTGTGCTGGCCTGGCTATTGGCACTTGGCCCCAGGTGCTGTTGCAGGGTAAGAGGAGCTAGTCGGGCCACAGCTCACTTGTCTGGAAAGGGCCATGTTTTTTTTTTTGATACTTACTGCTGGTGGTAGTAAATATCAAAACTATTGCCAAGGGCCTCAAGACTGGGACTGTATTTGAGGCTGTTCTATGATGATTGTGTTTATTGTATTACATGCAAGCCTTTGCTATTCAGTTATGCTTCTCTCAAGTGTGGTCACCCAGGCTTTTGTACTCTTTTACTGAGGCATAATCTAAATATAGAAAAATGCACACATCCTAAGCAGACAGTTCAGTGAATTTTTACCTATGTATGCACCATGTCTCCACCACGCAGATCAGCATAGAGGACATTTCCATGATCCAGTAAGTTCCTTGGAGTCCTATTTTGGTCAATTCTCACCTCCTACTATTGATCTGTATTGACACAGATGAGTTTTGCCTCTTCTTAAACTTCATATGAATATCATCACATAGGATGCATTTTTTTGTGTGTGTGTGTGTGTTTGGTTTCTTTTTCTTAACATTGTTTTTGAGATTTATCCATATTATTGTGTATAAGAGCAGTTCATTCATTTTCCTTCTGTGCTATACACAATATATTTACCCATTCTTCTATTGATGGACATTTGAGCTGGATTTAGATTTTGGCTATTATCAATTCAGCTGCAGTGTACATTTTTGTATATGCCCTTTGCTGTATAAAAATTCATTTCTTTAAAAAATGTTTTTATTGATTTTTTTTTTAGAGAGAGAGAGAGTAAGGGAGAAGTAGAAAGAGAGAGAAACATTGATAAGAAAGAAGCATCCATCAGCTGCCTCCTGCACGTCCCCTACTGGAACCTGGGCATGTGTTCTCTCTAGGAATTGAACTGGTGACCTCTTGTGCATGGGACAATGCTCAATGAACTGTGCCACACTGCCAGGGAAACACTCATTTCTTTTTTCTTTTTCTTTTAAAAAATATATTTTATTGATTTTTTACAGAGAGGAAGGGAGAGGGAAAGAGAATTAGAAACATCTATGAGAGAGAAACATCAATCAGCTGCCTCCTGCACACCTCCCACTGAGGATGTACCCGTAACCAAGGTACATGCCCTTGATCGGAATTGAACCTGGGACCCTTCAGTCTGCAGGCTGATGCTCTATCCACTGAGCCAAACCGGTTAGGCCCTAACCATTGGGGAAACACTTATTTCTTTTGACCATATACTGGGAGTGGAAATGCTCAGTCAGATGTTTACGTTTAACTTTAGAGGAAATTGCAAAACAGTTCTCTGAAGTACTTGTACAACTGTGCACACCCATTAATAGTATACAAAGGTTCTGGTTGCTCTACAGCCTCACTCATCCTTGCTATTTTTAGAAGTTTGATTTTAGCTCTTCTAGAGAGTATGTAGCCACAGTTTTAATTTTAATTTTCCTGTAACCATTGATACTTAACATCTTCTCATGATTCCTGGCCATTTGGACATTCCTTTATGTCAGTGTTTCCCAAAGTGTGGTACGCGTTCCCCTAGGGGTACGGGAAGAGTTTGGTGGGGGTACGCGTTGCACTGGAGTTTGGTGGGGATATGCACTGCACTTAGCTGGGCCTAATTCTACGTTCTCATGAGTCAAGTCAAGACAGTCTTGTGAGGCGTGAGATGGTCCGGTGTGCAAATAAATGTTATTTATAATATAACTTTTATTTATATTTTATTATGAATAATTTTATTTTTCATTTATTATTATTTTTGTATGTACCCAAAAAATAAATATATTTTGATTGTTATTAAAATACATCCATTTTTTTTTGACGAGGGGCACTCAGCATTACGAAAATTATAGAAGGGGTACACATATGTCAAAAGTTTGGGAAACACTGCTTTATGTGAAGTGCCTGCCCAAGTTATTTGTCCATATTTCCTAGTGGGTATCTGAGACCTTCTAATTAAAAATGTTATGAAATAGTGACTTACTTATTGAGAGGGATTGAGAGTGTCTTCAGTGGGTTTGTGAAAAGGAGAATGAACGAGATAAGGGCCCTTCTTACTGAGTCTGTTCCTCTGAAACTGATCTCTGTCTCCCTAGGACCTAGAAGAGGGACAGGCACAAGACTGGAACCCAGTAAAAGCTCATCAGATATGGGGACCATCCTTCGTTTTTTGTGTGGGAGGGGTGATGGGCTGAGGTGGACCTTGCAGTCAATGACATCTGTCACTCTCTACTCTTCTGCTGGGGGCTAAGTCCAGCAGGTCATAAATGCAAGAAGTTCATCAAAAGGTTGTTGAACCTTGAGGCTTCAGCAGGGCTGAAGATACATATTATTGCCTGCTGCCTGACAGCTGAGGGCATTTCCCCAAACCTGAAAATCTATGTTATTACCTGCTGCTGGCCAAACAGCTGAACAGTCAAAGGCAGTTCCCTCAACCTGATACTTTACTGCTTACCAAACTTTACCTTTGATATGTGTGTTTGCTTTGCTTTAAGGCAAAATGTGCGAATAAAAAACCTCAGGTCCGGAGATTCAGGAGAACTTAGTTACTAAAGCTAAGCTCCACCTGGCTCCTCCATGTATTCCAAATTTATATTTCATGTCTAGTCTCTTTATTAATTTACTCACAGTCCTTCTCCAGATTCCTGAACCCGTCTAGATGCAGGATAACACCCTGGCACTCTTCCACCCCTCTGAAGCTACACCAGACCTTGGGTACCCAGTGCTGGACATGGGCTCATAAGCAGCCTCAGACTACCAGATAGCTAATACAGCCCTGATTCAGACTTGTTGATTAGCCTGCTTGGGTCCCATGAATACCCTCTCCAGAAACTGGGGTTCTCCACAACCCCTTGGGATTGCATCACTATTTATGCTTCAATTAAAAATGTTTTTTAAAATCCTCACTTGAGGCTATTTTTTCCATTGATTTTTTAGAGAGAGTGGAAAAGAGAGGGAAAGACAGTGAAATATCAATGTGAGAGAAAAACATGGATTGGTTGCCTCCTGGGGCTGCAGAGGAGCCTGCAACTGAGGTACGTGCCCTTGACCAGAATCAACCCAGGGACCTGCAAGCTGACGTGCTGTCCACTGAACCGAACTGGCCAGGGCTATGCTTTACTTTCTTTAAAGTCAAGATGCATCAATGGCACAGGTTTTCTAGCATCTAGACCCCAGATTCCCAGAAGAGTTCCTCTGAGACCACAGCCAGGTCTTTGTTGACCCTTTGCTCTGCCCACGATGATTTCCAAATTGGGGATCAGTGTGGGATGCATGGTGTTCTTTTGTATGCAGGACTCTGATAAGCAGCCTCCACCTCATCTCCTTTGCCACCTGGCTCCCAAGCAGAGCAATCAGTGTTTGTGAACTGAATGGAGAAATGAATGATTTAGGGTCTGACTCAGCTCCCAATCAGACAAGCCATTCCTGCTACCTTGGGCCAAAGGAAAAAACAAACTGCCTTTTCATGTTTTTCCAGAGACTCAGAAATGTAGATGTCTTCCTGTTCTTGATGACTTCATCAAGTCCTAACATCCCTTGATTATTGAACATTGTTGTGTCCACTAAATTTTTTGAAACAGTAAATCCCATTTCTGCATTGACATCATAATAAAAGATGTGCTCAACTAGTAAAAATATGTTAAGAGAATAAAATGCTCAGTTATGCAGTTCTGGAATCCCCAGAATCAATCAATCATTTAAGTAGCTAACATTTATTATGTATCTCTTTGGTGCCAGGCATTGGGTGGGGCGTATGATACTGGAGATTTCAGTCTGGGGTGAAAGACTTTTCTGACTTAGTTTCTTCTCCTGACACTTCATTCCTGATCCTTTCCTGGTGTGTGATTTCTCCCGTACTTGTGGATCCTCCGACATCCCACTGATGGCTAGTTTCCTAGTCTCTGGCTAGTTTCCAGTGTCTGATTGTGCTAGGTTGTAATTCTATGTGCTGACAGTAGGCGTCTCCCTTTTAACACGCGACATACTCCCATGGCTGAAAATGTTTTATGGGTGACAAGTAACAGTGTAAAAGTAAATTTTGTGAAGTTGACGTTTTATTATTTATTTATTTACTTATTTTAAAATCTGTATTGTTGAAAGTATTACATAGGATCTCCTTTTCCCATCAATTTGTAAAAGGGAAAGTGGAATAGAGAGGGAAAGACAGAGGGAAACATTAATGTGGAAGAAACACATGGATTTGTTGCCTCCTGCCCGAGCCCTGACTAGGCCCCGGGGCTGGGGAGGAGCCCACAACCAAGGTAAGTGCCCTTGACTGGACTCAAACCCGGGGCCCTTTGGTTGCCGGCCGATGCTCTATTATCATCTACTGAGTCAAACCGGCTAGGGCATTATTATTATTTATTTAAAATTACATTTGAATGAAGAGTGACCTTGGGTAGTCAGGATATATACATTTTTCTGGGCTAGTGCAATCTAACAGAACTTTTGACAATCTGAGTTGTCCAATGCCAGCAACCAAGAACACGTTTCACCAATGAGCACTTGATATGTGGCTAGTACAACTGAGAAACTAAATTCTATATTTTATTTTATTTCAATTAACTTAATTTTGCTTGTTGAGCCGGGAGCATGGCATGTGTTTTCTTGGGCCGCAGGTTCAGGGGCGTGTACTTCTTGCCCTGGTAGAATTTTCTGAGGTTCTCTTTCTGGGTCTGGTTAATGACGGCAGGAACACGGGCGATGGACTTGCGAACAACTCGGATCTTAGAAAGCTTGGAAGCTGCGCTGCCTGTCAACTTGGATTTTAGAAAGCCTTGGAAGCTGCGCGCAGCTGGGGCAGCTCCACCACCTTCTTGCCTCGAAGATCCTGAGCCTTAATTTTGGCCATGGCTAAACACCCCTGCACCGATGCCTGCTCGGAGAGTTCAATTAACTTAAATTTAAATAGCCATATGTGCCCAGTGGTCATTGTATCAGGTAGCACAGCTTTAGAATAATTTTTGTTTCTATTATTTCGGCCAAGGAAAAACAAGAAAAGCAATGTAAGGACACAGCAGCAGCAGCAGCAGCAGCAGCAGCAGCAGCAGCAGCCAGGAAACCCCTCCTCACCAATGTTCAGTTAATGATTCCACTTCAGGTTGGTTTATGGAAGACTATAGAGCCAGGAGATTTGGGAGTCAATTGTGGCCTTGCCACTTAATAGCCGCTGTGGTCTTGGGCATGCGAGTTCACTTCTCTAAGTCTCATTTTTTTTTCATCTGTAAATTGGGGACACTAACAGCCATCTCAAGACTATGGTGAGGAGTGAGTGAGATACAGCCCTGGGGACAGCACCAGCACACAGTCAGTGCTCAACAAACAGCGCCGCTGCCCCTGCTGCTGGTGACACTGCAGGACAGACCACCCAGAGCAGAGCTGCTCTCCTGCTCAGTGTCTCTCCTGGGGCTAAGGCAGGGTGAGGACACAGTCCACGGTCAAGAACATCAAGCAAATGGATTAGCCAGGAGTCACCTGGGAGTCAGGCTACTGTTTCAACTTCACTCCCCCAGAGGTCAAAACCAAAAGGGCTGACCAGGGACTGAACTGTGCCCCAGGAAGGTGGGGTCTTCACCCCCCACTGGTGTTCTTTGGATGGTTAACCCCTGCATGGCTTCTGCCTCCCTCTCCAGGTCTGACCACGATGAGTGCTGGTAAAACACGGACCCGCTGGAACTCCCATTCTGGGTCCAGCAGATTGGCTGCCTCCACCTGTCTGGGTTATGTTAACCATCTTTTATTAGAGGTTCCCCTCCGTTATATTAATGGGGGTTCTCCTCACCTGCACCCATCCCACCATCGACAGTCCTAAACACGTGAGGCCATAGCATGTGAATGTGTGTGGGATCATTAAGCAGTGTCTCCCAAACACTCCTGTGGGCACAGACCACCTGATAATCTTGTTATCTGCAGATTTTGACTCAGGAGGCTGGGGGTGCAGTGCTGACAGTCTGCATTTTCTCAAGTGGCGCTGGTGTTTGCTATCCTAGCACCACATTAAGTGGCAAGATTGTCTCAATCGGTGGTTCTCAAAGTATGGTCCTAAGACCAGCAGCATCAGCACCCCCTAACACAGCCGTGGGCAAACTACTGCCCCGAGGGCCGGATCCCGTCCATTCAGCTGTTTCCGGCCAGCGGAGCTGAAAGAGCGGAGGTTCTCTTGCTCTCCCCTTCACTTCTTCCCCAGCAGCCCAAGATGAGAGTGCCAGCATGGTCAGGTTGCTTTGTTCCGGTCCTCCGGTCCAGTTTAAGAACCCATTGTGGCCTTCGAGTCAAAAAGTTTGCCCACCCCTGCCCTAACTGCTACTTGTTCGAAGTGCACGCTCTCGGGCCCCATCCCGGACCTCCGGTGTCAGAGACGCAGTGGGACCCAGCAGCCTGTGTGTTATCAACCTCACCCGTCACTCGGATGCCAGCTAAAGTTTGAGGATTGTTCTAAGTGCCTGGTTCTCAAACTTGGGCTGGTCCTTGGAATCACTTGTTTCCAGATGATCATTTTTCTTTATTTTTAAAATAGTTTTTTTTGATTTTTCTTTTTATATTTAAAAATCAAAATCATGGAGGTGTAATTTCCAGTTGCTTGAGTCCTAACTCAACCTTCAGGTTTGATGGGGTGGGAAGGCAGTTGGGGCATCAATATTTTTAAGTCTCCCTGGATGGGAGAATACACACACACACACACATACACACACACACACACACACACACACACACACACTATTGATTTCAGAGAGGAAGGGAAAGAGAGAGAGATAGAAACATCAATAATGAGAGCGAATCGTTGATCGGCTCCTTCCTGCTCACCCCACACTGGGGTTCAAGCCCATAACCCCGGCATGTGCGCTGATCGGGAATTAAACTGTGACCTCCTGGTTCATAGGTTGACGCTCAATCACTGAGACATGCATCAACTTTTAAAGTCATGGCAACTGAGTAGAATTATCTGGAAAGCTTTAAAAAGCCCTGATGCCTGGGTCCCACCCCCAGGGATTCTGATCTAGGGATTTTTCCAAGTTTGGAGCTTTCAAGGTTCCCCGAGGCTGAGAACCACCACCTAAATGATGGGGATTGGGGGGGGGGGGGCGAAATGAGGGGGAATTCCTGCTTTCGAGCTGGATTTGGGAGGTGTTTTTGTCTTTATTAGAGAAAGCGGTTCTTGGATCACCCCAGATGGGAATTGGAAGGGTCAGCAGGAATTGGAGTTGTAGGAGGGAGATATCTTGTCACAGAGTGAAACTTGCCTGTGAGGAAAGGGAATCCCTGAGGGCTGAGATGCCTGTGGAGCCTGAGGTTTATGGGATATTTGTTCCTTTTAACGTTTTAATTTAACATAATTTCAGGCTTATGTTTGCAAGAATAGAACACATTTTTTTCCCACTCTTCGCCAGATTCCTCTCTCTCTCTGTGCATTTTTTTTTCTGAATAAAGTGAGAATAAGTTGCAGATATGATGCCCTTTACCCCACAAAGATTCAGTTGTACAATTCCTAAAAATATAAAGGACATTCTCTTATATAACCACAGTGTGATTACGCAACTCCAGAAACTTGTATCAGTTCAATACAATTAGCTAATCCACAGACCTTACTCAGATTCAGTTTTCACCAACTGTCCCCATCATGTTCTTTATAGCAAAACAGCATCTCGGATCATATGTTACATTTAGTGATCCTGTCTCTACTCTTCTCCAGGCTGAAACTGGTCCTTGGGCTTTCTTTGTCTTCTAGGACTGGCATTTAAAAAAATATATTTTATTGAATTTTTACAGAGAGGAAGGGAGAGGGATAGAGAGCTAGAAATGTTGATGAGAGAGAATCATCGACCAGCTGCCTCCTGCACACCCCCTACCGGGGATGTGCCCGCAACCAATGTACATGCCTTTGACCGGAATTGAACCTGGGACCTTTCAGTCGGTAGGCCAACACTCTATCCACTGAGCCAAACCGGTTTCGGCAGGACTGGCATTTTTGAAGAGCATGGGCCATGGAATTTTGTAGAATGTCTCTCAGATCAGGTCTGTCTGATGTTTCTTCACGATTAGACTCAGGTTGTGCATTTTTGGCAAGAAGACTACGAAAGGCATGTTGTGTTCAACTCAGTGCATCATATAATGAGATCATGAGGTCGATTTCTTGGTTTGGGAGACTTTACAATAAATTTGCATGATCAATACTTCCAGTGTGAAGGAGCATCAAGAAGCCTTCGGGAGACTGGCGAGGTCTGCACCAACACCGGCAATTAGCTCAGAGCCCTGAAGGACGGCAGCAAAGGCTCGAAGGCAGAGGGGAGAACAGAGGAGCATAGCTGAGAACTGGCGCTCAGGATGAGCTGAGGCTATGAAAAATGCTGAAGGCAACCACACGTGCTTTTATTTTTTTTATTTTTTTTTTTTAATTTTTTTATTTTTTAATAAATCTTTATTGCTCAGATTATTACAATTGTTTCTCCTTTTTCTCCCCCATAGCTCCCTTCCACCCGATTCCCACCCCACCCTCTGCCCTTACCCCCTCCCCCATCATTGTCCTCATCCATAGGTTATACAATTTTAATCCAGTCTCTTTCTGCACCCCACACCCCTTCACCCTGATAATTATCTATCCACTCCCTTTCTTTGCCCCTACTTCTATTCTTAAGTAATACCTTTCAGCATTTCATATAATACTGGTTTGGTGGTTATGAACTCCTTTAGCTTTTTCTTATCTGTGAAGCTCTTTATCTGCCCTTCAATTCTGAATGATAACTTTGCTGGATACAGTAATCTTGGTTGTAGGTTCTCCCTATTCATCACTTTGAATATTTCTTGCCACTCCCTTCTGGCCTGCATGGTTTCTGTTGAGAAATCAGCTGATAGTCGTATGGGTGCTCCCTTATAGGTAACCAACTGCTTTTCTCTTGCTGCTTGTAAGATCCTCTTTTTGTCTTTTACCCTTGGCATATTGATGATGATGTGTCGAGAAGAATTTTTCTTTGGATTCCTCTTGTTTGGGGTTCTGTAGGCTTCCTGTACTTGTAAGTCTATTTCTTTCACCAGGTGAGGGAAGTTTTCTGATATTATTTCTTCAAATATGTTTTCAGTATTTTGCACTCCCTCTTCTTCTGGCACCCCCATAATTCTGATGTTGGTGCGCTTGCAGTTGTCCCAGAGGCTCCTTACACTATCTTCAACTTTCTGGATCCTCTTTTCTTCTTCCTTCTCTAGCGGAGTGTCTTTTGGCTCTTTGATCTGATTCTTGTGTTCTTCCATTCTGCTGTTGGATCTCTGCATAATATTTTCCAATTTAGTCAGTTTATCTATACTTTTTAGTTGGGTCTCATGGAGTTTATCGAGCTTTTCTAGGATATTGTTGCATAACCTTAGAACCGTAGTTCTGAACTCTATATCCTCCATCTCTTTTGTTTGAGATCTGTTTCCTTGTCTCGGCATTATCACTATTTTTCAGAGTTGGTAGGATGGCTTTGTGTGTTTGGTGTCCTATATAGCACAGTGAGTCAGCCTCCTCAGTTACCTGAGGTAGACACTCTTGGTGATCCCCTTTGTGGACTGCGTGCACAGCTTTGTTGTAGCTAAGTCTCTATTGTTGTGAATTGACCTTCAGGCCAATTGGATGTGGGTATCAGCTGTGTCTACTCTGGGATAACTTCTGTATTGGAGACAGTCTTATAGGATCAGACTTGAAAAACTGCAGAAGCCTCTGCTCAGCTTGGATGGGGCGGAGTCTCAGGGCTGAACTGACAGTCTTGGCTTCTGCCCTGCCCTTGTGCACTCGCCTGAGTTTCCGCCTGACCGGCCCAGGTTCCCCAAGCAAGAGTGTGGGTGCCGCAGGGGCTCACCCGGACTTGGGCTGGTCTCTGTAGTCTGGAGCTTCTGACTCCTTCCGCTACAGAGAGGCCGCCATCTTGTACATAGAGGCAGCGGCAGCCTCCGTGGTCAGACTGGAGCTTCTGACTCCTTCCGCTACAGAGAGGCCGCCACCTTGTACAGAGAGGCGGCGGCAGCCTCCTCGGTCAGACCTGGAGCTTCTGACTCCTTCCGCTACGGAGAGGGAGAGGCGGCGGTCAGACCTCAGCGCGTACTTGCTCACGCGCGCGAGTCTGTAGACCCTGCCGGCTGCGACTGCGACTCCCGGTCCCCGGTCTCTGAGTCTCTGAGTCTCTGGGTGCCTTTCTCTGCAGTCCAGACTCCACCCGTATGAGCCTGGGACCACGGAATTTCAGCCGGGGCTGGGTTCAGTGCAGTCGGAAAGGGTTCCGTGCAATCGGGGATTCCTCCCCTCCCACCGCCAGGCAGGTATTCGGCGGCCGCGTGCGCGAGCGTCTCCCTACCTCAGTGCTTTTCGGCTCCCAGTCCGATCCGTGAGCCTCTCTCTTTCTTTCTAGTTGTAGCTATTCCACTCCGCCAGCTTTCCTGACGTTTTGGTGAAGTCCTTTTTGATTTTAGTTGTTTTTTTAATTAAATTGTTGATGAGGCGGCAGCTTAGGAGACTGCCTAGGCCGCCATCTTGGATGTTCTCCCACACGTGCTTTTAAATTGCTTACTTAAAAAACACTAATTTGTTATTCTGTCAATTAAAAATAGAATGTGCCTATGGTAGAAAATACAAAAAGGATAAAGAAGGAAATAGCTACGTCCTAAGTCCTACCACCAGCAACCATGGCTAATATTTTGGCACAATCCTTCCCAGCTTCCAGAAAGGGCATTGAAAGCGGTGCATCATGAAACATACTCAGGAAGAACTAAGTCTTCTCTGCTGGGGAAGGTGATGTCACACCGGTGGAGGCCGGCGAGAGAGGGTGGCCTGTATGCCCACTCACTCAGTGAGGATGGCATCTGTAACCCGGGCAGGGGACCGCTAAGCCCGGAGGAGGCAGAGCGTGTATTCCAGAGCCCAGAGCACTGCCCCGGTCTTCCAACCCTCAGGCTGGTTCCGAAAGACGAGCTGGGCAATATTTCACTGATTTGTAAAAATGAAAAGGGGGTGGGGTGGGAGGGAGATTGTGTGGTGATGGGGGACTCCTAATTTGAGACTAGGCTGTGTGCACTCCTGATTCAGGCTGGAGAGGCCCACAGGGCAGGAGCAGGCAGGGAGCATATGGTACCCAAAATAGCCTTCACAACGGTCTGTCCAGGTGGGTGTTTCTCATTCTTGTTTTACAGACAAGAAAACCGAGACTCAAAGGGAAATGACGTGGCAGATGCCATCAGTGCCTTCCTCACTGCCCTCATCGGCCCCAGAGAGTCCCAGCATGTGCTGATGGCTTCCTGCATCTCCTCACAGGGTGACCTCTGGCTTTGGAATGTGGGGAATTAACACCCCAAAGAGAGTCACTTTCAACTGGGGAACTGATGGTGAATACTCTCAGTTTGCTCTTTAATGAGACAAGTTATTTTAAAAATATGTTTTAATGATTTTTATAGCAATACAAAGGGAGAGAGATAGAAACATGGGTGAGAGAAAAACATTGGTTGGCTGCCTCCTGCACAGCCCTCATGGGGGATCAGGCCCGCAACCCTGATTGGGAATCCAATGGAAGACCTCTGGCCAGGCAAATATTTTTATTGTGCCTGGCCAGAGGTAGATCATGTGCCCTGATTGGGAATCCAATGGAAGCACACTGGCCAGGCAAATATTTTTATTGTGTTAAAAAATACATTGCACATGATTTTACCATCTTAATCATATCTAGAACCTTTTCATCTTAGAAAAATTGAACTCCTATACCCATTGAACAACTCTTCCCACCCACCCCCCCCCTCCAGCCCTGGAAACCACCGTTCTGCTTTCTGTTTCTATGAATCTGACAGCTTTAAGTGGAGTCATGCAGTATTTGTGCTCTTATGTCTGGATTATTTCACTTAACATAATGTCCTCAAGGTGCATCTATGTTGCAGCATATGACAAAATTTCCTAATTTCTTAGGTTGAAAAATATTTCCCACTGTACATATAAACCACATCTTTATCCAGCATAGTTTGCCTCCACCTTTTGGCTCTTGTGAAAAATGCTATGAACATGGGTGTGCAGATACCTCTTTGAGATCCCATTTTTAATTATTTTGGATCTATACCTAGAAATGGGATTGCTGGATCATATGGTAATTCTATTTTAAAATTTTTGAGGAGTATTCATACTGTTTTCCACAGTGGCTGCACCATTTTATTGATGAGACAATTTTGAATTTTACTCATTCTTTCAGAGGGTCCCCAGAGGGACTGATCATTGTGGTAACATAGTCACAAATGCTTTCTTTCTATTGGCTACCTTCTTTTCTCTTTCTCACCTCCCCACTCTCCTACCTGTGTTTCCTGAAATAATCCCCCAAATAATTGACATGTACCACGTCTCGGTCACAGGGTCTGCTTCTGGCCAGAACCTCAACTAAGGCCCTTCATGTGCTTCAGGTTACACAGTTAATAAGTGGTTTGTCTGAACATTTATTGCTGTACTAGAGGCCCGATGCACAAAATTTGTGCAAGAGTAGGTCTTCTTTCCCCTGGCTGCCAGCTCTGGCTTCCCTCTGGCCCCTGGGGCCCAGGCTTCTCTCATAGCCCCAGCTTCATCTGGAAGGATGTCCAGTCTAATTAGCATATTACACTTTAATTATTATAGATAATAAACCACCTAAAACTTGATGGTTAGGACAACAAATCATTCATGGTTCTGTGTTGTGACCGAGCTCGACTGAGTGCTTTTCACGTGGGGTGTAACCTGGTTGCAGTCAGATGTGGGTGGGGCTGGAGGCAGCCGAAGAAGGCTCAGCTGTGCTGGCAGTCGGTGGCTGGCCGCTTAGCTGGGGCTGTCAGCCCAGGTGGCCTCTCCACATGCTTGGAGAGCTGGTAGCTGGTTCCAGAGAGGAGCATCCCAAGAACAAACATTCCAACAGGCATGAATAGGGAGCTGCTAGCCCAGGTAAAGGGGTGGCCTGGAAGTGGCACAGGGACAATTCCACCATACACTGTGGGAGAAAGCACTTACAGGCTCACCCAGGTTCAAGGGCTCCTGCTCTTGATAGGGGTGGGGTCAGGTCCACATCACAGAAGAGCCTATGGGATGGGGATATTTTTGTGAGTATCTTTGGAAAACACAGCTGACTACAGTGAAGGGCTGACGATTCAAACCCAGGCAGTCTGAGTTGAGAAACCATGGCCTCAACTGCTGGGCTGCCTTCACTGAAGAGATACATTTTAGGGATTCCCAACATGTCTAGAGAGGAGGCTGGAGAACCGGCAATAATAGCAAGTGAGGAATGCTGTTTTGTTTATTATGACCCAATTTTTATGTCCAGACTGATGTGGCCTGGGGAAGTATAGGTCTCAAGTGAATTCCAAAAAGTAGAAAGAGTAACTTTGATGTTGACTTTTGGAAAATGATAGAGCCTGGCATGGCTTATTTGTAACCATTAGAAGAGAATGCAATGGTCACGAGGCAGAAAAGCTTTGGGGTATTGTGTGTGAGCTGTGCCAAGCTGTGGTGGGCTGAATAATCCACTACCCCCCTAGGGATATCAGGTCCTAATCCCTGTCAGCTGTAAATGTTACAAGGAAGAAGGGTCTTTGCAAATGTGATTAAGGATTTTGAGACAGATCATCTTGAATTATCTGAGTGGACCCTAAACTCTATCACAAGTGTCCTTATCAGAGAGGCAGAGGGAGGCCTGACACCCATGCCTCCCTCTGTGAAGTGATGAGAAAGTGATGTGAAGACAGAGCAGAGAAAGATTTAAAGATTCTGGACTTGCCCAGCTGGTGTGGCTCAGTGATTGAACATCAACCTAGGAACCAAGTAGTCACAGGCTGATTCCCTTTAGTGGGCATGCAAGAGGCAGCTAATCAATGATGTTTTTTTCTCATTGATGCATCTATTTATCCCTCTTTCTACAAAAAAAAATTAAAAAACACATACATAAAAAAATAAAGATGATGGACTTGAGGCCTGGCAATTGACAAGATGGGGCCATAGACGTAGGAATGCCAGCAGCCCCAGAAGATGAAGAGACAGGAGTGGATTCTGCTCTGGAGCTTCTGAGCACGGTGATGCAGGCACTTTGATTATGGTCCAGTGATACTGACTTCAGACTTCTGACCTCGGCTTAGCTGGGGCTGTCAGCCCAGGTGGCCTCTGTGAGAATAACCCTTCATTGTTTTAAACCACTAAGTTTGTGGTAATTTGTTATAGCAGCTGCAGGAAACGAATACTCAAGCTAAGATAACTTTCTCTGTAGACAGTGCTGGTGAACGAATTGAATAAACTTGTGTTCAGCTAGCATGTTAATAAAAGCTTGGCAGCTGAGACCAGTTTAGCTCAGTGGATAGAGTGTCTGCCTATGAGCTGAAAGGTCCCAGGTTCAATTCCAGTCAAGGGCATGTACCTTGGTTGTGGGCACATATCCAGTAGGGGGTGTGCAAGAGGTAGCTGATTGATGATTCTCTCTCATGGATGTTTCTAGCTCTCTGTAAAAAAATCAAATATATATGCTCAAGCATATATATATATATATATATATATATATATATATATATATATATTTGGCAAACTCACTGATGATGAGAATGCTCCAGGGTATGATGGCAGGCTGCCCAGCTCTCTGCCAAGTGTTTGTGGTTAAGGGATTCTATTACCCACGTGGTGGTGAAGTCCCTAGAAGAGTGCCAAGGGTTCTGAGGTTAGCTTTGCCCAGGTCATGATTTCAATCAACTTTCTGGATGCGGATAGCAAGAACATACAGCATCAGATGCTCTGGTGACACAACGTTCGAGGGAGGCATGAAAGAGATGGCCAAATTGAGATGAAAGTTATTTTGGTGGAGAGTTTTAGTAGTCAATAGTGTGGTGTAGTTTTATAGAGAAACATAATTTGGGGCACTTTGTGGGAGAGTAGTACCAGCTTATGGAGGGGTATAGTCCTAGGTTCTATTGGTTGGAGTACATTGAACAACTTTGTTACATTTTTATTTATTTTTATTATTTGATTTTTGAGAGAGAGATTTGTTGTTCCACTTATTTATGCATTCATTGGTTGGTTCTTGTAAATGCTCTGACTGGGAATTGAACCCAAAACCTTAGTGTATTGGGATGATGCTCTAACAAAAACTGAGCTACCCAGCCAGGACTTTGTTTTCTTTCTTTCTTTCTTTCTTTCTTTCTTTCTTTCTTTCTTTCTTTCTTTCTTTCTTTCTTTCTAGAGAGGCAGGGTGGTAAAGAACGAGGAATCCAAGGGTGCTGAATAAATGACCATTTGCCCATCCATGTTCATTTTCTGCCTTTTTCCCTCTGTTCTGATCCCCTGGAGGCTAACCTTCTTGGACTTGAGTGTCCAGAATATGGAACTAAATAACCTTATGTAACAAAACATGATGGTCTAAAGCCACAATAACCATGCAATGTCTCAAAGTTTCTGTGCGTCCAGAATCCAGGAGCAGCTGAGCCCAGTGGCCCTGGCTCAGAGTCTCTGGCGAGGCTGCCATCAAGGTGCATCATCTGAAGGCTGAACTGGGGCTGGAGGTCTGGTTTCCAGGAGGGCTCACTCCCCTGGATGATCAGTTCATGCTGGCCAGTGGCAGGAGGCCTCCATTCTTTTCTTTTTAAAAAAAATAATATATTTTATTGATTTTTTACAGAGAGGAAGAGAGAGGGATAAAGAGTTAGAAACATTGATGAGAGAGAATCATCGATCAGCTGCCTCTTGTACACTCCCTACTGGGGATGTGCCCGCAACCAAGGTACATGCCCTTGACGGGAATCGAACCTGGGACCTTTCAGTTCGCAAGGCCTCCATTCTTCATCCTTCGGATTTCTCCACAGGGCTGCTTGAGTTGCCTCACAACAAAGTAGCTGGCTCTCCCCAGAAGAAGGGATCCCAGAGAGAGGAGGGTGGAAGCCACAATGTCTGCTTTGACCTAGTTATATTATGCCGTTTCCACGACCCATTACACAGTGAGCTCTATGCATTATGGGAGGGGACTGCACCAGGGTTAGGAGGTGGGTTCTGTCTTGAAGCCCTGTTACCACAGGAACTGTGTGTGGGGGTGGTGGTGGTGGGGGGAGTGATGTGGCTAAAAGAGACTGGAGCTGTCGGGAGCGATGAAATCTGCTCCAACTCAGGTTGGCCAAGTTCCTTCCCTGGTTTGGGATGGAGATCTCCACTCCTCGGTCCTGTCAGTGGGACTTTGCACGTGTGGGGAGGGGGTGAAGGCCTCCTTTGAGCCCTGCCAGGATCACATTACTGAATCCACAGGGCAGGGCTGGGTGGGAGGGCGATACATTGTGAAGACGAGAGCCGTGGAGCTGCTGGCAGGAGACAATGGCCTCCATTGAGGAAATATGACATAACACACCAGCCAGTCCACGGCCACCACGGCAGGAAACAATAGGCGTTTCAAGAGGGCACAGGAGGTGTTGCTGAGCGCGGCACCATGCCCTTCACACCCGCCCCACTCTGCGGTCTCAGAGGCGGTGCCAAAGGAGGAATTTTGCTGGGATTTGTCTGAAAAGGTCAGTTGTTCAAAACAGCTTTTAAAACACACAGTGTCTTCTAACCTCAGGGCAGTTTGTCCTCGCTTGGTTCAAAGTGGCGCTTTTCTTTTACTTTTTACTTATTTATTTTTAAAAATATATTTTATTGATTTTTTTTTTTTTACAGAGAGGAAGGGAGAGGGACAGAGAGAAACTTGGATGAGAGAGAAACATTGATCAGCTGTCTCCTGCACACCTCCCACTGGAGATGTGCCCGCAACCAAGGCACATGCCCTTGACCAGAGTCAAACCCGGACCCTTCAGTCCCCAGGCCGACTCTCCATCCACTGAGCCAAACCGGTCAGGGCCAAAGTGATGCTTTTCTGATCCATTTTCCCAGTTTATAAAGTCATTACCTGTTAGCATAAGGTGAGAAGAGATTAGGAACTAGAAGGAAAGGGTTTGAGCATTGTTTCTTAAAACAGTCCTGCAGGCACGCTGAGATTCTGTTTCCATGGCATCTGTCTTTGAGATCACGTGTCCATCAGGGCTCTGGCTGACATGTCCCAGGAGCTGGGCCTGTGGACAAAGCCACATGTCTGCTGGCAGGGGGTCTGTGGGCAGCTTGGAGTTGAGCAGAGCCCCCAGTTAGATGCAAGGTCTGTCCTTATTGGTGTCACATTACTTATTGGTGAAGCATAACTTTGCAGCAATGTCTCCTACCTGGGACAGAGAGCACAGAAAAGTTCCCTTATGAGGACTTTCCTTGGAAAATGCTTGCTGGCTGCAGGGTCACCCAAGGCAGGGGGGCCCTGTGGTAGACCTCTGTATTCCTGATGGGCGTACCAAGAGAGAACATCTTTGGGCAAGACCCTGCTGATCAGGTGCTTACAGATCATAGTTGAATGTGTAAGGCTACCTGGAACATTTTCCTGAGGTGCTGGGGAGAACAGGCTGGTATTTCGATCAAGGTTTAGGCACTTACCAACTTTTGCAAGTTAATTTGCGCCTTCGTGGAATGAATGGCTGACATGCCGTGGCCTTCCAGCAGCTGTTTCCCCTTTCAGAAGCCCTCTAATTTCCTTCTGGGGAACTATCTGCCTTCCTCCCCTTTGGATATAATCAAGGAGGTCCCCGGAGGAGACCTTTGCAGGAAATGTGCGCAACTCAAAGCCAACCCAAGTTTGCGCCATACCTGTATTGACCTAAATGTCTGGGGTCCTGAACAGCTCTGAGTAAGCTAAAGTTTCCATAAAATTTCCACATTTTAATTACAGGGGTAAGTTTCTTATTTAAAGGTAACTAGTTGAAAATGTTTGTAAAACCAAAAGATCATTTGTGCAAATAAGTAAATCAGTTTTACAATAATTACTACCTAGTTTCTGTTCACTAAATTCATTTAGAATTGGGTTGTGTATAGTCAGAACATTGGTGAAAGTATACCTTTTGCTGCTCCTCCTTGCTCCTCTCTGAGCCCTCCCTGGTCCCTGCCTCCTCTGATCTTAGTCTTGGGATGTTGGGACCTTCAGCCTGCTTCAGTGGGCAGCCATGACATCAAGTTTTCCAGTTGGGGTAGTTAGATGAGATGATAGTTGGAAGGCAGGCGGAAAGTGAGGCCTGGGTATTTGTCCCCCAGCTTCTTCCTTTCTGGATCCCCATGGGTTGGATGTATCTATTTCCCTAAAGGCCTCAGCTCTTGTCTCTACACTCTCATTGTCTCGGGATTCTAGTAATTGCTCCTTCACCTTTGGGAATAGTCCCCGATGTTGCTGGCCCTAGGATCTTGAATCACCCTACACTGGTTTCCTAAAGTCTCCCTTCACCTTTGGGAATGGTCTTTTTATCAAACTTATTTCAAATTGCCCAGTTGAGCGTGCCATTGTATCCCAGATACTGTGACTGACATGATATTCACAATTTTATTCTGTACAATATTTTTAAAAGCTCTGTAGTGTCCTCTTCTTCTTTTGAAGGCCTCTGGAGAGAGGTGATGTGGGTGTTCAATCAAATCGCTATTGTTTGAACTTAAAAAGCAGTAAGGCCTTTGGAGAAAGAGAACAGCTGCTCTGTGCTCTTCAGCATAAGAGTGAACTATTTTTTAAAAGTCATGGCTGCTGGGGAACACGGACCAAGTGGAAGATGGTTTTATCCCCAAGGAGGTATCACCAGAAAGCTGAGAGCAAATCAAAGCAGGACTGGAGAGAGAGGATACTGTGTCTACCAGTGCACCGATGTGGTAAGCCTCAGTGAGAGCCAGACCAAGGGCTGGGGTGGAGGAAAGAAAGCAAGACAGAGTGAATAGGTTACCTGCTTCAAAAGGGGTCCTGGGAGCTGGCTCTGTGGAAGGGACATGTGTCCCAAACACCAGTGATAGTTTCTATGAAAACATCCAAGGCTAAGGGACAAGCCAATGAAATAAAATGTTGGTAGAACATCCAGTGGAAGGTTAGGTGACTGCTGAATGTGGTGCTGTCCATCTATGGTGCAGAAGAGTAGTTAGTGATGCAGGAGAAGTTCCTGATGATAAGTGGGCAAAAGCAGGTTGCTAACCGTGAGCCTATTTCTGTGGAATAAATTCTATATTTACTCAGAATATACAACGAGCTGGAGGAGAACCATTTTGGCTACATGTAAGGTGTAGCAGAGAGAGGGGAAGAAGGAGAGAAACAGACATGAAGAGACAAAGGGAATGAAAACCTGAGTCTAGTTCCTCATTTTCATCAGGACTCCCAGTGTCCTTCCATAATTCCCCTTTCTTCTCCTGAGCTGGTCTTAAGAGGGGGAATATTTGCTGCATTGGGAATATCGAGATGGTTAGAATTGCTATTATCATATCCATTTTCTAGATGTAGAAATGAAGGCTGAGAAAGGCCAAGCAACTTGAAGGTAAATGGTGGCATTGGGATTTGAACCTTGGTCACCTGAGTCCAATGCTGAAGATTTGCTGCTGTTCCTGGAGCTGGCTGCTGTCCAGATCTGTGGATCAGGGGAACAGGAGCCAAGCAGCAACTCAGCAGGAGTTACTAAGATAATTTTCTTTTAAAAAATATTTTTATTGATTTTAGAGAAGAAGGAAGAGAGAGATAAAAAACATCAATGATGAGAAAGAATCATCGATTGGCTGCTTCCTGCATGTCCCACCCTGATGGAGCCTGAAACTGGGCACGTGCCCTGACTGGGAATTGAACCATGACCTCCTGGTTCATAGGTTGATGTTCAACCACTGAGCCATGCCGGTTGGGCCTAAGGACATTTTCTTAATGGTGGGCAGAGTGGAGAGAACCATCATTAAGTGGTTGAGGCACCACTGGCAGTAGTGGGGAAGGGGTGGAGAGAAAGAATGTTTCCAGTCACTGGTGAGAGGAGGGTCACACGACAGGAGGCCCTGCCCCCAACCAAGGAGTGGAGGGGAGGACACTCTGCCCTCTCTCTCCCAGGCCCACCTTCTCCTGCCAGTGTCTCCTGTTGGCTGACTCCAATGGAAGTGGAGGACTAGGGGCCCAGGCAACACAGTCCCTGGACTCAGCTCTTCAGGGTGCAGGCAGGGCGGGAATGACCTGCAATGCAGAGTCCAGCTGAGTCCTGAGTCGCCTGGGCCTGAAGGACCAGGGTGGACCAAGTGTGGACAGAGGGATTTTCTGGAAAAGCCATGAGGGTGGCCAGAGTGGGGGCTGACCCAAAGGAGGACTCTCCCCAATTTTCTTCTAAAGAGTCATGCCCCACCTCAAGGCCCACAGGAAGCAGGGAGCAGGGGACAGGGAGCACACAGGAAGTTTCTCCTTGCCCCATATCCCCACAAGCTGATACATGACAGGCAAGTGACAAATGCTTGTTGTGGATGTGAGGCAGGGGGTGAGCACCAAGGAGGGAGTAGGGAGAGGGAGACAGGAAGGGGAGGCCGGGTAGTGAGTGGGTGGTTACCGGTGTGGGCACCTGGGACCCATTTAACTGGGATCAATCTAAGGAACCAGGTAGGATGCACCTCTGAATTGTGCCCTCAGGAAGGGGAAGCTGCAGCATTTATCCCCCAACTGACCCTCGTGGGTGGAGGGTGGCTCCTAGTGACATTACATCCCCACCACTTCCGTGCTATTCTGAGCACAGGCTCAGCAGTGAGAAAGCCTTCAATTCAGCTGGAGAAGCAAAGCCAGGTGGGTGCTTGAGGTGGGAGCTATGTTCGTTCTTGAAAACTGTCCACCTAAGGAGCTCAGAGGAGGACCCATGAAGGAGAAACAGTCTCTTCACATGTGGCCCAGAGCACCTGCTGTGTCCACCAAGGCCAACAGGACAAGGGCCTGGGCCCTAACACCAGTGATAGTCACTGAGCTAGTCAGGGCCTGGAGGTGCTGAAGTAGAGATGCACAGACCATGCCTTGCTCACAGTAAAGGTCTGTGGAGGGGATGTTCCTTGCAGTGAGGGGAATGGAGGAGACTGAATGAGATGGGTTTGAATGGAGGAGAGGACCCAAGGAGGGCGCTCTGGTTCCGCTGGAGGATAGGCATTCAAGGGCGTGAAGGCAAAGGGACTGGTGCTCCAGGGGCAGATGATGAGGCAAGATGAGTCTGGGCAGGAAAGTCGGCCTGGTGGACAACGGTGGACAGTGGTCCACCACAGGTCTTTGTGCCCATCACTGGTGTCTTTTGTTTTTTAATATGTATTTTTATTTATTTCAGAGAGGAAGGAAGAGGGAGAAAGAGATAGAAACATCAATGATGAGAGAGAATCATTGATCGGCTGCCTCCTACATGTCCCACACTGGGGATCGAGCCTGCATCCCAAACATGTGCCGTGACTGGGAATCAAACCGTGACCTCCTGGTTCATAGGTCCATGCTCAACTACTGACCCACACCAGCTGGGTTCTTGTGTCTTTTTCAAGGTGAGTTGAAGGGTGTGGGAGAGCCAAAAGCAGGGACCTGATTAGGGGAGAGCTGGATGGAGCTCTTCAGCCATTAGCTGGACCAACCCTCGCGGCTCAGAGAGACTGATGCTGCTCACATTGAGCCAGCGAGCTTGGAACGGGCCACTGCTTGCTGGATGTGCTGGAGTCATCTGAGGTGCTTCAATGGAGGGTGCCCCTGCTGCCTGGGCTGCAGACTCCAAGTGGCAGCCTCAGGGGAGATTCTGATGACTAGGTTGTAGTGCCTGGCAGAGGAAGGGAGGTGGTGGCCCTCTGGCAGAGCACACAGACTGGCCTTTGTGCTGAGGGGCACAGGGGCTGTGTGGGTTGTCTGCTTGCTCGATGCTGGGCCCAACACAGGCTCTCTTTGTGGGGCGCAGGCCCTGGCTGTGGGCAGGATAGTGGCTGGAGGCAAGGGAACAGGTTTTCCATAGAGCAGCTCCACTGTGGTGTGTGGGGTGAGGGCCCCACAGAGACAGAGTGGGAAGATGGCAGGCTGGGTAAGGGAAGTCCTGGAGAAGGTTCCCATGGCCCAAAGTTCATGCACTGGTGGGGTCCCTTGGCCTGCCCTGCGGGGATTGGGCCCAAAGGGGCAGTCCAACATCCCCTGAGGGGTCTCAGAGTGTGAGAGGGCACTCTGCAAAGTTGCTGTTGCTCTGCAGCACCTGTGTTGAGTGTCTGCTACCTGGTGGTCAGTGTGTGGCATAGTTACCGGTTGGTTGGCCAGAGAGCTGGGTTACTTAGCCTATTATATATATAGAGAGATATTTTAATATGTATTATTTTACCTTAAATTTTGGGCTGTTCAAAGTCCAGGACATGTAGATTTACCTCAGTCATTTTTAATAGCTGCATAGAATCTCATTGCATTTTTAAGCCATCATGAATGACTTAACCAGCACCTCTCTCAGCATACACTTCAGTTGTTGCTAAGCTTTCACTCTTAAAACAGCACTGAGATGAAAATCCCTAAAGCTACACAGGGATGAGGGGAGAGGGAGGTCTGTTGTATAGAGAGAGGAGCTAGAACACCATTTAAGACCCAGCGAGCAAGTTATATGGGGGCATATTTGAACCACTGGGGTATTTAACTCTTTAGGAATGTGTTGACTACTCCAATCCCAATCCTTGGGTCCTGACCTTCCCCATCAGCTTGAAACTTGTTTCTTTAAATCAGTTCCTGGCAGAGATCCAGGTGTGCTTTTCTCTTTCCACTCCACCTCTGGCCCTGGGTGTTCTCTGTGAGAAGGAACAGTGATGGTTCTCTGTCTAAGGGCCAGCTGGTTGGTCCTCTCTCGAGGTGCCTCATGCCACAGCGTTGAGCATCTCCATCAGCACCCCTTTCTGTCTTGCAACATCTGACATACAGCATCATATGTTTGACATGTATTTTAGGGTTGGAATGAAAGTATTCTCATCCTTTTTATTTCTCCTCAACATTTATTATAAATAATTTCAAATATATAGAAAACTTGAATAACTTATTGAATGATTACTCATACACCCACCACATAGATGATAACATTTTGCTCTATTTGATTCATCATGTATCTCTCCATCTCTCCATCTACCCATCAATCCATCTTATTTTTTACTAGAGGCCCAGTGCACAAATCTGTGCACAGGTGGGATCCCTCGGGGTGGCCTGTGGAGATCAGGCCCCAGCTCGTGCTCCCAACCTTGCAGCCCCACCTGGCACCCTGCCTTAGCCTGGTGTCATCCCCTCACTTGCTCCACCATCCCATCTGTGGAATGATGGATCGGGGCTGCCCCCCTGCCCAGCTCCCTCAGTGCCTGGAGCAGGGCAGCAGCCTCGCCACCCACCGCTGTTGCTGGTTGGCGCCTGTGGGATGATGGGTGGGGCGATCAGGCCCCTGCTCGCACCCACGTTGGCCTGGCACTGCCTGCTCACCTGCTCCACCATCCTGCCATGGTCCTGCTCTTGTCAGGGTCCATCGGGCCTGGCAGTGCCTCCACTGTACCAGCTACTAGCCTGCCATGTTCCACGCCGCCCCCCCGTGGTCAGCACACATCATAGTGAGCGATTGAACTCCCTGTTGGAGGACCACCCAAGGGGACAATTTCCATATTAGGCTTTTATTATATAGGATACCTTTCAAGGAAGTTGTAATTTCTGCATACTTCACCCCCTGAGTACTTCACCATGTATATCATTAAGTAGAGTTGAATGATTATAATTCATTTTTAAGGTAAAATTTACATGCAATGAAATGTAAACATCTCAAGTGTACCATTTGCTGAGTTTTGACAAATGCATGGACTTGTGTGAATTAAACCCATCACCATGCCCCTGCTCAGCCAACCCACCACCACCCTGACCCCTGAGACAGCCACCGTTCTGATTTTTATTTCATTATTGCTTAGCTTTGCCTGTGCTAGAACTTCTTGCAACACCTGACATACAGCACATGCTTGACATATATTTTAGGATTGGATGATAAAAGATTCTCACATCCTTTTTATTTTTCAACATTTATTATAAACAATTTCAAACATATAGAAAACTTGAATAAACGGACTTATACTGGAGGTGTTCTTTTGAGTCTGGCTTCTTTCACTCTCTATAATGGTTTTGAAATCCATCCACATGTATCATCAGTTCCATTATGTATGTACCACGATGTGTTCAGGCCTCACATTCTTCTATAGTACTTAATGCACTTTGAAGGGCCGTTTACAATTTCTACTTGACTGGATTTCTTGAAAGCCCCACTGCCAGTTGGAGGAGCGTCAAGGTTTGTCTCCCGGCAGGGAAGTGCCCCAAACGTTACCATGGATTCCTGCCCTTACTCCATGGGCCTTAAACTGGCTCTGCTCCCCTTGCCCTTAGCCACTCCCAAACTTCAGGATTTCTTGATGGATGTAGTACTTTTGCCATCTCCTCTCCTCTCTAACTCTCCCTTCCGTCCACTGCAGGGTGGCTTTGGTTTCTTATGAGACCTCCTTGAAGCCTCCAACATGGTCAGCCCCCTGCCTTCTGGACTTTCGCTCCTCTTGCCCACCCCTGTGAATTTTCCTGCTGCCTTTCCTGCTGACTCAATTTCCTTGGCTGCCCTCCTCCTCTGAGTGACTTGAAAGTGTTGACGGTTTTCAAGGCCTGGTTCTGGAGTGTATCTCTGTTCTCTATGCTCTCACTCCCATCTGACTGTGCCCAGAACTCCAGTTTAACATTAGCAGAAAAAGAACCCATGATTCCACTCTCTAATCTGATCCTGCTTCATCTCCCTTTCTAATCACACAGTTCCCCAAGCCTGGAGCCTGGGGCATATTTTATTTCTCCCACATCTTCATCTCCTACATCTAACTCATCACCAATCCCCATAGAGTCTATCTCCAAATCAACTCTTAAATATGTCCCCTTCTCCCTGACCAGTGTGGTTCAGTTGGTTGAGCATCTTCCCATGCACCAAAAGGTCACTTGGTCAGGGCACATGCCTGGGTTTTAAGATTCAATCCCCAGTAGAGGGCATGCAGGAAGCAGCCAATTAATGTCATACTCTCACATTGATGTTTCTCTCTCCCTCTTCCTTCCTCTCTCTCTAAAAATCAATAAAAAAAATCTTAAAATGGGTGGGTGGGGGGTGGAGGGGGGTCAATGGAGGAATATAGGGGGATACCTGCAATACTTTCAACAATAAATACAAAGTAAAATTTTTTTTAAATGTTACTCATGGCTCTAGTCTGTGGAATATATACTAAATATTTTTTTTCTGGGTTACCTAAAATTAAATGTAAATGGGCATTTTGTATTTTTATTTGGTAAGTCTGTCCCCACTCAGTCTGACCTCACCCCTGCCAGGGAGGTGTCTGTCCTGGCTGCCTGGCCCCTGTAGACTCAGAGAAAACCAGGAGAGCCCCAGCCTCCCCAGGCTGCCCCCCCTTCCTGCAACATTGAGGGACAGTTGGATCCTCCACAAGCCTGAGATATAGGCGCCGCTCAGCCACAACTGGGCTTCTGTCCTACTCTCATTCCAGGCCGCTGAGACACACATGTTTCCATTGCATGTGGTGCCGGTGAAGCTGCCTCGAGTTCTGATTTTAGGGCGGAGGGGACTGATATTTATGAGGGCCTGGCTCACTCAGTGTCTCCAACAAACGGTAGTGCTCCCTCAGCCCTCCTCATGCCTGCTCCTCCGTAGACACAGTATGGGGCCCTACAGGGGAGGAGGTGATTCTCCAAAGGGGAATGAACGCTCCTCTCCTTGAGCAGGCTTCTTGTGCAATCGTTGTGCTTAAACCATGCAGCGAGGAGTCCTGTTTAAGGGCAGTTCTGGGAATCGCAAGGACAAAGTCTGGCCTTGCAACTGGTGGAGCCACGTGGGGGTGTGGACACTCCTGTAGGCTCCGCGGGCCCACAAGGGACAAAGTCCAGGACCCACACCAGGCCCGTGGCCAGCCAGCCCTGGCTTATCTTTCCAGCTTTGCTCCTCCCCCTCATCTTTTCTTCCTGGAAAACTCCTGCCAAGCGTGGAAGCAGAAAGAACTGGCCCTTTGGGATCCGGGAGGACATCCTTTTACTGAAAGTCTGCTGATGAGGGAGATGCTACTCACTCTCAGTGCCTCCACGTTATCATCAGTCAAATGGGGCTAAGGAATTCTGCCTGCTTCCTTTGCCAGAGGAAATGGGAGCCCTACACAGTTAAGAGCTAGAAGGGTCAAGATCTGTCTCCATACCTCCAGGCAAGGAAGCGCCTTCTGTTCATGTGTGTGGCCTCCGTTTGAGACCAGTTCCCAGTCACCCAAGAAGGTTTCCTAATGGTCCTTATGGGCTTGAAGCTGGTTCCTCTCCTGTTTCTGAACCACTATTATTGTCTTCACCAATATGTGCTTGGTGACTATTTTTACGTTTCTTTTTGCCGCTGCCTCTGAGCTCCTCGGTCTGCAGGAGGCTGAGGTTCCCTGCACATTGCCTGGCACACGGATGGTGCTTAGTAAGTGCTCAATGTACACATATAGACTGTGACATGTGACTGCCTTTGCGATATCTAGAACACAGAGAGAGGCCACTTCAGCTTCCTACCGCCCAGTGCCCAGTCCAAAATAACAGTTTCTGTCCCTGAAAACAGGACCCTCCTTTGGCCATTTGTAAGTCTTCTTGGGAAGATGAACGCTCTGAATTCTGAGTAGCCCTTTTTATGCCTATGGGAGACCTGCCCTGATTTTAAGCTAGACTCTTTATTTGTGTTATTTTATTTAATTCTCATAGTAACCCTATCACCTCCACTTTACAGCTGGAAAAGCTAAGGCCCAAAGAAACGAAATAACTTGAAAAAGTCACACAGCTAGCAAGCAGTACATAAAGAATTTGAACCCAAGCTGCTCTAATGCTTGAACCTCTGGATTACACTGTCTGAGGGTTATGAGGGCTCTAAAGAGATAAGGAAGAAAGTTTGGAAGGGCTGAGTGATGAGTGGAGTAAGAGGTGCGTGTGCATTGTGTGTGTGCGTGTGTGTGTGTGTGTGTGTGTGTGTGTGTGTGTAAGTACAGGGCAGAGTCTGCTGCACAGGACCTGAGGAGGTGGAGAGAGGAGCTGATGGACGGGGCTGAGCCGACAGAAGCCAGGCTAGGGAGGTGGGGCTTGGTGAATGTGCCCTGCCAAGCCCTCCCTCCCAGTCTGGCACCCACCCCGGTTTCACTTGTGCCTCTAATGAGAAGCAGATTGAGGCCTGGGACAGGCTGGAGACCGAGGCCGGAAGGCTGACTCTCTGCTACGTGGCATTCTGCAGCTCGCCCGGAGCTTGCTGTCAACCCTCTGAGAGCAGGGCAGGGCTTCACAGCTGGACCACAGTCTCCCTCTGGTTTTATTTCAGCTTGTACCGTATTTTATTAAAAGATGGATTTGAGCATTGCCAGCTTCAGTGAATAATGCAGAAGGTGCTGATGGAGACACTGGCCACCCACAAGAGAATGTCCCTTTCGTGATGTGTCTCCCTTTCCTTCCTGGACGTGTGAACTGTCCAGCCCATAGGCCCGAGTCCCCTGAGGCATCCCCCCGGGTACCAGGATGCAGAGGGCTTCAGCAAGGGCTGTGCTTAGGGCCAACTGGGTTAGCCTCCAGAGAGGACCTAGAGACAGGGGTGGCAGGCCCCATTATCTTGGAGTCTGGGTGTGTCTTGGTGACAGCTGGACCCCAGCACCCTGCCCTGTGTACCTAGTAGATGCATAACAAACATTTAAGCTACCTAAGATAATACCTCTGCAAACAGGCTCTGAAATCAGCCATGGTTTGGACCTCAGCCCCATGACTACTTACTAGTCCGGGAGAATGCTTAACTTCTCTAAGTGTTAGTTTTTCTATCTCTGAACTGGAGATAGTAGGAGTATTTACCTTACGAAGGGTGTTTTGAAGATTAGATTTAGTATTTATTGAGCACTTTGTGTCAGGCATCATTTTAAGGGTTTGTCTGTTTTCACTTATTGATTCCCCACAACAACCAGAGGCAGATAAGTTATTGTGCCCAATTTATGAGTGAGGAAACTCCCACGCAGAGAGGTTAAGTAATTTTCTCAAGGTTACACAACTGATAAGAGTCAGAACCAGCCGAAACCAGTTTGGCTCTGTGGATAGCGTCGGCCTGCGGACCAAAGGGTCCCGGGTTGGATTCCAGTCAAGGGCATGTACCTTGGTTGCGGGCACATCCCCACTAGGGGGTGTGCAGGAGGCAGCTGATCGATGTTTCTCTTGCATTGATGTTTCTAACTCTCTATCCCTCTCTCCTCCTCTCTGTAAAGAAATCAATAAAATATATTTTTTTAAAAAGAGTCAGAACCAGGCATTAAACTCAGGAAGTTGGCTCAGGACTCACTCTGAACTAACCACCACTCTAAAAAGGGCAGGTCAATGGGGGGAAAAGAAAGGAGATAGGTTTACTACTATATGTAATACTTTAAACAATAAAGAATAAATAAAAAGTGCAGAGCTTAGTATGGTGCCTGGCACATGGTAAGTGTGCATGGGAGTTAGCCATTGATAGTTAGTTAGGAAACAATTGGGAGGTAAAGTGGAATGCCCTGGGTTTCCCTGAAAGAATTTAAATGGTGGACTTGTGTACCATTCATTGTTCATTCAGTCAGTCATTCAATCTTCAACAATTTTCCTGCAAACTTTGTCCAAAGTGGCAAGGAGTGTGGTTGTTAGGGAAGAAATGGCTCTGGATTTGTCATATTCTGTAAAGCCCATTTGGGAGCAAGAAACAGAGAACCATTTAAGTGAACTCAAGGAAGGAGGGATTCCCTGTAGGAACCTGGCTTGTAGGAGGGCCTCGAAGTTTCATGGACCAGTGGTTGTCAGGCAACCTGGAGCTGTGGTCACTTCTCTGCCAGCCTGATCACCTCTCCCTGCAGACTGACTGTGTCCCTGAGGCTTTGTGCTTCTCCTCTCCTAAACTCAGTGTGTGACAGAGTTTGGGTTACCATGTAACAACCCCAATTTTATTCCAGGGTCAGCATCACCGGACTGTGGTTGGGTCTTTCTGAGTTCAAATTCTAACCCTCACCAGGATGGGATAATCTATTTCAAACCTGGTTGTCTTCTGCTTTATCCTGAGCAAGGAGGGGAGACATGTCCCGAAAATACAGAGGCAGTAAGAAGGCACCCTTTCAGATGACTTTCTACACTACTTTTATTTATTTATTTTAAAAAATATTTTATTAATTTTTCACAGAGAGGAAGAGAGAGGGATAGAGAGCTAGAAACATTGATGAGAGAGACATCGATCAGCTGCCTCTTGCACACCCCCTACTGGGGATGTGCCCGCAACCAAGGTACATGCCCTTGATTGGAATCAAACCTGGGACCTTTCAGTCCACAGGCCAATGCTCTATCCACTGAGCCAAACCAGTTTTGGCTACACTATTTTTATTTTATCACCTTATCTTTCTTTCCTCTGAGAGCCACAGTAATAAGCTACAAGGATGTCCCGATTTATATTTCCAACTGTGTCATCTGCCAATTTCTTTCACAAGCCTGCCAGAGAGGGACCCAGAGAGGGATCCATTCTGCCAATGGAACATGCCAGGCTCCTTACTGCCCCTTAACTCTGCTCACACTTTCTGCGTCATCCAGAACGTCCTTCTCTCCAACTCAGTCCTTAAAATCTAATTCAATTTCGCCTGGCCTGTGTGGCTCAGTTGGGTGAGCATTGTCCCATGCACCAAGAGGTCATGCATGATTCCATTCCTGCAGGGCACATGCCTGGATTGTCGGCTCAGTCCTCAGTAAGGGGCATGCAGGAGATAGCCAATTAATCTCTCCTCTGCTCTCTCTAAAATCAATAAGATTTTTGTTTTTTAAAAAAATCCAGCTCAATTTCTGTCTCCTCCATGAATCTTCTACTTGATTCCAGCCCGCAGTGGTCAAGATCCTTTGAGTGTAGCCTTTATTGTTTCTTCCATCCATTTGGTCATCGTCTATATTATTGTCAGGGAGAAAATAATGAAAGATCCACAAATGGACAAGAAAAATAAAAAGATCACTGAGTGTCCTGTTGAGGGTACCGTTCCCCATTACCTCTGCCTCCCATAGTCTTTGAACTGTTTCATATCTCTGTAAGTCATAAAAAAAACTGATAATAATGCCAATGATTTATGTTCATAGAAATTGACTGTGTCCAATTGAATTCAATTGATTATTGACCTTCAGATAGACTTCTTCCCACTCAGGTGTAGTCACTTCAGTATTCTAACCATTTGTATGTATTTGGTTCTTGGAATTCTCTTTTGAACCACTTAGAATAACTCAACTGGTTCCCTCATTAATGAATGAGTTAAATAAAATCTATATATTTTGATGAGTCTCAGTTTACTGTTTCCTCCAAATGACATTATTTAACTTTTGAATGAAAAAAAAAAGTGGTTTGGCACAATGCTTAGGGGAGCAAGCAATAGAAATTAACTGTAGCTAATTTTAAGCAAAAAAGGGAAGATCATGGCTTGTAGAATTACAGAGAGCCCGAAGTTGTGGGCTCAGAAGAGGGACTAGAGCTGTGGGAGGTCTGGTGGCAAGACTACAGGCACAGACACAGGCACAGGATGGACTGACTCAGAAACCACCTTGGACACTGCGACCGCTGGACATCACTGCTGGGGACCTCTAGCTACTGTCCCAGCCACTGACCGCTGAATGCTAACGGATCCCCGAGTGTTTTTATCTCTCACCCAACATTTGTGGTCCTGGGTAGGGGGATCCAACTGTCTGGGCCAAGGTCGAAGCCCTTATCCTGGCCTTCTGGGAGCACACTCCTTCAAATAGGGAAAGGGCTGCCCCAAAGTGACAACTGCCTACCAGTCTTTTTTTGAGACTCAATTTGTGCCTCTGTAAGTACTGTCACCACAAAGTACACATGTTCCTTGTTTAGACAGTGAAGGCCCAGTCCACAGGCCTTGTGGAGACATTATGAGTTAAATATGTTAAATAGGGGATTAGAGAATGTCTATGCTGGGCGGGTCCCAGAGGCCAGCTCCAGCAAGTCCTCTCATTTTCCTCTTGAGGTCACTGGGCTGCACGCTCTGTGGTTCTGTGTGGCCTGTAAGATGGGCCCTGTCTCACGGAATGCTTTGGGAATTGTCCGTCAGATGTTCATGACGTGGGGCACATCGGCTCACCCCCAAATCTGGTGATTGTCACCGGTGGGAGGGAACAGCCGCCAGCTGATTTAAAACAGCATCCTGAGTAGCGTTTGGCTCCTGGGCCGCTGCCCAGCTTCGTTGGCAGCAGACCTCCCTTCGCGGTATGTTTTGCTGACGTGGCTGGAGGCACATTTTTCTGAGGATCCGCTTGCAAAATAAAACCCTGCTCTTGAAACCCTCTCCACATCGCAGCTGTGAAGAGATGTGAGCTCAAGGCCAAGGGCAGCCTTCCAGCAAGGACCCCGGGTCCCTGGACCCTGGGAACTCAGCAGCCACGGCTTACCGTGCTCCTCTCCTCTCCTGGGCCCTTTGGGGGAAGGTGGCCTTCTTTGGTGCTTTGCCTCTCTTTGCTGAGGCTCTGTCCTCCCTCTCCTGCTTCTTGCTCTTCTCTTATTCACGCCAGATTTCCAGAAGGCAGGACACTCCACCTTCGACCCAGGGGTGCAAGTGTGACCACTAGGCTTTCTCAACAACCCAGCTTGGAAGACAAGGGTGTTTCCTCCTATGGCTGGGGGCATTAGGCCTGGACTGGGGAGTCCCCAGTAGGGTAAGGGGCTCTGGCAGACAGGCATGTCCTCTGTCCCCCTCTGTCCTCTGCCCTTGGGGTTTAACTGAGGTGCCCTGCCAGGTGAGGGCAGGAAGCTATGTGCCCAGCTCTCTGCCTCTGTGGGGTGGCTTTCTCTTCTCCACCCAGGCACCCTGCCCAGTTCCAATGAGTCCCAGTCTGCTCATTGTGGCCCCTTGGCAGCCCTTCTCTCCTCTGTTTCCAGTCTGATCTGGTTCAAATCACCCCACTGCCTCTTACTGTGAGACCTTGGGCAGTTTCCTTTGCATCTCAGAGATTGGGTTTCCTTACATGTAAAATGAGAGGCCTGGTGCATGAATTCATGCATGGGTGGGGCCCCTCAGGGTGGCCTGCTGAGATTGGGCCCCTGCTCGGGCCTCCAGCCTCGCAGGCCTTCAGCCCCACCTGGCACCCCACCTTGGCCTGGTGCCGCTCCCTCACCTGCTCTATTATCCCGCCTGTGGGGTGAGGGGTCAGGGCTAGGCTCCCTGCCTCCACTGCTGGATGCCATCTGTGGGACAATCGACAGGGTGATTGCATCTGCCTTGTCCTAGTGCTGCCCACTCACCTGCTCAACCATCCTACCACTTCCCTGCCTCCACTGCTGTGCCGCCTATGCCCACCATGTTCTGTGTTCCCCGTCATAGAGAGAGGTCGAACCCCAGGTTGAATGACCACCCAAGCGAACAATTTGCTTATTAGGCTTTTATTATATAGGATGGTGATGACAATAAGACCTGTCCCAAATGCAGTGCGTACAAATAAAGTGCACATAGACCTGTTATTATTGTTGTTTTAGTCTTTCTTTCCAGTTGGATTAGGTGATGAATATCGTTCTTTTTCTCTCATCTTTTAATTTCCTACTATGTACGGCACCCAGTAGGTGTCCAAAGAGTTGTTGGTTGAGACACTGGGGAAAGGGGTTAACACTGCAGAGCTCCGACTGGTATCTGCTGCTTCATCTACTTAATGTTTATCTGGTTCTGAGAGGTAGGAAGCAGTACCCATCTTACAGATGGTGAAACTGAGGCTGAGAGGACAAGGAGGTGGTGAACTCAGCCTCGCTGGGCTCCAAAGCCCACAGGTTTAATTCCACTCTTCCTACTGCCCTCTCCAGTTCTTCAGCTCTATCAGTCAGCAAACAGCCCGAATGTGATTGACAAAGCAGCAGGAGAGATAAGAATGGTGAATCAAGGTTTTCCTGTTTTGTCTTGTTTTTAAACCCCTTGTAGACATTTGCCTGCCCATCTGAAATAGTCTTGGGTCTCTTGTTTGGAAAGAGCCCCAGATCCTTGCATGTAAAAAAATTCTTCTGTGTATTTCCTCATAAAAGTTTTCAGCTGAAAAAGTGGAGGTTGAGCCTTGCTTCCCTTGCTCAGGAAAGCCAGGGAGGAGAGGAGGACCCCACCACACTTCTGGGTCTCCTGGAGCTTTTCTGTCCCCAGAGTCTCCTAATTGGTGAGGGAGCTTACCAGCTATGCCCACGTCACAGCCCTGGCCAGTCAGGGGTGGCAGTGTGGTGAGGGGGAGGGTGTGAACATCTGGGAGTCACATCCACCCTTGTCCCTTTACTGCTTCTTGAGCTTCTCAGAGTCTCAATTCTCCATCTGTAAAATGAGAATTGTGGACGAAAGGGGCCACATGCTGACCTGACAAGCTCAGAGGAGGCCTGCATGGCGGTTTTACAAACTTAGAGACCTAAAGTAACCACAAAAGATGGTCTGAAATTAAACTTGAACTAAAAGCAGTTATGGTGGGTGGTTACATCCTAGGCCGGGATCTTAACTGACCAGGTCAACCTTTACTTTAACTGAGCCTATCTGTCTTTTTGCATCTATAATAACACACCCTTTGAAATGCCTGGGTAATTTGTAACTTTCCTTATTCTGGACCCCTTGGGATACAACCTAATGTGCTGGGCACCAGGACAAATACCATAATTCCTTCATTATTATGTTAATTATTTCTGCACATCTAAGTATGTAGCTATCATTTTACTTTAAAAAAATATATATTTTACTGATTTTTTTACAGAGAGGAAGGGAGAAGGATAGAGAGCTAGAAACATCGGTGAGAGAGAAACATCTATCAGCTGCCTCCTGCACACCCCCCGGGGATGTGCCCGCAACCAAGGTACATGACCGGAATCAAACCTTGGATCCCTCAGTCTGCAGGCTAATGCTCTATCCACTGAGCAAAACCTGCTTCAGCTATCATTTTACTTTTTATCCAATCCCAGGGATTCTCCCCGCTCCCCTCCACCCCATGCCCCTCCGCTTTGCTTTCTCCCACCTCTCTAGTCTATCACCAATGGATTTCATGTAACCCACCTACGTTCCTTTCCTTTGATTGCAATGTATAAATACAGATGTAACCTGACATTCTCCAGAGCATTATCTCAATTCATTGAGGTTCTGCTTCCCGGCATATGTTGACAGTTTGGCTCACATAAACTCACAAAAAAATTCTTTACAGGTTTCAACGGTTTCTTATGTTAACAGAATGATAAGAGAACTCACTTCGTGGGGGTGGTTGTGAGGATTAGATGAGATGCATGCAACCACCAAAACCACTATGTTTTAATACATGGCGATGTTTCCCACTCCCCAGATGATGCCTGGGATAGAGGCTCTTTATTTCAAGAAAGACCTCACAGAGTCATTCATGTCCTGGGGTGCTCTCAGTTACTTATCTTGAAGGACCAGGTGCTTGTGTGAATGAGATGTGTTACCTGAAATGACCTCCGTTGGTGGTCCTTTGGCCATTCACTGAGGTCAAATCTGCAGGAATTGCTAAAAGGAGGCTAGGAAGTGTAGCCAGATTTGGAGCTGATTCCCGAGGGTGTGGTGTTATAACTTTGCAAAGTGAGTGTGAGCAAGTCTTTTAAGGACACTTAAGAAAGCCCTAGTTAGTGGTTACATTATGGATACCACGCTTCTTCACTTCGACACCTCCGGGATGAATGAACAACCAGCTGCCCTAATGTTATGCAAATAGGTGCTCCAGGCTTGGGATAAAAATTCCATCGAAAGCATGCTCCAGATTCCAAAAGTGCTGTATCACCAAGAACCCGGATTGGGTGGGGGGAGGGAAGAAGCTGAGCTCAGAAACCTCTGAAGACTTGAAAGATGGCTTCGATGATGGCAAAGACCCTGAGTGCAAAGATGAGCTGGAAGCAGCTGCATGAAATTGAGTTCTGGAATGAGGGTGAAGAAAGGAACTTCTCGACATTGATACATCCGTCCATATAATAGGTGAATGTAAGCATGCAGGGTAGATAATAAGTGGATTGTTAGAAATAGATGTTTAAATATGTCATCGACTTTAGCAAAAACTGTGTATTCAATTAGGTCACACATCCTTGTATCATTCGCATGGGATAATGGAGACTCATATTTTTGGATTTTTTTTTAAATTTGGGTGCTGTTGGCCCCCCTTTCCCATTTCCAGAAGGCCCCACTCCTGACATCTACCTCTTGTGACTCCAGCCCAGGGCTTCCTCTGGCTGCCTGCATGAGTAGTGGCTACAAATGCCAGAGCATTAATAGCTCAGCAACAACACTCACCCAGTGACTGATGGGTTTGGAGTATAAATTCTCTGGTTCTCTCATCCCTCATCTCTTAAAGGAGATGATGTTGAAGTGTGTTTTACACTGGATTTCACAGTTCCTGGGGGTTGGGGAGTGGGGTTTAAGCTCCAGGTGCCCCAGGAGTAACCTGCTCAATAGCACACCCTTATTGGCCGACTTCCTTCCACTCTCTGTATCAATTTCCCACTGGGCTTTGGTGCTTCAAGGGTCCCCTGCACATGAAGTAGATTGACTAGAATGTCTGTCTTAGGGTCTGCATTTTGGGAAATCCGACCTATATAGTAAGTACATCTGATAAAGGATAGCGGTTGTGATGATCACTCCTATTATTTTGATAAAGATCAGGAAAAGGCAGTTCCAGCTTTGTGCTCTCCTTCCCTTGTGGGAATCCAGCCAGAGATCTTTTAGGCCTGCTCAGGAAGCGGGAGGTCTGACTATATATTTATCTCAAAGCAATCTCAAAGTGATTCATTCTCTCTCTCTCTCTCACTCAATTATATGCTTGAGCAGCTAAGCCAAAAATCGGTCCATCCAAAGCAATGAAAAACTTCCTTTTCCAGGCCTTGGGGATTTCTCTCGGATCAATGAGAAAAACACCACAGCTGGAAAACAGCCGAAACCAAGAACAGGGCAATCGTGTCTTAGCTGTTCAGATGAGCTAAAACACCATTCGAATTTGTTTTTAGAAGCTTCTTTCATTTTCCAATATGGAATTAGAGGGGGTTGTTATACACATGACCAGAAATTTCTCATTCATTTTCCAGCTCTTTTGTCCCCAAACTGGAATTCACTTGTGAAATTTGTTGTAAAGTATTTGCTGTTATATTTACATATGATTAGTAATAAAATAATGACAGCACAAATCATGAAACTTGTAGTTACCATGTGCTAAGGACAGCACATGTTTTATCTAATGATACTATGAAGAGGTCACTGGTATTATCTCTATTTTATGGGTGCAGTGATTCAGGTTCAGAGAGGTTAAATAACTTGTCTGAGATCCTACAACCAGAAGTAGCAGAATGGGGTTACAAACCCAGGTAATGTGGCTTCAAAGCATGGGGTTTTAACCATGGGAAGAGCAACCTTATTTTCATATCAGAAGGAAAGAAGGGACAGACTGTCTTGGTTGATTTTTTTAAATAAATATTTTATTGATTTTTCACAGAGAGGAAGGGAGAAGGATAGAGACCTAGAAACATCGATGAGAGAGATACATTGGCCATCTGCCTCCTGCACACCCCCACCGGGGATGTGCCTGCAACTAAGGTACATGTCCTTGACCAGAATCAAACCTGGGACCCTTGAGTCTGCAGACCGACACTCTATCCACTGAGCCAAACTAGTTTTGGCTGGCTTGATTGATTTTATTGGTTAAGGCCGGGCTCACCCTGACTTGCCTTCCTCCAAAGAGTGGGAACAAGGTGGGTTTGATTTTCATGCCATTTCTCCCTGTTGCTCTCTTTTGTGGAGGCGTCAGAGAGTTTTGTAAACTGGGTTCTTGCAGCTGCAGAAGGGGCCACAGCCACAGTGATTTGGACATTTTCTGAGTGTGCTGTGCCCAGCTGCTGGCGTGGTCCTCCAGCCTGCAAAAGACACCTCTGTGTCCACACATAAGCCAGTTTTCACTGGAGCCCACTGCTGTGTTAGGAAACAGTGATTGCTTATCTAGAAAGACAGAGTGATGCAGAAAACATATGATTCTAGTCATGTGCCACTGTTGGTGATCCACTTTCGGGGGAAGGGCACCACTGGGAAGACCAGGGGACTCTGGGGTGCCCAGGGAGCCAGGAAGTGGATGGAGAACAAGGAAGATCTCCAAGGGACAGCTAGGGATGATACAGGGAAATACAGTCATTCCAGGTCTTCCCAGCCATCATTCACTGTGTGACTTTGGCCACCCCACCCCTCTGCTCTATTTCCTCTTCTGTGAAATGGGTGGATTGTTCAGAGAAGTTCCAAAGTCCCTCTGTCCACTCAGGTACCCATGAGCAATACCTCCTGCAGGTGACTTAGACACCTCCACCCCTTGCTCCATGCGCTGTCTTCTCTTTCCACGTATTTGGGCTCATTTGCATGGTTACATGTCTAGTTGAGGATTCAGCTGAACTGTATGAGAGGCCAGTTAGTAAGAATTTCTTTGTGTTTGGATTTGCACAGAGTAGGTCTAGCACAGTGGTTCCCAACCAGGGACGATCTTGCCCCATAGGACATTTGAAATATTTGAAAATATTTTATGATTCAGGGAAGGGTGCTACTGGAATCAAGTGAATAGAAGCCAGGGATACTGCTACACACCTGCAGCGGACAGGACAGCTCCAAAAGACATGATCTAGTCTACAATCTCAAGGTGCCATGATTGAGAAACCCCGGCCTAAAGGATGCTAGATGGATTCACAGTAGACACCAGTTACTGTGCAGCCCCTGATTTTTCCCTCATCTTCAAACTCCTTTCTCCCAACAATCAGGAGACCACAAAAAAAAATAATATGGCTAGCTCAAAACACAGTTATTTTTAAAAATATATATGTTCTTATTGATTTTTAGAAAGATAGGAAGGGAGAGGAACATCAATGAGAGAGAAACATCATCAATCAAGCAGTTGCCTCCTGCATGACTCCTGTTGGGGATAGAGCCTGAAACCCAGGCATTTTCCCTGACTGGGAATCAAACTGGTGACTTCCTTATGCATGTGATCATGCTCGCTCAACCAACTGAGCAACACAGGCCAGGTTGACACGATTATTCTTTTCTTTATTATTCTTTATTATTATTTTTATTGATTTCGGAGAGGAAGGGAGAAAGAGAGAAATAAGAACCAGTAATGATGAGGGAAAATCATTGACTGGCTGCCTCCTGCATGCTCCGGACTGAGAATCAAGTCCACAACCCAGGCAAGTGCTTGACCAGGAATCAAACTGGAATCAAACTATGACCTCCTGATTCATAGGCTGATGCTCAACCACTGAGCTAGGCTGGCTGGGCAACACAGTTATTCTTAAAAAAAATAAAAAAGTAATAAATGCATTCATTAAGAAGTTTAATACAAAATGGTTCAAAGGGGCACACAATGCATATCGATTATCTTGCACATATGTGTATCCTGGTTTTCCTCCCCCTTCCCTACAGGTAACCACCATTCACCTATTTCTTGTATATCTTTCTAGACCAGGATTTCTCAATTTCACTTTAATGACAATTTAGATCAAATAGTTCTATGTCATGGGGCTGTCCTGTGCATTTTAGGGTATTTAGCAGCATCTCTGGTCTCCACCCACTAGATTTCAAAAATGTCTCCAGACATTGATAAATGTCCCTGGGGGCTCTGGTTGAGAACCACTGTTCTAGAGACATTCTTTGCATATGCTAACATATCTGTATTTGTGAAAATATGTCTTTTTTCTTATGGTGTTTGGTACATGGCAGATGCTTAATGAACATATTTTGAAAGAATGAATAACTGAGAATTAAGTAAACAATCAATACAATTTCATCTTAAAGTCCCCAGGGGTAGAAGTTACATCTATCTTAATGTAAATGCAGGATATGAAACAATTTTTTTCTAATTTTTACTTTATCAGTTTTGCTTTAAGGAATACCATCTCTTTATGCTTCTCTAGCTCTGTTCATCTCATTGCTAAAGACTCGGATGAGGGGACATGTTCCAGATGTCTCGGGTCCATCCTCAGGAGCAGCTGGGCTGCAATAAGGAGGATGACAGTCCTCTCTTGTCAGGCTGAGAGAGGCAACAGGGATGGGCCTCCTCTTTCCCCCAGGGGCCCCTTCCATCCCAGCTGTCCTGCTCTGCCAACATCTGGCTTTCGTGATAAGCTGTGGCCTTGATTCTGGAAAGAGCAACCTTCCTAAGAAGGTGGGGGTATTAGTCCAGCTTGGGTAATCAACTCAAAGTCCATTTTGTGTAATTCTGGGAAGCCTGCCCAGTTTCTTCCTGGACTGCAGCTGGGCCTGATATGGCCTGTGGATTTTCCATGTTTCCGGGAGTGGAGTGGGTGGGGGTCTGGGAGCTGGGCAGGTGACCTGTGCCTACAGCCATCAGGACCTGCTCAGAATAGACATTTCACCAGGGCCAGCTTGCTTATCACTTACTCTGGAGTCCAGGTGGGGTGTACATAGGAATGTATAGGGAGTACACAGTGAGGGCGAGGGGGGCAGGGCCTCATGAAGCCTCCCAGGGAATAAGGTAGATTATAGTCACTGATTGTGGTGAGCAGTGTGGCCAGATGTGTTGGCTAGGACTCAGCTGAGGCTGGTCTCTGGGCCTCTCTTTGTGGTGACTTTAGGAAAACTCACTACACAGTGGCTCAGGGCTTTAAAGATACATATCCCAAGAGAGAGGACCTGGAGAAGTTTCATAGTCCTGTCCAACCATGAGGTCCAGCTATGAAGATGAGGTCACCCAAAACAGTTTAGCCACACTTCTAGTTGAGGTAGTCACAAAGACCCAGTAGTTTCAAGGGGAAGGGACCTCTTGCTGGGAGTGTCAAGGTCACACTGTAGAAGAGCACATGGGATAGGAGATACTGTTGTGGTCATTTTTAGAAAATGCCATCGGCCACAGGCTTGTAATGGAATCCAATTCTGGAGAAAAAGGTGAGATCCTGGCTTCTCCATGTAAAATCCAGGAGCCTCAGAGCTCCACTCGCTTCCACTAACTATTCCCTGTTAAGCTTCTCTCAACAGCTAGGGCAAGACAAAATCAGGGTCAGATCCCAGAGACCCAGATGTGTTCTCTGTCCAAGTCTCTCCTTTCTTCAGGTCCTCTTGTGCCTGCCTTATGTTTCCCTGATGGGAGGGTTGGGGCAAAGCAGGGAGGGAATATTCAGGTGAGTTTGATAAGTCTGCTTTTAGGCCAGCAACTTTTGTCCATTCCCAAATCCCTTTCACCTATTTTTGGATTCATCCCTTTTCCTCTCCTCCTTTCTTCTCCATCAAATCTCTTCTCAACATTATCCCATGTTCCTTCTTCAAGGAGTGACTTTTAATTTTTCATTGACCTGGAAATCTCCACTTCTCTGAGATTGCTCTCACATGGTGACCAGGAACCCTTTATCACCAAACCCTCTCAGTTCTCATCTTGTTTGCTTGGCCTCTCTGTGGCCTTGATCATGATCTGCCTGCCTTCTGGAATGCTTTCCTTAGCACCTCACATCTTCTTCTACTTCTCAGACTAGCTCCTTCTTCTTCCAGGACACATCCTGGGCTCTCTCCTCTCATTGAGCCCCATGAATTCATCTGTCCCCTGATGACAGAATCTATTCCCTGTTTCCTACTTATCTCATGAGCTCTGAATTTCACATTTCCAAATTTCTACTAGATTTCTCAAAATGGCTGATTTCCGTCCATCTTGGTTCTACTAGACTAAAGTTCAACTGAGTCTCTACCTTCTATTTTGCTCTGTTCCTTCCCATGGCACTGAGCATCACCGAGCAATCTACCAAGATAGAAACCTTAGAGGATCACTAATGCATCCTTCTTCCACTGCCACATTTTAATTGTATGAAGTTCTAGCAAGTCTATTGCCAGAATACCTTGTTAACTCTTCACTCCTTGGGTTGGTGGTCGTTTGTTACACAGCAATAGAAAACCAACACACCTGCCCTTTATTTGCTGTACCAGTCCTCAGGCTGTCCCTGCTCCAAACCAGTTTTGTTTTTTCATGCACCATTATGAACACAAATTCTGTACATAAATTCACTAACCCTACATTTTCTCTCTGGTAAAATCGTGTTTGTCTGCAAACCCCCGTTCAAATCTTCTTCTCCTCCACAATGGTTAAATGTTGGCTATTCTCCCACTCCTCAGCTCCACACTCATATGCTGGCTGGTATTTGCCTGCATGCCCGTCCCCTGTCTGATTTCTCTGTCTGATTCAGCTGTCTCTCTCAGGATCTAGCTCAGTGCCTGACTCCCAGTGCATCAAGGGTTCCTCAATTGAGGGGATGTGTGGGGGTCATGTATGCAGTTTATACTATTCATAAATCCCCTAAAATTATTCAGGGAATACTGCTTGTGAGCAATTTTTTTCTGGATCCTTAGCCTTCATCAGATTCTCAAAGAGGCTTGAGATCCTAAAAAGATTAAGATTGATCGAGGCAGGGTATCAATACACGTTTCTTGAGTTTAAGCTACTGGGTTATTGCCCACTAAGGAGATTTTCACTTTAAGCTTTGTTGCTAATTGTGGTTTTGCTAGAGGGATTTGAGGCTTCCTGGGCATTTTACAGGAGAGCTGCTATTTGGACATGTGTAAAAGCATAGTTATGTAGGCAGCCCCAGGCTCCACCCAGAGATGAAGGTGGTCCCGGCTGGGGAGAGAGAAAGGAGACAAGGACAGAGCAGAGGTTCAGGGAAGCCCATGCATTCAAGAAAAAGAAACAGAGGTAGCGTCCTGGAGACAAAGGGGGCAGGGGGCTGTGGAAGTTGGCTAATTCTGCGTTTCTCCTTTTAATTGTGCCAGGTGCTAGGATCACTGTTCCCCGCCACTGGGTCCCCTGGGCTCTCGAAGACTGCCTTTGGCAGTGCCGGGGTATTTTTAGGCCTTCAGTAAGTGGAACAAAGCCCTCAGAGAGGCAGGGCTGTGCTCCTGGCTCTTGGCTCAGGGTGATGCTCAGCAGCTTTCTGAGAAAGTGCAGGACTCCCTCTTCAGCAGCCGCCAAGATGTTTGTCCAGCCTCTCCTCTCTCTGAGGCTCCCTCCCACGGGGGCTGGGGAGAGGAGCATCCTTGCCAGCTGGAGGGGGCTGGGATGTGAGCCTGGGAGGTTTGGGGAGAGCAAGCAAGCTGGCCTTTCAGCAGGAGGGACGCTGCACAGTGCTGATGCTCGCCTCCTCTAGCCACTCACTCTGGGGGAGAAAATGATTTGTCCTGGGACCACCTGGGGTTAGGGGGGCAGGGTAAGGAGCTCTAGGCCCGGGGCTTGGAGGGCTGAGTGGGTTCCTGACTGCAGCCAGAAACGACCATCCCTGAAGGATGCAGCGAGGGGAGGTGCAGGGCAGAGCCACAGGAAGCCACTTCATTGATGACCCAGGTGATGAACTGTCAAGGTCAGCCTTGAACACTGATCTGCCAAATATTTGCTTGGATCACTGACCCAGCAGACTTCCTGCCTTCACCCCTCCAACGCTTGTACCCAGGCCTGTGACAACTGGGCCGCCGGACCCTTGATCCTGAAGGGGTCAGTACCCTTTCCCAAAGAGGCCTCCCCAGGCAGGTGTGGCTGGGATGTGGGCCACAGGTGAAGGTGGATAGGCTGGGAGAAAGGCCTGGCGTTCCCATAGACGCTTTGTTTGAAGTGGCTACCTCAGCGGAACCAGTCTGATGTGGTCAAGGTTCAGCACAGCTGCCCACGTAAAACCAAACTCCACAAGGCCAGGCCTCCAAGGCCTTCTCCTCTAACAGCTGTCCACCCACGGAGCCCGGGAAGGAGAGGGCGGCCAAGAGGGGGGTTGGGCCAGGCCTGGGAAGAAGGAAAGAACTAACTCTGTCTCTCTCTCTCTCTCTTACACACACCCACTTCTCCATCATGCTAAATTCTGTACAGGCTTTGCCCCCTGAATGCTTGTGACCCTGTGATTTACTCCTGCTCCATTTTACTGAATTGAAAACTAGGATTCAGAAAGATTAAGCAACTTGTCCAAGCGCACACAGCCAGCGAGTGGGTGTCAAATCAATGACCATTGGATGACCTGCTGCTCCCAAGAAGGGGAGAGAGAGGGTGAAGGTCCTGCAGCTGTTCTCTGAGATTTTAGAGTGTGGAGTGAGGTGAAGGGCTGGGGAGAGGGCAGAGCTAAGTGCCTTCCTAAGATTGTGATGAGGAGAGAATTAAACTTCTGCTTTTTTTTTTGTCTTTGAAAGCCTGATACCAAACAATGCACATGTGTCCACAGCCCCACTATGTGTTTGTCCTCTGTGCTCAGGCTGCAGCCTTACCTCTGGCCATTGCAGTCTTTATTTATCCTTCAAGGACCAGCTAGAAGTTCACTTTCTCCATGATGTCTTACCCAATCTCCACATCCATAGGAATTACCAGTTCTTTTCTTTCTAAGTGTCCAGTCTCAGTTTACATCTTTTACTGTGCTCATCATGTTCTCATTGGTGGATTATAGCTTTCCCTTTGTATCTGTTCACCTTACTTTTTTTTGTTTTGTTTGTGTTTTATTATTCCTTACTCAAGGATATTTTTTTCCATTGATTTTTAGAGACAGTGGAAGGGAGGGAGGGTGAGGGAGAGAGAGAGAGAAACATTAATGTGAGAGAGACACACTGATTGTTGCCTTCCAAACACATGGCCCAACCGGGGCTAGGGATCAAATCTGCAACCCAGATACATGCCTTTGACCAGAATCGAACCTGAGACCCTTTGGTATGTGGGCCGGTGCTCTGACCACTGAGAAACACTGGCCAGGGCTGTTCGCCTCTTCAGATGGAAAGAAAATGTGTTTGTTTTGTCTCAGGGCAGTGGCATGCTGTAAACCAGCTCTCTGGAAGACAAAGTGCTCTGATATGTATCACTTGCCAACTCCCATGGTATAAATACTCACTATGACCAATTTCAAGCTATGGTGGCTTAACAACAGGCTCAGAAACTTCCTAAATATTTAACAGTTGCCTCTTGTGAACCAGTATTCACCACAGCTTACCGGTCTGACCACTCTAAGTTTAAGGTTTGCTTAAGGTTGTGCTTAAGGTTTGAACTTGGCTGGTGACTCTAACTCCTTGTTTGGATGGATTGTTCAATTCAACTTTTTTCTTCTGGAGCCCCTACTTTGTTTCTAGAAGAATTTGGAATGGTCATCTAGGGAAGAGCATTTGTGAACATGGTGACAGTCCTTCTTTCCTCCCTTTTTTCCATTCCCTTTTTCAATGTGACTTTGCAGCTTTTCCCATCAAGTTCTAGGCCCAGTTTCCCAGTCCTTGAATCAGGCCTGGCCTTGTGACTTGACTTAGCTATTGGGTTATGGTGGAAGTGACCATTAAAAGCCTGAGCCTCCAGAAGCCTCGAGTATTTCTGCTCTTGTCTGGAGGGCCTGCCAAGTGTGTAAAGCTCAGGCTACCCTGCTGAAAATGAGAAGTCACGTGGAGCAGAGGCACACTACCTCAGCTGAGCCATCCCTGATCAGACAGGTCCAGCATACTCAGCAGCTTGTCAAAGATACGGGAGTGGGGCCAGCTTGGACCAAAATACTCGCCCAGCCCAAACTGCTCACCTGTGTAATTATGAGCTAAATAAATGGTGGTTGTTTTAAACCATTAGAGTTTGGGGTGGTTTGTTACACAGCAAAAGCTGACTGATAGAAGAACATCCTTGCATTCAGAGTAAACATAACTTTTGACTGGATTGTTAATCTCTGAGGGAGGTAGAAATAGCATCCTGCTCCCTGCAGCTACTCAGCCACAAGCAGGAGTTCCAGGGATCAGTAATGCTGACCCGTGCAGTATACCTGATAGTCCTCATAGTCCTGGCAGAGTATGAATCCTCCCTAAACCCAGCCTATAGGAACTAGAAGATGTGGACACACTGGTTCCCTGATAGAAGAGTTGGAAAAGAGGCCTGGATTGTGTGAACACAGACCTGAGCTAAAATGATCTCCTTTGACTTTGCCTGTCCCATGAACCACAGGCCTGGGACTGAGCAATAAAGACTTAATAGCCTTTAGGAATGAGAAAACTCACAAATACCTCTCGATTCCATGTAGAATAATTTTGTGTGAATGTGGGAATAGAGGGCCCCAAATTTAGGGTGGGGAGGAGGGAGAGAGCTATGTTTTAAAGCAAACGTAATAAATTTCTACTTTCAGTTCAAGAGTAAATATCACCTTACTGTGTGAAGAAGTGTGTGAAAAACCCAACCCAGGCCATTCCGCCCTCTAGATTTGAAATGGTCGAAACTCTGTAGTAGCAAAGGGGCATTCTAGAGAATGGGAGAGGAAGTGGGCCATGAAACAGATGTGCAGCTGCAGGTGGGGCTGTGTGTGGTTCTCCTCTCACAGCTGTGTGACCTCGGGCAAGTCATCCAACCCCTCTGGGCCTGCAAATGACAAAGGAAACTAGAAAGCTCCAGGGTCCCTTTAGGATGCTGGCCTTTTCATTGGTCAAAGGGAAAAGCCAGAGGGAGCCAAAGACACCACTGAATGTTGACTGTCCATTCTATGGGGGTACACTCTGTTCTCATTGTGCTGACATGATGAAGAGGCTGCCCTGCGCTGTGGTGTCTCCCCCAGTTTGTACTTGGCCCTGGGATGCTGTTGGGACATACACATTCAACATCACCCCTGTTCCCTGCCCACCTTGGCTCAGGGACCAGAAGCCTTGAACCTGACTGAAGGTGGGGAAGTGTCAATAGTGTGTGAGGGTAATTCACAGTCACTCCATCATGAGTGGCACAGTGTCTTCTCACTGATCAGCTGTGTGACCCTTGGCAGGTTACCCCTCCTCTCTAACCTTCCATGTCTTCCTGCGAAAAGTAATGTCATGTGAAACTTTTACAACATGGAGTCAATAAATATTGAATGAAAACATCTGTGGTGATGATGCATGTTTTATTACTTAGGACATACACAGAATTTAATTTTTTTCCTGTTCACTTAGTAGAAAATTAAGCTGACTCGAAGGTCTAATTTCACCTCAAGCAGCCACACTGCATACTCAGACCTTCTGAGCTGTTCTCATTTTCAGTTTCAGGACTTTGACTTTGCTCAGTTATTTGTGGACACCTGGGACACACTTTATTTTTCATTGTAATATTTTTTTTCTGTGCCTCCTAACCCCACTTAGAGGTTTGCTAAAAAGATGAAATAAAATAGTCCATCACAAGCATGAAGTTTAGTGCCTAGACTAGTAGGTACTTCATCAAACATTGGTGTTCTTATTGTTATTTCGCCAGAATGCTGGCCACCTGCTCCTGCTAACCAGGAGTCAGATTCCAGCTCCGGGTGGCAGGGCCCCTCAAGAACCACTGTGCAGGTCAAGTGAAGTGCTGAGAATTGATTCATGTCACCTCTCTAAACTGCAGGTTAAGTGACCTGGGGTGTGACCTAAGGCCATTCTACTCTTCCTCCTGATGGGGACAGAGAAACTACCCCCCCCCCCCCCAGAGTAACTGCTCATCCCTTCTGTTGCTATATGGGTCAGAAGAGACTCAGAGATGTCAGCTGAGGCCATCCTGCCCTCAGGAAACCTTTTCACCCCATCCTACAGCTAAAGCAGTGGAGCCTGTCCTTTCCCTATTTTTCATCAATCCATCCCCCTCCCCCAACTCTGCTCTGTGCTTCAGGGCCTGGCTCTGTGGACTACATTTCCCAGGCCCCCTTGCACTCTTTTTTTTGGGTAGGTTCAACCAATGGGAGGCCCTTGTGGGAGATTGGCACCTGGGAAGAAGTGAGAAGTGGGTGATGCTCCATCCCTCCCTTTCTGCTTCAAGTGGTGTTTCCAGCAATGACTGTCTTCTCCATAGTTCCACCTCCTGATAATACCCTCTATTGCTTTGTCCCTCCAGCCCTAGGGAAGTAGCAGTTTCTTGCTGTTTCTGATCTCTGGTTTGTTTCACCCTCCCCTGATTAGGTTTTCAGCTCTTCTCTCACCTTTGTAACTCCTTATATTAATTCACTGTTGAGACACTTGGCCTGGGCTTTGTTTTTCTAGTGGGACCCTGACTGCTGCAGTAGACATCTTTTTAAAATATATATATTTTATTGATTTTTAGAGAGGAAGGGAGAGAGATATAGAGCTAGAAATGTCGATGAGAGAGAAACATCGAACAGCTGCCTCTTGCACACCCCCTACCAGGGATGTGCCCGCAACCAATGTACATGCCCTTGACGGAAATCAACCTGGGACCTTTCTGCAGACCTACGCTCTGCCACTGAGCCAAACGGGTTTCCGCTGCAGTAGACATCTTGCAGAAGGTGGGGCCTCGGCCCCTGGGCCACTCCTCTGGACCTTCGTTCAGCTAGATATGTACCCTTGATCCAACTCCTGGCCCAGTAGGGAGGAACACGGCCCAGAAGAGCCAGAATGGGGCTCTGTAGGGCTTGATACCCAGGGTCAAAGGGCAGCATTACTGTTGGGCACCCTGGGTGTCACCCCCTTCTCAGTAGGACACTTCTTACTCCTTAGACCTTTGGGAACTCATTCCCCTCTCCCAAGTTCAAGTTATTTCAAGCTGATTTCCTGTCTTCACCCATCTTGTGATGTAACGCACAAGGTCTTTCTTGAAAGAAGCAAAAACCCTCAACTCAGTCTCTGCTGGGGCATCCCCTTTGGAAGGTTACCTCCCACAAAGAGGAATCTTAGCCCGCCCTGAGTGGGATCCCCGCCTTAGTGCTCAAAAGCCACAGGCCTGTGAATTGTCCATGTGGCCCTGTCCTCACACCTGCAGGTACAGTGCCAGCTGCACCCTTTCTGTTCTACACGCCCTAGAGGCCCTCAGCTCCCACCTGTTGCCTCCCAACCAACACGCTTTGCTGCTCAATGGGTCAGCCAGGAAATGTGGGAAGACGTTTTTGGTAAACCACAGGGCCGTGGTTAACCTGTGGGGGGAGGAAGGCATTGAATGCACCGTTTGGGGTTTCTCCTGCCTTGCCTCACCTCTGGGCCACTCTCTGCTGGAGTGAGTGACATATATATTTAGAGTGGCAGTGGCTGTGGGAGCCCAGGGATAAATAATGGTGGTTGAGGATTTTGGGGTGCACTTCTTCCTTTGAATGCAATTCCTCTCCAGCTGCCTGTCAGGTCAGGAGGCTCAGACTGCAGCACAAGCTACAAGCCCTTCATGCAGCAACCAAGGGACATGCTGTGCTGAGTCTTCAGAGCTGAGAGGCCCCTCCCACAGAGGGGGCGGTTTGCCCAAGTGTTCTGGCTCCAAGGACCTTTCTGTGGGCCTAGGTGGTCTGGCCTCACAGGCTTCCTTCAGGCCAATGTGGATTCAGCAAACTGCAGGCTCTCCTTAGAGTGTGGGGTGGCTTAGGAGGATGTGGACCCTGTGGGAGCTCCTGAACAGCCCTTCTGAATGTGAGCTCCTGGGTGCTGATGGCTGCTGGGCACTCAAGGGGACTGGCTGAAGCTCCAGCTGCGGGCCCAGAGGGAAGTGCTCTCTGAGCTCACCCCTAACAGCACTTGTGGCACATATTCCGGGGCTGAAACATGGAGGCATGCTCCCATTCTTTGGAGGAACTGCTGGGGGTTGCCTGGAGGAGGCCAGAGAACATTTGTAAGGATGGTTATGCCAAGAAACTCTTGCCAATTTCCATTATAAAAGAGGAACAGAATGAGCCTGTGCGGTGTGTATACATGTGTAAATGGGTGTGATGTGTGTATACATATGTGTGATATGAAAGACTTTGTTTGGCACGTGTACATGTACAATTTATGTGTGTATATATGTGCATATGTACTAGTATTTCATGTGTGAGGAGGAAATATGTATACACATATGCACTTGTGTTCTGGATGGGTATGTGAATAATAACGTGTGTGTTTGTGCATTTATGTATGGCATGTGTAAGTGTATGTGTATTGCATATATGAAGTGTATGTGTGTGTGTGTGTATCATGTAGAAGTGTCCAGACCATGTCATAGTATTGGCTTCTGGTTTTGTCCCCTCCCAGGGAGGAGGCTCCTGGTTGGTGACAAGCCATCTGTACTGGCCAATCCTCTCTTCTGTCATCATCTTTTGTCTCAACATTTTTTCCTGCTAAAGGCTTCGCCTGGGGCACACTACTGGTTTCGTGTTGCTGAAAGATTATCTGTCTTTCCCATAAATAAAGATGTGCATCTTTCTTTTAAAAAAATATATTTTATTGATTTTACACAGAGAGGAATTGAGAGGGACAGAGAGTTAGAAACGTCGATGAGAGAGAAACATCGACCAGCTGCCTCTTGCACACCCCCGCACTGGGGATGTGCCTGCAACCAAGGTACGTGCCCTTGACCGGAATCGAACCCGGGACCTTTCAGTCCGCAGGCCGACGCTCTATCCACTGAGCCAAACAGGTTTTGGCTCTTTTTTTCTTTTTCTTTTTTAAAATGTATTTTATTGATTTTTTTTATAAAGAGGAAGAGAGAGGGACAGAGAGTTAGAAACATTGATGAGAGAGAATCATTGACCAGCTGCCTCTTGCACGACCCCTACTGGGGATGTGCCCACAACCAAGGTACATGCCCTTGACCGGAATCGAACCTGGAACCTTTCAGTCCACAGGCCGATGCACTATCCACTGAGCCAAACTGGTTTTGGCGATGTGCATCTTTCTTGAGGAAAATTTGAAAAAGACAGAAAAGCACAAAATAGTTCCAATACCCAGAGTCTTGTCTATAGCCTATAATTTTCCATTCTGGGCTACATTTGAGACTTGGGGGGACAAAAAGAAGAAGAAAACACAAGCATCATTGTTACCCTACACTGGACAAATCTTTGGAACTGCAAGGCTTCCCAATTGTCTTCTTTTGTTGTTACTGAATTCTTCATGGTACGTAGTCCTCAAAGACAGACACACTGGCCTGGGTTTAAATCAAAGCTTCTCTGGTCTAAAAGTTGTTTCCTCGTGGTTGGTTCAGTCACTTAATGTTTCCAGGTCTGTTTCCTCATCTCTAAAATGGGATAAAAATAACTACCTGGAATGGTACTTGTCAGGGTTAGAAATCTCTCCTCTGCCCCTCCCACCTGCTTCTGGGGGTGTCCCTGGCAGTGGCTGCATCTCTACTGTGTCTCCAGCTATGGTTGGGTGGCCCTAAACCACGGGTGCTGGTAACCCCACCTTCTCCCTTTGCCCCTTTTTGTCCTGGCCTTAGTCATGGCACAATGACTTCCTGTTGTTACTAAACTCTGGGTCACTTCACTATCCCCTTTGGCTCCTCAGAAAGCTGCAAAACAAATCCTTTGTGTTAAATTCTCTCAGCTGAAAGACCTTGTGTGGTTTTGGTTTCGTGTTGGGAATACACCTGATACAGACAGGACATAAAGGGCAGTGTCTGGTGTACAGAAAATGCTCAATGTGTGGCACTCAGCTCTGTGGCTGTGGCTCCATATGGGGCTTGTGACAACCTCACTGGTTTACCCCTCCCTCAAGTGAAGAGGTCAGGAACTGTACTTCTACCCTACTCTTGATCAAAGCCCTAACTAGGCTACTTAGTTTTTAATAGGATGGCCCAGTGGTAAGAGAATGGGCTCTGGAGTAAGACAGCCCTGGGTTTGAATCTCAGATTCACCATCACTTTTTGGGTGACCTTGAGCACATCACTTAAACTCAGATGTGTTTTCTAAATCCAGGGGATACGAATAGTGATTCATAGTGATAGTATATGTAAAACGCTTGATTGAAACAAAATGCTTGATGGAGAGGAAGTTACCATATTTAATTATTATGACTAATTCTAGAGGCCTGGTGCACGAAATTGGTGCATGGTGGTGGTGGTGGTGGGGCGGCTTCAGCCAGCCTGCACCCTCTTTAATCTGGGATCCCTTGAGGGATGTCTAAAAGGGCAATCAGACATCCCTCTCACAATCCAGGACTGCTGGCTCCCAACCACTTGCCTACCTGCCTGCCTGATTGCCCCTAACTGCTTCTGCCTGCCAGCCTGATCACCCCTAACCACTCCCCTGCCAGTCTGGTTGATGCCTAACTGTTCCCCTGCTAGCCTGATTGCCCCTATCTGCCCTCCCCTGCCAGCTTGGTCACCTCTAACTGCCCTCCCCTATGGGCCCGGTTGCCCCTAACTGTTCTCCCCTGCAGGCTTGGTCCCCTCAAACTGCCCTCCCCCACAGGCCTGGTTCCTCCCAACTGCCCTCCCCTGCAGGCCTGGGTCCCCTCCCCAACAACTGCCTCCCCTGCAATCTTGGTCCCCCCAACTGCCCTCCCCTGCCAGCCATCTTGTGGTGGCCATCTTGTGTTCATATGTGGGCAGCTATTTTTGACCACATGGGGGCAGCCATCTTGTATGTTGGAGTGAAGGTCAATTTGCATATTACTCTTTTATTAGATAGGATTTTCACCACAGTCCCTTCTTTCAAGAACTTGAGATCTTTTCAATTGATTTGGGTCAATGAACCTAAACATGACTCTTCCCTGTCCCCCCACTACTCTTGATATGAAAAAATAAAGGTTGCTGGGAAAGGGATAGGAAAATATGCACAGGGGCCAAAAATCATTTTGGGAAGATAGGATAAAGATCCACCACCTTCCCTTTTGATGTTTGTCTCAAAGCATCTTGAACGGGTTGAGATGGTTATCACAAGAAGGAGGACCTCACCATGTTGAAGGGCTGTGCTGGTGGGGTCTGAGTGTGCAGAGCCAAGGTCTAGACCAGTGGTTCCCACGGGGGGGGGGGCAATTTAATTTTTAAGGGGGGCAATTTGAGAATGAGTTATTAACAGTGCATTTTTTTGCACTTATTATGGTTTTAGGGGCCTCATATCTACATAATAAAAGGCTAAGTGACTGTCTATCCATTCAACTGACTGACTGTCCTACTGGCTGGCTGGCCGGCCTGTAAATATGACGCGCACTGGCAATTTAAAAATGAATGTTGATTCTCACATGCATGATACATATAAAGCTCTTGCTGGAGCCAATTTGTTGCATTTGGTGGGAAAGTTCTTCTCAGAGGGGATTTTCAACAATGTCACTGTGATGTGCCACATGCTCTGTGATTGGCCATAGTACAAACAAGTTTAAAGTATCTGTAGGGTTTGGGAATGTTTCAGACAGTTGTCTCTTAAAACAAATCTGAGATCAGAGGATTCTGCTTATAGCGAGTGGCTAGTAAAACTTGGAGATGCCAAACTTGATAGCAATTTTCATTTAGGAATGAACATTACTGAAATCCCCCGTGAAATGATTTGTAATGGATCTATTATTGAAGCTACCTTTGGAAATAGTATATCCATACATAATATTAAAAATAGATCTGAACATGTGATTCTTTGTCCAAAAAATGAGCATGTTCATAAATTAAATGAATATACTCGATGGAGATTTTCCACACCTATTTGAGTGATGATTCTATCGATTCAATGGATGATGACAGAAAGGGAAATTTTCCCATCGAATTTCTTAATAGTATTACTCTTGTGGGAACACCATGTCATAAATTAAAATTGAAAGTGGATGCAATCATCGTGCTACTGAGAAATCTTAATAGTAAATGGGGTCTCTGTAATGGTACTAGATTTATTATCAAGATTGCAACCTAACATAATCGAAGCTGAAGTATTAATAGGATCTGCGGAAGGAGAGGTTGCTCTGATTCCAAGAATTGATTTGTCCCCGTTTGGCCTCCCATTTAAATTAATTGGAAGACAGTTTCCCGTGATGCCAGCATTTGAGATGACTATTAATAAATCACAAGGACAAACTCTAGACAGAGTAGGAATATTCCTACCTGAACCTGTTTTCAGACATAGTAAGTTATATGTTGCTTTCTCTCAAGTTCGAAGAGCATGTGACATTAAAGTTAACTTCATCACAAAGGAAATTAGTCAAGCACTCTTAAAGTGTTTTTACTCTTAATGTGGTATAAAGGAAGACATTAGAATAAGTTTAATAAATTTATCAGACATTGTTTTTATCAATGTTGTTTTTATATCATGTTTTTATTGTTTTTATAACATGTCTTTGTTGTTACATCATGTTGTTAGTTTATTTATTAATAAATTTATATATTATTTTCATATACATTTTACTAATTTTCTTTCATATCTGATACTTCTATTATAGAGAAAGGGTGAATAATGATATTAAAATATTTCTTCTAATTAATTTCCTTTCAATGTGCACAAATCCATGTACCAAGCCACTAGTCTCTTTATATAAAAGACCAACCATATGTTTTGATCTGTCATTGTGAATTATAAAAATATATTTTATTAATTTTTTTTTACAGAGAGGAAGGGAGAAGGATAGAATTAGAAACACCCATCAGAGAGAAACATCAATCAGTTACCTCTTGCACACTTCCTACTGGGGATGTGTCCACAAGCAAGGTACATGCCCTTGACTGGAATTGAACCCGGACCCCTCAAATTGCAGGCCGACACTCTATCCACTGAGCCAAACCGGTTTTGGCTGATTGTGAATTTGGTTGACACTTCTACTGTAGAGAAAGGGTGAATAGTGATATTAAAATATTCTAATTAATTTCCTTTCAATGTGCATGAATCCATGCACAAGGCCACAAGTACAGCATATAAATATATATTGTGACATATTTATACATTTCAGATCTCTATTCTATGCTTTGAAACTTTATTTGCTATTTTTCATTACTTCATATTATTATTATTTTTTAAAAACAATTTCTTAGTGATTTCTTCCTCAGTACTTCAATTTTCCTTTTGTGCTTTTATTTTTCTTTCATAGACACGTTCTGTAGAAGCTTGTTTAGACCAAGTTAATGGCCTTTTAGGCTTCCTCCACATGACTAGGCATTCACTGTTTGAATAATAAGAATTATATGTCATAGGGGGACATCAGGATTTTAGAGATGCTTAGGTGGGGCACGGCCAAAAAACGTTGGGAGCCACTGGTCTAGATGGGCCAGCGTGGTACACGTGTGACCGAGGACAGGTGCTTAGACCTGACAACGCTGGAGGCTAATGTGCTGCTTCTCCACTAGACACTCTGAAGTTGTTCTTGGAATTCACCCCGCCCCTCCCTTCTCCTTTCTTGGCAACATACTTGCTTCTACCTGAAATGCCTTTTCATTTCACTTCCTATCCAGGAAACTTCTACACACCCTTCAAGACCCAGCTAAGCTATGGCCTTTGGGCCTTTGGTGACATCCCCAGGCAGAAGTGAACACATCATTCTCTGCGTTCTCAGAGCGGGTACACGCCCCGGTCCAGGCACTTTGCACATCCTCCTCTGTGCTTGCGTCATTTCTGTACATCCTTCGATGATGGCTCCTATCACATCCCTCCAGTAGTAGTAATGGCAATAATGACAGCTGGGAACTGTTGGGAGCCTCACCTGCATGTCAGACACTGCCAGGTGCCTCGGGTGCATTGCCGCGGGGAGTCCTCACCCCCTTCTCTCCGAGGTGTTTCCATCCCACAGATGGCACAGGCGGCTACCTGGCTCTGCAGTCTGTGCTTTAACTGCCATCATTTTTGCTTGTGATCCCCACTCCCACCTCCCCTTCCCCGGTCAAGGAAACTGGCTTATACCCACCTCTGTGTACCTAGTAGCTGGCAGGATGCCTGTCAGCCAGTGGGCCCTTACTGAACGCCAGAAGAAACAATTAAAACACACACACACACACACACACACACACACACACACACACACAAAACCCCCAACAACCCAAAAAGCCATTCTATTGTGCTGATGTACCAAGATTGATGAAATCATTTCCCTTGAAATAGATCCGGACACTTCTCTCTTTCTTCGTCTGGATTATTTTCTTTGGGTCAGTTCCTGGGAGCCGGCAGTCTGGACCCCGGTATGTGGCGCTTCTTGGGGCTGCCACGTCATCTTCCCCTCCCGGCGCGGCCGCGGAGGAGTGGGCCGGGCTCTGCGCGGCCCCGCGGGCCTCTTCTCACCTTGACGTGGCGCCCGCCGCCCCCGCCGCTGGCCTCCCTCCGGCCCGGGCCCGCGCGGGCGCAGGCGGAGCCCCGCCCGGGGAGCTGAGCGGCCACTCGCGGGGCGCGCCCGGCACCGCGGCGCTCCGCCGGCTGCTTCCAGCTGCGCGCCGCCCCGCCCCGCCCCGCGGCCTCGCTGGCAGCTGGATTCAGCCTGGGGGAGGGGGCAGCCCCACCGGCTTCCTGGTCTGAGTACTCCGCTGCCTCTGGCTTCCTTATTTGGAGGGACAGGAGGTGGGGAGGGAGGAGGGTGGATGGCGGCAGCACTGGCAGAAAGATGTAGGGCCCAGGGAAGCGGGGAGATGGGGTCGAGGTGGCCCTGGGTGGGGCGGGGTGTGGGGAGTGGTTCAGCGTTCAGCCCCCTTTCCCATCGAAGAACGGTTGAGCTCAGCGGCTCCCCTGATCTCTGAAGACTTTCTGGCCTGCACTGGGGGTGGAACTCTTCTGGGGGTGAAGGTTGGGGGAAGGGGGAAAACAGGTCACCCTCCAGGCGGGGACCCCCTTCCTTTGCTCTCTCCTCCCCTTTTTACCTACTTCCACTGGTATTTTCACCCCACCAACAAATAGGAGGCCAAGGACGCTCCGGTAAGATCAGAAACACTTAGATAAAAGTATCCTAACCAGTTAAGATCAATTTATTTGTCTGATGTCTTAGGGCTGCTACATAAAATCCAGGATGCCCAGTTCAATTTGAATTTCAGATAGGCAATGCATATTATTTTTTATAAGTATGTCCCATGCAATATTTAATATAAGTATGCTCTAAATATTGCATGGGACACGTTTATACACTAAAAAAATATTCATAGTTCATCTGAAATTCAAATTGAACTAGGGATCTAGGTTTTAATTTGTTAAATCTGGCAACCCTAGCGTATTTTCCTGAATTTTAAACTCTCAGAATCCTGCACCCCCACCCCCAACCAGCTTCCCTCTTTCCCCTTCTTGGTGGAGGTTTGGCTTCTAGATTCGTGCTCCATTTAATATCCCTTCTCCCCTGGGTTTTATTTACTTAGCAAAGTCACACTGGGTCTCAATTTCAAAGTCTTTGAAGTTATTAGCAGAGGCTGGGGTTGATGCAGCATGGGTTTTTAGGAAGGTTTCTTCAGGACACTGGAAGGAAATTAAACCTCGGAAAACATGCTTGACATTCCTTTTTTCTTTCTAAAAGGAAAGTCTGCGGGTAAGGCTCCTTTATGGTCACAGGAGCACAAACAGTGTAGTTGAGGCCAAAACACTCATTTCTCAGGCGCCCCCAACTGCAGCCCCAGTCAGTGAGTGATTTATCTCCAGCTGCACTGGCGGCTTTCTCAGGGTTTTCATCCTCAGCTGAACTTGTTCAGGGAGGCCCTAAACTCAAAGGGATCTGAGAAATCAGCTAGGACAGGGCTTCCCAAATGGTGCTGTGTGCATGCATCCCCTAGGGGGCTGTACCTGACCCCCGCCCAGGCTCACTGACTCAGGATTTCTGGAGGTGTGGCCCAGGCATTATGATTTAAAAAAACAGCTCCTTAGATGATTCTAGTTTGAGACCTGAGAAACCAGAACAGAGAATGGCTTGATGTGAGCTGATGGGTAAATCCTCCAGCGTCTTCCCCTCGGTTGGGATAACTCGGAGACATGCGGGCCATCTCTATCCTTGGTTGCCCAGTTGCCCACAGCAGTAACTGGCTCCACAACCCCCCTGTATTGGCTTCCTTCACTTTCCAGGAAGTGCCAGGGTGCTTTGGTTGCAAGCAATAGAAACCAGGTTTGGGTTAGCTTCCTTTCCCTTCAGTTCTCTCAGCTGCCCTCCTTTGTAGATCATCTTTATTCTCTGAGCTGGCTTCCCTCTTATTCCAAGCCTGCACACTCTCTAGATTGTATCTCTGTTCCAGAATTTGTGACTTCAAGGTAACTGGATGACCTCTGACAACTCCCTGTGGCATTCCATGGGGATTCCTTTTGCTAAATGACTTCGGTCTGGGTTTTTGTATCAATCACTATGCAAGTGGGTAAGACCTACTAAAACTCTTATATGCCTTAAGTCCCGCCCTGGGCTTGGGACTGAGTCAGACACACAACCTGCCTGGTTGCCATATGGTGGTAGGGTGGGGGGAGGGGGAAGGAAGAATATTTTAGAGCAATCCCAAGTCTAAAGGAAGGGAGAGCAGAGAGGGTATAGGAGAGGCCTAAGCACCCTCAGTTGATTCTTAGACCTTTATAGCTGAGTTTCCTGAGGCTCTCTAAGTATCGTACTATCCCTTGGCAAAGTAATTCTTTCTCTGCAGCAGGAGGCCTTGGCTGTGTCTAAGGGGAGGTCCTATAAGGCAGATCCTGGGACAAGGGTCATGTGCCTGCAATTTATTAAGGAAGTTCTCCCAGGAGAAACTTCAAAGAGAATGAAGGAAGCAGGCCAAGGTAGGGAGGAGGCCAAGCCAGGGGCAATATCAGGCCAAGTCCCACAGACGTGGCTTCAGCCTGACGCTCTGGAGAGCTCTGAGTGTGAGGGATACTCAGAGTTATTTTGACCCGACTCAAGGGGGCTGGACTCCCATAGTCCTGCTTCCATTAGTCCTTTACCCAGGATGGCAGGCACGACAGAAGAATATAAAAGTTTAGGCACCTCTGCCTCCAGGCAAGGAGGCTCCATAGCTGGAGGGAAGCTCTCCAAAGAAGAGCACCAGGTGCACCCTTGGGGAAGCAAAAGCATTTCAGAGCCAAGACAGGTCAGGGACACAAGATGGTAAAAAGTGATCTGAGGACGGGGTGCTGCACTGACATTGCCCACCCCATGTTGCCTTGGCTCGTTCAGCTGTGGCCCATTCAGCAGGGGGTGGGGGACCCGCATGGTCTCTTACCCATAAACCAGGTGCCTCAAGTTCTGACGTGCAGGTCCAGCTCCAGCTCCAGCCACAGATGCATTCTGCTTAGCCCTCATTGTACTGACTCGCCAGCACCTTAAAGCATCTGAATTAATTGCCAACACCTAAATCTCAGACGATTTTACACAGAATTCCAGATCTCTAGGTCAGGTTAGTTATCTCCACGGAGTCTGTCTAATCTAAGCAATTTCATCTGGTGGCCCTAATGCCACAGTCCCCACCATTCTCTGTTGTGCTATTATTGTTCTTTAAGGAGAGCTAGGAAGAAAGAGAAATGGTTTTTGTACCCATGTCTCTAAAGTGGAGGGAAATACACCGTCCAAGGAGGCTTAGTGAGGGTACAAGAAGAATACAGTCCAAGACACCGTGAGGGAGCCTCCTTCGTGGTACCTGCTGGGTCCCTGGGCATGAGTTTGCCCCTCCTGCTATGAAGTGCGTGCCCCACCAGCCTTGCTTTTCCACCGAGATCCAGCTGCTCTTCTCCCCCTCCCCCACTCTCATTTTGTTAAAAGCAGCTGTTTTTCCCCTTCCAGCTCTCCAAGTGCTGATTTCATTTCTTTCCCGACAAAAGTTTGGAGCCAGGAGGGAAATGGTTTGGCAGGAAACCAACAGGCAGCGGGTGGAAAAGACAGCGTGGAGAAAGCAGATTCTGTGCAGAGGTCTGTGATGAGGGCTCCGAACAAAGACCGAACCCAGGCTTTGAAGACCCCAAGAGGCAAGCGACACCCAGAGTCCGGGCAGGGCGTCCCCTCTGTGGAATTTTCTGGGTCTTCTCAGAGTCTCCCTCAACAACGTTAGCTGGGGTGGATCTCAAAGTTTATTTTCCCAATGCCTTTTCTTTCACAGAATTCTGTGAAAGAAGTGGAGGTGAGATGAGGGAAATGGAGGGGAGACAGCAGGGCCCACAGGAGATTAACCTAACGCCTGTCCACTCCGTTCTACAGGGACATTTGAGCACTTAATGTGTATGTGACTGGCGGGAAAGGAGACTTGAGAGGTAGTGAGATGGTTAGGAGTGAAGACTAGAGAGCTGGTCAGCAGGCAAACCAGACTCGGGGCTGTGAAGGATGGCTCAGGTCAGGAGGAGCCCAGCCCCACTTCCTGGGGTCTGACTCCTCCCAACACCCCAGACACAGCCGCCTCTTAGTGCTCCTCCTCGAAATCACATTCCCCTCTCACCCAGATGACCAACATCTTTGACTAAGTCCTGGAAAAATTCCTTTCTGTGCCAAAAAAGAACTGAAAATTTCCAAAAGGACCACAACTGAGACACAGAAGAGAAAACCTGGGCGCAGAGAAATGGGTGAGTTTGCCGAGTGCCGATTTCTGAGCCCAACTTGACCACACGTCTGGGAGAAGGTCCGTTTGGTGGGTGTGCTGGAGGAGGTGTCTGTTCCCTGGAATTCCTTAACTCAGTCCAGCCTGACAGGAACCTCCGTCATCTCAGGGAATTGGGATCTTTTGAATAATTCATTTTTTCTTCCTCGGATATAAATTACAAAACTCTATTGGCATCTATTTAGCAGGGAGGCTAAGAGGAGGTGGGCTGCTGACGCTGCCTTAATCTCAGCTCGGTTTCCCAAATAGTTCGGTTCAGGATCCAAGCCTGCAAACTCCACTCAGGGAGGCAGCAGCCCTGCGGTTCATGAGGCCTCTCTGCATGTCATGCGGCTTCGTGATGCCCATCACTGCTCCACAGCGTCACCCAGTGCTCCTTCCCACCCTCCCCCACGCTTCCCTCCCTCCACAGCCGCTTCTCTCTGTCTCTCCAAACCTCCAGGTCGCCCCATTCTGACATGAGCTCTGTGGGCGCCCACTTTGCGTTCATCTATCCTGGGGGCTTAAGAGGTTTCATCTCATGTCATCGTCAGAACACACTTTGCCGTGGATTCCCACCTACCCTGTTTTACGGTTGAAGCAAACGAGACCTGGAGAGATTAAGCCACTGTGGGTAGCAAGTGCAGCATTTGAACCCAGCTGACTCCAGACTGCAGTGGTTCTCAGCCTTCCTAATGCCATGACCCTTTAATGCAGTTCCTCATGTTGTGGTGATCCTCAACCATAAAATTATTTTCTCTGCTACTTCATAACTGTAATTTTCCTACTGTTAATGAATCGTAATGTCAATATCTGTGTTTTCCGATGGTCTTAGTCTCTAAAGCAGCGGTTCTCAACCTATGGGTCGAGACCCAGAGATGCTCCGGGTGCACCAAGGGAGAGGAGGGCCAGTGGCCCTGAGAGAGCCGGGTCAAGCTAAAGAGCATTGTCTTTAGCATCCCCAGTTCTCTACATCATGCTGCATCTCGGGTTCCCCACTGCAAGCTGGCCCAGCGGGCAAGAACTGTCTTATCTAGAGACCCATGCCCTCAGGGCCCATTCACTGCTGGGCAGCTAGGATGGTAATGGGTTTTTATAGGACAGGCAACATAATAACCAATCCCAGCACTGGATTTACTGGTGAAGCTGACCAGTGAGGGGAGAGGCATCTCTGGGGTCGATTTGACCCAGGTCACCAGCTGTGTCTCCCTGCCCCCTCCTGCTGGCACAGTGCTGGGAATTCCCATCATAACGGTCATTCTGTAAAGGCCACCTGGATAATTGTTTTCTTTTTTCTAAATCTGAGTTTATTCAAAGAAAACTGACTTTGGCTTGGCACGAGAAAAGGTCAGGACATTACATGGTTGGCAATGTTTACATGCTTGAAAAGACCTGAGATTTTTCTGAATATGTAGCTTCCCTAGGCCCTTCACAGCGAGGTACTTTGCCCATTTTGTAGCATCAAACATAAGGGTTTTAAAGGGCATCGGGAAGCAGGAGCATTCTGTTTGTGTCATTCAGAGGAACGGTGGTAGGTCAGGGGCCCCACACTAACTGGGAGGGATTCATTTTTTGCTTAAAATCTGAATATTACAATACTCATTCTGGAGTTTGCCAGTGCTCATTCTCTTTTCCCTTCACAAGCAATTTTTAAAAGGTATTTTTTATTGTAAGTTAAGCTTAATTTCCCCTGACTCTTCATTTGAAAAATTTTAAAGCATAGAAAAATGGGAAGAATAGCTATTAAGTTCACCAACAGTTAACATTTTGCAGCATTTTCTTTAACTCTTTTTCAATATAGAAACATATACATTGATGCAAAATATCAATAGTATTTCTTTCCCACTCCTTCCTTTTTTTCCTTCCCCTTTTATTCTTTTTTTTTCTGAAATACTTGAGAATAAGTTACAGACATCCTGATATTTTACCCAGATATTTCTGCATGTATTTTCTAGGATCATCTCCTTCATAAGAACAAAACCATTATCACACCCAATGACTTTAACACAGATACAAATCTTGTCTCGTTATGTGGCTGGCCCATATTCAAATTTTGCTAATTATCCCAGTTATGTCCTTGCCCCTTCCATCCAGGACCCAACCATGGCCCACCACCTTCTGCTGCTGGGTCTCCTCAAGCTCCTCTCACCTGGAACCTTCACCCAGCCTGTCTATTTTTTCAACACTGATAGAGTTCAGGCCATTTGTTGGGTAAAATGTCTTTCAATTTAGATTTGACTGGTTGCTCTCAAGAAGATATATATATATATATTTTTTTGGGGGGGGGCAGCAGGATTTATTTTAATTTTTGAATAGCAGTCGTACTCACATGAAATAAAATCTATCTATCTATAATCTATCTATCTATCTATCTATCTATCTATCATCTATCTATCTATCTATCATCATCTATCTATCCATCTATCCTGCAGAGTCTCCTTCTTGTCCACAGCAATGCAGTTTCCTTACTGGGAGGCAAACTATTATCTCTCTTTCAGATATAATACAAGAGGAATGTCTAATAAGGCCCCCACTGCCTCTAACTGGATAGTTCAGTGGGTGGGTACATGTCTATCTGATTGTGTTCCTCCCTTGCTTAGAAACCTTAGAAGGCTACAGAATCTGGTGTTCCAGCCTGACCCCCTCTCAGCTTACCAAATCACTCCACTCATCCCTTGGAGGACACCCATCACAATGGCCTCCCTTCTAGCCTCCTTTCTGCCACAGACCCTCCCACATGCTGTTCCCCTTTCACCTAGCTAGCTTCTTGTCTTCCTGCATGTAGCACCTATGAGGCCCTCCCTTCAGGAAAGCATTCCCAAATCTCAGGCAGGGTTATGAGAGGAGGCAGAGTTTGTCACCCCAAAATATGCCTTTTGGGTTATGGATTATTTTCATCTCTTTATTATTATTATTTTTAAATGTATTTTATTGATATTTTACAGAGAGGAAGGAAGAGAGAGAGAGAGAGAGCTAGAAATGTCGATGAGAGAGAAACATCGACCAGCTGCCTCTTGCACACCTCCTACCGGGGATGTGCCCGCAACCGAGGTACATGCCCTTGACCAGAATCGAACCTGGGACCTTTCAGTCCGCAGACCGATGCTCTACCACTGAGCCAAACCGGTTTCGGCCTCAGCTCTTTATTTTAAAGAAACAAAAGACTCAGCCAAAACCTTTGACCTTCCCCCTAACTGCCTAAAAGGGTTTAGGTAGAACCTTCTCCAGGAAGGAAGCTATCATTACAGATAACTATAGTATAATATGAACTAGTTGATTGACAGGGAGGAACCTAGCAAGGCACCTTTGTTTAAAGTCCTCTCTGTGTCCCATTATTAAAGATGACGCAGCAAACATTTGCTTACCAAACATTTGCCTTTCTCTCTCCAAGTGAATTACCTTACTGCTTTTTGAAGTCCAAAAACCTCACTCCCTTCTCCTTAGCTCATGATGGCATATAAGTCCTAACTTCCTCATCTGTCCTGGGGCCCCATATTCTTACAGAATGCCTACATGTACATACATACATACATAAATTATCTCCTGTTAACCTGTCTCATGTTAATTTAATTATTAGTCAAGCAAGAACTTAGAATGGTAGGAAAAAAATTGCAAAGTTATATCTTGTCAGGCCCTCTCAGGAGAACCTGCTCCTTCTTGCTCCAGGAGGAAGGAACCGGTTTTAAGGAACTGCCTGGTAAGTGACAGGCTTTCAATAAATATTTGTGGAGACTGTACGTACCTGAGGTTGGATTAAAAATGGCGGCAGAGTAAGTGAATGCTGCAGAGACATGCCCCTCCCCCCCCAGGAACATACTAGAATTACAACTAAAATAAGAAAAAATTCCAGAATAATCAACTGAAGACTTGCAGGAGAGAACCCTAATACCTGAGGACCAAAAGAAGTGGAGACCACATAGAGACTTGTAGGAGGGGTAGAGGTGTGAAAGGGCTGGCCAGTTGCCCACAGACAGCAACTGAAGTTCTAGAGAGATATCTCAGGTGTGGGAGGTTGCTACTGAGAACTCTGGGATCTAATGCCCAACCTGTACCCCCCACCCCCTGCAGAGAGCATTAGAAATGTACCCACATAACATCTGGCTATGAAAGTAGCAGAGTTACTGTCTGCCAGGGAGCAACAGCTGGAAATTCAGACACTCTCTTAAAAGGGCCAAAGCACAAAATTTCCTGTGGAGCTATCCATGTTGTGCTCCAGCAGAGGGAAGGCAGAGAGGACTGGAGCTGTGTGAGCAGAAGCCAGGATTTGGAACTTAGGGGTTAGATCTCAGAAGATAGACACCCCTAAGTTCGTGTGCTGAGTCATTTTCGCACACAGCAGAGAACATCTTTCCCACACAGACATTTGCCTTGCCTGAGGGGAAGACAGTTAACCCACCCTATTGGAAAACACCTTGCTTTGAAGCCATTCGAGAGACTACAATTAGCCTCTAGGCAGAAGCAACTGCCCCACCCTGTTGAAAAAACAACAACAACAACAACAACAACTCTCTTCACACTTGGGGATGATTGCCTGGGGCCTTTCAAATCAGAATCCTATCAGTCTGTAGGCAGAGGCAATTTCTGGAAGCTTTGAGTCTTTGCCTGATTTAATTAGTCAGAAATAGGGGTTGACACTGTCCTGCACTAGAGATTGAGAGGCATAGAGGAGCTACCTAATACATCATCACAAATCTAAACAGACAGCTAAAATGAGGAGACAAAGAAACAACCCCAAATTAAAGAACAAGAGAATTCTCCAGAAGAAGAGATAAATGAAGCAGAGATAAGAAATTTATCTGGAGAGAAACCAAGATGGCAGCATTGGGTAGACACCCTAATGCAGCCTACCACAACAATTTGGAATTTAGAACTGGAAAACAGAGGAAACATTGCCCTGAAGCACCAGACGGCTGGCTGAGAGGAGGCTCTACCATCCGGGAAGGAGACAGAAGGCACGCTGAACCTCAGAAACTGTGAAGGTGTGGAGAACTGTGCGCATAAAAAGGCAGCCGCAGAGTTCGCTGCTGGCTTACTCCAGTCGCACAGAGAGGGCAGACAGCTAACGTGTGGCTGGCTTTCTTGTTCAGGAGGAAAACAGAATTACCCTATTGCTCTGATAGATGGCCCCAGTCAGGGAGTGGCCGGACTGTCAGGCAGCAGGCAGAGATCTCTTGGAGGTGTGTGAAGCCAGTGGCCATTACTGTGGGACTCAGGGAGGGGCCGATGATAAACCAAAGCTTGTCTGCTACACCCCGAGACTCCACCCCATCCAAGCGGAGCACAGAAGCTCTCCCGGAGGCTGGTTTTATTTTTCACCGCAAATAGGACTTTGCTAAGGCGGGAATAACCGGAATCCAAAGCTTGTCTGCACCTTTACCAAAGAGGTGTGTGCACCTGCAACCAATCTTGCGGGACTCACCGTGAATAGGACTTTTCTAAGGCAAAACTGACAGGGAACCAAAGCTTGTCTGTGCCACCCCAAGACTCCGCCCCATCCAAGTGGAGTACAGAAGCCCTCCTAGCTGAGATACTGCTGATTCTTACAGCCAATTGGCTTGGAGTTCAATGCTTCCCAGTGATACCAACAATAAGCAAGGCTTAACAACAAGACTGCACACACAGCCCACAAAGGGCTACACCAAAACTGTCCACCTCAGGTAACTGGGAAGGCTGTGTTTCTGAGCTCTACCAGAACACCTAGCACACAAAACTATTCCATCAAATCAGGGAAACAATTAAAATGCAGAGAAGAGGCAGGATGCAAAGGAAGGAGATAGAGGAAAAGAAAAGAATGGACATTGAGTTCAAAACTACAGTTATAAGGTTTTTCAAGAATTTCCTAGAAAAGGCCGATAAAATAAATGAGACCTATGAGGATATGAAAAGGGATCAACTAGAAATAAAAAGGGACCAACTAGAAATAAAGAATACATTATCTGAAATAAAAAAAATATATCACACAGAGTCCTAAAAACAGACTGGAATATCGCAAGAATCAAGACAAAGATTTAGAACACAAAGAGCCAAAGAACATTCCTTCACAGAAGCAAGAAGTCAAGAGAATCCAGAAAGTTGAAGATAGTGTAAGAAACCTCTGGGACAACTTCAAGTGAACCAACATCAGAATTATGGGGGTCCCAGAAGAAGAGAGAGAACAAGATACCAAAAGCATATTTGAAGAAATAGTGACAGAAAACTTTCCCCACCTGGTGAAAGAAATAGACTTACAAGTCCAGGAAGCACACAGAACCCCAAACAAAAGGAATCCAAAGAGGACCACACCAAGACATATCATAATTAAAATTCCAAGAGCAAAAGACAAAGAGAGAATATTAAAAGCAGCAAGAGAAAAGCAGGTAGTTACCTACAAAAGAGCACTGTCAGCTGATTTCTCAACAGAAACCATGCAGGCCAGACTGGAATAGCAAGAAATATTCAAAGTGATGACTGGCAAGAACCTACAGCCAAAAATACTCTACCCAGCAAAGCTATTGCTCAGAATTGAAGGCCAGATAAAAAGCTTCACAAATAAATTTAAGCTAAAAGAGTTTATTACTGCCAAACCAGAATTATATGAATTGATGAAGGGGGTTTTTAGGAAGAGGAAGAAGATAAAGATAAAAATTATGAACAACAAATACGTAACTATCAACAAGTGAAACTAGAAACCAAGGGAATTAAAAAAATCTGATGAACAATATTAACTGGTGAATGTAATAGAATCAGAAGTATGGAAGGGGAGTGGACTGACAATTCTTGGGGAAAAGGGGAGTGGGGGGTACGGGAAAAGACTGAACATAAACTGTGCACCTATGGATGAGGACAATGGGGTGGGGTGGGGAAAGGGCAGAGAGTAGGGTGGGAACCTGGTGGAGGGGAGTAATTGAGGGGAGGGGAAAAAAAGAGGAACACATTTATAATAATCTGAACAATAAAGATTTATTTTTAAAAAGACAAGAAATTTATCTGGCACTGACTGGTTTGGCTTAGTGGATAGAGTGTTGGCCTGTAGACTGAAGGATCCTGGGCTCAATTCTGGTCAAAGTCATGTACCTTGATTGGGGGCACATCCCCATTAGTGTGTGTGTAAGAGGCAGCTGATTGATGTTTTTCTCTTATCAATGTTTCTAACTTTTTATCCCTCTCCCTTCCTCTCTATAAAAAAAAATCAATAAAATATATTAAGAAAAGAAATTTATCCCAAACAGTTTAGAATAATGATGGTACAGATGCTCAACAGCATAAAAATTATAAAGTAACTATGAAAAAAGAGCAGTCAGAAATAATTACATAACACAAATAGAGAACACATTGGAAGTAATACACAGAAGATTAGGCGAAGCTGAGGATTGAATCAGTGAATTAGAAGACAGGGTTGAGACTGTATGTACCTGAGAATCTTTTATTACTAACTCAGGAGGTTCCAGAGCTAGGGTTGAGGGTGGAAGTGGAGGGAACCTCCTTACCCTTAGGGCTGGAGAAGATTCTTCATTTTGATCCAGGAGCAACCCAGGGTTAAGATAAAAAAGATGTATATCTCAACAATGGATAGTAAACAGCAATAGAGCTAACCAGATGTGTGCAAGCAGGCAATTGTCCCCATCCCACCAGGCCTGAGGCTCAGAGTTTCCAAGAGGAACAAGCAAGTTCCTAGGAGAACCAATGAGGGACCCAAAAAATAGGTAGGCAGATCTGAGGGCCTGAGGCTGCCAGAGAGCCTGGGGCTTGAGAATTGTTGAGTGTTCTGGAGGAAATATCAAGTAGATTATCAAGGTTTGGGAAACATGAAGGGTAATAAGTCTTCCTCCATTGTCTGAAGTAAAAGGCATTGGGTATGACCTTTGACCCCTGAGTTCTACAGTGTCCCCTAAGCTAGGTAAGGTTAAAGGAGGAGCTGATCTGGAGGAGGGTCAAGATGGCAGCACTTCAAGCCAAACATAAGTAGCAGCCATCTGCAGATCAATCTGTAGCTTGTACCAGATGACCCCAGGCAGGGCACAAGCAGTAGCTAACTTTGTACCTCCTGGGAAGCCACAGAGCTAGTGAACCCAGTGGTCAGCTTCAGACCACATCAGATTACAACTTTATCACATGCACAAGCAACACACTCAAGGGGTAGACTTGGTGAGCACCAAAGCCCTACTAAAGCAAGTTCTGCTCCATAGGGGAATTTCCTGTACAGAAGCTCTTCCACTGTAGCTGCAACTGGTCCTCACAGCCAATTGGCTGGGGGGTAAATCCCTCCCAGTGAGGTCAATGTCAATCAAGGCTCAACTACAACAGGACCGTGCACATAACCCACAGAGGGGTCCAATTATAGTTCCCAACTCAGATGAGTAGGGAGGCTTAGCCAATGGGCCCTACAGAACACCTACCACACAAGGCCACTCTACCAATTCCAGGAGACATAGCAGCTCTGAAACAAATACAGGGAAACAGCCAAAATGTGGAAACAAAGAAACATGTTACAAAAGTAAAAACAGAATAAATCTCCAGAAAAATAACGAATTAAAATAGAAGCAAGACTACTCCTAAATACAGAGTTCAAAATAAGGATGCTCAGGGGACTTAATGATAACTTCAAGGAACTTAGTGAGAACATCAATGACATAACAAAGGACCAGTCAGAAATGGGCGATACACTAAATGAAGCGAAGAATAATTTACAAGGAATAAACAGTAGAGTAGAGGACACCAAGAGTCAAATAATCAGTTTGGGAGAAAAAAAAAAAAACCTAATCAGAACAGCAAAAAGAAAAAAAGAATACAAAAATATGAAGATAGTATAAGGAGCCTCTGGGACAACTTCAAGAGTACTATCATTCACATCATGGGAGTGCCAGAAGGAGAAGGAAGGGAGCAAGAAATTGAAAACTTATTTGAAAAAATAATGACAAAAAAATTCCCCCTACCTGCTAAAAGAAATAGACTTATAAGTCCAGTAAGAGTAGAGAGTCTTAAACAAGAGGAACCCACAAAGGTTCACACCAAGACACATCATTATTAAAATGCCAAGGGTTAAAGACAAAGAGAATCTTAAAAACAGCAAGAGGAGTGCCCATATGACTTTCAGCTGATTTCTCAACAAAAACTTTGTAGGCCAGAAGGAAGTGGCAAGAAATATTCAGTGATGAATAGCAAGGACCTACAACCAAAATTACTCTACCCAGCAAAGCTATCATTTAGATTTGAAGGTCAGATAAAGAGATTCACAGATAAGAAAAAGTTAAAAGAGTTCATCACCACCAAACCAGTATTACATGTAATGTTGAAGGGTATTATTTAAGAAAAGGAGAAAGAGGAGGAGGAAGAGTGGAGGGGGAAGAAGAAGAAAATATGAACAATAATATGGCCATAAACACATATCTACTAACAAGTGAATCTAAAAATCAAAATAAATGAACAAGAAATTTAATGAACAAAATAAACTGATGGATAAAATAGGACCAGAGGCATGAAACATGGAATAGACTGACGAATCTCAAAGGGAAAGGGGGGGGGGGCAAAAGAGATGAACCAAAGAACTTATATGCATATATCCATTACCTATGGACACAGACAATAGGGTGTTGAAAGCCTAGGGTGAGGAAGGGGGTAATGGGGAGGGGAAAGGGGGACATCTGTAATAGTCTAAATAATAAAGTGTTTTTTAAAAAAATATATTTTTTATTGATTTTTTACAGAGAAGAAGAGAGAGGGGGATAGAGAGTTAGAAACATCGATCAGCTGCCTCTTGCACACCCCTACTGGGGATGTGCCTGCAACCAAGGAACATGCTCTTGACTGGAATTGAACCTGGGACCTTTCAGTCCACAGGCCGATGCTCTATCCACTGAGCCAAACTGGTTTCGACTGTTTTTTTTGTTTTGTTTTGTTTTGTTTTAAGGAGGAGCTGACCAATCTCTGCTGACAAAGAGCTTTCCCACTTTCAGCCTGAGACTAGAGGGAAAAATAAAGTTCACAGACAGCACCCCTTCTCCCTCCCACTCCTCTTTTGAAGAGAAAGGCAGGATGGAGGCTAACACACTCTAATGCTCTGGATGACTCCATGGGGAAATACATTCACTGAAAAACTCCAAAAGAGTAATAGTGCATGAAGGTGGGTTTGTTTTGTTTTTAGCTTTTTGTCTGCTACTTTCAAAATTTTTTATAATGAATGCCAGCTATTTTATACTTTAATGACAAAAAATAAAATCTTTTCAAAGGTTCTGTACACATTCCCTGAGAATACTGGTTCTGAATCTTGACTGCATGTTGGAATCACATAAGGAGTTTTAAAAATACTGATGCCTGGGTGTAACCCCAAAGCAATTCTAATTTAATTGATTGGAGTTATGGACTGCCTAGGTAATGATAATGTACAGCTAGGTTGAGAGCCAAGTGCCCTAAAAGGGGTATGTGCTAAGAGAGGTTGAATGAAAGATATACTGTTATTGATCCAAGTCCAGAAAGGCCATGTTTAGTTGTATGAGCTGTGTACTGCATAACTCCAGGGGACACCATTTACATAGTGTGTTGTGTGAAGCATGCCTCCCTGGAATTGTGCAAAGTGGAAATATGGATATTGTCCAATTGCAAATATGGATAAGTAATTTACATATTCATGGATACATAATTTAAACATTGATTGCATTTATTAATTGAAACCCTCCAGTGGAGGTGGGTGGGTAGCAAAGTGACTTTCACTAAAATGTGTGGAGCATTTTGGAAGACTTAGTTTGTGTCATCTGGGAGTTTAAAATCTGAACACCAAGATACCAGTAAAAATCAAGAGCCCAGGTGACTATGTCAGTCTGGAACCATGGGTTGCTCTGCATACAGAGCACTAAAAGGACAGGCCTGAAAGGGCTGGAATCTATGCAGAAGCAAAAATGCAGGTTGGAAGTCACCCACAGACAGTTAATTAAGATGTGTCAGGCATGAGCACTGTTTGGGCAACGCATGGTCTTTAGCCTTTGCCATTAAGCTTTTTTTGTCTGCTTGTTAGGATGACCACAGTTCTTTACCATTTCCTTTCCTGTAGACATGGGATTTAATTCCTACCCTTGAATCTGGGTTGGTCATTGATTTCTTTTAATGAATAGAACACAGCACAAGTGATGCTATATAAGTATTGAGGCTTCAGATATTTGTAGCATTTGCCTTTGCCTCTTGATTTGCTTGCCTACTGCCATTTTGTGAGGAAGCTCAAGTAGGTAAGTAGAGAAGCCACACAGAGCTTGCAATCAGTCCAGCTAATCCACACAAGTGACACCATTCTGTACTTTTTAGCCATTCCAGGGTTCCAGATATACACCACATGAGACAGAAGAACCATCTGGTCAACCCATAGATTTGTGAGAAATAATACATTGTTGTTATTTTGAGTCATTGATATTTAAGTTTTTTTGTGACAAGAAATAGGTGGATATAGCAGGGTCATTTCTGCTCTGTAGGTGGGAGTGGGTCAATCTACTGGAAGGATACATGGGTTGAACTGTTTCTGGGACCTTGGAGGATTGAGATAAGGGCAGATTTTAATAAAGCAAGGGTTTAAAAATGTTTATACTTATCAAAAAGTCATCTATCTATCTATCTATGCATGTGCGCGTGCGCGCACACACACACACACACACACACACACACACACACACACACGGCAACAACTCAGCTATATCACAAAAGCTTACAGTGATAACTATATCTTGCCTCTTATATGGCTTACCTCCAGTCTCCTATCTTTGTCTTATTAAATAGCATCAATTTGACTGAATAAATGTAAAGGTCAAATTGGCTTTATCCAATGATTCATGAATTGGGCAGCAGCATCCCATCTAGCAAATGGAGAGGAGATCTGAGGAGCTGTACAAAACAGAAGATTTTTATAATCAGGAAGAGGGTGGGACAAAGTTAGTAGCAAAGAAAAGAAAAAAGAAAAATTTTGGTTCAGGCAAGGTTGCCTTCCTTTGAGGGAAGAATGGGAGATCTATTAGGCATATTATCTTACTAGAGGCCCAGTGTATGAAATTCATGCATGGGGGGGGGGGGTTGTCCCTCAGCCTGGCCTGCACCCTCTCCAATCTGTGACATCCCTCTGGCAAGCCGAGACTGCTGGTTCCTAACTGCTCACCTGTGTGTCTGCCTGATTGCTCCTAATCATTTTGCCTACTGGCCTGCTGGCTCCCAACTGTTTCTTTCCTTCCCACCGGCCTGATTACCCACACTGCTGTCCCATCCTGTCCTGATCACCCACAACTGCCCACTCCTCTTGGCCCCTAACTGCCTCTACCTCGGCCTCGCCCCCATGACTTTGTCTAGAAGAACCTCTGGAAGGTCTCCCAGTCTAATTAGCATATTACCCTTTTATTAGTATAGATAGAGGACGGGTGCATGAGTGGGGGCCAGCTGGTTTGCCCTGAAGGGTGTCCTGGATCAGGGTGGGTTTTTTTTTAGGGGGGAAAGGGCAACCTTGGCAAGGTCCTGTGGTAGTTTGCAGGCTGGCCATACCCCCATAGGGGTGGGGGTCCCCACTGTGGATGGTGCTGGCCTGGGCAAGGGGCTGGGGCAGTTTGCAGGCCAGCCACACCCCCATGGGGTGGAGGTCCCCACTGGGGTGCCTAGCCAGCTTGGGTGAGGGGCTGATGGCTATTTGCAGGCTAGCTATGTTTCCCAGTGGGACCCTCACCCCATAGTGGTATGGCCAGCCTGGGTAAGGGGCTGAGGGCCTTTTGTAGGCCCCTCCCTTGGCGGCTGGCCCAGGCAAGCCTCCAGTGCACCCAGGCTGGTTCCATATCCTCCTCTCACAGGCCCTTCCTTCAGAAGTTTGGCTTCCTCCATTTCCAGGGGCGATCCAAGCTTCCCATTCACTCTGGCTGGCTCTGTGTCTGCTGCCATCTTAGTCCTGGTAATTTGCACACTCACTCCTGATTGGCTTGTGGGTGTCATGAAGGTACGGTCAATTTGCATCTTTCTCTTTTATTAGTGTAGATTAGTGTTGATAAGGAAATTTCAGATTGACTTGTCATATCCCAGGAGAGATTGAAACTGCAATTAAGTCTTGGTTTATGACATGGGGCTTAGAACAATTGACTCCATTTTGGACCTGCTATTTCTTTTTTTTAACAGTCCTTTATGATGTTGTAATTTTTGAGAACTACAGACCAATTGCTTTGGAAAATGCTCTTAAGTTTGGGTCTGTTCATTTCCTCATGATGATATTCAGGTTGTGCCTTTATTCACGAATATGGTCTTGCCAATCACTCTCCATCTTCAGACCTAGTAGGTACAAAGTTCACAGCATCTGTCATTGCACAGGGAGGAGCCATTAAACCCAGTTTTTATTTTTATGTCAAGGTCCAAGAGTTAAATAACCTACTCAAGGTCTCACACTTAATGACAGAGCTAAGATGGTATCTGGATATCCTTAGTGTAGCTCAAAATCTTTACCCTTGCACCTGGTAGACTAAGTGACAGTCACAAATATGTTTTTATTCACAGCCTTTTCCCTGGGATTTTGCATGCTTTCCTAACCTAGCCCTTTGCTATGTTAATTGAAGTAAGGGGTAGAAAGGCAACCAGAAGGTGCTAGAGGCTAGAGAGGCCAAATTGATTTTTGAAAGGGAACACTTAGGGCTACTCTCAGAAGAAAACTCTCTTGGAGAGGGCATGTAAGAGAGCGAAATGAAGGAAGAGGGAAGAAAGTGAGACAGAAAGTTAGCAGGGGCTGCAGAGTTTGAGGGAGAGAAAAGTAAGTTTGGGTGGGTACCTGCCCTGAAGTGTGAAACTTGGGAAAGATGTGTAAAAGGATTTTTAGAGGGTTTGTAGTAGGCCAGGGTTTGGACTAGGTCCCCCAAGCTTCATTCCTTCCTCTCTTCTTACATTTGCAGCTTTAAGAGACTCTAGAGGGAAAAAACAACAATAGCAACTGAAGCTTTGGGAGAGGACCGTGTTTCATTTGAATTTAACTGTTCAGGCTAGCCCCGAGATGGCCCAGTTATATTCTGGTCACATATAAATGGAGGTGAGTTCATTTGGGTCAGCTATAAGGGCTGCTTTTGTGTAACAAACTCTTACAGGTGAAACAAGTTGTCCTGACAGAGTTCCCTAAGGACTTCTTCAGACCCAGGGTCATCAGGGTTGTTGAGCTGGAGAAGACACAGAAAGAGCTTGATTTTATTTCCTTCTGAATATTTCATGAATGCAATTTTGTGTCTCCCAGTAGGCTGGACATTCCAAGGCAAAAGTATTGGGCAGGAACCAGCAGCTGCTATACCACGTAATGCCTGTTGAAGTCCCTCATCTCTTTGGGCCTCAGCTTCTCCACTTATAAAATGGGGCTATAGACACTTACTCTCAGACAAGATGTGTCTGCCAATCAGGGTATTGCTTCTGAAGGCACTTGATGGGATGAAGAACATAGCATCTTTGGTGTAATGAGCATCTTTGGTGACTCTTCATATCCCACTCTCCCTTAAAGTGATGAATGATTGACTGGGCATTACAGGGCTGAGGGATGAACCACTAACCTCACAGCCCAGGTATCTCAAGTTCAAAACACATTCTCAACTTGCCCTGTTCTTGCTTCCCCCTTGTCACTGTGAAAATCATCTGAGACCTCAGAGGCTCCACAAAGGATGCTGAGGCCTATTCAGGAAGAATGCTTACTGGAGAAAAAGGACCTTGGAGAAGTCCCCTGCACCAAATTCTCCCCTGCAAGCTGCTACTAAATAGCTCCTCCGTCTTTGTCTGAAAGATGGCACCATTTTCAAGAATTGACCATTGACATTTAAAATTTCTCTGAGAAAATATCTCCTCAGAACAAACTAATAAATCACCTCAGCCATCAGGTTGTAGCCTTGGTGCAGTTTCCCATGGCCCTTTGCTGTCCCTCATCTCAGAGCCTGTCTATGCAACTCGGGCTGCACTCCTCTCTTCTTCCTGCAGTCCCATCTCCTGTGTCTCCCTGCTTCTAGTTCACCCTCCACCTTGCTGCCTGTTCAAAAGCCTTTCATGGCTCCCCATTGCCTGATGAATTAACTCCTCAGCTCTGCTTTCCAGTACTTCTGTATTTGGTTTAGTCTTGTCTTTTTCAATCAGATCTTAACCATTCTTCTCCATGCCTCCTGCCTCTCACTGTTCTTCAATATACCTTGGGCTTTCCCACTCCTGGGCCTTTTTCCAAGCTGTTCCTCCTACCCGGAATGTCTTCCTTCACTCATCTCTACCCATCCTTCAGACTCATCCTAAATGTCATTTTCTTCAGGAGATACCACCCCCTCAATCCACCCCCAAGCAGACATGGTCTCTCCTGCAGCTTGTTCTTGGCATTGACCATATCCCCATCTTGTTTTCATTTTTTGGAAACCATTAGTGGATGCCAGAGGCAGTACGCACCAGCTCACATGAGCCAATTTTGTGCATCTCTTACCAATTCCAGATTAAGTGAAATCATGTTGGTAGTTTGAACTTAACCATGGTGGGAGTATTTATGCCAGGAAAATCGGCAAGCACAACAAATTAGGGCTCCCACCCCCTTGGAGAACTGGCTTACCTACACATTCCTTTCAGTAGATTGTGAGCTGCACGAGGGAAGGGAGAGAATCTCTGCAAGCCCATTTATCTTCCGGTGAACACCCTCTGACACGGGTTACACTCACTAGGAACTTCCATTTGGTTGAGTGGATTGAATAATGGGAGTCCAGGATCTACTGAATGGGACATGGGGTGGGTGAGGTACTGTGGTCAGTAGAGGGAGAGAACATTAGAGTAGTACTGAATATTTTTTAAAAATATTTTTATTCATTTCAGAAATGAAGGGAGAAGGAGAGAGAGAAAGAAACATAAATGATGAGAATCATTGGTTGGTTCCCTTCTGCATGCCTCCTTCTGGGGATGGAGCCTGTAACCTGGGCTTGTGCCCTGACTGGGAATCAAACTGTGACCTCCTGGTTCATAGGTTGAGGCTCAACCACTGAGCCATGCTGAATATTAAGGTTTACTGAATATTAAGTTTTCCAAAATAACCTTGCTTCAAGATGTCATAGACCAAAAATGGCCCCACCATCTTGTGGCCTCCCATTCTTACCTCCTTTGTTTGAAAAATTATGTTATATTTCATCTGTGATAGAATAAAGATGGCCACAATTTTTTTTTTACTACTTTTCCCATTGAGCCATGGAGTCTATGTATCTTCTCTTTGAAACAGGTCACACTCTATGGCCACTTAATCAGTAGGAAATGGTGGAAGTGCCACTGTACTAGTTTCCAGACTCAGGCTTAAGTGTTTGGCAGCTTCCACTTCCTGTGTTGGGATACCTGCTCTAGAGCCCAAAAAGAAGTTTGACATCTCTGAGCTCATCGTGCTAACGAGGCCACATGTGAGCTCTCTAATCATAGTTCCAGCTGAGACCAGCCTTCAAGCTGTCTCCTTCAAACCACCAATCCAGCTGGACACCGAGTAACTGCCATAGATGCCACAAGGAGCAGAAGAATCACCCAGTCTATCCCTGCCTGAACTCCTAATGCACAAAATCATGAGAGATAATAGAATGGTGCTGTTTGGGGGTGTCATTAAACTTTGGAGTCACTTGTTATGCAGCAGTGCTTACTTAATTACTATGTTCCAAACACAGAGCTGGGAATTTTACTTGCTTTCTCCTAGTTAATGTTCACATTGCCTCCATGATGAATTAAGCCTTATTATTATTTCACTAAATGCCCAATGCACAAAATTCATGCAAGAATAGGCCTTCCTTTCCCCAGCTGCCAGCATCTGCTTCCCTCTGGCACCCAGGACCTGGGCTTCCCTTGCAGAGGGAGGCCCTGCCCACCCATTGTAGCCCAAGGGCCTCTCTCTGCAGCATGATCATTGGCCAGGCCCCTGACCAATGGTATCGCACCTGCCTTGGCTGGCCTGGTGCCAGTGGGTGTCAGAGCTGGGCATGCGGAAGGTGGTCTGGTCTAATTAGCATATTACACTTTTATTATTATAGATTTTTACGGATGAGGAAACTGAGGCAAAGAGGGGTTGAGAAAGTGTCCCAAGGTCACACTAGTTCTGTCCTAGGTCCCAGCAAGAGAGAGAGACCCTGCCTTGGACCCTGTACTTTAGAGGGCGTGGCTCTGGCACTTCTCTGGCTATGCTCCTCCCACAGGGTGGGGAGTCTGGAACAATGGGACATGCCTACTCAGAGCCTGTGAGACACTTTCTAACCAAGTCCTATATACGTGGGATCCTGGATTTCCTACCCAAATGGTAGAGAGCCGTCTCTCAGGACCTGTGTGGGTCTTTTTCCTAGATGCATCCCTCAAAGGTGACTTATGACTAGAACATGCAGGTGGCAGGGGTGGCCAAGGGCAGCTCTTTCTGGAAGTGTAGGTGGAACTTAGATTTTGGACTGGATAACTGTTGTGTGCATACAAAAGGCCTTTGCAGTGTCTGAAGGGGTTGATGGGGTCAGGCAAGGGGCCAGGCCTTGGTCTGGGTCAGGTCTCCACATTCTGGAGTGGAACTCTGGAGCCCCAGAATTCTGAATTCAAACGTGGCTTCCCACATCTTATGAAAGTCTATAGGCAAGTTAGGAGCATGAAACATATTTTACTGAATAGTTCATTTGCTTGATTTATAACATTTAGATATTTAGACAAATGGTATGTGAGCCTCCATTTGGCCCCATGACTCAAGTCTGCAAGTACAAGATAAGGCAAGCCCAGGGCTGCTGAAACCAGGACCACCATGTGGTATCTCTCAGAGTGTATTGCCCATAGGAGAGTTGAGCAGGGAATAGACTAAGAAAAGAAGCAAATCTTTAATGCTTTTAGGAGCTCTGCAAACAGCATTGGATCATCTCAAGCTCATTCTCAGCATGGATTCATGCAAGTGGCTGGAGAGCCAGGCAAACCTCTAAGAGGCAGGAATTCTTGGGAATCCAGTTGCTTGTGAGGCAGGTGATGAGACCATTTAGGGGGAAAAGGAAATGCCTTCAGGGCCCAAGCTGACTCCTTAACAAGAAGTTAATGATGGAGTTGAGCTTCCTGGTCTGCTGGGTGCTACAGAGGGAGAAGAGCCTGCCCTGTCTGAGGGCTCATTCCTGGCCTTCTTCAACACAAGAACCATATCTCATGCCACCGGTTGCAGCTTCAACACCACACTTAGGGGGTCTGTTTGCCTCTTTGCCAACTGACCTGAATGCCATGCGCTGGAGCACAGGCTAGCATGGCGGGTATTGATAGGTGCTTGTCGGGCCAAAGGAAAAATTAAAAAGATATTTGGTTATGATTTAAAGAAAGAATCAAAGAGAGAAACTTTGGTGGTGGTGGGAAATTCTTTTCGACATTACTTTTGGGGGGAAGGCAGTATGAATTTGGAGCCCCTAAATTCTTTCAGCCTCTGGGAAGTGAGTCTCGTCCTCCAGACTGTTGCTTCTTTCTGGCAGAGACAATGTTTCCTGAGACTGACTCAAGATAATTTTTTCCTCTTTTAATAGGAAATTCTGAGCGCATGAGGTAAACCGTGTCTGGGAGGGAAGGAATGTGTGGAGTGGAGTTGCCAGGGTTTGTCTCCTCCAGGGAGGTTTGGGGAGGAGCCTTGGCTTGCACATTTGTTCGTGGACAGGACTTCTTCACAGAACGGAGAATAGAGCATTCACAAGTTACTTTTTGATTTTTTGGTCACTGCGAATGCTCAATCTTACAAGGGGACTGGGAACCCTCCTAATTCAGAGGGGGATGCCTACACCTGAATGAGCACATGGAAGACCAGTTCCATCTTGGCTAAGCTTTTGAGACCCTAATTTGTTCTCTGGGAGGCAGAGACTAGACGGGATGGTGGGGAGACCTGGTCGTTGGTAGAATCAAAGAGAATCTCCTGCTTTCTGTTTCTCAGCCTTGAAGAGAAGCCTCTGTGGGACTCAAGCCAACAAAGGCAGGCCAGGCATCTGGGGAAAAGCCACCAGTGGGGAAGCCCTGTTGCTTGCAGGGGAGCTGGGGCATCTCTTGCAGACAGCACTTGGCTTCCATTACACTTGGGTGGAACAACAGAACCAGATCTTCATTCCATTGCAATTGTATAGGAATGCTGTGGGGTTTGGCATTCTTTTTCCTATAGGTGGTTTGGAGCTCACTCAGGGATTGCGGCCTGGGAATTCCAACCTTGGCCTATTTGGGGGTCGGGGTGTGTTGTGTGCACAACAGCTGCTTGGAAATAGGAGATATGTTACAGCTGACTTTACCCCGAGTTCCCAAATGACAGCATGCAACAGCATCTCCTGGAGTAAAGAAATCTGAAGTCCTCCATTGTGATTCAGATAGTATTTGTATTCCAGGTTGTATGTTGTACAACTGTACTCAATAACACCAGCACAAATACTGCTACAGGCAAAGGAGAGGGAGACAGCTGATGTTTCCCACCTCTCTGAAAGGCAGAGGGAGGTGGTGGTATGTTTACCCAATGGAATACTCGGAACAAATAATACTACAATAATATCCATGAATATAAAAATCTTAATATCGAGGGGGGAAAAAAGCCAGGACCAAAGAATATATGTTATATAATTCTGTTTATAATGGAGAAACCTGGTAGGCACTAAGTTAGCCAGATTGCATGATAAGCATCACTGGTAAGAAGACATGTTGACATTATGATCCCTTTGATATGATGAGGACACAGCATCATTCTAATGGAATTCTTGCCAAAAATACATTCCCTCATTCCAATTAGGAGAAAACATTGAACAAACCCAAACTGAGGGACATTCTACAAAATAACTGACCAGTTCACTTCAAAAGTATCAGGGTCATTAGAAACCAGAAAAGGCTGAGGAAATATCACAAGCCAGAGGAAACTAAGATGGAATAATCCCTGAATACAATGTGGGATCATGGATAAAATTCTGCAACAGCAAAATTGGTGAAATTTGACTGAGGTCTGCAGTTTAGTTTCCAAATATTAACTTAGATTCACCAGTGGTACTTTTCTGTTCTTAATGATTGTGCTGTGGTTGTGTAAAATGTTACCAGGAGGGACAGTAGGATGAGAAATATAAGAAAACCCTCTGTATTGTTATTTTTGCAACTTTTCTCTAAGTCTAAAATTAGTTCAAAATTAAAAGTTGAAAACCAAAATAGCCCAATAAGCGGTTGGTGTCGTTGACCTAACTGCCTCCCGCAGGCCACTCTGGAAGGAGTGACGTAGGCCATCTGGAAAAGTCTACCAGGGATCAGACATACGAATTCGGTTCTGCAACAAGAGGAAACACTTGGTCCACTGATTTGAGAATGCATTGGTTGTGAATGCTTTTCCAGAAGCACCGAAACGCAGCCAAGGGGACATTGTTAAGTTCTCACTTTTCTGTCAGATGATGTCTGCTCCTGGAGCTTGGATGTGCCAGGCACTGTGGCTTTTCTGTGAGTCACCAGCCTGGTGTGCCCCAAGGGTTCTGGAATGGGGGGTAGAGGCTCTGACTGAACCCAGGGAGGGTGTCAGCCCACTGGGCAGGGGGAGAAGGCAGCAAGGGGGGCATCTTTTTGTGGAGAGGAGACAGGGCAACACAGGCTGCTGACCCCTCCTGCTCAGGGATGAAAGGCAGGATGTGGCCCTCCTCCCTTCCTATGACTCCATTCCCCTCCAACCCGAGAACATACCTGACCCATCTGGTTTTCCCATGAGCTCTGGGTGCTCATGGAGGCTCTTAAGGTGACTCTCCTGATGAGGCCTGGGTGGGGCCTCTGTAAGGGATCTGGGCTCCTGTGGGGGAGGATGTTTAAACTGATCTCCATGGAGAAGCAAGTGCCCCTTTATCACTCCTTTCTGTGCCCCCACCTCTGAGTGTTATTCGGATGAAACATGGTCAGGTCCCATGACATAATTCTTAGTCTTAGTGTCTAGATCTATGTATTTGAATCTTAGGGATCCCTTTGAGCCATGGGGACCCCTGGATGATGAGCTCCAGATCCAACAGACAATCACTGAAAAATCACTCAGAACTACCGTATTTGCCGGCGTATAAGATGATTTTTTTGGCCCTGAAAAATATGCCTCCAAGTGGGGGGTAGTCTTATACGGCGAGTATATAACAAACTCTGTATTTTGAGTGGAAATGTTAGGGGGTCGTCTTATACGCCCAGTCTCTTATACGCCGGCAAATACGGTATTTTTCAGGGCCAAAAAATTGTCTTATACGCCGGCAAATACGGTATGTGGATTTTGGAAGATAATCCCCTTCCACATCTTAATAACTTGATTTCTCACTTGATTCTAGAACATTCTTGCACTGCTCTTGAATTATTCAGGGATTTAGTCTCTGTCTTAGGTTGGGTTCTTCCGGGAGCAGACCCTGAAACAAGCATTTTGAGTAAATATTTGGGAGTCAATCTTAGGAAATGCTGGTAGGGATGTGGGGAAGGACACAGGGACAGGAAGGAGACCGTCAAGGAGATGGGGTTGGTCAGGTGACCACTGTGGGCAGCTGAGATTCAGGCCTGAGGGGGTCTCTGGGACAGAGCCTCCGAGTTATTCCCCCTGTTAAAGACTATTTGTACACTTTGGATGGTCAAGCCTGTGTGGTGGGTGAGGTAGGCTCTGAAAGCCATAGATGTTGCTCAGACAAAAAGATGGTGGCATCTGGGGTCAGCTGGAGCTCACAGAAGGGGCAAAGCACAAGGATGCCAACAGCTGCTCATGTCCTGGAGGAGGAACAAACTATATCCGACATCACAATTAGAAATGAAGATTCCAAAAGGCCCACAGGAGAAGGATGGAGAAACAGCTGGATTCATCCTGCAGGTCATCCTGCTAGTCAGGTGAGCCAGGCACACCAGGGTTGTGACTATTGACGTAGGAAACTCTGTGCACTCAGGTCTCCTCGTGGTGGCCTCATGACCGCTGACAGCATCTCCTGCCTTAACCCACCCCACCCTCACCAATGAGCCTCATGTTGAAAATAACAAAGAATGACAAGTACCAGGTCTCTGTAGCCAAAAGGACATCATAGGTTTTTCATTTTCTTCTTTCTCTTCCCTGATTCTCTAAAAGTGGATCAAATATTAAAAAAACAAAACAGCCGAAACCAGTTTGGCTCAGTGGTAGAGCATCGGCCTGCGGACTGAAAGGTCCCGGGTTCGATTCCGGTCAAGGGCATGTACCTTGGTTGCGGGCACATCCCCGGTGGGGGGTGTGCAGGAGGCAGCTGATCGATGATTCTCTCTCATTGACATTTCTAGCTCTCTATCTCTCTCCCTTTCTCTCTGTAAAAAATCAATAAAATATATTTTTTAAAAAGTAGAAAAAAAAATAAAAAAACAAAACAATGATAAATGTCCTGATTGAAGGGCTGAGAAAAACTGGGAAGAGTTATCCGATGGAGAAATTATTCTCTAATGCCACTTCTTAGAAAATTTGCTTGCAGAAAACTTAAAAATGGATACATAAAACAAGCAAACAATATGAATTGTCACTCTACTCAAAGAATCCTCACTAACCATTTGTTGTATTCTTTTTCAACTTTTCCCCCATGCACCATTTGTTTTGTTTGTGGTAGTTATGACTACAGATTTTAGGGAGATTATAGAGTATGAGGGTTGGATTCAGATCCTTCCTGGAGTTAAAGGAATAGTTTAAATTGTTGCTTTTCAAAACTTTTGGGTCAAAGGATCTGTCCTCCGACGAAACAAGGATGCAGCACGCCCTCACCTGCTACTTAACACGCAGTTTGCAATCACCCCACCCAGGCTAGGGGAGTGCACTGCACACGTGCCTGGATGCCATAGCAATGTCTAAGTGCTCTGAAAGTTCCTAAGTTCCTACTCTCAACATCTACACTTATTTCTTTGTGGTAGCACTGATCTAGAGCAGGGGTCAGCAAACTAGGACCCTTGGGCCAAGCCCCACCCACCACTTAATCCAGATGATGATTTTTACTTTTTAAATAGTTGGGAATAAAAAGAATAATATTTTATGACGTAAAATTCTATGAAATTCAAATTTCAGGGTCCACAAATACGGTAGCCCATCTAATCCAAGATTTTGCTGTCTGCGGTTTCAGTTACTCATAGCCAGCCACAGTCCAAAACAACTGTAAAGTTTTATTAAAACACAAGCCACACTCTTCCATGAACACGTCGTCTACAGCTGCTTTTGCTATACAATGCCGCAGGATGGAGTAGATAGAGGTGGGTTGGCTGTGAAGTCTAAAATATTTACAGTCTGGTGTTTTACAGAAAAGTTTTGTGACCCCCCACCTCCACCCCCGCTCTAGATAATGTAGGGTTCCTGAGTTTGCTGCCTCTCAGAATCACCTGGGAACTTAAAAAATATATATACAGCTTGCCAGGCCTCCCCCAGCCCTGTGGAATCAGAGTCTCCAGGGTGGTGCTTGGGACTCTATATTTTGAAGCCCTCCCACCCTCCCCCCTGCCCTCAGGTTCTGATGGTCAGAGGCTCTGGGAGCACTGGCCAGGCGGGCCCCAGGAGAGGTACTTCTTGAAGCCTACACTCTGAGTCCCTAGGATAGGCCTGCTGCTCTGCTCAGACCTCCTCTGAGACAAAACCTCTTTTATCCTGAGCTGCTCCAGATGTGGGCTCCGCAGGCAAATTCCTGGCAGGTCGAGCCCTCCCTGGGCACACTGCTGAGATTCACAAGCTGTGGCCGGGTCCTGGCCCAGAGCCCCTGCAGCCACAGTGCAGGCCTCTGCACCATGGCTTCCCTCCTTCTCCTGCCCCAGGCTTCCCTGGTGTCACCCCAGCCGGGGCCTCCTCTGCCTCTCCCTGGCCTTGGGTGTCTAGAATTCTTGGCCTGCCTCTGGGGCAGCTGGAAAGGAATGTGATGGCTCTTTGTCCAGTGCACTGGGCAGCCCAGCTCACTTCATCTGGGCCCCACGCTTCTCCTAACCTCAGGTTTATGCTCCTGGCACTAACTCCTGAGCCAACTGCACACAGCCTGAGCCAGTTCTATGGGGAAGCCAAGAGGAGGGAGGTGGAAGGGAATGTGACCATGAAGCAGGCCTTCCCCCCCCCCATCTCTTCTCTCTTCCTGTGTATGCTCATGACCCCATCTTTATACTTCCAGCTCCTTTCCCATTGCTCTTCACCTCCCTGGCCCATTAGCCTGAGCTCTGCCCTCTGATTCTTCCTTCTTGCCCACTGCCCCTCTCCTTTCCCCCGTGTTACCCTAATTTTTCTTATTCCCAGATTCTCCTCCCTCCCCTGCCCCCCTTCAGTTTTCTAGTCAGACCCACTGCTTCTATGCAGAGCCACCTGCCTCAGAGAGCTGGCCCCTCCTCCAGAATGAGATGACGTTGAATCAGCTCCTTCACTAACAGTGTCTCAGGCCTTTAGGCTGGACATGTACCCAAAGTTTATTCCAGGAAAATGGATTCAGGCCCTGCCCTCAGAGTGCTCACCATTAATGGGAGAGTTGGACAAATCACAGACAATTTTAATACTGTCCTGAAGGGTAACCTGGGGTCAGGATAGGGTGCTGGGTAGGACAGTACCCAGTGAGACACTGAGCCTGGTTGTGGGGAGTTGGGGACATCACCAGCTTCATACAGTGGGAACCGGGGCTGAGTTAGGTTCAGGGTGGATTATGTCCTCAGAGGAAAAGAGAAAGACATGAGGATATGGAAGCCCCTGGACATATCCTGTACTAACACCCACAAAAGCGTCATAAGTGAGGGATGGTTGTGATCTGATTTATAATTCAGAAAACTCACCCTCATCTAGAGAAAATGGACCTGAGGAGGCCAGTTTAAAGGCCAGAAGGCCACTGGAAAGCCAACTCTAATCCAGAAGGATGATGTCTGAACTGGGGCGGATGCAGGGGGATTGGAGAGGCTGGAGAGCACTGAGGAAGATTTAGGGCTTGGGGACTGGATGTGAGGCACTAAGGAGAGGCAGAGGCAAAGGGGGACATTCAGGTTTTAGCATGGCTATATACTGTGTATAAAAATGGATGGTGTATTAGATCTGCGATGCTGCTGCCTAGCAAACAACCCCACAATTTCAGTGGTTTACATAAACAAACTTTTTATTTTCTACTCATGAGACCGTAGGTTGGCTGCAGTGGGTTATCTTGAGTGAGCTTGGCTGGGCTTTTAGTTGGGGTCAGAATGCTCCATGCAACTTCATTCTGGAGCCCAAATCAAAGGGCAGTAACTCTCTGATGCAGGCTCCTGTCATGGGAAGTCACAGGAGTGCAATCACACAGCATCTCCTCTAGTATCACGTCAAGAGCAGAGGTAAACTCAAGGCCACTAGAGATGACAGGAGATAAGACCTCTGGGGACTGGTGGCTGGGGCTTCTCTTTTCTGGAAAACCTAGCTAGCAAGGTGTGGTAACCAGTAATGGGTACACTTGATGTCTAGAAAAGTCTTTGTCCATCCAGCGAATATCCACTGTACATTTGCTCTATGGCAGACCTGCCATTCCCTTCTGTGAGTACACATGCCTGCTGAAATCGAGGCCTTACTTCACAGCTGCTGTTCCCAAGCATAGGAAATAGGTTTTTGGTGTCCTAAGGACTAGCTGTATCATCAAATTGTAACTTCAGAATAATCAGTTATGAAAATTTTGTGAATTTGAAATTACAGTTGGCTGTAATAGAGTTCTAAAAAATAGTGAGTTAAATTCTCAAGTGTTTCTTTTTTTACTTCAGAAGAGGTTTAGAGGTACGCAGAACCCATTCTTGTTACATCTTTCTCCTCCACTGTCTGCAGTCAGTAGCTTTTACCCTCAAAGGGTCCTCCTGGTCCCACATGGCTACTGGAGCTACAGCCATGGTATGAACTACATGCTGGGAGGAGGAAGAAGAGTTAAAGAGGCATTTTTCTCAATTGAGTCAGGTATCTTTGAAGCAGGTTTCTGAAGCCCCACCAACACTAAGGTTTGCATCTCAGTCACAGGTTCACATTTCACCATAAGAGAGACTAGGAAATACGGGTTTAGCTGGATACATTCCTTCCCTGAGTAAAATCCGTGTTCTGCTATCAAGCCAGAAAGGGCGAATAGATATTGAATGGCAAAGAACATTTTCTACCACACCTTCCAATTTTATTTTTTTCTAAAACAGAGAGGCAGTATTGTATAGCAGAAAAAAAACCCTGGTGTGGACTCAAACACCGAGACCAGTGGTGAGCAAACTCATTAGTCAACAGAGCCAAATAACAACAGTACAACAATTGAAATTTCTTTTGAGAGCCAAATTTTTTAAACTTAAACTTCTTCTAATGCCACTCCTTCAAAATAGACTTGCCCAGGCCATGGTATTTTGTGGAAGAGCCACACTCAAGGGGCCAAAGAGTCGCATGTGGCTTGCGAGTCACGGTTTGCTGACCACTGACTTAGACTCAATTCTTCATTCCTCTACTTACTGGCTATGCTATCTGGGCAAGGTCACACAAGTCTCTCTTCTGCAAATTAGACTATTGATCATATTTGCCTTCCAGCATTATTAAAAGGGACCCAGTGGGACCAGGAACTCTATGAACTATAATATGCTATACAAAAAATAATAGTATTTGTAGTAAATTGAAAATAGAGCAAATACCTCTTTAACTAGAAGGAATCACCTGATGGCTAGCTTCTCCCTAGATAGAAGTGATTCTCCTTTGGTTCCATTGCTGTTCCTCTGGCCCTACTAGACTGTCATGCTTCTCACAAGGGTTTAGCTGGGGTAGAAGTGGGGCAGGACTCAGAGTGTGGGTGGAGCTGGGGGCCTGTTGATACAGACCCCTATCCTCATGCCCTGGGGACAGTAGGTACTTTAGGAGAGTGTCTACCTGTGGATAGTTTCCCTTGATCCTGTGATTTTCAGCTGTTCCAGCCAGGTTGTTGCCCTGACCCCCTTCACGTGCTCTCTCCATGTGGCTTGGGCTTCTCACCCCATGGCAGCTGGGTTCTGACTAGGAATGCCCCAAGAGCAAATGTTTCAAGAGGAAGAGAACAGAAACTGCCACTTCTCTATAAGCTAGACTCATTTCTGCCCAGGGTCAGGGGTTGGGAGAACAGACTCCCCCTCTCTATGGGGAGGGGGAATTGCATGTATTTAGGAAGGGTGGGAATTGATGGCAGCATCTTAAGAGACCAGCTACCACAGCTACCTTGGCTGGATATTGACATCATTCAAGTGATCTCACACTGATGGCTGAGTGCATCCTCAGAGACTGCGGTGATGATAGTCTGCAGTGTGGGTGTCATGATACTTAAAAAGGCCCAAGATGATTCTAATGGATAGCCAAGCTTGAAAACCATTGGCTTCACACAACCCTAAACTCCCCTCCACCCTCTCCCCACCCCCACCCCCCAAAAAAATGCAGAAAGGGAAAGAACCCAAGGTTGGTTTGGTTCCCAAGGGATGTAGTTAGCACATGGGTTGGTGGGGGTGTGGTGGGGGGAGAAAGGTGAGGGGAGGGACTAGAAGAACAGCATGGAAGCTAAGGTGCAAAGTCAAGGTGCAAAGAGTTATTATTAAGTGTGGGTGGGGCTAATAGAATTTATAAAACTATGTGAATGTTTCCTTGATCCCAGACTTTTTTAAAAAAAATATTTTTTTATTGATTTCAGAGAGGAAGGGAAGGGAGATAGAGCTAGTAACATCAATGAAAGAGAATCATTGATCAGCTTCCTCCTCTTTGGTGATTGAGCCCACAACCAGGGCATGTGCCCTTGACTGGAATAGAACCCAGGACCCTTCAGTCCACAGGCCGAGGCTCTATCCTCTGAGCCAAGCCCACTACGGCTAATCCCAGACTTTTAATCTGAAATTGGTATTTGGCCAACTTCTCCCATTGCCTTCTCTAGAAATTAAGTTGTGTCTGAACATGATGCAAATTCCAACAAAAATATTAGAAATTCCATTTTTAGGGCATTTTAGGTCAACCAGCCTACCAATAGTTAATATACCTTTTCCCCAAATGGGCAATAGATTGTTTCAAAGAACTTTATTTGTGGGTGGAGGGGCAGGAAGTGTGCTCATGAATATTCATGATTCTGCCTACTGGCCTCATACATTAGAAAATGCTATTTATTCCTAAGGCTAATGAGCTCTTAAATTTGTTTTGTGACAAAGAGGTTTTATTTTTCTGGATAATTTATTTTGGTGTCTGTCTATTTTCTGGAAGGGATCCTTTTTTTTTTTTTTTAAGACCCTGGGCACGTTTCAAGAGCAGAGTGGAGTTTTAAATTAACCCCCCTACATAGAAAAGCCTGCCAGCCTAGTGATAACATTAATGAATGCTGCACCAATAGGATGAGAGGTTTGTTGTGAACCCAGTTCCCAGGGAGATGGATGTCTAATGGGAATCACATAATCAACATGCCTGTGAAATGCATAAAACCATGCAACTGAAGACCAACATGCAAATGCGAATGTGGACAATACATAACTGGAATCTGAGACTTTCAGGCATTGAAGGGACCTTATGAGACATCTTGTTCAATGACCCGTGAGCATTAGCACCCCTGTTATACTACCCCTGAAGCAGTGCAAAAAAGGGGGCTTGTTCCCGGCCCCCCTTCCTTTGTTCAATTCTGGCTTAGGTAGCCTTCCTTATATCCATCCACACATTCTTCCTACAACTTCCGTCCTGCTTCATAAATCACTCACTCACTCTTGCTTCATTCCTGTTCTTTGTTCCATGTCAAAAGGGCTAGGACTCTGCAAGTGGCATTTCCCAGGCTCTCTTGCCAGTTTAGGGTCAGCCAATTGGAGGTGCTGGTGAGATCCTGGAAAGCAGCAGGAGAGAAAGCTAATCTTGTTCCTTGTGTTTCAGACTGTCCCTCAGACAGAGGCGGAATGAATGCCGGGCTCCACTCAGGCAGCTCCAGGGGTTCACAACTGATGGCTCTGGGTTATCCTGTTTTCCCTGTTGTGGGTGACATGATTTTCAGCCCCACCAGGACCATGTCAGGAAAACATGCTGCTTTTCTGGGCCACCCAGCTCTCTGCTCCTCATTGATGGCGACAGCTCCTACAGTATGCTATCAGATATCCCCTGTGGCTGTTGGTAAGGGGCATACATGTTCTCATGCCAGTCTAAGTATAAATGTGTCTCAGTTGGGCTGCCCCTGAAACAAGGACTTGGGTATGGGTAGTTTATTTGAGAGATAACTCCAGGATTCATTGGGAAAAAGTGAATAAGTTAGCCAAGGAAGAGAAGAAAACTAATAAAGGATGAGAAGGAAATAGAGGTCAAGCACCCTTGACCTTGGGATCTTCTGAGAGACTGTATAAAGGTTTATCCCACCAAATAACTCCTCAGAATTATACACAGAGGGGTGAGAACCTTTGGGTCCTTTCCATCATTTCCCACCCTTCCTTATCGCTGCTGTTCCCGGGAGTGGTCTCTCCCCCGCTCTTCTGGCCTGTACACACTGGGGTGGAGTAGGGGGAGGGGCAAAGAGAATACCCTCAGGCAGAGAGCCACCGTTTCTCAAGAGAGGAAGCCCTTGGCATGGCCCAGAACTGTCCACCGAGGCTGAGTTACCTCCAGAGTGGGCCCCGGGAACATGGGCTTCTGCTGCAATCTGTTACTTCTTCTTTAAACACACACACACACACATACACACACACACACACACACACACACACACACACCCAACAACCCCTCAAAAAAACACAAAAAACAAAAAACAACAACAAAAACCACGCACAAAAAATCCAAAACCCTCATTCAAGGATGTGTTTATTGATTTTAGAGAGACAGGAAAGGAGAGAGAGAAAAAAATCAGTGTAAGAGAGAAATATTGATTGGTTGCCTCCTGTACTTGTCCCAACCAGGGATCCAATGCACAACTTAGGAATGTGCCTTGACTGGGACTCAAACCCACAACCTTTTTTGTGTACAGGATGATGCTCCAACCAACTGAGCCACGGGTTGCTTTTATCACACCACAGCCCAAGCACAGTCAGTTACTTCTTGATCTTTGCAACACACCATGGGATTACCATTACTCCATTTAACAGCCAAGCACACTGAGGTTCAAACAATTTCAAAGCTCTAACAGCAGGCAATCTGATTTAAAAAAATAAAACGACAGTTTATAGAGTCCAGGGTTTTAAAAGGTTCTTCCTCCATCATTATTTGAGAGTTTGTTATTACAGTTGCTTATTAATTGAAATTAATAAAAACCGCCAAAACTGGTTTGGCTCAGTGGATAGAGCATTGGTCTGTGGACTCAAGGGTCCCAGGTTCAATTCCGGCCAAGGACATGTACATTGGCTGCGGGCACATCCCCGATGGGGGGTGTGCAGGAGGCAGCTGGTCGATTTATCTCTCTCATCGATGTTTCTAGCTCTCTATCCTTCTCCCTTCCTCTCTGTGAAAAATCAATAAAATATTTAAAAATAAATAAATAAAAACCCTGGCAGTTACCTGATAGTCACAACTGTTTAGAATCTTAGGAAATATACCCACGAGTGAGAAATACCAATGTTTTCGAGAGTGTTCCTCTAAGGGTTTATAGGGGGAGAATTTCTGGGTCCCAGGATGAATGACTCCTTTTGGGAGTAAGGATAGTGTTGGCTGTGCGAGTTGGCACATCAGCAGAATGGAAGTCCTTCTATTCCATTAAGTATAAATCATTATCTCATTGTTGTTTTAATTCTCAATTTCTCTGATAACTGATAATTTTAAGCATTTCTTTAAATAGTTGTTAGCTTTTGGTTGTCCACTTTTGCCAATTGCCTGTTCATGATTTTTGCCCATTTTCCTATGATGTTTGTTGTTGTTTTTTTCTTGTTGATTGCAGGAGGTGTGCAAATATTTTAAATATAAATTTCTTGTCAGTTTTAGACATTGCAAATATTTTCTCTCATTTTTAAAAATCTGCCTGTGAACTTTGTTGAACAAAGTCAGTTTTAATGAAACCAAATTAACCAATATTTTGCCTTCTTGTTTGTGTGTGTGAAAGTGTCTTTAACAAACCCTTCTCTATTCTTTGGCCACAAAGTGTCTTCTCTTAACTTAGTGTCTCAGTGTAGGTCTTTAATCTACCTGGAGTCCACCTTTATGTGAGGTGCTAGATGGGAATCCAATTTCATTTTTCTTCATCATTTGAGCTATTTTTTTTCCAGCACCATTTACTAAACTGCCTGTCCTTTCCTCTGGATTGTGCCAATACAATCATTTCTCAGCAGTGGATTCCATGCTATTAGTCTCACATCCACCACCTACATTATAAACTCCTTAAATTCAGAGGTGCCCTCTTCTTCCTCCCTCTCTTCTTCCTCCTCCCTGCAGCCTACTGTCTTGAGGGTCTTATGCATGAAGTGGTTGATCATCTACTGGTTAGTTGAAGGCTCAGTATTGTTTCTTTAAAAAAAATATATATATATTATTGATTTTTTACAGAGAGGAAGGGAGAGGGATAGAAAGTTAGAAACATCGATGAGAGAGGAACATTGATCAGCTGCCTCCTGCATACTCTCCACTGGGGATGTGCCCACAACCAAGGTACATGTCCTTGACCAGAATTGAACCCAGGAACCTTGAGTCTGCAGGCTGACGCTCTATCCATTGAGCCAAACAGGTTTTGGCTCAGTATTATTTCTTTATCACAAGCCCTATTTTGCCTGGATGGCACAAAGAATTTTATGTCCATTAGGTTTTGTGAAACGGAGGAGAGAGCGTGGAAGGGGAAGTTCTGGATTGGTTGCTTTTCAGAGGGCAGTATCCCACTTGCTAGGCTGACATCCCTGAGAGAGAAGTTGACACCTCCCACCACTCAACAATTGTGCTTTCTCCAGAAACTGGAAAAATAGAATCTAGAAATAACCTTCACATTGGGACTTTAAGGACCCAGAAAACTGATTTCGTGACATTACCGTTAATAGGCTTTTTATGGGAAAGCTGAGAGTAGCTATATGTTCTTAAGCTCCTGCTATGTGCCCAACACCAGAAAATGTCTTGCTCCTACATTTAAGAAGTCTCTTGGGAGAGAAAAAAACATAATAGAAAGCGTTGACACAATGCACTTAGTAAAGTGATGGAGACAAGCTAAGGGCATTGGAAGGAAAAGGGATAGGCAATTGGGTGGGTGTCAGTAAGGAGCATGGTGGATTAAGGAGCCTGCAAGCGGGTAGGGTAGAGTGAAAAGAAACCTAGAAACAGATGGAGAGATGTGGTTACAGGAGGGAGGAGGACCACAGGAGTGAGCTGTCATGGAAGCCAAGTCTTGGAGACATACTGGTGTCTCCCGTGTCATCATCCCTCTGCCCACCACTGACCACAGCTACAGCATGGACACTTCCTGTGCATGTGGAAGCGTCAAACACACCATGACTCCTTTTTTTCTGCCTCAGGGAATTCACACCCCTAAGAAGTGACCCTCCACCAGTGGGGCCAAGAGTTCAGCTAAATATTCCTGCCTTTTGTTCTTCACAGAGGTAATTCCAAGGTGTATTCTACAAGTTCCTCTGAGGGTCCAGGAGGGAATGACTCCCAAGTGCCCACAGTAGTAGCACAATACTGAGCTCGTGTCACTCCTCTGCGTTTCACTCCTGCACCCTGGGACCATGTCATCCTTGTCTTGGGTTCTGCTTTGGGTGAATCCAAACTAAGAGAGGAGAGTAGTGAGTTTTAAGTAAAAGAGATAAAAGGATAGTTCCCAAGGGGACTAAGTGGGTGGTGAGGTAAGTTCTGAATCTAGCAGTGAGGAGGCCACTGACATCCTTGCTGGATGTGGTGGGGGAGGCAGTCCAGGAATGAATGCAGACCAGGACGTGGAGACAGCTAGTGCTGCTTGAAAAGTTTAGAAGAGAGGGGAAGAGAGCATCCTTCAAAATTCAGCTGTACCTTTCCCGACTTCCCACTCCAATTCCCATTGCACTCTGCCTCCTTCCCACCAGAGTTTCTCTGGTCTCCTTTGGGGGATGGCATTGCTCTGGAAATTTTTTTCTGGAATTTTCCATAATGAATGTTCTAGCACTCCAGAATCTGACATTCATGGAGGCGGGGTTTCTGCCCATTTTCTCAGTGGTGTGGAACAGTAGCCCGTGTACCCAACTCTGTGTTCGGAACTTTTGTTGTCTGCTTTTTGAGGCTGCCTCACACATCCACCCTCCACCCAGCTGACCCCAGCAGTGAGATAAGTAGCAGCGGATGGCAGAAAAAGAGGTACAGACAAAACATAACCATCTGTCTAAGGTCAGACAGGAAGCCTGTGGCAGTCTCAGGTCTGGGACACAGAAAACAGATCTCCTAGATCCAGCCCCATTGTAATGAGCTGAGCCCACACACTTCCAGCAAAGGAGGGAAAGGAAGTTCTTGTTTCTTTCTGTCTGCAGGAAAATAACCCATGGGTGCTGACAGCATCTGTGGGGACACCTGCAAGAAGCCAGGCAGCTGCTCAGTTATGAGAAAGTGGGAACATCTCTGCTGACCAGGTCTGAGCACCTCTGCCAAGAGCAAACCCTGTTCTGAGCCCAAGGCAGGCAGGCATGCACTTATGGGCTAAGGGGGCTGGTTTACTCCTCCCCAACGTCCAAGTCCAAGTCAGGAAGGCCTTGGTTTGGAAGGAAAAGAGGAAAGGAAGGAAGAGAGCCATGAAGAGAAGGAGAGGCTGAATAATATTTCTGTTGGCTATTTCCTGTCTCAGGAATACACTTCCATACCACATCCAGTCCCACTCTATCACACAGCGTTGCTCATTTTCTTCATGGCATTTAGTGTCTAAAATTCTCTTATTGCTATCTCCTCCCTATGTGACCCAAACTACACTTTTTTCTCTATTATGTCCACTCCTAGAATGAGCCTAGAATCTTTACTTTAGTTACCATATATTTGTTGAGCTCCTACTATGTGCCAGATAGCTCTTTGGCCCCTGACTGTCAGAGAGGAGCTGGGTCTGCTGCTCGAAAAAGTGGTGCATTTAGAGTTTCTTTTGGTGGCTGTCTGGAGGCTTGGATCCACACTGCCTTAACTTAGGAACAAGGCAGAACAGAAAGATGGCAGATTCGGGATGCAGAGAGCACAGACTGGCTTAGCTGGCTACCTGGGATTCCAATGATCTGTTACTGTGCAGCAAATCACCCCACACCAAATGACTTGAAACACAGCCTTTTATTATTTATTATTTATTTATTTATTTATTTATTTATTTATTTATTTAAATATGTCTTTATTGATCTTAGAGAGGAAGAGAGAGGTAGAGAGAGAGATAGAAACATCAATGATGAGAGAGAATCATTGATCAGCCGCCTCCTGCACACCCCTTACTGGGGATCAAGCCCGCAACTAGGGCAGCATGTGCCCTGACCAGGAATCGAACCATGATCTCCTGGTTCATAGGTAGATGCTCTACCACAAAGGCATACAGACCAAGCTATTATTTATTTTTTACATTATCACTTGCTGGTCTGAAAAATACTACCTGACACAAGTAGCCTCTTGAGTTTCAGCTTCTCCACAGCATTATTATGAGGACTCTATGGATGAAAATGTGAATTTTAAAAGATGAGCTAAAACCACTAACTGATTGCCTAAGTGCAGAGGGCCTCAGTGGATGGTCATCCCTCTTTCTTGCCCTTCTGCTCAGAGGCTGTTACCATTGTGCTTCATTTTTAAATTACTCATGAAGACCTTGGAATGAAAGATTTCTTGGGCAGTGATTGCCAAGCTTTTTTTTTTTAAGCCACGTTTATCGAGGTGTAATTTATTACAATAGAAGTCACCCTTGTTAGTGTACAGGCCTGTGAGTTCTGACAGTGCATGCAGTGATCTACCCACCACCATGAGCACATACGGAATGTTCTCACAAACCCAAACCCCTGTGACCCTTCAACGTCAATGCTTCCTTCTCCGGCTCCTGACAAGCACTGATCTGTTTTTTGTTCCCATCGGTTTATCGTTTCTAGAAATCAAATGTGCCTTTTTGAGCCTGGTTCCTTTCTTTCAGCATAATGCCTTTGAGACCCAACCATGTTGCTACATGTCTCACCGCTTCGTTCCTTGTGATGCTGAGTAGTGGTCCGGCAAGCAGCTGAACTGCCATTTGTTTATCTATCCTGAGCTTTTTCAGATAAGAAACTCCAAAGTTGGCACTTAAAATACAGAACTGAAGAGAACTGAGATCTTCTGATGTGGTCATGGGTGGTGGGGGAAGGAATCCAGGAGCTTCCTTGGAACACAGAGTGCGGGCTCCTGCTCTAGCCACTTGTGACTGACTGTCTGTCCGACACCCTCTCTCAAGTTTTGACATCTCTTCCGGCTTTGTTTTCCTGAAAGTTGTTTTCCAACATTCCAAGGAGATGGACCTCTGTGAGTGAGGGAGTGACAGTAGGGGAACAGAAGCCTGTTGTGATCTAGGCGTGACCTTAAGTAATTTCTGCCTCCTTTCTGGGTCTCTATTTCTCCATCTGCCAAATGGGGATTAAATGAAAATAGACACATGTCATGCTTCCATTCCCTTTCCTCTGTCCCCAGCCAAGAAGACCTTCCCCTGCCCCCCCGCTGCCTCCAGCAGAGCCACCATCCTGTTGAGCAAGGCTGGGCAGATGGGAAGACAGACATGAGTAACAAAAAGCAGAAAGGTGTGGGGTGTCAGGCGGGAGGAGAGTCTGTTTTTGCCTTCTCTACCTAGAAAAGGAACTGCCCCTTGGCCCTGCCCTCTTCAGGCCAGGACAACTGGAGCCCAGGAATCAAAATTCTTTCATGTGACGGACACCCCAGCACTCTGATGACGCCCTGGATGCTGGGGGTAACACCGCCCAGTGTCCAGCATTTGGCTTTCTGTTTTTTGACTTGGCCAGGGAAGTGTGGTTAAACACCACGTCAGCCTCTCATAAAAGTGGTGGTATACTCACTGGAGTAAATAATTAATAATGACACTGTACAATTTAACATCCTGGAGTATCATTCTCTCAAAAGCCCAAGGACTATCAGATTCACACCCTATTCTGAGAGAAGGGACATTTAACTTGATTTCAGACTTTTCTTCTTGAGATATCTTCCAAAAATACTCTTGGATATATTTGGAGCCAGGACCACCTTAAACAAAACTTTACCTATTTTAACCCCACTGCTGACAGTATCATTGTCATTATATTTCCAGGTCATTCAGGTAAGTAAAATGGCCTCCTGTCTCTCCCTGACTCCTACCCCTATGCTGGCTCCAGACTTAAGCATGGCAGACTATTTAATTCCATTCAGCAGTGGCTGGGTCTTCCATTTGTCTACCCTGGCTGTCCAGAATCAGTGGGACCACACTGCCCTAGACAGTCCTCAGTGGATGGGCACCTGACCTCCTCATGTACCAGGCTTGGTTCTCACCCAGGAAGCCTGACTTGGTGTGGCCACAGGGCCTCTGCATAGGAGACAGTTTGCCCCTGAGGCTGAGCTGTGTGCCTGAGCAAAACCACCCCAGGCAAGCCAGTGGGGCTTTTCTCCAGGAAGGGAATTGTGGTCCAGGCTCATGAAGAGGCTTGAATGAAACATCAAAAATGAGCAACAGAAGCAGCAATTCTATCCACACAAGAAACACATCTGGAAGGCTGCTTCAGTTCTCCTTGATTATATCTTAGGTCTTCATGCTACCATTTTGCATGGGTTATTCCCTAAGTCTGAGATACTCTTCCCCCAGATATCAGCAAGGTTCATGCCCTCAGTTCCTTCATATCTTTGCTGAAACCTCACCTTCTCACAAAGCCGCCCCTAATCCTCTATTTAATACCACAGTCTGACTTCCCTCCACTCCTGCACTCCCAACACCTTACCCTGTTCTACTTTTCTCACAGCATTGAACTCTTTCTAACACACTACCTAATTTACTTATTCATGTTTATTACTTAATGTCTGCATTCCATTAAATAATGTAAGCTCCTCAAGGCAGGGATTATTTTGTTAATTAATCTATCTCATGTGCCTAGAACAGTATCTGACAAATCGTAGATGCTCAATAAATAGTGTTGGATGAATAATGATCAGTAATGAAGAGAACACTGAGGGCTTGAGGACAGGTGTCTGAAATCTGTGTCTGTTGCTTAGCAGCTTTGTCAACATTACACATACCATTTGGCTTCTCTGAGCCTCAGTTTTCTCATCTGGAAAAGGAAAATAAAAGTATGCCAACTTCACAAGACTCTAATAGACATATTAAAATAAATAAAAAGACACAGAAATGTGTTAGTTTCCTAGAGCTGCCGTAACAAAGTACCACATCTGGATGGCTTGAAAGATAACACAAATTTATTGTCTCACAGTTTTGGAGAGTGGAGGTCCAAACGCAAGGTGTGAGCAGCCATGCTTTCTTAGGGGAGGATTCGTCCTAACCCCTTCCAGCTTCTGATGCTTCTCAGCAGTTCTTGCCATTCCTTGGCTTATAGACACATAGCTCCAATCTCTGCCTCCCGTGTCACATGGCTGTGTTTTCATTGTGTATGTCTGTCTCCTCTGCTTAGAAGAACATCAGTCATATTGGATTAGGGGCCCACCCTGCTCCAGTATGACCTCATCTTAATTGCATCTGGGACAACCCTGTTTCCAAATAAGTTCACATTCTGAAGTACTAGGGGTTAGAATTACAATATATATTTTTGGAAGCACAATTTGACCCATAATAAGATTAGATTAATTTAATAATGTATTTTATTTAATCCAATATATAAATGTATTGGGTGTTAATGAGATATTTTATCCTTTTCCCTTCTAAGTCTTAAATTAATGTGTGCTCTATGCTTGATAGTACCTGTCTATTGGACTAACTGCATGTCCAATGCATGATCTTCATGGGGGTGTCTAGCAGGATGGAGTTAATACAGCCATGCACTAAGTACAAACTCATGTTTATTTAACCAGCAACCCAAGGAGAAAACTCACAATAGAGCTCCCATATCATAGACTCTAGGCACCCCTAAATTGCTCTCCACAGCAGTTTTTCTGAACCCTCTCTCCCCCAGGCATTCATTTTTGTGTCCAGAGCAGTGTAAATATCCTGCCAATTACTAGTATATGTAACCTGAAGTTAGTGTTTTAAAAAACATATCTGAAGCCCAGCTGAAGAATGGACAGTCATAAGACTGTCCACTCACTCACTGAGCAGGGCGAGCACAAACCCTTGGGCTTTCTTGGACCTAGTTTACCCTGAATCCAGTTGACCCGTTGGTGTTGGGACAGCATGCTGAGCTCACAACAGAAATGTATTATCTCACATTAGTGTGGATGCTCTCCCTTCCTCACTTTCACAGGCCCACACATGGTACCTACATCTCATCTTTATCAACCTTACACACCCAGGGTGCCATCTTTAATTTGGAATCCCAGATGATCAAGTTCAAGATCACCATGAGACCATTAGCTCTCTGCTCAAATGAAGGTTGTAGCCCTCAGGCAGTCAGAGGCATGGACGCTCCTGTGGGGCATCTGGAAACATGCATTCAGGGTCCATTTATCCCTTAGACAACTCTGCCAAGTAAAACAGAGTTCTGGCGCCATGCAGGCTCAGTACATTGCTCTATGCTTGATAGAGAACTTCTGGCCTTCCTGGGTGGGGACAGGGTATGACAAATGGGCTTCTGTTGCCTTTAATAAGTTTGAGCTTCAAGCCTTCCTAGAAATCCAGAACACAAGGGAGAACCCAGCCCCTCCAGGCACCCAGCCCAGTTCTGTAGAAGGCAGCTCATGTCCAGCCTTAACTTCTGCTTTTACCACTCTCCTGCAGCCCCGTGGCCTCATATTTTCCTTTATCCCTGGAACGTGGCTGCTGCTTTCAGTGTACCAGTCACAGCCCTCCTTTTTATGAATCTTCACTGGTCTCTCCCCGCTCTGACACCCACCCCATGTGTGTGCTCTGTGGATGTCCAGGCAAGGGCCCAGGGACCGGAGGCCGAAATTTAGCTTTGTGCAGTATGGGATGCCATATAAGAGAAGTGCTGCTATTGGGTCTGGAAACAGGGACTGAAGAGTAAGTCGTTTATTGGGAGGTGACTGGGGGACTGGGATAGGGAAGGGAAGGAGCCAGTGCAGATGTGTTATGGAGCAGGTTACTGCTGTGGGAGGCAGTGTAGTGCCCACTCCTCAGGAAGACCAAGACCACGCTAGAGGGAGGAAGGGGGTGTTTGTGCCCCAATTCTCATCAGCTAATGTGGGGTTAATTTTCCTGGCCCTTCCAGCCCAGCCTACCCACTGGCAGAGCAGCCTTCTGAAGCTTCAGACAAAGTCTCCGAGGAAACAATGGCAAGTGGAATTGGTAATGCCCAAAGAATACACAGCCTCCACCCCTGCTGCAGACAGGTCTGAACATCCATCCACTCATCATGTATTGTTGGCCAGCTACTGTGCCAGACCAAGTGCTGGTGGCTGGGCATAAATGTGGAACAACTGAAGGGAGGGGGAATGAGTCATGGGGGATCAGGGAGGGTGGGAGGGGTGTTGGGGACCAGGGGGAGGGTGCTGACCTTAGAGCTCCACATTTGCCAGCTGGTTGGCAGGGCTGAGACCATGAGTGTGGAGATGGACCGGACAGTCTTCCAGGGCAGCTGCGCCAGGGATCAGCCCTCACAGCCCAGTTTCACCTCAGCCCCATCTGTTGTCATGACCAACATGCAGGAGACTCCTGTTTGGGGGACTTTACCTTTTTGGGTGACTCAAGCAATTTGAAATCTCAATCACCTTGAGAGTCTTTTCCACCTCCTTCAACACATTTTTCTTGGAAGTTGGGATTCAAAGAAGACCAACTTAGCTCTGTGTTTTAGAAGAAAATCTATGAACCAAGGCAGGGAGAGGAGATACTGAAGGGGGAGGAGTGGAGACAACAGTTACAAAAGGGAAGGCACAGAGGGGTGGAGCAGTGAGTTTCACAGAGTTCTTCCCCTAAAGTCCCTCCCCATATGTCTTTCCCCTTACTTCCTCCCTCCTATGTTGTTTGCCATGGGAGGACAGGAGGGAAGGAAGGCCAGGTGAGTGGGTAGGTTCTGTGACCCAGTGACTTAGAGGTCACTGACCAGCACCTCTCACCCCAGCATGTCATGAAGTGACAGTTTCTGAATCTCACTCAGCAAATAACATTTTGCTAAATCCATTGGGATAACTGTATAACTACAGCAATTTCCCCCCTCTTATGGGGGGGGGATGGGGAAGCAGAACCAAGTAGGAAGCAGAACCAGCATTTGATATGTTGGTGGAGGAGAGGGGGACAGGCTGAAGGTTTAGTGGCTGCCACTTAAAAGGTCTTGTGGGAACTTCAAGCATAGCAGTGAAGGAAAATAATGGGGACTCCTCCCAACGCTCAGCTCAGATTCATCCTAGGGCTTTAATCCCCCCTGGGACAGGGAGAAGAGTCCAAGGGGAGGAGAACCCATAGGTGAGAGTTTCAGCCCACTGTGAGAGCCCACCCAACCCTGATTCCACCTCCAAGGTCCTTTTGGGATCCCCCCTGCACCCTCAGCCCTTCTTTCCCCACAGCCAGAGAAGGGAAATTAACATTTACCAAGTGCCTGGTACTCACTAGGCATTCCCCACTGGTAATCCTCACAACAACCTTCAAGGTAAGTCCTTGCCCTCCTGGAGCTTCATCTGCACATAAAGATACTAAAATAAGCAACTTCAGGACATGCAACGAATGTATGAGGACTGAAGGCCATGATTCCACAAGAGGTCAGGGAAGGCTCTTCCATGATGGTTGAGAGTGGAGGGTGAGCTCCATGATGGTTGAGAGTGGGGGGAGAGATGGGGCCCTTGCTGAGGGTGCTTAGTGCACTGGGAAGAACACTGTTCTTGGTAGGTCAGAACTAACACCCATGACCTACTTAGGGAACTGAGGTGGGTTCTGTAGGGCAGAGAGAGATGAGGAAAGAGGAAGGGGCTGTGGTGAGAGGTGAGGCTGTGGTCAAATCTAGAAAAGCTCTGTAAACCATACTTAGGAGGACAGAGGCAAGGCATTGAAGAGAGTCAACCATGAGAGTGACTGGACCAGCTTTGTGGTTTTGAAAAACACCCCATTACCCTTCCACCTCATCTCCCTCTCCCTCCCAGAACCCATTTCAGGTCCCTAAGTAGGTCACGGGTGCTCTCTTTGATGGCTGTGTAAATGTGGTTTGTGTATGGGCTGGGTGTAAGAGGGACATTGGGAAGATCCAGTAGGGGATGGAGGTGACAATGGCTTGAACTGGGATGTTGCTTGGGTGGAGAGAAAAGGACCCCTGTTGTCATAGCCAGTGTGGCTCGGTGGATAGAGTATTGGCCTAAGGACTAAAGGTCTAGAGTTTGATTTTGATCAAGGGCACATACTCAGTTGCAGGCTCAATCCCCAGCCCTGGTTGGGGCTCATACAGGAACAACCAATAGATGTGTCTCATATCAATGTTTCTCTGTCTCTCCTCATTCCTTCCATTCTCTCTAAAAATAAATGGAAAAATATCCTCTGATGAGGCTTAACCAAAGTGGGGGAGGAGAGAGAGAGAGAGAGAGAGAGAGAGAGAGAGAGAGAGAGAGAGAGAGAGAGAGAGAGAGAGGAGAAAATAAAAAGGACTTCTACCTTTGCTTGTTTGTTTAAATATATTTTTATTGATTTCAGAGAAGAAGGGAGAGGGAGAGAAAGATAGAAACATCAGTGATGATAGAGAATCTTTGATCAGCTGCCTCCTACACATCCCATACTGGGGACAGACTGAACCCACAACCCAGGCAAGGAATTAAACTATGACCTCCAGGTTCATATGTCAACATTCAACCACTAAGCCATGCTGGCTGCGCCCCCCTGCCTCTTGGTGGCTTTTAGGGAATCCTAATGGGGCAGAAAACTCAGGAAGCTCTGGTCCACCTCTTCCTCTTTCCAAGCCTTTTTTTTTTTTAATGGTTTTACTTTTCATTTTGTTGTTAAATTCTTTATTGGCATATAACTTTAGACTGTAAAGTACAGGAATTGTAAGTGGCAGCTCGCTAGATGTTTACTAGTACACCTGTGCATGGCTGTATGGTCCAGGAGACATGAGGCATTTTGTTTCCAGCAGTGTCCTTCATGGTCCCTTCAAGTCAGTCTCCCCATGCCCCCCACCCCACCTCCGGGTTAGCCACCATTCTGACCTCTATCAGAGATTAGTTTTGTCTAACCTTGGCCTGCAAGAAATGGAATCATGCAGTATGGGCTTTCTCTGATCCATATTGCATCTCTGAAGTTCATCCACATGTCTGTGGATGGTGCCTTGAGGAGAACACTGTTCTTGGTAGGTGAGAACTAACACCCATGACCTACCAGGGTAGTTTATTATTTTCTTGCTTTGTTGTGTTGCGTTGTGTGAAGATACGTACATTATTTAAATGTCCTCCTGCTGATGGTATCTGGGTTGCTCCAGTTTGGGGCTATTGTGAATAGTACTGCTGGGAATATTCTTGCACATGCCTTAGGTGCTCATATGCAACCTAAGCACTCATTTCTATTGGGCATACTTCCAAGAAGAGATTCCAGGCTGCATTTTAGGAAGTTCTCCTCCACCTTTCACTACCCTTCTACAAAAGGGAAGGTTTGAGGGCCAATGGGAGTTGGGACTAGGTAGCTAATATTAATAATAGGAAGAAAGCAAAGGGAAGGCCAGACATTATAAGCGTGGCCATCAAGGTAGTTTCATCAGGAAGCTGCAGTTTCACAGAGAACCAGCAGTCCCTTCCCTGCAGATCACTGGGGGAAGGGGTCCCACAAGAGGGGAAATGGACTCATGCAGTGAAGTCAGGGTGATGTAGGGAAAAGGTGCTTCTCTGTCAGCCTAACTTTGGAAAAAGATAGTTGGTCAGAGGGGGTGGAGCTACTGCAAGCATGCAAAATCCTTAAGGATTCATTGGATAAGCTACTAGTTAAAATCCCAAAACAAAGAATTCTCACACTCTTGTTCTTCTTGTTTTGCTCCTGCTTCCTTACACTAGCCTGCCATGTGGCTTCTAGTGCCACATGACCATGGCCATGCAGATCCTACAATGCAGTGGACTGCAGCTGGGAGCCAACCTAAGCTAGCCAGATGCTGGACTGCACTGTGCTTCAATATGGGATAGAAACTGGGCACTGGCTTCAATCCTAGCTCTACTGAAGACAAATGGAATGTTTTCCATGAACCCTCATCCTCCTGTGGGGACCTCAGGAAATTCTTATTCCCGTGGCAACCGAAGAAGCCCACTTCCCCCAACCACAGGTGACTCCCTCAAGAGGACACTCCCTCGATAACAGGACTTCCTTACACTGAATGCATTCCCACAGATGCGCAGTGCCTTGGCACTTGTCTGTCCAATGAGCCCAGATGCTCCCCAGTTGAACAAAATGAGGCAGGCTTTCTTATTTTAGTGAATATCCAAGAGTCACCTAAACCCTTTTCTCTCAATGGGTCATTTTGTAGGATGAAAGATCTGAAGACCCCACACTGGGAAAATCTATGTAGAGCGATATTTAGGATGAAGTATTCTTAGAACATTTATTTTTGTTTTGGTCCCTGGGGCCTGTTTTTCTCCAAATCTGAGCCCGAGGCAGAGGTTGGGCCCAGCAAGGCATCTCTCTTGGGACTGCCAGGGTGAGCACTGCAGTGCCCGTCCACTCTTGCTTTTGGCTCTATCCAGCTTTGAGCCCTGGGTTGATGTGTCCAATTTTGCCTAAATCAGGGGAGGATGGAACCAGGCCTCTGGGGAGTTCTGAGGAGCTCCAGGGCACACAGACTCCTACACAAATGAGGAGTTTCTCTCCTCTGGAGCCTCATGGGCCAGCTTTTCTGGCTTTCTCCCCACATATCTGAGAGCCCATTACTCCCCCCCACCCCCTTACTCAAGCCTTGACCTTCTCAGTGAGATTCCTGAACACCCTAAAATTGCCACCCCCTGTTTCCTGCTGTTCCTCTCCTTAGGTCTCATCACTACTTACCGCAATGCTCTGTTATCTAATCTGCCCGTTGTTCACCCCCCTTCTCCCTAGGTAGAATGCAAACCCCATGAGAGCAGGGATTTCTATCTGGCTTATTCCTCTGTGTCCCCTGAGACTATGATTCTGACTGGCACACAGTAGGTAGTCTGAAAATAGGTCCTGAAGTGAAAGAGCATTTGCTGAGTTCTAATTAGAACTCTTTCTTCTGATTTTGTTGTTTCTGCCGAGAGGAGGCCATGTTGGCAAGACCCATCTGATTTAGAGAGGTGGGAGGACCACATTGGCTTTATTCAAGAGAGACCTATTGGTTATTGCTCTGAGCCACGCCCTGGGAGGGGAGCTGATAGAGGTTCTGAAGCCCATCATGAGACTGCACACCAAGGTTAGTGATTCAGACCAGAAAACAGGGTCCATTTTTTGTTTTTATTAATATTGAATGGAAAGTGTGTATGTGTGTGTGTGTGTGTGTGTGTGTGTGTATTGTACAAAGTGAAGTTTCTCACCTTGACTTTCTATGTTCTACTTCTCCCCATAGGCAACCCCTGATGTTAGTTTTCTGTTTGTACTTCCAGGGATGTTTGATGCATTTATAAGCACACGATGCACTCTTCAGCATGCACTTCATTCACTTAATAGGTCTTGGAGGTGCTTCCAGCCCAGAGCACTTCCCTCTGGAAAGGCCACTGAGTATTCCATTAGGAGGAGAGAGCTTAATGGAATTAACCCTCCTGTACCCACAGGCATCAAGGTCTGGTCCAGTTTTTGCCCTATTACAATCAATGGCATCATATGTGTAGTTTGTGGGGAGAGAGAGAGAGAGAGAGAGAGAGAGAGAGAGAGAGAGAGAGAGAGAGAAGTTAGGAGTTAGGAAGGGCAACCCACCCATGTGGCTTCAGAATTTATTTAACAAATGTTTATTGGTGCGTATTTTAAGTGCCAGGCATGTTGTTAGAGTCTGCGAAGCTTTTGCCCTTGGATCTGGTCTAACAATGAATCTCAATACCACTCCATTTTTTATTTTTCTTTCTAGTAGAAATTTCTCAGGGATTCTCAGATAAGGTGGAGAGGAGGGGAAAGTCAAGAGGAAACTCCATCCCAGTGGCATGCCTCAGTGGTTGAGCATCAACCTATGAACCAGGAGGTTCGATTCCCTGTCAGAGCACATACCTGCAATGCAGGCTTGATCCCAGTGTGGGGCATGCAGAAGCCAGCAGATCAACGATTCTCTCTCATCATTGATGTTTCTCTCTCTCCCTATGCCTTCCTCTCTAAAATCAATAAAAATATATTTAAATAAATAAATAAATAATTAAGAAACTCCAATTTGAACCTCACATGGAACTGGGTTTTAAAAGGCGATACTCAACCACATACTGGGAGACTCTCACAAATGTGCATCTGGGCAGCCTGAGGGGTGTGAGTTTGTCCGGATATATTTAGAATGAATCCTTTAGCGGTGCTCCAGGCCAGAGGGTAAATAGCTGCTTGCAGGGGCATTTAAAGCTGGCGTAGAAAGAGGCTATAATTGCAGGGCTCAGGAAATGCTGTACTTGGGAGCTTTTCTGAAATGACATGCTATTTGACCCAGTATTTTCCCAAACGCAGAGGCTTCTTTGATCTCTGCGGCCAGCCTCCCGGCATGATGACTGGTTCACAGCAGGATCTGGAGGAACTTGCTTAGGGGGGCTAGAGGCTGACAACTGGGAAGATTGGGCTGAGAGTTGGTGGAACTTCTGAGTTGAATTCTTCCAGGAATAGATAAGGATAGAGGGCTATTTGATGGTTTGGGAGGCAGTTCCTGGAAGCACAAGGAGGAGGATAGGGAGAGGAGAGAGGGATGGGAAGGAGGCCCAGGCAGAGTGTAAAGGAGCAGTGACTGGGGCCCTGGGAGCCTGCACAGAGCATGCTGCAGAGTCACCCACCTGAGGGCAAGGAAGGTGGAGTATTTATTCCACCAGCAGGGATACATCACTGGCTGAAGTTTACTCAGGAGGAAGGGGGAGCTGGGTTCCCAGTCAGCCATGCATGAGTGTCTGTGGCTGAGGAGAGAAGCTATTGGGTTGGCCCCTAGGGATTTTTATGAAAAACCTCCCAATTGAGAAATGTTAGCACACTATCCCCACACTTTCTAAGTGCTACAAGAGACAAACAACACAAGTTGAACACCTGGGATGCAGCTTGTACACCTCCAGGTGTCAGCTTGGCTGGATGAGGGCAAGTCCCCACTGCTTGCCCCCCTCCAAGGGGCTGCCTCCTCTATGTCCTGGCCAGGGGATCTCCCAATCCATGGGGCCTGAAATACCACGGAGCCCTGAGTGGCCAGCGGTTTTCTCCTGGCTCCTCAGATGATGTGCAGTTGTCCGTCTGTCCATCTTAGTCTCCACTTTAAAAACTCTAATGAATTTATCTAAACTGGAACCAAGATCCTTATACTTAAAATGTATGGGACTGGGAAAAAATTGGAGCCTTCTTAATAAATTTTTAAAAATCTTTATTGTGACCTGAGAAACCAAGATGGCGGCATAGGTAAATGCCTAACTGCAGCCTCACACAACAATTTCAAAAAATACAACTAAAATATAAAGTGAACATCATCCAGAACTACAGGAAAGTTGACTGACTGGAAATTCTACAACTACAAGGAAAGAGAAAACCAGAAGAAAAATCAGAGGAGCTGTAAAAGCCTAAGGTACGGAGACACGGTGCACATGTGGGGAGAGAATGAAGCTGGAGAGGAGGGGCGGCGGAGTGCCTGGCTGGCGTTCCCTAGCAGAAAGGAGATAAAAGCTCCGGACTGTGTCAAACCCAAATTCCGACTGCACTGAACCCCAGTTCTGGGCAAGACCCTGGAGTCCCAGACTCACACAGAGGGAATCTGGGCTGAAAGGTGGAAGCTGAGGGGAGCGGCGAAAGGCAGAGCCCCCAAGTTCTGCACATTGCGCGCAGAGGACAGACTGTTGACTGAGCTGCTAGATTGCCCTAAAGGGAAAGAGACATAGCTCCAGACTGCTCTTAACCCCACTTCCAACTGCACTGAACCTCAGTTCTGGGCTCATTGGGGGGATGGGAGGGAAGGAGACTAGACTGTCTAATAGCAGCCAAAACTCTAGGGCATCTTTCTCTCAGAGGTGCTTGCCACGAGTGCCAAAGGACACTGAGGAACACTGAGACCCAGGAACCTCATAGAGCAGGGATAACGGGAAGCCAAGGCTGTAGGCTTCACCCTGAAACTCTGCCCCATCCAAGTTGAGCACAGAGGCTTTTGCAGTTTTCCAAGTCTAGTCGAATAAGTCTGTCTCCTGGCATAGACACAGCTGATCCTCACAGCCAATTGGCCTGGGAGGTCAGTTCCTCCCAGTGATACCAACAACAATCAAGATTTAACTACAATAAGGCTGTACACACAGTCCACAACGGGGTGCACCAAGAGTGTCCACCTCAGATAACTGGGAGGCTGACCCATTGAACCGTATAGAACACCTTAACACACAAAGCCACCCTACCAACTCAGGGAAGCAGTGAAAATGCTGAGACAAGAAAACAGATCACAAATGAAAGAAATGGAGGACAAAAAGCGACTGGATATAGAGTTCAAAACCACACTTATAAGGTTTTTTCAAGAATTTCCTAGAAAAGACCTATAAAATAAAGGAGACCTATGAGGATATGAAAAGGGATCAACTAGAAATAATAAATGATCAACTAGAAAGAAAGAATACATTGTCTGAAATAAAATATATTATACAGAGTCCTAAAAACAGAATGGAAGATTGCAAGAATCAAGTCAAAGATTTGGAACACAAAGAGCCAGAGGACACTTCTCTGCAGAAGCAAGAAGAAAGAGAATCCAGAAAGTTGAAGATAGTGTAAGAAATCTCTGGGACAACTTCAAGCAAACTAACATCAGAATTATGGGTGTCCCAGAAGATGACAGAGAGCAAGATACTGAAAACATATTGAAAGAAATAGTGACAGAAAACTTCCCCCACCTGGGGAAAGAAATAGACTTACAAGTTCAGGAAGCACACAGAACCCCAAACAAAAGGATTCCAAAGAAGACCACACCAAGACACATCATAATTAAAATTCCAAGAGCAAAAGACAGAGAATATTAAAAGTAGCAAGACAAAAGCAGGTAGTTACCTATAAAGGAGCACCCATATGCCTGTCAGCTGATTTCTCAACAGAAACCATGCAGGCCAGACGGGAATGGCAAGAAATATTCAAGGTGATGAATAACAAGAACCTACAGCCAAAAATACTCTACCCAGCAAAGCTATCACTCAGAATCGAAGACCAAATAAAAAGCTTCACAAATAAATTTAAGCTAAAGGAGTTCATCACTGGCAAACCAGAATTATATGAATTGCTGAAAGGGATTCTTAAGGAAGAGGAAGAAAATAAAGATAAAAATTATGAATAACAAATGGTAGCTATCAACAAGGGAATCTAAAAACCAAGGGAAGTAAAAAAAACATGATGAACAATATTAACTGTTGAATATAATAGAATCAGAGGTATGAAAGGGGAGTGGACTGATGATTCTTGGGGAAAAGGGGAGTGGGGGTTGTGGGAAGAGACTGAACATAAACTGTGCACCTATGGATGAGGTCAATGGGGGATGGTGGGCAGAGGGTGGGATGGGAACCTGGTGGAGGGGAGCAATGGAGGGGGGAAAAATGAGGAACATTTGTAATAATATGAACAATAACGATTTATTTAAAATTAAATAAAATAAATAAAAATCTTTATAGTTTAAAGTTTTACAGATGTTCTCTCCCCTCATTGACCCCCCCCCCCCATTCCCATTCTCTCTTGAGGCTCTCACCCCACTATTGTCTGTGTTCATTGGTTATGATTATATGCATCCTATATAATAAAAGGGTAGTATGCAAGTAGTCCAGTTGACTGGGAGGTTGTCTGGGAGTTTGACAAGGGGGTGGGGCCAGCCAGGGGAAGGGAGGGAGGCCCTGACTAGCAGCCAGGAGTCACAAGGGACCCTATCAGTGCACAGCCCTTTAGTATATAATAAAAGCATAATATGCAAATTGATGGAACAGCATAACAGGAGAATGACCATCCTGAGGACCTTCCAGATGACCTTCTGGTCAAAGCCAGGGCTTCCTAGTCCCAGGGCTGCGAGGACACAGGCAGCCAGGACTGTGAAAGCCTACTCTTGTACGAATTTTGTGCATGGGGCCTCTAGTATGCATGTAAGCTCTTTGGTTGAACTTTTCCTCCCTGCCCTCCTCCCTTCTCCCACTTCCCTCTGAGGATCCTCAGTCTTATTGATGCATGCCTCCATATCTCTGGATCTGTTTGTCAGTTAATAGAACATTCTTTTAAAAATTCAAATATCCTTTGTGCGAGGCTCTGATTGAGGGTAATAACAAGAAGGACTTTGCCAGCATGGGAGACAACAGTTGTTTACGTGTTGTGAAAGGTCCCATCACCAGCCCCCTCCACTTTCCCAAAGCCTCCCCTACCCAAGTCCCCCCTGGGGGATCAATGCCTAAGGCTGATATCATTGCACCATTCTTCAGCTTATGGCCCAGTTAAAAATTCCACTAAGTAAGAGAGGGCTGTCAATTACTTACACCTCAGTTTAAATGAGCTTTTCAGATTAAAATGGTATTTCTTTTTAATGAAATCTTTGTAGGCAAAATGATATGATACTTGGGATTTGTTTCAAAGTAATACAAGAAGTGAAGAGTGGATCAAGTGTAGCTGCAACAAGATTAGTCTCGAATTGATAATAATTGAAGTTGGATCATGATGACCTTAAACTATTTCTGTATATATTTAACATTTTCTGTGATTGAATTTTGGGGGGAAACTTTAAAATTACTATTTTTGTCAGTGAGTAGATGAAATGTGATCACAGAATAAGAGCTGAACTGAATCATGTGCTGAAGGTATACCAGGCCTCAGAGGAGGTTCAGTAGATGGAGTCAGCTAGCACCTTTCCATGCACATTTCACTGGAGAGTCTAAAGTAACTTTAATTTTGATTTTGGAAGGGGCTCTCAATTCTAGAAAAGAATTTAGGTTTCTTTATTGGATTGTAAGCAAAAGTACTGGAGTGACTGTTGGTGCAACATAGCCTCAAGAAAAATCTGATGTGGTTTTAGAATCACATGGGATGTGCAAAGTACTCTCAGGCTGTGGAGTGCTAGAGCCAGCTCACACCAGCTTTCTTTTTTAAAAAATATATTTTATTGATATTTTACAGAGAGGAAGGGAGAGAGACAGAGAGCCAGAAACATCGATGAGAGAGAAACATCAACCAGCTGCCTCCTGCACACCCCCCACTGGGGATGTGCCCACAACCAATGTACATGCCCTTGGCCAGAATCGAACCCAGGACCTTTCAGTCCGCAGACCGACGCTCTACCACTGAGCCAAACTGACCTTGGCTCACACCAGCTTTTAAGAGCAGTAGACCTGTACACATTGTATTTTGTTAATAAAAGTATAAAATTCTGCAAAAAAAAAGAGAGCAGTAGACCTGATCTTTCATGTACAGGGTGAACACCCAAAAGGGTGTCCCCCCAAAATATATACACATTTTAACAGCTGATAGCTCAATTTTGGAAATGAAATGTATTTTAATAAACACTGCCTTGATAATTATTCAAAACATGTGTACACAACTTTTTTGGGGGGACAACCTATATACATACCATATGCTTTTGTGCCTGGCTTCTTTTGCTCAACAGGATGTTGCTGTGAATAGCTATCGATTGTTTAATCTCATCACTTTAGAAAAAGCATGTCAAACCTGCAGCCATGGGCCCACAATGAATATTTTTGTGGCACAGCAAATATAATCGTATATGTAAGAAACATTTTAATAAAAATTTCATAACTTAATTTTTATAATATCCTGTTATACATAATCTATATATAAAGCCAGCAAGCAGAGCATTGTAACAACCAGAAAGACCAGTCACTATGACGACCATTGCGGCCAGCAAACTGGGCTGATCAGGGGGTAGGGCCATCAGGCCAACTTCCCGAGGCTCCTCTCTCACACTGCTTCTGATTTCCCACCCCTGCTTCTGATTGCCCACTCCTATCCCAATAGGGGGCGGGGCCGGCTGGCCCACCTCCTGCATCATCTCCCCCAGCTGACCCTGCCTCCAATGGGCACCCACCACCCCAATCAGCCTGCGGCCCCACCCCAACCATCTCTTCCCCCATCAACCCCCCCCTCCCCCACTCCTATCAGGGCCAGGGCAGTGGGCCAATCCACCCATGGCTCCTCCCCCAGGCTGCTGACTCCAGATCACCCCCCACCCCATTCAAGGGCCAGGCCAGCCGGCCCACTGCCCACAGCCCCTGCTAACAGCCAGCACCCACCACCCTGATGAGCCTGTGGCCCTTCTTGCCAGCCAGCTCCATCCCTGGTCACCCTCCCCCACATCAATCAAGGGTGGGGCTGGCCAGTCAACCTTCCCCAGATCCTCCCCCAGCCCCATACAGGGGCAGGGCCAGCCTGCCCACAGCCTACAGCCCCTCCCCCTGATTGGCTGGCCTGGCCCTGATTGGGCCCTGATCGAGGTGGGCTGGCCAACTGAACTTTTGCTGTCTCCTCCTCCCAACAGCTATGGTCCCCATCAGTGGATTGGAGCTGGGCAGCCAGACCCCACTGATGCATGAATTAATGTACTGGGCCTCTAGTCATTAATAATGAACTATAACATTTGCTAATGACTGATTACTATAATCGTGTTGCATTCATTTTCCTTATGTGCCTTACCCGCAGGTGCACATTTCTATCCACTAATACTAGCAGTGAATATTTTAGCAGCAGATTGCCATCTCATTAATCTTGGACTGACTTGTTTGGTGCTTGCAACAGGAAATATTTTGCTTTTGGAGAACGAGAAAAGTAGGTTTATTTGCATTACACTTATTAATTTGTGCAGTTATTCAGGTCTGGTAAGTTAATGTCTAGGAAAAAATATTAATTTTTATTACTATGTTCTATTATCTTATGTTAACAATTACTCATTTATTTCAGCCCTTTGTATTCAGCATATCTTTATCAAAATAAACCTACGTTTCTATGAAAAGTGAAGCTTTTTTTTTTTTTTTGCAGCCCACATAAACTTAAACCTTGTTTATTTGGCTCATGTTAGCCTCTAAGTTTGACATGCTTGCTTTAGAATATTCCACTGGATGGCATTTATTTATTTATATTTACTTATTATGATTATTATTGATTAACCTTTATTCAATTAATTTATCAATTTTACTGTTGATGAACATTTGGGTAGTTTCCAGTTTGGAGTAGCTGCTGATACCAATGTCTCTTGCTTTCCCATTCAGCCACATTGGGGAGGGAGCTGTGGAGCCATGGGGTGAATGTGTGTGGCAACTGCCATTAATTCATAGAACAGGGTTTATTTCTTGGGGGGGGGCGTGACATGTGGTTTCTAAGGCTTTTGAACCTTTCTCTGTTGGGCACAGTTGCCTGACTTGGTTGATATTGAAGCATCCATCTTATATAAAAACTGCTCTTTGAAATTTTAACCCTGCTATTTGGCTTCTGTAAATGTTTGCTTGCTTAAATAATAAGGAAAATAAGACTACTCCCACTTCAGAGAGGCCATTAAACCTTCCCCGGACAAAATGATGAGTGCTGGCACCAGGCCAGGCTTTTGGTTGAGGTCTCAAGGCCCCAGCACATAGGGGCTCTTTAAGAACTTGCAAAAGGAGCCAGAAACACCCCATATTTGGGAGACAAAGAAGGTAAAAACATATAAATAGGGAAAATTCCTCCATGGTGGGGCCCAGAATTTGAGAGACATTTTCCCTCTGTGTAAGGTTTGAAGGGACGCAGGAAACTGACCACCAAGGAATTTTAAAGTAAAGTTTATTCCCCAGTAATGAGTGGAACTCATTACTGAGGTAGAGAAACCAGAATTGAAGGAGTGGGGAGGGGGCAGGGGACCCAGCCGGGCTGCCTCCTGGACATGGGGGAGCAGCAGCACGTGGCTGACCTGGGGGTCTTTTTAAGGGCTGGAACAGGAGAGGGTTGGACCCAGGGCAGAACAGGAAGGGGTGGGCTATAGGACACTTTGGCATGTGCTGATTGATGGTTCAATGTCTTGGAGATGTCTCTGTGACAGGTGCCAGTAATGTGTCAACTCCGCCCACCAGTTGGGAGGAGGGAGAACCTTACACTCTGGACCTGTGCATAATAAAGTATAGTATGCTTGATTTATTCGGTTCTCTGTAACAATATGAGAAATGGTTCGCCTGTCCAAGTTTCAAATAAACAGAAGCATGGTGAAAATGAGACTTTTAATAGCACGCTGGAGAATGGGCATCTATTGTACAGGAACACACGTGAGGCAGGGAACATAGCCTATTAATTTAGACCAGTGGTCGGCAAACCACAGCTCATGAGCCACATGCGTCTCTTTGGCCCTTTGAGTGTGGCTCTTCCACAAAATACCACAGCCTGGGCAAGTCTATTTTGAAGAAATGGTGTTAGAAGAAGTTTAAGTTTAAAAAATTTGGCTCTGAAAAGAAGTTTCAATTGTTGTACTGTTGATATTGGCTCTGCTGACTAACGAGTTTGCTGACCGCTGGTCTAGGGGCATCTTCATAGGATGGGTGCTATTGGCCATGTGTATAGCTCATACCCTCTCCCCACTCCCACATCCCATTTGCTCTGGGGAAATTCAGTAGCCACCTGGCCACATGCTGTTTCTTTTCTAGAAGATAAATCAGAGGCATGTTTCTTACAATTGAGAAACATTTTCATTTCATTTTAAAAAGTTATTATTATTTTAATCTTTATTGTTGACAGTATTATATATGTCCCCTTTTACATTTTCATTTTCAAGGAAGCTGCTGCATCTTACCCTCATTATGACCTCCAAAGAAACTCCCAGAGCCCAGATCCTGTGGGGCCACATTCCTTCTTCCTTCCAACCCAGCTCAGGGGCAGGACCTGCCCCCTAGGGTAGAGGGATAGAGGTGTGATCACCATGATAGGAAGAAGAGAAGGGTGAAGGTTGGGTTGGGAGAGGAGGGTAGGAATGAGGGAGAGAAAGAGACTGAAGATAGATATGAAGCAAATATGAATGAAACGTGGGGGCTGTGAAGTAAAACCAAATAGATCTGGAGGGAAAATCTATGGTTTCAAATAAGTAACAATTGTGTTTTTAACTAACATCAAATTGTTGTGAAGTGAGGCTTCAATTGGAAAGGGTCACAAGTCTCAACTCAAAATGACTACAAGGAAATGAGATAAGTGAGTCAACTTCAGAAGCAGCAGAAGGCTTGGCTGGAGGAGCAAGGCCTCCTGGGGGCTAACTGGAACCTTCTACCACCTGCCCAAGGCCATGTTCTGAGGACAATGGAAACCTTCCAGTCCTGCAGGCCCCTGGGGCTTAAGGGAAGAGACTGTAGAGTTGTTTTCCAGCACATAGCTGTTAGAGCTTCCTCCTCTTCTCTCTGCACCAGTCTCACTTAGGGCTGGGTGTGTTTCTAAATGTCAGACTCTTCAGAGGTAAAGACGATGACCGGAAGGCAATGAGGTGCTTGCCTTCGATGCAATACTTAATAGGGCACCAGGAGACTCAGTAATTAGGATAAATGTAGTATTTAAGAATCAAAAGTAATATAAAAACAATCTATGATGAACAAAATATCAAAATCTTAAATAGAGGAAGGATCCAAACCTGTACTTACCTCCAGTCCTAGTTCCAATAAAACCTAGTTTATAAAAGTAGGCAGCTGGCCTGCAGACCATAACTTGCCAATTTGTTTTTGTAAAACTATTGGGTGACTTTGGAAACAGCCTAGGTGCCCGTCAGTAGATGATTGGATCAGAAAACTATGGTACATCTACACAATGAAATACTATGCTGCCATTAAAAAGAAGGAATTCTTATCATTTGCAGCAACCTGGATGGAATTGGAGAACATCATGCTGAGTGAAATAAGCCAGTCAATGAAAGAGAAACACCACATGACCTCACTCATTTATGGATAATAAAGAACATTATAAACTGATGAACCAAAAGACAGATATAGAGACAGTAAAGCAACAAGCAGGCTGTCAAATGACAGTGGGGAGGGGAGGGAGATCTGGGGGAGATAAGAGATCAACCAAAGGACTTGTATACATGGTTATAAGTACAACCAATGAACACAAAACTCTGGGGAGGGAGGGCATGTATGGGGGGGGGCAATGGTAATATATGTACATAGATAATAATTTAATTTAAAATATTTTTAAAAAATTTAAAAATAAACTAAATACAAGACAAAAAAAACCTATTGGGTTTCCCCTCCGCCTCCCGCTCTGCTCCCCCTCTCCTTCCCTCCCCTCCCCGCGCCTCCCCTCTCCTTCTCCTCCCCCTCTACTTCTACCTCCCCCTCTTCTTCTCCCCCTCTCCTCCCCTCCCTTTCCCCTCTCCCTATCCTTTTCTCCCTCCCCCTCCCCTCCTAAGTTGAGAGAGAGACAGAGAAACATTGATGGGAGCGAGAAACACCCATCTGTTGCCTCCCAGATGCACCATAACAGGGATCAAACTCAGAATCTGGGTATGTGCCCTGACTAGGAATCAAACCTACAACCTTCTGGTGTATAGGACAATGCTCCAGCCAACTGAGCCACCAACCAGAGCTAACCATCTTTTTTTATGAGTTCATTAGCCTGCTGGGTCTCTGGAAGCAACAAGACACAGGACTTCAGGTCTTGTGGATATTGAGCTGACTGCTGAACTTGGCATGTGTGGGGCAATTTACAACAGCCCAGCCAAGGCTAAGAGAACTGAACTGAGATTTAAACTGCTGTCTAAAAGCCAGTTGGCAATTTTAGTCTAGTACATTCATTGCTTTATAGAACAAGTAAACACACAAACAAGCATCAACACTCTTCAGAGGAATATAATAGAATCTAGAGTCTCTACAAAATAGCATTTACAATGCCTAGAATACATCCAAAATTATTTGACATAGGGAAACCTAGGAATGATCCTTGGTGCTTCCCTGTCTCTCACTTTCTACAATCAATCCGTTCATGGGAATTGCCTACCTTACCTCAAGAACATTGCCTCATTCTGCTTCTGGATATCTCCACTATGACTTCCTTGTCCCAGCTACCACCATCTCTGGCCTGGAATACCACTCAAGGTTCCTCACTGGTATCTCTGCTTCCTCCCTTGTTCTTTTGCAATTCATTCCCCGCACAGCAGCCAGGCCCAACTTTATAATGTACAAACCACATCACTGCCCTTGCTTTTAGGATACAATCTAGCCTTCTTGCCTTGTTCCACAACACCCTGCAAGACCTCACCTGTCTCTTTGGCCTCATCTCCTCCACTTATACCCTTCCTCACCATTTTCTGACTCACTTGTTGCTTTCTGTTTCTCGAGCATCCTTAGGTTCTTTGTCCTCATTGTTCTCCTCATCTTTCTGTTATCATTCAGGTTTCAGGACAAACATCATTTCCTCAGATAGATTTTCCAACCCTACCACCTCCCAAGGTAGCCGGATAGTCACTATTACATTGCCTGGTTTTATGTTTCAAAATCAAGTCACGGCCTGAGTGTTTGCTTATTTACATTATCTGTTGTCCTCAGGAGGAGTGTTAGCCTTACACAGGACTAGACTTTGCCTATCATGCTTATTGATTATCTATACTGCCTGGAATAGCACTTAATACACAGCAAGTTCTTTTCCCAGCTATCTACTACGCATGATCTTCCCAAATCTAGAGACATAAAACAACAACCATTTTACTATGTCCATGGATTTGGAGAGGGCCCAACAGGAATAGCTTGTTTCTGTTTCACGATGTCTGGGACCTCATCAGGGAAGATTGGAGTGATTGGGGTGACTCAAAGTGCTAGGCTGGAACTGGAGTATCCACTTCCAAAAGGTCTTCCTCTTTCCTAAATATCGTGGTTGGGCTGGAATGGTTAGGAGGCTGGTTCAATTGAGGATATTGGCTAGAACCCAGTCTGGCAATCACAGGGTCATCAGATTCTTTATATGGTGGCTTAGCCTTTCAAGGAACTAGGCTAGAATTGTGTAGCCTCCGATGTTACACAACAGAGCTTCTACCATACTCTATTGGTCAAAGTAGTTACAAGAGAATCTACATTCCAATTCTTGATGGAAGAAATGTAAAGTAATTTGTAGTCATTAAAAAAATGCAACAGTTCTTAATAAATATTGGTTGTATGGATGATTGAATGAACGAATTTATATTAAGGTGTCCCTAGGTGATTGGTAATAGAGAGGTCAACACTAATACTGAGGAATCTCTCCAAAGGAGGACATTTAGATAAACGCATTTTTCCTTCATGACAGCTTGATTAGAGAGTCCTTTCTGTTGTCTGCTCTGCTGGCCTGAGTGAACATATCAGTGAGTAAAGACAGAGTTACTGCATTGAATTTTCTAACACCTTGACTTCTTCTCAAGGAGTTAATAGCACACACTGGGTCAGATCTGAGCAATGCAGCACATGGTGGCTCTCCCAGGCCCCATGTGGAGGTGTTTTATTGATCTTGGTGCAACACAGCCTATGACAGAGGACCAAATAGCTTCACTGACTCTAGCACTTGGGTATTGATAGTCAGTGACCACATGCTATACTATATTACTTCACATGAAATAAAAAGATGACAGATAAGGCTCCTGCCCACACCCTGTCTCAGGAGCGTTAAAACCATCATTAAAACTCTAAGGCTGAAACTTAAGACTGGATCAAGAGAGATGATGTGTGTGAATGACTGCTTTGTAAGCAATTGTAAAAAAATCTTCAAGAAAATGGTAAAGGAATGGAGAGGAGTATTTAATGCAAAAGCTAATCAAATGAAGGAGATTATTAATACCTAAACATAATTGTAAACATCCATTAAACATGGTATTAAACTGGAAGCTGAAGGTCTGTCAAGGGGTCATGGGGCCAGGCAGGGTACTGTGTAGATACATCAGCTTCTGGTCCCTGCTCATTTTAATCGTTTCTGAGCTCACTGTCCCATGTCTTGGCTTCATATTCACTCCTAGAGCACTCCAGTCTGCTCCACTGAAGGGCCTTCACTAAGCTTACCAGCTGCATCCTTGTTGCCAAATCTCATGGCACTTTGGGTAGTTTCCTTGTTCAGCCTATGAAGAACTGACACTGTCTCTTGGAAACTTTCTCCTCTCTAGATGAGCCATGGAATTTTTCTCTTCCAATTCACTCCCTTTTCTCTGAGTCCCCTTCTTGGTGTCCATCATGAGTTCATCTGCACCCTCTCACCTGATTCTTTCCTGGCTTTTTACTTCTTCCCACCATCCTTGATCAACCAATTCTCCCCTACCGTATCTTCAACCTGTGACCCTCAAAGTGACATCACCAGCCCCAGTTCTCTTCCTGACTTTCAGATCCACAGGGCTTACAAGATCCATCTGCTTACAAGATGTTGGCCCTCAGATGTTCCATGGACACCTCCAATTCAATGTGTCCAAAACAGAACTTATCAGCTTCCCCTAAAAGCCCCTCTCTCACCCTCAAATTTCAATTAGTCCCCAAGTTCTTGGGGAAGAGGCTTATAGGATATTTCCTAAGACTCTCTCCTTGATTTCCTGTTTGAACACAGTCTCCATTGAGACCCTACCATTTCTTACCCAGATTCCTGCAATCACTTTCAATCCTGTCTTTCCTCTCTTTGCCTCCCCCATGCTATAATCATAGTGACATAAGCACCTTTGCTTAAACCCTCTGGTGTTTGCCCACATGGTGGGGGGGGGGAATGTAAAGATAAAAAATAACACAATGTAGTTATTGATCTGGCTTCACTCTACCTAGCTCTAACAAGGCTCTTCTACTTAACGGCTTTGTGATTTTTGGCAAATAACAACCTCTCTGGGCCTCATTTTCTTCATATCCAAAGTAAGCAATAATTCCAATATCTGCTCTGAAGATACAAAGAAAATACACACAAGGGCTTGATACCATGTTTGGCATAGAGTAAACTGCCATTGATCACTCTGGTCTTTATGGACAATCCAAGACTCTCCCCTCACCCTTACATGTTCCCTGCATCCAGAAACATCACTTTTCAAAACTCTAAGGCTCTCTTTTTATTCTCCATACATAACTTAGCCTGTTACTTCTTCTTCTGCCTGGCATTCTCTTCCTCTTCTCTTATCTGTCTCCTTCTCAAGACCCCACTCAGGGATCCCACCTTTCAGAAAGCTTCCTCCCCTTCCTACAACCTCCTGGCTGGGGAACCTGGGCTGCCCAGACACATTTTGTTTATATATAGCAAATTCCTGGCTATACAGCAGATTACAGTCACTGACATGTTTATTCTATACAATATTTTTCAAACTTTTGCGTTTGTGACAACATAAAAGTTGGGAGACATCATATGGAAATCTGGATTTCTGGCAACTCTAGAAAAACTGAAGGAGATGGCCAAATGACCACCACTAGCCTAAGCTGATTGTTGGCTACTCCTCACAGGGACCCAAGTACTCCAGTTTTCCACACTCTCCACTGCTTCCTATTGATGACACCCAGCTGTCTCAGTTCCTCCCACACTGGACGCTGAGATTAGAACTTGGGTGCAGGTAGTTTATTGGGAGGTGAATCTAAGCAGCACAGGGAGGGACTGGAGAAGTAAACAAGGAGGACAGGAAGCCAACACTGGTATGTTGATGAGCTGGCTAACTATGGATAAATGGGGTTCCGTCTTACTGGGCACCTCTGGGAGACACTATTGAACATGCCTTAGAAAGGCCCAAATGCGGATGGGAAAGCCAGTGTATTTAGCCTCCAGCTGTCACCCTCATTGGTCACCGGCCACCTCTGGAGCCACACAATCCCCTCATTCTCACCTTGCCAAGTGTGAGAGCACAGCAAGTTTTTAGAGGAGCAGAGAGCTGCAGTGTCTAAAGGGTGTCTACTGCAGCCACAGATGAGCCCAGAGGTGGTCCAGGGGAGACAGATTGGGGCATCTCACAGCATTTTCCTAGACTCTGTAGACACGTTTGCAATCTCTGAACCCAATAGCATTGCATTTGTCTGGTTATTTTTCTTCCCCAACTAAACTGTGAGTTCCTTGAGGTAGGGACTATGAACTCCTTAACTCTAGTGCTGAGCACTGTGCTGGGCACATAGGTACTCAAAGATGTCTCGTTAATGTCCGTGTGCCTCAGTTTCCTTGTTGTGAAACAAAGCAGCCCCAGGTCCGTGACAGACACAGGAGTAGAATAGCCCTCCCGGCCCCACTCCCTGCCTCTGCAGTCATGCTGCACAAATCTGTGAATAGGAAGAACTCCCCTCCCCTTTGGCTGCAGTCTGGGTGGAGAAAGCCCATGTACCTACATGCATTCATAGACCTCCCTGAGAAAGGTGGCACGCAAACAGTGGTGAGGATACCACCAGAGATTGTGTGAGCCAGTGAAAGGGAGGGGACCCAGAGAATTGGGCCCTGCTGCTGCTGGAAGCGTGCTAGAAGCCCCTCCACAATTATATGTGGAGTTCTTGCAGTACGTGGGTCACCTGTAAAGGTGCTGAGGACCTTACATGCTAGTGCTGGGGAGATCGGCATTTCAGAAATAAATGAAGATCTTTCTAGAAGGTGATAAGCACTATGAAGAACATAAACAGGGTGATATGACAGGGGGATGAGATGACTTACTAGTAGTTGAATGGTCAGAAATGACCTTTTTGAAGAGGTGATGTTTGTCAGTAGGAAAGGCATGTTTGTCAGGTGGAGGGAAGAAAATGTGCAAGAGCCTGAGGCAGGAACTAACTGGACTAATGAAAGGAATGGAAAGTTTTATTGTTTTTATTGATTTTAGAGATAAAGAAAGGGAGAGAGAGAAACACTGATCAGCTACCTCCTGCACACCCCAAACCGGGGATGGAGCCTGCAACCCAGGCATACACCCTGACCAGGAATTGATCCAGGGACCTGTTGGTGCATGGGACAACACTCAAACAACTGAACTACACTGGCCAGTGCCAGAAAATTTTTTCATTTGTTTTTATATATATTTTAATTGATTTCAGAGAGGAAGGGAGAGAGAGATAGAAACATTGATGATGAGAGAGAATCATTGATTGGCTGCCTCCTGCACACATATTGGGAATCGAGCCTGCAACTGGCATATGCCCTTAAGAGGAATCGAACCTGGGACCGTCTAGTCCACAGGACTACACTCTATCCACTGAGCCAAACCAGCTAGGGGGAGAAAGAAGTTTGATGAAGACACAGGGAGAGAAATGCAAACAAGGTCCAAAAAGGAAACAGGAACCAGTCATGTGGGACCTGCCTCCCAGAGAGTTTGGGTGCCTTCTAAGTGCACCGAAAGGGCACTACAGTTTTAAGGATGTGCTGTCATCATCCAACATTGTTTTTATTTTTTTATTTTTTTTAAAATTTTATTTTATTAAGGTATTTTCTGTGTACATAGTTTACCATTGCCCCCCCCCCCCTCACCTCCAATTTATGCCCTCCCTCCCCAGAGTTCTGTGTTCATTGGTTGTACTTATGTTCATTCATACCAGTCCCTCGGTTGTTCTCCTATCTCCCCCCAGGTCTCCTTCCCCTCCCCCCTGTCATTTGACAATCTGCTTGTTTTATGCTGACTATCTCTGGACCCCATGAATAAAATCTGCTCCTCATTTGGTAGTCTGCTTGTTTTATGGTGACTATCTCAGGACCATATGAATAGAGTCCGCTCCTCCTCTGGTTTTTCCCGCCCCTTCCCCTGGGTCCCACTGCTTCCCCTGGGACACTCGGCTCACCCGGGACACCCTTCCCCTTTGGGGGGTATGGCTTACCCGGGGCACATGGCCCCCTGGGACACTCGGCTCACCCGGGGCACTCGGCCCCCTGGGACACTCGGCTCACCCGGGGCACTCGGCCCCCTGGGACACACGGCTCACCCGGGACCCCCTTCCCCTTTGGGGGGTACGGCTTACCCGGGGCACATGGCCCCCTGGGACACTCGGCTCACCCGGGGCACTCGGCCCCCTGGGACACACGGCTCACCCGGGACCCCCTTCCCCTTTGGGGGGTACGGCTTACCCGGGGCACATGGCCCCCTGGGACACTCGGCTCACCCGGGGCACTCGGCCCCCTGGGACACACGGCTCACCCGGGACACCCTTCCCCTTTGGTTGGTATGGCTTACCCGGGGCACATGGCCCCCTGGGACACTCGGCTCACCCGGGCACTCGGCCCCCTGGGACACTCGGCTCACCCGGGGCACCCTTCCCCTTTGGGGGGTACGGCTTACCCGGGGCACATGGCCCCCTGGGACACTCGGCTCACCCGGGCACTCGGCCCCCTGGGACTCTCGGCTCACCCGGGGCACTCGGCCCCCTGGGACACTCGGCTCACCCGGGGCACTCGGCCCCCTGGGACTCTCGGCTCACCCGGGGCACTCGGCCCCCTGGGACACTCGGCTCACCCGGGGCACTCGGCCCCCTGGGACACTCGGCTCACCCGGGGCACTCGGCCCCCTGGGACTCTCGGCTCACCCGGGGCACTCGGCCCCCTGGGACACTCGGCTCACCCGGGGCACTCGGCCCCCTGGGACACTCGGCTCACCCGGGGCACTCGGCCCCCTGGGACACTCGGCTCACCCGGGGCACTCGGCCCCCTGGGACACTCGGCTCACCCGGGGCACTCGGCCCCCTGGGACACTCGGCTCACCCGGGGCACTCGGCCCCCTGGGACACTCGGCTCACCCGGGGCACTCGGCCCCCTGGGACACTCGGCTCACCCGGGGCACTCGGCCCCCTGGGACACTCGGCTCACCCGGGGCATTCGGCCCCCTGGGACACTCGGCTCATCCGGGGCACACGGCCCCTCTAGGGTGTTGGGGTCGCATACTGGAGGCGCCGTGCCAGCTCCTTGCTAGCATGGGGGGCAGGCTGGGACAGCTGCAGTTGGGCTGAGATGGTTGCAGGCGGGGGGACCACCCCCAAAGGTGTCTCGTTCGGTGTGGGAGCGGAGCAGCTGCAGACATGGAGGCTAAGTTCTGAGGTCGCCCACTCCCTGAGCCCAAGGAGTGGAGAGCTCTGTTCTTGGTGGATTTCTTTTATTCTCGGCGGCAGTGGCAGGTGGCGGTGCCAGGTGCAATATTGACGGTCGCTCCTGTGCTTCAATTACCACTGTAGTTTTAAAGTTCACATGGCGGTGGTGGTGAGAGCTGGCTTGGCCATGTGGCATCGGAGGATGGGCTCACCTGGGTGGGTAATGGAAGGCACCGTGCCATTTCCTCACCAGCTCGCTCCATTTCCCTCCCAGCATGGTGGGTGTGCTGGGAAGATTGTGGGCGGACTGTGATGGCTGCATGGGGAGAGTCCGCCCTCAATGGTGTCCTCTTTGTTGCGAATGTGGAGCTTCTGTGGATGCAGAGGCTAATTTCTGAAGCCACACTCTCTATGAGCCCGGTGTGTAGTGAGCTCTGATTTCGGTGGATTCCCATTCTTGGGGGTGGCGGCGGGTGCGGCAGCGATGGCAGCGCCTGTGGCTCAATTTCCCCTGCAGTTTTAAAATCCGCGTGGTGGTAGTGTCTGATACCCTGGCCTGGCCCTGCGGCATCGGAGAGAGGACTCTCCGGGTCTGCCAATGGAAGGCGCAGCGCCAGCGCAGCGCGCGCAAAGGCCTGGCAGAGCAGGCCGCGGGCGGTGGCGGAGAGTCCCCGCGATGTCTTAGTCATTCAGACTTAGTGGAACGCTTCCCCTGAGCCAGGACAAGCAGCACCACCACCACAAATATTGGCCAGCTCAGCACTGCCCCTCCACAGGTGACAGTAGGGGCATCCTCACCTCGGTAGGCCCTCGCTCTCGGAGGTCTCAACCAGTGGAAGGCAGCACGGCACAGAACTGCCCCACCTTCTCAGTCCTCCACTCGGCGTAGTTTTAAACTCCACATGGCAGCTGCGGCACCCTGCTTGGTGTCTAATTGTAGCTTTCCCATTTCTGGGCCGAGCTGGTTGTGCCGGAGGGGAGACGCTGCGCCCGCTCCTCTCTAGCACTGTGGGCGGGCTGGGAGGTCGCACTCACGGGCTTCTAGTCCAGGCAGGAGCTAAAGGCGCGGCGAAGGCGCGGCGGCAGCTGGCGGTGGCAGAGTCGTAGGCCCCCATCAGCTCCCGTAGTGGCGGCAGGGCCGGTCCACTCCCTGGGCCCTGGGGCGGGGCGAGGTCTGGCTTCCCTCATTTCCGGCGGCACCGGCAGGTTCAGTTTCGCTGTAGTTTTAAACTCCACGTGGTGGCTGCGGCGCCCTGCTTGGTTTCTAGTTGTAGTCTTCCCACTTCTGGGCTGGTTGCGGGCGGGGGGACGCTGCGCGATTTCTTCGCCTGCACAGTAAGTGCGGGGGCTGGGCCGGCGGGGAGATACTACACCATCTCTTCCCCGCCCAGCGGCGGGCGGCGAGTGCAGGGGGTGGGGTGGGGCTGAGCCCAGGCGCCCGCTCCTCTCCAGCACTGCGGGTGGGCTGGGAGGTCGCACTCACGGGCTTCTCGTCCAGGCAGGAGCAGAAGGCGCGGCGGAGGCGGCGGCGGCAGCGTAGGCGGCATAGGCCCCCATCAGCTCCCGTGGCAGCTGGCGGGGCTGGCCCACTCCCTGGGCCCCGGGGCGGAGCGAGGTCTGGCTTCCCTCATTCCCGGCAGCAGCAGCTCCGGCAGGTTCAGTTTCGCTGTAGTTTTAAACTCCACATGGCATCAGCGACATCCTGCTTTGCATCTAGTTGTAGCCTTCCCATTTCGCCAGCTTTCCTGTGGGTCTGGTGCGATCCCTTTCGGTTTTATCTGTTGTTTATTTCCAAATTGTTGAGGAGATGGCGGCCCAGGAGACTTCCTGGGCCGCCATCTTGCTTCGGTCTCTCAAAGGATTCCCATCCAACATTGTTTTAAAGAATCCTTCCAGGCAGAGAATGGGCCATGGGTGCCCGTGTGGAAGCAGTTGTCATCTTCCAGACAAGACATATGGTGTGGCATGGAGCTAAGGAAGTGGGAAGGTTGCAGATGCATTTTGGAGTTAGAGTTGACAGGACTAATGATGAACTGGATATGAGGGTGAGAGAAGCAGAGACTGCACCTTTGGGGTCCAGAGGATGTAATCGCTTCTATGCTAAGCCATTGGCAATGTCCCCAAAAGAACTGTTAAAAGATGAAACAGAAAAAAATAAAATAAAACCACAATGAGGGCCACTACTGATAAAAAAAAAAAAGAAAGAAAGAAAGAAAGAAAGAAAGAAAGAAAGAAAGATGAAACACAAGGGCCGGAGACCAGGACTACAGGCTTTATTAGAGGAGAAGGACCCCTACTGGGCTACCTCCCAAAGGAAGAGAGCACATGTGCAGGGGTGAGCACACCTTTTGAGGGGAGGAAAGGGAAGGGATGGGGCTTAGGGTACTCCGCACGCTGATTGGTGGTTTCATATAAGGCACATGCTTAGGCACTTAGTGACTTAGGAATGGGGCTTAGGGTATTTGGCAGGTGCTGATTGGTGGTTCAATGTACAGTCCATATAAGGTGCCTGGTTAGGTGCTTAGGAATGTTCATGCTGCACTTACAGGTTACATCATAAAGGAGGATCTATCAGCTGTCACTTGTCACCTTCCTGGGCTGTTGGGACAGGGGCTCACAACCCTTCTGAGAGAGCCTCCCCAACAGACATTGTTTTTTTTTTTTAAACGAAAAAAACTTTTTTCAATTACAGTTGAATATTATATATTAGTTTCAAGTGTATGTTTAGTGGTTAGACATTTATATAAATTACAAAGTGATTTCCCCAATAGGTCTCATACCCACCTGGCACCATGTGTTATTACAATGTTATTGACTATATTCTCTATGCTGTACTTTACATCCCCATGATTATTTTGTAATTGCCAATCTGTCAGAGAAATTTTCTTAACCAGAGGCCAGGCTTCCCTTGATGGGCACTCAGGAATCTGGGGTTAAGGGAGAGATGGGGAGTTTGAGGAATTATTTTAGGGGTTCTAAAATGCCACCAAGCGAGGCACTCCATGCTCCTCCCCAGTCCCCAAGCCCTTGAGAAGCACCTGAATTACTGTAGCCCACTTGGGATGTGTTTGGCAGTATCTGGGAAAGTTAAATGTATCTTCACCCTTATTAGCCAGCAATCCCCAAGGTAAATGATACTACATCCACCTAAAGACACATACAAGAATGTTCTCAACGGCACTGCCTGTGATAGTTAACAAACCAATCAGTCAATTTGTGCAATGGAATAGAATGCAGCTACGAGAAAGGATGAATTGCTGCCTGCAATGTCATACACGAGTCTCACAGACATGACGTGGTAAGAGCCAGGCACAGAAGTGTCCATATGGCATTGTATCAAGTTCAACAGGCTAAGCAATCTCTGCTGCTAGTTGTCAGGACAGCAGATACCCTGGGGGAGGTAAGACTGAGGGATTTAAGGGACCTTCCGGCTGCCGGTAATATTCTATTCTTGCTTTGGGTGATGATTGCCTGGCGGCATTCCATTTCTGAAAACTTCCAAGCCACTCATTTATGATTTGTTCACCTTTCTGTGTGTACATTACACTTTAAAACAAAAAATAAAATTTTTTAGAGAATATGTTGCATCATATTCATAAGACTTTGCTCTAAATAATTCATTCTTCCCAAAATTCAAACGGACTATCAGAAGACAGAGATTTGCAATGTTGATAATATTCAAAAGAACATTTTGGGCCTTAGTGGCCATTCTGAAAGAGGAATTCCAAAAATGTTCTGAGCCAGGATTGAATGGACCCTCACAGTGGCTCTGTCTCCAAGGGCCCAAAGGGGCAGTAAATTTATGGGGCAAATCAGGAGGGAAAGTCCATGGGCCCTCAGTTGGGCCCTCTTGCTGGTAGAGATGACCTAGGAGTGGCTCGGGGGTTGGGAATTTTCTAAAATTTCTTCCTTTGCTGAGGACCCGATCCTGTAAGCGTTAATTATGGGACATTATTGGACCACTCACTTCTGAACTATTTAAAAACATTGCTGAATGGGTTTGGGAATGTTGATCCTCCGCCTGAACTGGAAACTCCAGGAGCAGGGCCGGAAATGTCCCACAATGGGAGGCTCCTGAGGGACTCCCTGCTGCTTTGCCGTCCTGGCCAGAGAAGGGGTTTCCCAGTTTCCCATAGTTTCCTCCTCTCCCGCCCCTTGTCTGTGCAGGAAACCGCCTGCTCAGCAGGGACGGTGTGGGGCTGCCCATGTTTGGGTATGGGAGCCTGCTGCCTGGAGGGTCCTGGCGAGTTCACAGGAACCTGATGGGCGGCTAAGGGGCCAGCGGCTGGGTGGGTCTCTGGTGGGCTGCTCTGAGGAGGCCCTGGGAAAGTTTGCATTCCTAGAAACCCAGTCACAAGAGGCGCCACCTCTTCCAGGTTTCACCACAGGGCAGAACAAACAGTGCTCAGGGCAGCTACCTGAGCTGAGTCAAGAAAGAACAGCTGACTAGGACCTGTGACAAGACCAGAATCTGCCGCTGATGTCTAGGGGGAAGATAGAAGTGGGCCTTCGATTTTGTAAGAGAGTTCTGAACACTCTCTGTCCACTACATTCAAGAGATATTGATTGAGCGCCTGCCTTCCTAGGCCAGGCACTGGACCAGGCTCTAGTGGTTCATTTTAGTGGGTTGAAGTAATAAGTAAAATAAGCAAATCATGTAGTATATTAGGAGGTGATATGTGCTATGGAGAAAAATAAAAATGAAGCTGGGGTAGTGAGTAGGATATGCTGGGGTTGATGTTTTTGATGTGAGGGCCTCACTGAGAAAGTGCAAAGGCCACTGACCTCTCTGCCAGTGAGTAGGTGTGGCGAGTTGAAGGACTAACTGGGGTGGAGTGGTAGAGTGGGAGGGAGAAGAGGTGAGTAGAGAGGAAAAGGGCCTAGAATGTACAGGGCCTCTTTGGGCCCAAATAAATTTGGTTTTACTGAGTGAAATAAACCACGTGGCCACTGGTATGAAAGGTCAGAGAGTCTAAACTGCATGACCAGCGATATTCCAGGGGAGGAAAGGTTACGCTGGGGATGAGGTCCTTGTTTTTCCAGTTTTGCCTCTTGCTAGGCACCCAGGGTATTTCGTGACCTTCTGTGGTTGGACTAACTCAAAACCACATTCAGCAGATTGGACCAATCTTTCCAGAAAGCAGTTGCAGTAAGAATCAAAAACCTTAGAAATACCTATATGGATCCTCTCCTCCCCTCCTCCCACAAGTTAAATCCATTTCTAGGCAGCTTTCCTAAGGGAAGAATGGGAAATGTTGTGAGGATTTATACTTAAGGCTTCATTCATTCATTCATTCACTCCATAAAAAAATGTATAGAGCTGCTCATAGAAAATTTGTTTATAATGGTGAAAAAGAAACTAGCAACTACTTAAAAATCCATAAACTAGGGGCGCAGTTCAACACATTATTGCACATAGTAAATTTGATGAATTTTTATAATTGTTAAACCTATTTTTCAAGAATTTAATAAGGAGAGAAAAATGTTTAAAACATACAAATAAACAGGGTAACTAATGTTTGATAGGACCTCAATTAGCTTTTTTAAAATGTACAAATGTGCATGCTGGTGTTGGCAGCGAAACGCACCCGGTGTCAGACCTTGGTTCAGCAACCTCGGTACTTGAGTTCTGGTTAAGAAAGATTTCAGTGTCAAGACTCAAACTACAGGAGAAAGTTTATTTAGAAAGTCACAGAGGTAGAAGCAGTGAACTGTAGAAAAAATGGGCTTAGGAAACAAGTTACAGAAACAAAAGAAGGGCCCTTGGAGCTTAGGGAAGAGAGAGAGAGAGAGAGAGAGAGAGAGAGAGAGAGAGAGAGAGAGAAGCAAGGAAAGTGCACCTAGGGGTAGGGGGTAGAGAAAGGCAGGAGCATGCTCCATAGAGAGAGCCACACTGGATCCTCCACCTTGAGGGTATTTATCTGGAAGTTTTAGGGGAGGATCCATATAGAATAATCATCAGCTTTCCAGGTGTGTCCTTTCAGGGTTGTGGTCTCTACTGATTGGTGGGGGTGGGGGGTGGGAAGGTGAGGAAGTGGGGAGATGGGGGTGTGGGGGTTGGAGATCATTAGTCAATGCATCTAGTCCTGAGTCAGCCATGGTGTCACTTGTCTGGTTTTGCTGCTTTTCTGGGCTTGGAGCTGAAACACACCTGAGGCCAAAGTGTATTTGATACCAGTAAGAACATCATTGCCCTGGGGGCTTAAGGGCTATTCTCTGGCCCCTTTGTTCATTCCACCTCTAAGGGGTCTAAACCATATGACTAGCAATATGCCAGGGGAGGAAATGGCCCAGGAGGATCCTAACACCATGACCAGCAATATGAAAAGTCAGAGGGTCTAAACCACGTGACCACTGGTGTGAAAGGTCAGAGGGTCTAAACCACGTGACCACTGTTATGAAAGGCCAGAAGGTCTAAACCACGTGATCACTGGTATGAAAGGTCAGAGGGTCTATCCTGCATGACCAGCGATATGCTAAGGGAGGAAGAGTTACGCTGGGGGTGAGGTCCTTGTTTTTCCAGTTTTGCCTCTTGCTAGGCACCCAGGGTATTTTGTGATCTTCTGTACCTGGCCCACCGTCCTTGCTCTGCTCATGTCTGTCTAACTGCCTATCACACTATCATATGAATGAGCCCTAAACACACAATGATGAATGAAAGGGGCCAGTCACAAAAGACCATATATTGTATGATTCCCTTTATATGAACTGTCCAGAATAGGCAAATCCATAAAGACAGAACGTAGATTAGTGGTTGCCAGGGGCTGGGCTGGGGTGGGGAGTAACTGCTAATGGGGTTTTGGGGGGTGAGATGAAAGTATTCTGAAATTAAATAGTGGTGATGGTTGCACAATCTCTGTAGAATAAAAACCACTAAATTGTACACTTTAAAAGGGTGAGCTTTATGATGTGTGAAATATATTTCAATAAAGCTGTTAACAAATGCATACCTGAAGGCTGGGAAGAAATACAATGAAATATTGGATGTTAGTGTTTTGGGGGGGAGTTATTTTCTCCTATATAGTCTCCAGTATTTCAGTAATGGTGATACATCTGCAGAAAGACAAAGTGACAGGTATGGTATGGAACAGAGTGTTCTCAGGGACTTCCTGTGAGTCTCACACCCCCCCCCCCCCCCCCCGCCTCTATGGCAGTGATTTGTGATGTTCGCACCAATTTCCCCGTCTCCCCGCTTCCAGCAGACAGCACTGCCTGGTCCCTTGGGGTTGGGTGGGACTATATAACTAGTTCTGGCCAATGGTTTGCTAGTAAAAATGACATGTTACTTCTGAGCCAGAGCATGTCACTGCCTGTGTGAGACACCCCTGGGCTCTCTTTATGCTGAAGCAACTTTCAAACAGTCAAGATGGGGGCTGCTCCATCATCCCATCCCCAGCAGACCTGGGGTGGGCAGTGATGTGAGTGAGAGATGATGCTTTGTTCCTTTAAGTCACTGAGTTCTTGAGGGTTTTGCTGTTGTTTGTCACAACCTAGCCAGTACAGGCTAATGCGTGCAAACAATGAGACCTGAGGAGCTGCCGCCGCCATTAGCCATCTGTAGCTGCTGTCCAAAATAAAATAACGCAGTAACTACACATTACATTGCTGTAGGGCACGCCACCTCCTTTTCCATTTAAAATGCCTTTCTATTTTTGTTTATCTTCAAGGCAAAGTTGGGAGAAAGGGGAATCAGGTATTTTCCTTATTTCGCAGATAAGTCAAATGATTTGTCCATGGTCCCAGACCAACTTAGTGGCATCAACCAGGGTCTTCTAACTCTCTGCCCAGTGTCCTGGCCACAGTGGCTGGTCCAAAAAGATCCAGTGCCTGGACAGGCTGAGCAATAAAACACCATCATTTGTGCAACAAGGTTTCTTCTGAAAACAAGCCAGAGAATTGACCATGGAGAGGAAACCAATGCACAGCTATGAAGAATCTGGTAGAAATGTGCAGAATGGGTCTATAAAGACAATTACTCTCTTCCATTTCTCCAAGGTGTACTTGGTCTTCATAAAGTAAGGGGAGAATGACACCATGGAGGCGGTGAGAAAGGAGGTCCAAAGTCTCAAGGGGGAGAAATCTCAGAAGCTCTTTCCCTCTGTCCAGAGGGACAGTCATGCAGTGAGACCTGTCCTCTGGGAGAACTCAGGGGAGGATGGGGTGTTGGCTGCATAGAATGCTGTCTGAAGAGCCCCAATCCACTTGTCTCTAGAGCTCTAATTCTTTGTATTCCAAAATGTAAATGTCTTTTTTTTCAGATTTATAAAAGTAATGCTGCTAAAAAGTTCACATGATGGACTACTGTATAGAAGGAAAAATAAAAGAGATCCCACTCTCCAAGGATAACCACTATTGACAGTTTGATGTTTCTCTCTATGTCCAGAATTTTTTATATGCATACAACCTACCTATTGGATAGCCAGGATCTATTCAGATTAGATATATATTTGTCATTTCTCTATCTTTATCATCTATCCAATCTACTATCTGTTTATATTGTTTATACAAATGAATCCTCTCTATAAAACCATTCTATCCTTCCACTGTTCTAGGCAACTACACCCCCATTCTCGCTCACAGCCTGCCATCTTGTTTCCTATTGCACTGAGAAAACAGAAGCCAGGAGAAACCAGGATGGTGGCATAGGTAAAAGCCGAACTGCAGCCTCACTCAACAATTTCAAAAAATACAACTAAAATATAAAGTGGATATTATCCAGAACTACAGGAAAGTTGACTGACTGGAAATTCTACAACTACAAGGAAAGAGAAAACCAGAAGGAAAATCAGAGGAGCTGTAAAAGCCTAAGGTACGGAGAAACGGTGCGCGTATGTAGAGAGAGGATGGAGCCAGAGAGGAGGGGCTGCTGAGTGCCTGGATGGCGTTCCCTAGTGGGAAGGAGATAAAAGCCCTGGACTGTGCTGAACCCCAATTCCAACTGCACTGAACCCCAGTTCTGGGTGAGACTTTGGGGTCCAAGGTTCATACAGAGGGAATCTGGGCTGAAAGGCGGAAGCTCAGGGGAGCAGCGAAAGGCAGAACCCCAGAGTCAGTTACATTTTGTGCAGAGGACAGACTGTTGATTGAGTCACTGGATTGCCCTAGCGGGAAGGAGACATAAGCTCCAGACTGCTCTTAACCCCAATCCCAACTGCACTGAACCCCAGTTGTGGGCTCATTGGGGGAGAGACTATACCAGTCGTGGGCAAACTACGGCCCAACCCCACAGAGCCAAAAGAGCAGAGGGTTCTCTTGATCTCCCCTCCACTCCTTCATCAGCAGCCCAAGATGAGAGTGCCAGCATGTCAGGTTGCCTTTGTTCCTGCCCTCCGGTCCAGTTTAAGAACCCATTGTGGCCCTTGAGTCAAAAAGTTTGCCCACCCCTGGATGAGACTGTCTGGTAGCAGGCGAAACCCTAGGGCACCTTTCTCTCAGAGGTGCTTGCAGTGAGTAACAAAGGACACTGAAGAACACTGAGATTCAGGAACCTCATAGGGCGGGGCTAACCGGAAGCCAAGGCTATAGGCTCCACCCTGAAACTCCACCCCATTTAAGCTGAGCACAGAGGTTTTTGCAGTTTTCCAAGTCTAGTGGAATAAGGCTGTCTCCTGGCATAGACACAGCTGATCCTCCCACCCTACCAACCCAGGGAAGCAGCGAAAATGCCAAGACAAGGAAACAGATCACAAACGAAAGAAATGGAGGACAAAAAGCAACTGGATATAGAGTTCAAAACCACGCTTATAAGGTTTTTCAAGAATTTCCTAGAAAAGGCCGATAAAATAAACAAGACCTATGAAGATATGAAGAGGAATCAACTAGAAATAAAAAGGGATCAACTAGAAATAATAAAGGACCAACTAGAAGTAAAGAATACATTGTCTGAAATAAAAAAAAATATTATACAGAGTCCTAAGAACAGAATGGAAGATTGCAAGAATCAAGTCAAAGATTTGGAACACAAAGAGCCAGAGGACACTCCTCCACAGAAGCAAGAAGACAAGAGAATCCAGAAAGTTGAAGATAGTGTAAAAAACCTCTGGGACAACTTCAAGGGAACCAACATCAGAATTATGGGCATCCCAGAAGATGAGAGCAAGATACCGAAAACATATAGAAAGAAATAGTGATAGAAAACTTCCCCCACCTGGTGAAAGAAATAGACTTACAAGTCCAGGAAGCACACAGAACCCCAAATAAAAGGAATCCAAAGAGGACCACACCAAGACACATCATAATTAAAATTCCAAGAGCAAAAGACAAAGAGAGAATATTAAAAGCAGCAAGACAAAAGCAGGTAGTTACTTACAAAGGAGCACCCATACAATTATCAGTTGATTTCTCAACAGAAACCATGCAGGCCAGACAGGAATGGCAAGAAACATTCAAGGTGATGAATAACAAGAACCTACAGCCAAAAATACTCTACCCAGCAAAGCTATCACTCAGAATCGAAGGCCAGATAAAGAGCTTCACAAATAAATTTAAACTAAAGGAGTTCATCACCACCAGAATTATATGAATTGATGAAGGGGGTTTTTAGGAAGAGGAAGAAAATAAAGATAAAAATTATGAATAACAAATAGGTAGCTATCAACAAGGGAATCTAAAAACCAAGGGAAGTAAAAAACATGATGAACAATATTAACTGTTGAATATAATAGAATCAGAGGTATGAAAGGGGAGTGGACTGATGATTCTTGGGGAAAGGGGAGAGGTGGTTGCAGGAAGAGATTGAACATAAACTGTTCACCTATGGACGAGGACAATGGGGAATGGTGAAAGGGCAGAGGGTGGGATGGGAACCTGGTGGAGGGGAGCGATGGAGAAGAAAAAATGAGGAACATTTGTAATAATATGAACAATAAAGATTTATTTTAAAAAAAGAAAAGGAAAACAGAGGCCAACAGAAGGTAAATTTCCTACTCTCCCACCCCCAAGACAGCCCACTTCCCTGGCTAGAGTCCCCTGCTCTTCTTTGCCTCCATTGGTCCACTATGGGAGAGCTATGTGTGCTCCTAGTCAAGACCAGTCTTTCTTCCTGTATCCTGTCACTTACCTAGGAGCACAGTGCCTACAACACTTCCTCTCTATCACCAGAGTTTCCCTCTCTCTGGAAGCAAGAGAAAAACAGCTAGTTACCTACAAGGGAGTACCCATATGATTGTCAGCTGATTTCTCAACAGAAACTATGCAGGCCAGACGGGAGTGGCAAGAAATATTCAAAATTATGAACAACAAGAACCTACAACCAAGACTACTCTACCCAGCAAAGCTATCATTCAGAATTGAAGGCCAGATAAAGAGCTTCACAGACAAGAAAAAGCTGAAGGAATTCATCACCACCAAACCAGGATTACATGAAATGCTGAAAGGTATCCTTTAAGAAGAGAAAGAAGAAAAAGGTAAAGATAAAAATTATGAACAACAAAAAGACATCAAATACATACCTACCAATAAGTGAATCTAAAAATCAAGTGAATAAAAAATCATATGAACATAATGGACTGGTAAATATAAGAGAATCAGGGACATAGAAAGGGATTGGATTAACAATTCTCAGGGGGAAGGGGGTCTGAGAGGTGCAGGAAGAGATTGGACATAAATCTTACACCTATGGATAAAGACAGGGGCGGAGTAAGGGCATGGGGTGGAGTTGGGAATCAGGTGAAGGGGAGCTATGGGGGAGGATGGGGGAAAGAGGAACACCTGTAATAATCTGAACAATAAAGATTTTTTATAAAAAAATAAAAATAAAAATACAAAAAATAAAAATACCAAAAAAAAAAAATGCCAGCTTCTGAGGTAAGATGGTTTTGTGTGCTTTTATATTATCTGCACCCCTAGAACTGTACCTACACATAGTAGGTGCTCAGTAAAGATTTTTTTGGATGATTCTTTTAAAATAATCTACTTTTTTCTTTAATGTATCAGAGTCATCTTTCCATGACCATTCAAATTGGTCTCTCTTATCCCTTCTAATTGGTCTCTCTTATCCCATGCCACCTGTTTGTCCTTGGTGGTATGACCTTTGAGTCTCTGAGAGCACCTTTAAATCGCCAAATATGCACTCTACCACCACTCCAAGGTGGCTCTGCAGGCAATGGGTACAGATTTAATGTCAGGCATCCTAGATCGAACGATTTACCAAATTATTGTGGCCATGCTATTTAACCTCTTTGGTCCTCAGTTTTCCCATGTGTTAGACAGAGAAAATACCCCCATTCTCACACCTGGAGGGTTTGGAGAATGGCAAAGTTCCTGGTGTAGTGTGTGCTGAATCAACTGCTCATATTTCTGTTTGTAAAGATTTAGAGCAGCAAGCATTTAAAAATTGTATGTATGTTAAAAAATTATATGTAGCCAAAACCGGTTTGGCTCAGTGGTAGAGCGTCAATCTGTGGACTGAAAGGTCCCAGGTTCGATTCTGGTCAAGGGCATGTACATTGGTTGTGGGCACATCCCCGGTAGGGGGTGTGCAGGAGGCAGCTGGTCGATGTTTCTAACTCTCTATTTCTCTCCCTTCCTCTCTATAAAATATCAATAAAATATATTTTTTAAAAATTATATGTATATTTCCAAAAACACTTGCTAGGTTTATCTTCATGAGTCAGCTTTCTTTTAGAGGTTTCCAAGAATAAATCACCCATGCCACCCACAACTGGTCACACAATTGATATCTTATTTCGCCTTCTGAGATTGTCATAATTTTGTCCCACCTTCTCCCACCCTGAGTCACACTTTTAAAAAACTACTCTGTTCACAGCTTAGGTTGCACTGTTCTCCCCACTTGGTCCCCCACGACAATTGCTTGGTTTTCATGTATGAGCCATGGTGATTTATTACCATAATTAATACCATATACAAAAATATCACTCAGTGCGATTTCTAAAAAGTCAGTAGAGGAGGAGGTTCTCATTATACACATGGAGATACTTCATACTCAGGCCTCACATGGGAATTCTATCAGTTAGCTATAGCTGCATGACCAATGTCCCCCAAAATATAGTATGTTAGAATAATAAGACTTATTTATATGAGTCTGTGGGTCGGTTGGGTGGTTTTTCTGGCCTGGGCCAGCTATGGCTGATCTCAGCTGGACTCCCAGATCTGAGATCACTGATGGGTTGGCTGGTCCAGGAAGGCCTCCTAACATGTATGGAGGTCGGCTGGCTATTGACCGAGACAATGGGCACAACTTGGTCATGTGCCTCTCATCTTCCTGGAAGGTAGCCCAGGTTTGTTCACATGGTGCTCAGGAGAGCAAGAGAAGCCTAGGCTCGCAGATGTCACAATGTCACATCTGCCATATTATTTTGGTCAAAGCAAGTCACAAGGTTAGTCCCGATTCAAGAGGAACGGAGATCTACTCCACCTCTTGGCAGGAGAAGTTGTAGAGTCACGTGAAGGGTGTGGATAGGAGGCGGAGTACAAGATTGCGGGTATTTTTTAAAATCAGTTGCTGCAGGATCATTCTAAGGTGTGGTGAACAGAGCCAACTTATTCTGGGTTATCAACCTGGGTGGGGGCCCCAGCTCCCACTGACTGCTGCAGAGTTGCTAACCTTCCTCAGGCCGGAGACCCTGCAGTGACTGGCTTCTCAAACGGAGCCAGCTAGCAGCTCACACTCAGCTTCTATCTGGGGAAATGGGGAGGAGGCCTCTTACTCTACAGACTCCAGCCTACCCCTTACCTGTTCCTACAGGGTCCCACAACTGGCTCTTTCTGGGTCAATTGTGTTTGTCTTCCCCCTTGAAGCTCCTTCTCTCCCCACTGCCTGTCACCCTTCTTCCCCTCCTACTCATCCACCCTCGGCTTATTCAACCCTGACCTTCCCTTTTAACACCAAGCTGAAATGTCACCTCTTCCTAGGAGCCTTCCCTGACCACTCTCACCCATAGCCATAGCCAGCTCTCCTTTATTGACATACCAATACATAATCTGTGCCACACATTTTAATACCTAGATTCTTAGAGCTATCCTTGTATGAAGCTCTTAGCAGGTGCCAAGAATTTTAATCTTCCTAATGCTTGAGTAGATACTGTTATCATCATCATTTTACAGCTGGGCAGCTCGGCCAACAGGGTGACTTTCGAAAGATCTTAGAATGGGTGGTAAGGGGTGGATCTGTTTTCCAAGCCAAGCTTGTCCTGCTCCAAAACCCAGCATGGCAGAAGCTGTGGGCACCCTGCTCGCCATGTGCCCTCACTCTTTCCACTTCAATGCATGCGGCTGGCCTGGCTTCCAGCTGCCAGTGCCTGATTTCTCTGCCTGACTGCTTTCTCAATGAGTTTCATTTTACCCACGTGGCAGGCAGGCTCAAGAGCTGAAGGATTAACTTCCTATAGGAGCAGCGCTCAACAAATGACTGATAAGAGTGGTGTTTAGATACCCCAGGGTGGGGTAACTAAATGCCTGTCTACACTGGCTCCTGGAGTTCCTGGCAGCACTGAGGTCCAATTGCCCACAGTGATAATAGTGATGACACACTTTTATCGGCTGCTTTGCCCTCCCAGCCACATTCCTCCCTCTCCTACCAGCATTTCCTGGGAGCACTCCTGAATAAGCTATGTTCTCTCAGACCAAGTCTCAGGGTCTGCTTCAGGGTGGGAGGCTCAAACTAAGTAACCTCCTGACACCTGGGCTTTTTGCCCTCTCTTTCCCCAATCACCTCTTATTAAGTTTTAATCTCCTTGAAGTTAAAGGAACTCATGCTTTTTCCATAGCCCTACTCAGAACCTCAGACACCCCATAAATTCTAATCAAAATCATTTATTGATTCATGAATATTTCCACACTACAGATATTGAGCCAAGAGTCAACATCTGGTCCCCCTTCCTTGCAGACAGCTCAGCTCCTGTTTATGATGCTGGTCAAATCCATGACAATTTAAATATTCTCAGGCACCAACTCTTTCCCAAATCATTGAAACAGCTGCCCTGCTGAGTAGGAGATGAGCCTTCGACTAAATGAACGGAGGGCACAATGCAAGCCCACTCCTCCTGAGTGTCCTTGAAAATGCTTTTGGGGCTCCATGGGCCAATGTGACCCTAACAAGATCCCAATAAAAATTTGAAATAATCTGATTTTCATTAATTGTCCTTTTCTAATCACCCATTAAAGAGTGTGACCCTTGCCCTAGCTAATTTGGTTTGGAGGATAGAGCATCAGCCTGTGGACTGAAGGGTCCTGGGTTCAATTCCAATCAAGGGCATATGCCCAGGTTGTGGGCTTGATTTTCAGAAAGAGGCATGCAGGAGGCAGTCGATCAATGATTCTCTCTCATCATTGATGTTTCTATCTCTCTGTGTCTAGTCTTCTTTGAAATCAATAAGAATCTTTTTTTTTTAAAGATAATGTCCCTACTAGTCATACAGTGTTCAGTACTTGCACGTGGGACAGAACTAGATTGGAGAAGCTGATAGCTGGGCTCTCTTCCAACTCGCAGCTGTGAATTCTCTCCTGAGTGCCACATGGTGACCAAGCTCTGAGGAGGCCCGGCCCGAGGAGATTTGAAGAACAGGGACAGTGTCCCTATATGCATCATAGTCCTAACGGGTACTATTTCAGTTCATTCACCTTGCAAAGTAGGGTAATTTGCCTTATTGCCCCTCTCCTTTCCAGGTGAGGAAACCAAGACTTAGCAGCCTTGAGTAATTCATCCAGGAAAATGAGGTACTAGTTATAGCTCTTGGTGTTAACAGAGGCAGGGTAGAGCACCGGGAAATGTGCCTCAGAACTGGCACACTATAATTTCAGGCGTGTAACACTGGTCAAGTCTACATCTGGGAGTTTCTCTGCCTCTAGTGGGAGGAACTGCAAAATCTTACCACAAAGGTGGGGCATACAGGGAGACCTGAAGAATTGGAGCAATAACTTTATCTACGAAGAAGACAAAAATTGACACAAGGGAGTGAATAGCTGATGGGAAACATTCCCAGTGTCTGTGAGGGAGATTTGGGGGAACTGGGTATGTGAAAATAGAGTGAGGGACAAAGCTACTTTCCTCTCCTTTCCCTACAGCCAACCAGTCTGTCTTAGAAATGGAGTGACTTCCAATTCCATGACGATTTTAGTGGAGAATTACTCTGTGCAGGAGGGGGCAGGGGAAAGGCTCTGGATAGTCAGAACCTGAGCTCTCAGTAGATAGAGCTATTCAAATCTTTGGGCCAACCTGTTGGCTCACCTGGAATCATTCTCTTTGGCCTCTTTTTTTGGGGGAGAGCTAAAGAAGCAAAGCTGGATAGTTAAAAATACCCTAATAGAAACATCCCAGTCATATTATAAACTTAGGAAATATAACAGCCATAAGGCATTTGGGGAAAAAATAATTACCTTAATTGAGTATTGGTGTCATGATATATTTCCACTTTTTCTGAGTTCAGAAGAATCCTTTCCCCTTTGGAGTTAGGTATGACCATGTGACTTGGTCAATGAAATAAAAACATAAGTGGAGGGATCATTTTGGGCAGGGGCTTTGAAAGACAGAGTGTAATCCACCATGGCTCCCTCCCACGGAATGATACTCATACAAACACACACTGAGAGGGAATCTCCATCAACTTAAACCTCAGAATTACAACAGACAGCGCTCACATATGATAGGTATTGAACATGAAGATGAGACAGAAATCAACCTGTTGGGTAATTCTTGACCCTCAGGAGCTACATGAGATAAATTTAATATTTCAGCTACTATGTTTAGGGTTTATTTGTTATGCAGCAATAGATAACTAATACACTGACAAAATGTAGTTCCCATTTTAAAGCAAGACTCTTCATTCTTTTATATAAAATATATGCTGAGATATTTGTGGTCTTTTGGTCATTTTCTTGTGTTTGTCCTTCTTTTATATTCATGAATCAATTTTTTTTGTAACAAGCATGTATCATTAAAGTTAAAAGCAAAAATAACGACTCTGAGCCTGGGCCTAGGTACAGAACGTGTCATTACGTAGGCAACTGAGCAAGGGGGTGTGTTCATAGGAAGCAGGAGCACCACTCCTTCAGGCAGTTAGTGCTCTCCTGGGCCTCACACTCCGTGGCACCACAGCAACAAATGAGCCACCTCTGAAACTCCATTTCATTCTTGTGCATAAGAAGAAACTGTCCCAGGAGGGTGTAGGCCTGTGGAGAGGGGATGGGGCAGGGAGGAAAACGGGAAAGGTTATAATAAACTTGATCAGATGTGCTCTTCCTCATCTAGATGTGAAAATCAAAGGAAGGGCAGGTCATATTCGAGGGAGACTGGTGGTTTCTGAAACCCCGAGTGGGCGATGGGGATTTGGAGACAGGCCCTTGGTGAGATGTAAGGCCAAGGTAAATGTCCATCCCTTGGGGCAGAGTTGGAGGCTGTCCGCTCTGGGATGAACCAGAGCCTGTCCTTCTCAGTTTCATGAATCATGAGCACATGAATCACCTGGAATCTTGTTAAAAGGCAGGTTCTGTCTCAGTAAGTCTGGGGTGGGACCCGAGAGCCTGCATTTCTAACACTCCTGGTTGATAGTTGTCCAAGGACAACATTTTGAGTAGCAAGAGCCTAGCATTCCTCTGAGCTCATATTTCTCTCCTACACACACACACACACACACACACACACACACACACACACACGCACACACACGGTGTTAGAGGTGCTCTTCACTCTGCTACTTTCTCAATTATTCTAGCAAAGGGTTTCTAGCCATTGGCACTGATGATATATTGATAAGTGTGTGTTGGAGGGGTGTCCTGTGCAGTGTCCCTGGCCTCCACCAACGAAATGCTAGAAGCACACACCTATGCCCCTGAATTGTGACACTCATAACCATCTCTAGACATTACCAAGTGTCCCTTTGGGGGAAAATATCTCCCTAGATTTAGAGCCACTACACATGGGACTAGCAGCTGAAGGACATCTTAGCACTGATTTGCTTCTGTGTGAGAACCCACGGAACCTGGGCCTCAGTTTTTGCATATTTGAAGGCACGTGGTAGACCCTGCCCCATCCTGCAAATGGAATTAAGTGAGTTCAATGTGAGAGCATTTAAATAGTGTAAATTCCTTTTTCCTGCTGGAGGCACAGCCCTGGGGGTGGAGCACAAGGCATAAAACACACCCATTTTTCCCTTCTGAAGAGTCTCTGAGGATGAAAAACACATGTGAAATAAAGATTCCAGGATTCCTAGTCTATGTCATTCCTAGTTTTCTAACTACTTCCCCCCCCACAATGTTTCATTTATCCCTCCCCCCCCCCCCCCCATTTTAATCACACTCTGAGTGATGAGGAGCAAGGAGCACTTGGAGAGAGGGGCATCCAAGACCATATGACTACCCTGGCCGATTTTGGTCAGTGGTGAGAACGTCGACCTGCAGACCGAAGGGTCACTTCTCTCTCTTTCTCTCCCTGCCCCCTCCTCTCTCCCTTTCACTCTGTCAGAAAAATCAATGGAAAAAATATCCTTGGGTGAGGGTAAAAAAAGAAAAAGAAAGGCCACATGACCACAGATTGGACCAGCCCCCAAACAGTGAAGCCTACTAAGTGCCCACCTCTCGGAGTGGCTTGGGGGCTCTCCAGTCTGGAATGGATGAGAATCAGTGTTCACCCCTCGAGTTCTGGAACATCTCCAGGAAAATCCCTGGCCTCTGTTTACAGTTTCATAAAACAAAGCCAACTTCATCTTCACCAAAAGGAATGTATTTTTAAAAAGAAATGAAATAAAAGCTGAATCCCAGTTGTAAAACATACCCAACCATCAGAGTTCGGGCTTTTTACTTTGAGTCACAGTCCAGTTGTTGAAAAGAGAAAAGGCCAGGATTTTATGAACATTTAAAACTGCTATTTGATATCAACAGGTTGAAGCAGTATAATTGCTTAGAATGATATCATTTTACTTTATAAGGATTCTTAAATGTTCAGTGGTGGATTTTAAGATGTTTTTAATTGAACATTAAAAAAAATTAAAATTTACTGAATTTAGTTAGTTGAGCCGATTGCTGCAGTGGGTGTGGGAGGTGCAGACGTGAATATAACAGGATCAAGAAACACAGAGTTTTGTCCAACGAGAGGGAATCTTGATGATGATGATGATGATGATAGTAAGTGGCACTTCTGAGTACCTCTGGTGGGCTCCAGGCCCCAGGCAGATGTTAATTCCTCTGATTCCTCCATGTGCCCCATCCCATTCTTCAGATATGAAGAATAAGAATTGAAAGGTTAAGACTCTCGTTTTCCTCAGCCCCATATTTGCACACCCCAACTGTCCACAGTTTGGCCTGGCATCTATGGAGTCCTCTGCCATTTTGAAGGCCTCGCTGCTAGCATCCACCGGGGTGGTAATCGGAGCCGCCATATCCCCAGCAGGCTCAGCAGCCAGAAAGCCAGGGAATGCATGGAACGCAGGGCCAGAGGCAAACTTTCCAGGAATGCTGCAGGAAGAAGGGCCTCATCTTGCAACCTCCAGAGCCAAGTTGCAACCTGATGCTCCCTTCTCCATTTTCTCTCTCGTTCCACTCTGCTACCTTCCATCACTGGGAAGGGAGAGTTAGCTTGCTCCACCCTGCTCCCAAGGGAAGCCAGAGTCGTGCACTCCTATCATGGCCCTGCCAGAAGCCCACTCAGTCTCTCTCCTGGCTCCAGCAACTCAGCCCCTAACCCTGGAGAAGAGAAACTGCCCTACTCCTTCCTTGGGCCAAAGTTCGGGAGAATCTGGCCGAAGGAATGATGACATAGGGATAGCAATCCTGAGCAGACAGTCCCACACTCCTATGACCTGAACAGTGGCCAGCTCGAAGCCAGGGATGTTCATTCTTTCCTGTGACAGCCATGACCACGTGGCAGGATGATGGCCCACAGGCACACTTCCCCTCAACTCCAAGTCCGAACAGTGAGCAGGTCTGGACCCCCCTCCTGTTTGCCAATTTCTTGCTAAACAGTAGTGATATTTGTGACTGCACTGGGGTTGGGTTCCCTTGTGCATGACCCCGGGCATTCACATGGGGCCCTGGGTTCCAGTGCTTTGGTGTCTTGGGAGAGTGCTCATGGCTCAGGGCTCAGGGCAGCCTCGTGGTCTGCATCCCAGCAGGTCCTCAGGAAGGGTGCTGAAAGAACCAGTACCCATGAACCAAGGCCAAGAAAGCTGTCACCACTGCAGCCCGACTCTGAGTAGCAAGTTCTTGGATGCCTGAGAATTTCTCAGTCACCCATTCCCTTGTTTTAAATGTCCCTATCACCCACCTGTAATTCTCATTAAAAATACAGGGAAGCTGGAAAAGGCAAAACTATGGGGACAGAAAACAAACAAGTCACTGGTGGCCAGGGCCTGAGGGTGGGGACTATGAAGATCATGGGGCACATTTCTGAGTGACAGAATTGTTTTATGTCTTGACTGTGATAATAGCTACATGAGTGTATGCACCTGTCAAAACTTGCAGAACTGAGTACTAAAAAGGTGACGTTTACTATATGTAAATAAAATTATTATTATTTTTTAATGGTGAATATGGCTGACCAACAATAAAACCTCACAATTACGGAAACATTACATAAATGGTGGTAGTAGCCAGAATATTGGTTATGTCTGGGAGGGAGGGATGGCCTTGATCTGAAAGAAGCACAAGAGAACCATCTGGAATCCTGAAAGCATCTGACCATTGGATCCAGGTAACGGGTCCATGGATGTATAAATATCTGTCAAAAATTCATTGAGCTGAACTCTGCATATGAATGTAAGTATGCTACACCACAATAAAAAAGTAAGAGGGACAATCATTTCTTTCTTAAAAGAACATTTAATTTAAAATGTCTCTCCTAGTCAGACTTGCCGACTCTATTACATGCTGGGGAGTGGTGTTATCTCCTTTATCTGAGAGGAAAGAGTCAAATGTACCTCAGTGGTGAAGCTCCAACTTCCTAACTATACCACCTATTGGATACTAAATTGGCTACTAGCTTGGGGTGTTAAAGAGTATTTAACATCTGGTGCAAAGCAGCGTGCCCATCAGAAAACCACAGGCCCAGGAGTTCAGACAACCTCCTGGAAACAGCTGTACACAGTACGTGTGCGAACTAAACTGCTTGTCAGCTGTGCACGCAGCAGTTCCCACCCTCCTTGGGTGTCTCGGCACTGCCCTGCCTGGTGGTAGAGAATGATGTTGAAAACTGAAGGGAGTAAGCAGCACTTCAGTTTATTGGTGATGCCTCGAGTGACAGAGGGTGTAAGGCTCTGTGTGAATTCCTGCCCACCTCTGTGTGTGCTCACTTTCTTTTCTGTCCTAAAGTTCCATGCAGCCTTATAATAGCACCATAGAAACAATTACTAGTATATAGACAAGAACGTTCAGATTCCATCAGCTATCCCTACGCCCCTTCTTGGGTTGTGAGTGACATCTTTGAACAACTCACATCCTCTTACTCTGGTATAGACCTAGGCTGCTGTTACTCCACCTGCCATCACGAGACTGGTGCCCTGATGGGGCAAGGGAGACTCCACAGGTCTCTTCAGGGATGTGGGGAGTGCATCCAAACCACCCATCCTAACAGTTCATCCCCAGACTTGGGTGGCTGGCTCACTTCTGTGGACCTCCTGGGTACTTGAACACCAAATGAATCATGCCTGGCTTAGCTGCTCTAAGCCAGAGAGATCCAATTTTCCCATCACCCACTGGTCCTTGAGGCTGCTCAAGCATGTGGGTGGGGTCTGTAGCACAGAAGCATGTGGTGCCCTGCCAAGGGGAAGCTTTGCTCTCTCATGACCACTTATAGGCACATGTGGCAGTGGCTGCCACCTGGCAGAACTAAGGGGAGAGAAGTTGGAGAAATAAGGAAAAAGGAATTACCTTGTTGAAACCTTTAGTGACCAAATTGATTGCAAGTTCATGGCTGATCCCCTCTACACAGACAACATCCTTTTCTCCAATGGGTTCAGAGAGGAAAGCTCTCAACCTGGGAGACATGTGATTCATTCTCTGCAACAGTAGTGAAGGAAAACCATTAAGAAGTGGCTGACTGCTCACAGTGTGAGTGGACATTGGGGAACTCCCTTAGCTTACCAAGAGACAGGGAGGGACAGATGGCAGGCTACCTTTCACCTTCCAATTTTTTGGGGGCTTTTAGATGTCAGGTGCCATGCCCAGCACTGAAGGCCTTTGCACATCCATTCCCACCTGAATGGACTAGGTGTTAATGATGGCCACAGGTGAGTCCCCACAAAAAGGATGTGCTTGAAACTAAGACCTGCTTAAATGCTTAACCAAACATCGCTTCTCTTAACTAATTATCCGACCTTCTCAATCACCCAACACTTTGTCATACTTTTATTTTATGGAGCATTTATCACTCTACAATTGTTGGTTGTTTGGTTGCAAGTAACAGAAAACTCTTAAGCTGGGTCAAATGTTAAAGAAGACAATATAAAGTCACAGCTCCATTTCTCTGATTCTTTCCATTTTTCCTCTTTGCGTTTGCTTCCGTTGTGATTGTTTCCCCTCATGTGGTGAAATGGCTGATCCAGCACTTATATTCCCAAACAGTGGCACCCAAAAAAGAGGAGTTCCAGATAGAGCCTTATTTGGTCTCAAAGGTCTGCATGGAGACACCGTGTAAGCTTAGTGACAGCTCTATACCCTAGTCCTCAACCTGGGAGTGGAACTGGCTTTCTCTAAGCCATGTGTAAGCTGTAAGTTCAAGCATAGTTACCTGAAGAAAATCAGGATTATTATTCAGAGTTGGGGAGGTGGGTATTAGAGCAGTAACTATTAACATTCCACTATGGTCCACCCTTTTGATGAACTAACATTCATATACTCTCCTTCCTTTACATAATCATCAGAAATACCCACTCTTTCCCCCACTCTTTCAATTCAAGTTCATTATTTTCTGGAACATCATATCATAGCATCATCCCTCAATCTAGCTACTCATGAAATGGTAACATATGAACTAAATTCTTTTTAAAAATATATATATTTTATTGATATTTTACAGAGAGGAAGGGAGGGAGATAGAGAGCCAGAAATGTCGATGAGAGAGAAACATCGACCAGCTGCCTCCTGCACACCTCCCACCGGGGATGTGCCTGCAACCAATGTACATGCCCTTGACCGGAATTGAACCCGGGACCTTTCAGTCCGCAGACCGACGCTCTACCACTGAGCCAACCCGGCTTCGGCTGAACTAAATTCTGAAGTTCACCACCATCAGCCTAACCAACTGGGCCAAGAAAAACCCAAGATACTTGCATCAAGCATATCCAGAATGGGAATTCTCCATTTGGAGAAGGGGAAAATGGGAAACACATTCAGTTGTCATTGGTCAATAGTACATACAATGTTGAGGCAATAATGAAGATTCCTTATCCTGATGGTAAAGCGCGTTCCTCAGTCAGACAAGATAGCAGCTCCCAGTTCTGGGTTTGAGAGTATCTCCTCTGTTTACTGCATTGTTAACATTGAGTGGGTATGAGGTTGTTGCCTTCCAAGGAGAATCATAGTTTTAACACTCAACTTCTTATAAGTAAAAGTTCAGAGACAGGCCACTTTCTTTGACAATTTAGCTCCCCTAAGAATTTAATGGGTTTCTTCTATCTAAGTTCATGGGCTGGTAGTTCTAGCTAAGATACTAACCTCAGTATCTTTCATTTGGCAACTGGCCTCTGTGTCTTGCCCACTGCCCCGCTCCTCAGATCCTCAGATGAGTGACATATTCCTTCATCTCTGAAGTGGCGAACTACCCAAATTTGTTCCTTGTCCCCAGCTGTATCCTAACTGCATCTTCACAATAAGTCAATTATCCCCTTTCTCGATCTTGACATCCTTAAGATGCTTGGAAGAGATGTGGTAACTGGAGTAATGTTTTTCTGGAGCCCCAGTTTTTTTCTTTTGATAGGTCACTCAAATGTGTTCTAACTTTAACCAGAAAAATCAGCTTTCCAATCCAGTAGGGATTGCTCATCAACGTCCAATCACTTTCCGTTGCAGGCTATAGGCAGAAAGGCCCTCTTTTAGCAAAGCTGTATTCTCATCTTTCTCCACTCTCAAATAGGCCACCTTTCCCCTAAATATGTCTTCTAGGACCTTAATGAATACTACTTGAGGAAGTCAACATCCTGAATATTTCCATATCTCTAAGTGTAGTGTCTCACACTCAGAAGGTCTGTATCCCAGAATACAACAGCCCTCTCCCCCAATACCAGCCATTTTGCTAAACCAGGATTGCCATCTTCCTAGTTGGAGTAAAGACGTCCTTGCTGATCTTTACATGAAAATCTCTTCTCAGCCAACCTACATTTAAGGTTTTCTCATTGTCACATCCTCTTAGTTTATGATACAAGCAACAGAAAATCCAGTTCAAACTAGCTTGCACAGTAGGTGGCTTTATTAGCAGAAGCTACCCAAAAGTCCAGAGGTGAAACACATGAAATTTGATCAAGACTCCAACTTGATTTCCCTGCAACACTGTTGACTCAACCTTTCTTTACATATTGGCTTAATCCCCAGCTTGACTCTTCATGGAAATGATAGGGCTGCCGCAGGGCCTATTATGTTTGTTTTTCTTTTCTTTAAAAATAGGTTTCTATTGATTTCAGAGAGAGGAAGGGAAAGATATAGAAACATCAATGATGCCCTCTGCCCACCCACCTCCTGGGGAATGAGCCCAAAACCAGGGCACATGCCCTGACTGGGAATCAAGCTATGACCTCCTGGCTCATGGGTCGATGCTCAACCACTGAGCACACTAGCTAGTGAACTTGCATCCACCCTCCTTCCCAAAGAAAAGCACTGTTTTTGCATAGAACCTACCAACAAATGTCTTCTTCAGTCCAAACCATCATATGATAGGCTCTAAAACATAATCTATGGTCTAATATAAGTGTCTTACCTCTGGTTCAGAAAGTGAGTATGTTACCTGCAAAGCACATAGGCTGTAGGGTGGAGATGGGACACAAATCAGGGTAGTTGCCATATTACTTCAGATAGTTACCCTATATCACAATACCGGATGAAGTTAGGAGAGCATCTCAGCATCTATCACATATTCCCCAGTAGATCGTGAGGTTCCTAGGGCCACGGCTGCTTCTAAAGGCCTTTGCTCCCCACTGAGCCCCAGTCCCAACAGCAATGATGACATACATGACTGATGCATCCATTGCCTTCAAATGACTCTCTTTCACAGTGCTGGTCCCATGCCTGTCTCCCAGTTCTCTTCCAGACCTTTCTGTCAAGTCCAGCTTCCCCTGTAAGCCTCCTGCCCCCAGATGTTTTGTAACTTTAGATGAAATTAAACTGGATCTGGCCCTGGTTGGTGTGGTTTAGTTGGTTGAGCATTATCCCACCAAAATATTTTGGGTTCAATTCCTGGTCAAGGCACATGACTACGATTTGGGCTTGATCACCAGTCGGGGCAGCTGATTGATGATGTTTCTCTCTCTCCCTCACCCTTCCTCTCTCTCTAAAAATTAAAATTTAAAAACCTTAAAATAAAAAGCAGCACTGGATCTGAAGGCACTGATTTCAGGAGTTGGGGAGTTCCTAAGGAAAGTGGTTTCAACGTGTTGGCTGATTCTAGGAAAGGATACATAAGGCAAGAGAGGTTGTCCAGGATGCCCTGTCTCTGTGGGTCTCAAACATAGGAATATGTGAGCTGCAAATACATTATTATACAAAGGTCATTGATTTCTCTCTCTAGCAGCTAAATATGAAGATTGATCTTAATTTCTGAAATCATGCTAACAGGTGAACTCCGCAACATCCATCACCTTGTGGCCAATGAACCAGGATTGGTGGCTCAGCTCAGGGAGTGCAAGAAAGAGATCGGGATTTCTGAGTAGGAGGAAGAGTGCAAGCATGCTGGCAGGGTTCCCCTACTCTGCTGAGGGAAAATTCCATTCACTATCCATGTTGGTCATCTGTTAAGTTAAACAGCTCGACCTATTATAGGAATCAATGGAAACTACAACATTGTTATCAGTTTACCAACAACATCAAAGACAGGTAATTACTAGCAACACCTTGCATTTGTTTGCTTTTCTCACACACCTGATCTCACTTTGATCCTTGGAACACTCTGGAGGATGGGCAGTGATTTTACCCACTAACTAAAAGGTATTTGCAATAATTAGGACACCTTTGTCTGAGAAAGTGGTTCTAAACATTTGGCAATGTTTCTGGGGACACTTTTGGTTGTAACAACTGAGGGAAGGGAAAGTGTGGTTGGCATCTAATGGACAGAGGTCAGGGTTGTTGCCAAACATTCTATAATGCACACAAAAGCCCCTACCCCCAAAGAATTATCCAGCCCCGATGTCCATAGTGTTAAGGCTGATAAACCATTGGCTACAAGTAACAGAAACCTTTACTCAAGCAGTTAAACAATAAGTACATTTCTAATCTCACATAAACAGAAATCCACTGGTGAGGTGGACCCAGGGTTCTGTCTGTCAGTGCTCTGTATTATCAAGGACCAGTCTAGCTGCTCTCAGGGCTCCAAGATGCTGACATGGAGACTTTTAAAGGAAGGAGAGGTCATTTCTTCTTGGTGTGCCCAGAGTGTCTTCTGTAGAACTTCCCTTAGTTTTGTTCGCCAGAACCAGGCAACATGTCCACCCATAAACCAGTAGTACTGTCCACGGGAGTGGGACTCCATGGGGTGTGGATGAAGTCAGCCTCATAAGCATGTGGCTGCTCAGAGAATGTAAGCTTCTGTAAGAAGTAGGAGGAGAGGAGGTTGATGCTGGGTAGGTAAACAACCTAATGACCATGTCCACTGTGTCTTCTAACCCTGCTCCAATATTCAGTCCATCACAACTAGTGCTTTTCAAAGTTTAATGTGTGCACAGGCCACCTGGGGTTCTTGTGTGGCTCAGTGGTTGAACATCAACCCATGAACCAGGAGGTCGCTGGTCAGATTCCTGGTCAGGGCACATGCCCAGATTTGGGCTCGATCCCTAGTGGGGGGTGTGCTGGAGGTAGCCAATCAATGATGTTTCTCTCTCATCAATGTTTCTATCTCTCTATCCTTCTTCTTCTTCTTCTTCTTCTTCTTCTTCTTCTTCTTCTTCTTCTTCTTCTTCTTCTTCCTCTTCTTCTTCTTCTTCTTCTTTCTTCTTCTTCTTCTTCTTCTTCTTCTTCTTCTTCTTCTTCTTCTTCTTTTCTCTCTCTCTCTCTCTCTCTCTCTCTCTCTCTCTCTCTCTCTCAAAAAAAAAGCAGGTTTTGATACAGCAGGCCTGAGATGCTGAATTTATAACAAGTTTCTGAGAAGATGCCAATGCTGAGAGTCCACAGATCACAGATTGAGTAGCAAGGTGTTACATGATGCCACTCACTCTTTTTATGTTACTTTATATCTAATTGTGTTATTTTATATTTAAAGTACAGTAGTCTCCCCTTATTTGTGGGGAATACATTCCAAGACCCTCAGTGGATGCTTGAAACCATGGATAGTACCGAATATACTAATATGATTGCAATTTTCAACTGGTGTGCCACAAGAAATTTTAAATTGTGCAATACCTGACTATTTAGTCATGGGCACTGACCTCTTTTCCCTTAGATTGTCAAATTTAAAAATGACAATAGCTAACACAAGAATAGCCATCCAGTATGAATGAATCAAAATGATACCTATTTTTTTTGTCAGATTGGCAAAAAATATTTTTGTTGGTGTGCCACAGAATTTTAGTAATTTGTTTATGTGTGCCGCGAGATGAAAAAGGTTGAAAATCACTGATAAACTATATTTTTCCTACACCCACATACCTTTTCACTTAAAGAAAGCATTTACCACTTCTTTTTGGCATCTCTGAATTTTCAGCATTCTTGGTACTTTGGGGCCATTGTTAAGTAAAATAAGGATTATTTAAACACAAGCACTGCAATACCTACCAATGGTCAGTCTGGTAACCAAAGGGCTACTTAAATGACCAGTGAGTGGGTGGGGAACATGACAGTGTGGAGACACTGGACAATGGGATGACTCACGTCCCATGTGGAATGGGGCAGGATAGCACAAGATTTCATCACACTATTCAGAACGGTGCACAATTTAAAATTTATGAATTGTTTATTTCTGGAATTTTCTGTTTAATATTTTGGAACCTGGTCAGCTGTGGATAACAAACTGTGGAAAGCAAGACTGCAGATAAGGGCAGACTACTGTACACACAGCATAAAACTTACCATCTTACCCATTTTTCAGCTTACAGTTCAGCAGTGTTAAGCATATTTACATTGTTGTGCAACAATCTTCAGAACTCTTTTCATCTTGCAAAACTGAGCCTCTGTGCCCATTAAATGACTCTCCATTTTTACCTCCCCCAGCTTCTGGCAACCACCATTCTACTTTCTGTTTCTAGGAAGTTGACTTCTGTAGGTACCTCATATTTTTCCTTTTGTGACTGACTTATTTCACTCAGCCTTTAATGTCCTCAAAGGTCAACCATGTTGCATCATGTGTTAAATTTTTCTTCTTTTTTAAGGAAGTTCACTACATCTTGTTTATCCATTCATCCATTAGTGGACACTGTGTTGTTTTCAACTTTTGGCTATTGTGAGTAAGTCAGTTATGAACACGGGTGTACAAATATCTCTTCAAAGTCCTGCTTTCAGTTCTTTGGGGTGTATACCCAGAAATGGGATTTTGGGATCATAAGGTAATTAATTCTGTGTTTAATCTTTTGAGAAACCTCCATACTGTTTTCCACAGTGGCTGTACCAAAGTTACTTATCCTTAAACTTGACAGAACAGTAGACTCACATTGGGAGATTTACAAATTACAGATGCTTGGGTGACCTCTACCAAGGTTTGATTTAATTAGCATAGCATGTGGCCCAGACATTGGGATTTTAAAAAAAACACACAACTATCCAAGTGATTCAATATGCAGCAAAGTTTTGAAAGCCACTGCTTGTTTGCCATTTGCTTCTTTCTCATAAAACTATGAGTAGGCTTTCTAGGATGTTGGGATTCCAGCCCAGTGGGACTTTCTGGTGGGCTTTCTAACATCTGAGTCACCAGATGGCATATGCTCAGCAATGCACAGGCAGTGTCTACCCCCACTATCACCCCCAATCACGGAAGCACATCTTATCCTCATTAACCATCAATAAGAAGATGTCACTATGACCCCTGATGGCTTTGAAGTCAGAGAACTCTAGAGCAAGCAGACCTCAATACCAGCCTACCCACCCCTTTCCTTTTTAATTTAAAAAAATGGATCTTTACTTCAAAGGAAATTTTACCTGGAGTCCCTTTGAATAAAATAGATCAAAGCAGAATTACTCTGTTGGCTGGGGAATGAAGTGATGGCAACAGAGAGGTTCCTCCTTCCCTCAAACACAAAGTCATCCCCACAGTCCCCTTGAACTCCCCCAGACCTCTCTGATCTAGCCTAACCCCTCATTTTACCCATAAGAAAATGGAGGCCCAAGAATTATAGTGACCTCCTCAAGATCATGTGCCAAGCAAAGCGCAGCTGGCTCCACGTTTTCCAGAGGAGTGGCCCCTTCCCAATCACTCAGCATTTCCTGGGTGGGTTTCCAGGTGGGCTGTGTTGTGGGCAGATTAAGCACTTGGTCACCATGTGACAAAACTACTGCAAATGTCTTAAAGAGTCCTGTAATAGATTCTTGGGTGAGAGGGTGTACTCTCAATTACTTTATTTTGAACCACAAAGCACTGTTGGGGGAGCAAGGTGGAGGGAGCCCATTGGCAGGAAGTAACCTCAATCAAGTCTGGTTTTAGACGCTCAGAGAAATCACCTGTTTAAACAGGAATAAAAAAGCCAGTGGAATTTAATCATGGTTCCCAAAGGAATGACCTTCTCATTGAAAATGTTTGACTTTGTTTAAAGATCATTTAAAAAAATCTATACAATAGATCTTTATGTAGAGGCATCACAAATATGCCCTGTTATACGTGGGGTGGGAGTGAGGGGACTGCTCTAATGCTACACAAATGGATATTTGGGGCTTGGGATACAATTTTCAGTGAGGATATTATAGATGAATTTTTAAAAAATGACATCTCTCAACAGTAACCATTAGTTGGAATTGAAGTCATTATTCTCAGAAAACCTTACAAGATGATTCAAAAAGTGACTAATAATGATGAGGACAATACATGAATATAGTGAGCATACTATTGTTTTATTGAAATATAAATGGGAAAAGTGCCGTATTTCCAAATATATTATTTTATATGTGATTTTAAATGGATGTAATAAAATTATGAAATAAAATGGTATGACTAGACTATTTATACCCTTAAACATTTCTATTCAAATAGTCAAACATTTTGGGGGGTCTTCTTGCTAAGAAAATGAGGTATTATCATATTTTCATGCTTGCTTTTATTTTGGCATATATGAGATTGCCCCAGGAACTGAGATGTTAATAGTCAAACCTTATGTTTTGCCCTCAACTTTTACTGAGGGTGGTAACAAGGGGTAGGTTGCAAGGGATGGGGAGATCTGCACATGCGTTAGCATTGTTGAGAATACTGCTGTCCTTAAGTTGCTCTATAAAATGTCACACATAATAAATTTTTTTGGAATTTAATGCAAATAAAAAAGCATACCTTTCAAAATTAATATATTTCTACCTTTATGATAAAAAGAATTTGTAAACATATTTCTTTTTTTACTCAGCCTACTAGGGAGCTTTGAGCTAAACATGATGACCATATAGAAAAACTAGCATGAATTAAAACCTCCCATCCTTTGTAATTCTCATTACTTCTGTTCAATGTCTCCATTTTCTCTTTCTACCTTTACTTTAAAACTCAAATACACGTACTCAAAATACTCAACCTTATATGTTCAAAGCCCCAAACATATGGCAAGATAAAAAGTTCCTAAACTAAGCAGATTTATGGGACAATTCAGGATCCAATTCTATGTCCTCAAAACTCTGCAGCCTTACAGCACGAAATGAAGGCAAGAGAATGAGGGTGAGAATTGTTCCTACAGAGACCCTTGGCCTCCAGGGAGAGGATGGTGAGATGATGGAGTTGGACTAGGAGGGAGTGAAGAAATCACACACTTCTCACCAATCAGGAATGTTGTCTGTCAAACACCACTCCTGACTCTCAGTATCTCCTCCCCACCCCTCAAAGCTGCATCTTCTCCTTTCACAAGATCAGGGCTTGTCCCTCTCCAGCCATTCATAGAGAAAGGATAAAAAGGGAGGTAGTTTTTCTAATGACATTGAGGTCTGACTCTGAGGAGCCCGTTTTCCCTTTAAGCTTTTAAGCATCCAAGGTGATCCTGCAAGGTTACCTCCCTTTTTGAATGGAAGCTCATGGTCTCAAGACACAGGGCTCCAGTGTGTATATTCAACTAGAATTACTTTCAGGGCACCCATGCTCATCACAGTGTCCTGGGGCTGGCAAGTAACCACTCTTCACCTTCTCAAGCCACCCCTGGTACACCTATGAATGACTTTCTCATGAGAATTTCCCACTATCAATGGGTAACCTATCTGAGGAGGATATAACAGGGAGAAAAGCAGATCTGAGAGAAGGAAGCCACCAGCAATGCAGGTAGGTAGAAGAAATGCCCAAGTGATGGTGTCAGCAATGAAGGTAGAAATATTTGACTGTGAGATCTTGAGAGGATTCCTGACCTGAGAGGATTAAAAAACTCAATTCCCTCATCTGTAAAATGAGGATCATGCCATCCACCCACATGATAGCCATGTAGATCAAATGAGTTAACTGAATGTAAAATTCGTAATACACTGTCTGAATAGAGTAAATACCACCACAGGTGAGCTGATTCACTGGGATTATATTTAAGCATCATTTCTCAAGCCTATTATCAAACAATTCTCTATGGGTATATGATCAAATTGATTTCTGTTTCTTCTAACACTGTCATCTTCTAAAACATGAGCTTACTGTGTCCTTCCATATCATAGAAAGACCTTTTGGCATCCACCCCTGTAAGAGATGTCTATTGTCTACCCTGCTGAGCAGCCACACTCTCTACTTCTGGGACCATCACCCCCACTTCCCTGTAGAGTAAGGTGACCAGAGGTCCTGCTTTTGGCGGGACAGTCCCGATTTTTAACAATTTGTCCTGCGTCCCGCGGTGTTTTAAAAAAAAAGTGCAAAAGGGAAAAAAAGTCCAAAAGATTTAAAAGAATCTTTCCAAAAATCAGGACTTTTTTAAAACGCGTGGGACACGGGACAAATTGTTAGAAATCAGGACTGTCCCGCCAAAAGCGGGATGTCTGGTCACCTCACTGTAGGGACCACTTTCCCCCGAACTCAGTCTCTATCTTCCCAACAGCCTGGCTCCAGAGGGCAACAATGTTCAGGCCTGGCCAGTGAAACTAGAGTATCACTTTGGCTATAGTGATTGGTTCAGGAATGGGTACACTACCCAGCTTAGCCCAAGTCTGGGAGTCCTGTTAGAATTACTGGTAAAAGGCTGTCTTTCTCTGAAAGGATTGCTGAACTGGTAGGACGTGAGTGCAGAATTGCTGGTGACCATCTTTGCTACTACCTGTGCCTGAGAGCCTGCCTGAGAAGGAAGCAACATGTAGGAAAGCAAATCTGAGGGAAGGAAAGAGACAGATTCCCAAATAATCATTTGCAGGTCTGGATTTAGCCATACCTGAAGGCATATACCCCTGAACTTTTCAATTATGTTAGGTAGTATTTCTCACTCTTGTTTAATCTATTTAAGTGGGGATTGTGCTATTGAAACAAAGAATTCTAATTAAAACACCCCAATTTCACCCTACCTGGTTTTGCTCAGTGGATAGAGCACTGGTTCGTGGCCTGAAGGGTCCCGAGTTCGATTCCATCAAAGGCACATGCCTGGCTTGTGGGCTTGGTCCCTGTGGGGGGTGTGCAGAAGGTGGCCAGTCATGGTTTTCTCTCATCATTGATGTTTCTATCTCTCTATCCATCTCCCTTCCTCTCTGAAATCAATAAAAATAAAACACCCCAATTTCATGCACTTATTAAAACAAGTGTAGATAGTGTGCCTACTTTGTGCCTCTTCATTTTGCCCAGAGACCTATGACAAAATTAGTGCCAAGGCTTAGGCATCAGGAATGGAAAAATCATTTTTCAGTGATCATTAATGTTCATTATTCAAAAATAAAGGTAATATTTGCCTTCATATCCAAGTATATAATGACAAATAAGATCTTTGATGGCTCTCTTATACATGACTCTTTCAGACTGTCATTCTGAAATGCAATTGAGCTGGGCATCCAGAGATGAGGGGTCATTCCTAAGATAAGAGTTTACCTTTCTAGAGAACTAGAGGAGAAGGAGGGTTGACTTCATGGATTCTAGACTCCACTCAAAGGGCAATCTGAGTCCGAAGGTCACTGCTAGATTTTTTCTGGGCATGCTGGGTTGGTGGTAAGAGACCTGACCCTGATCTTAGCTCTGCCCATGCGCAGCAGTGTAACCTTGGGCAAATCACTTTTGTTTCATATTTATAAACTTAAAATGCTGGATGTGCTGCAACCCATTGTCTGGTCCCTTCCAACATTTTTTGTTATTATTGTTGTTAATTTATAGTCTTTAGATGGTATAAAATTCATACCAGTCCACAATTTCTATTCTGCCATTTTTGAATCCAAAAGGTTCTGGAGACCAGAATATTTTTTTAAAAAAACTACTTGGCAGCAAAACCTGGCCTGAACTGACATGAGGCTATTTATAGTCTTTATTATCCCACTTAGTGTGAATATTTATACATTTGTCACAGGAATATTAATAGGTTTATTTACAGGGTGCTGAGCCAGATTCCAACTGGCAATGTTCTGCAATATACAGAATGTGCACCATTTTGCCTTTCAAAAATTAAAAAATTTGAATTCCCCTAAAACATCTGGATCCAATGGTTTTGAGTAAGGTATTATTGTCCTGTGCTAAGATCACTGTGCCGGCGGCCAAGACAACTACAAGGATCCTCTGAAGAAATCACTTGTCTCCCCAGCTTGTCTGCACTCTTTCTCATCCATGACTCTAAGCCTCCTCCATCTTCTTCCCCTGGATAAAATTGTCCCCTTTCTCTAAAATCCTACCTATGCTGGATATCCTTTGCCTGGATAGTGGTTCTAGCTGGGACTGTTTCTGATTGCATCTTTCCTTCATGAAGATACTTCCTCTACTTCTGCACCCATTCTCTGCAAAGGATCAAGGGCTGATCTAAAAATGTCATCACTCTACCAGGGTGTTTCAGTTGGTTGGAGTGTTGTCTGGCACACCAAAAGGTTGTGGTTTGGATTCCTGGTCAGGGCACATAGGTTGCCCTAGTTTGGAGGTTTTATCACTGACTGGGACACATATGGGAGGCACTGATCAATTTTTCTGTTTCATATTGATGTTTTTCTCTCTTTCTAAACCTTTTCTGTCTCTCTAAAAACCAATAAATCTTGTTCTTGGGTGAGGCTTAAGAATACTTAAAAAATTAAAACAAAATAAAAAAAATAAGTCATCTAGGGAATGGGTACATGTGTTAGTTACCCTCCATGGACAAGGCATTTGCCATCTTAACCATCTTTCAGTGTGCAGTTCAGTAATGTTGAGGATATTTACATTGTTATATAACCAATCCCCAGATTTTTTTTTCACATTTATCATCATTCATCAATTGATGGACATTAGAGTTGCTTCCACCTTTCTGCTATGGGTTTACTATAACATATATTTTTAAACATCTTGATTTACACTCCCTTCTTGGTGAGCTTTTTTATTCCTCCTTTCTCTGCCATTATAGCCCCAGAGAGAAGGTAAAAGCAATGTCATCTTGGGAAGCAGAAGCAATTCCCCAAAAGGAAGAAATAAGAAGGGGAATACTTACCTCTTTTGCCTTTGAAAGCTTGTCTCATTATCCACAAAAGATGATGTTTAGGAAGTAAGTAATAGGGGTAAGGGTCTCTACCTTCTCTCTCTGAGACAAGAATCCCAAAGTGGGCAGACACATTAGATTCCAGAGGGCGAGGTCTGGAACATTGCTGTGCCATGGGAATACTTCACTGGGCTTACCAGATGACACGAACAGACCACTTCCAAAGTGTGTCAGGCAGTGGTACAGTAGCCAGGAACAATGGCTGCATAGATGAGACTGTGCACTGGGCAGAAGATGCTTTGAGGCCTGAGGGGTGAGCAGAAGCCTGGAGTCAGAATGGAGAGGTCCCATAAATGGGGACCTTATAATCAGGGCAAATGACTCTAGCAGTGGGTGCCAAAATATCCCTACAAGACCAAAAGGGGCTGATTAACCCTGCAGACCAGAGCAGGCACACTGCCACAAAGATCAGGTCGTCATCTTGTTGACACCACAAGTATTTAAAGCCTTGTCCTCCCACTGTCATAAAGATGCATGGACACTTCTATCCAAATCAACAGCCACCTAACACCTTAGGGAGGGTACGAGGGACAGAGTGATTGATCGAGGGACAGAGTGATTGATAAGGAGACATATTTCCCCAAAGAGACTCTTTAAGGTAGCCGATTACTCATACTGAAAGGATACGGTGTGAAGCTACAGAGAAAGAGAGCATAGTAGGTGTTATTGGTGACATGCCCAGTTCCTTGGACCAGCTGATGCACACATTTCCAGCTGCTAAAAGTGCTCATTAACACAGTGATGGCTCTTTGGGGAGTATTGGCTTCCATTGGCAATGGAAACAGCCACACCTGGGAGGTTAAGAGGCCCAGGCCCTGTCTGAGGGCAGCCAATGACCCCTGACATTGAAATACAAAAACTGGTCCCCTTGTCTCTAGGTAAGACCAACTCTCTGACACAATCCTAATCCAGAGCTACTGTGGGGTCAGGGGGAAACTGATTCCAGCCGGGACAAGCCTTGCTCAGCTCCTTCCCCTGCCCTTCTTCTTGCCTCTCTCCCTAACTGGGCCATATACATCTGAATCCTGGTCACAGGGACACTAGCCAGAGATCTTACACTTTGCTAACTTACCTACGTTTCCCTGTAGTCTATTGTCTAAGAATAAACAAGTGTGTTTTCTTTGCATATCTAAGTGTAACACACGTGAATTTGTGACAGTCTCCACTGTACAGTTATCAATGTCTTAAGGGGGGAAATGACTGATGGGGGGTTTACAGGCCCTGGATAAGGCCCCCAGGGATGCAATCTGGAGGTGGGTAGGGCTTCTTTGCACCTCGTTGCCTACAGGGGTGACACGAGGGTTTGTTCCCCCAGACTAACATGGGCAGATTTAGGAAGTAAAAATACAAGATGCCCAGTTGAATTTGAATTTCAGATAAACAATAAATAACTTTTTAGTATATCCAAGTATTTAACAAGATATACTTATACTTTAAAAAGTTATTGTTTATCTGAAATGCAGTTGAACTGATCATCCTGCACTTTTTCTGGCAGCCCTCTTCCACACCATCTGACTCGGCAAAAGCCCCTACATCTGCCCACACCCCAACCCTCAGCTACTGAGTGAGCTGCAGGAGTCAGATATTTTTTCTTCTGGGATTTTGCTCCTGGGTTGGCCTGTTTCAGGCAAGCCACACATGCCTCCTATTGTAATTCTAATGAGAGCCACAGACTCATGAAGTTCAAAGCTAAAGGGGAAACAACATGATAATTCATAGCTAGAGAGATCATTGTGGTAGGACAACCTGTCACTCACCAGTCACCTCAGAGGCAAGCACTAGTTTGGATGTCAGTATGTTCCTGCTCAGCTGGAGAGCATGTCCAGCCCCAGCTGAGGCTTACCCAGAGACTAGGAGCAGAATAAGGATTGCAGGCAAGTGGAAAAAAACAGAACCAAAGGGGGTTTACGTTTGCTGAGCACCTACTATGTGCCTGCCTCTTTATGGCCATCATCACACTTAATCCTAAAATTAACTTGGCAGCACCAGGGAATTATTCCTATTTTGAGAGATGAGAAAATTGAGGCCGGGCGGGGGGGGGGGGGGGGGGGAAGAAGGTAACATATCTAGTAAAAGGCAGTGTTGGGATGTAAGCTGAGGTCTGGGTGGCTCCAAAACCATGCTCTTTCCCCTGCAGATCACAACCAGAAAAACAACAAAGGCAATTTCAGCAGATGCCACCCCTGCCTTCCCACATCCCCTCAGGGCTCACAGTCCCCACTGCAAGCACCTGTGGATAAAACTCTGAGACTTGTTCCACACCATCTCCCAGATGTCCCACGGGACCAGGCCTCCATTGTCTGTGGCAGTAACCTGCTCATGATCATAGTCATCCCTTCTCTGTCTTGCTTCCTCACTCTCCTACCTGTGTGACCTGAATCCCCTCCCAAATTAACTACAAATGGCCCAACTTATGGTGGCTCGACTTACGATTTTTTTTACTTTATATGATGGTGCAAAAGTGATATGCAATCAGTAGAAACCATGCTTGAATTTGTATCTTTCCTCAGACTAGCGATATGAGGTAGGATACTCCCGTGATGCTGGGTAGCACCAGCTAGACACAGCTTCTGGGCAGCACGCTATCACAAGAGTAAACAACTGATGGTCTACAGTGTATTCATTATGTTTGATGATTTTGCCCAACTATGGGCTAATGTCAGTGTTCTGAGCATGTTTAAGGCAGGCTAGGCTAAGCTATGATCTTCAGTAGGTGAGGTGTAGAAAATGCATTTCGACATACTTTATTTTCAACCTACTATGGGTTTATCGGGACATAACTTCATCAAAGGTCCAAGAGTATCTGTACTTGTACTTAAAATAGATTCTCAAAGTTGGTGACCAGGAAACCCAGCCTGAGAGCAGTTAGTACTTCTCCAGGCTTCCTAAGGCACTGGGCGAAGCACTTCTCATGTGCTATCTCATTTAATCTGTGAGGAGGTAAAGTTCTATGATTATCCCCATTTTACAGAGAAGATACATTACTTGGCTCAGGGCATTGCTGAACCTCAAACACAAGTGTACCTCAGCCTAAATCTGTGTTCTCAAGCACTGGGTCATCAAAAAAGACTTCCACTGGATTTCTGGGCTCTGAGCAATCGTTTTCTCTCCTTCTACCTCTGGAATGAATTCCTCTCCCCAGATACAAACTGGGGTTGCAGCATTGACTGTCAGCTAGCAAGGGACATCTTATTGTACAGGTGGAACTGTGCAACTGGGTGGTGTTTTAAGCATTGCATTGATTCCATTCTAAGGTATGTAAAGCCCACATTCTATGTGTTGTCTACTTGTTCTTTGGCAGACCTAGTTGAAGATTGAATTTTCCTTTATCCCTTCAGCTCTCACATTTCATGCACCTTCCCTTGTCTGCTTGTTCTCAGCACAGCAGTTCAGTTCCTTCTAAGGACCTTTCAGTTCTGCATGCCATGTCTCTGGGTGTGAGGATATGAGGGTATGCATCCATGCGTCTGTGGGTCTTTATTCAGAAATGGGCTTTAAGTGACTGTGACTTGCCCAATCTTTCCAAATGCAAAAACTTACCTAAGACTTAAAAAAATAAGAATAAAAATAATAGCCTTGTTGGTTCTGGCTTCAGAAAGGAGGTCTCAGCAAAAGTTGTGTACTCTTTCTGATTTGTCTATGCTCAAAAGCCAGGTTTTCAAGGCCTTAAAGAAAAGACCTTCCAAAGATTGCATTGGTTTCATTGATGGCATTCTCATGTAAACAGATAATGAACTATTTCAAATAGGACTCTTGTGGAGATTGTATGAAGGAATTTCAGTAATTTCTGCAGACCTTTTAGAGCTTTATAGTCATCAAAAGATAAGCTTGCTTATTTGTAAGCATACTCATGGACACAGAGTATAAACACATTCCTCAGGGGGAAGAGATTCCGGGCTCCTTGGCCTGGGCAAGGCAGTGGTCTGCTTTTACTAAGGGTCTGTCTCAATGCTGGATTGTGAGGGAAGAGTTTAAGCTGGAAGGGTTCTTAGTCTCAGTCATTGTTTTGAAAATGGACACCCTTTGGAAATCTATTAAAAAATCAGATTAGAAGTTACAAACAAAAAAATCAGAGAGTCCAGGCAAGTGAAAAAAAAATCAGTGAGGAAAGACAGTGCAAGGGCAACGATAAGCAAGGACTGACATTTGGCATTCATTAGGGAGGTCACAAAATGGTATGGACTGTGGCTGCCTGGGTCTCACACCCTACCTAGAGAAGGTAGCTGCCTCTTGGGAATGTGGGTCCCAGGTGGCCAGATCTTGTGAGTTATTTTAAGAGAAACCCCAAATTTTTATCTTTATGTGCAAGTTCCCAATTTTAAAATATTGGGTAATGATTCAGATATCTATTACACAATGTGGACCCAACAAAACAAAGCTACACAACCAGTTAGCCTCTATTACTATAGACTTTCCTTCCAGAAAAATGCCCAAATTGCACATATAAAGTTTAACTTCAAGTTTCAGGGAACTGTGGACCAAGGTCCCAGGTTAGGAACTCGGCTGTCAAGCTTCAACTCTTATGAAACCCTCATCTTGGATTGAGTGGTTCTCATCTTCAACCTTGGACATGGTTTCCTAGGGACATGTTCTGGTCTTCCCAGGGATATCCTAAAAATGGGTGGTCACCATTCTTGCCTCCACTCCATCTTCCACTTGGTGGCCAGGTATTATTCCTAGCACCTTCCCTTAAGTCCTGACTGGGATTTTCATCTCAAAAGCATCCACTGATGCTAAACATCACTAATCATCAGGAAATGTAAATCAAAACTACAATGACATATCAACTCACACCTGTTAAAAATGGCTACTATAAAAATGATAAGAAAAACAAGTATTGGCAAGTATGTGGATAAAAGGGAACCCTTATGCACTGTTGGTAGAAATATAAATTAATGCAGCCACTATGGAAACAGTATGGAGGCTACTAAAAATTAAAAATAGAACTACTATATGATCTAGCAATTCCACTTCTGGTTATTTATCCATACAATATTAAAATACTAACATGAAAATATATATGCACTTCCATGTTCATTGCTGCATTATTCATAATAGACAAGATAAGAAAATGTGGCATATATGTACAATGAAATATAAAATCATAAAAAGGTGGGAATCTTGTCCTGGCCAGTGTGGTTCAGTTGGTTAGGCATGGTCCCATGTACCAAAAGGTTGCTAGTTTAATCCCCCATCAGGACACATGTCTGGGTTGCCAGCTCAATCTGGTAGGGGGTGTACAGGAGGTAGTGGATTGATGTTTTGCTCTCACATTGATGTTTCACTCTCTCCCTCTCCCTTTTTCTCTCTCTAAAATAAATTTTTAAAAACCTAAAGAGAGAGAGGGGGGGGAAATCTTGCCATTTGTGACAATGTGGATGGACCTTGAAGGCATTATGCTAAGTGAAATAAGTCAAAGAAAAATAAATAGCATGCAACCTCACATATACATGGGATCTAAAAGATTAAATAATAAAATTAAACCAAGTTCATAGATACAGCAAACAGATTGGTGGTTCCCAGAGGTAATGGGTGGGGAGTGGGAGGGAGGAAAAAATAAGTGAAGGTGGTCAAAAGGTACAATCTTCCAGTTGTAAGATAAATAAGTCATGAGAATGTAATATACAGCATGGTGACTATAGTTATAATACTGTATTGTATATCTGAAAATTGCTAAGAGAGTAGATCTTAAAAGTTTTCATCCTAAGAAAAAGAATATTTGTAACTGAGTATGGCTATGGATGTTAACTAGCCTTATTGTGGTGATCAATTCACAATATATACATATATCAAATAACTATGTTGTACACCTGAAACTAATGTAATGTTATATCAGTTATATCTCAATTTTTAAAAATAAAACATCTGCTGGTGAAGACTTGATTTCCAGTGCCTGCCAGTCTCTTCCCCTCAGTGGCCTTAAGAGCTGATGACAGATGCCCACCCAAGTCATGCTTGGCGCTGGCTCTGTTCTCAGGGGTCAGGCACACCCCCCCCCCACCCTGCTCCACATCTAGTTCTCTGTCTGGCCATTGGATAGAGTCACCTGAAAGTGACCAAAGAGACACAAGTACGAATCCTCCGTTTATGTAGAGGAGGACTTGGAAAAAGCCCTTTGCACCTTACTGTGTACCACATCTGCTCATGAATGCTGCTTGCCTAAGTGACAGTGCAGGGAAGGAAGAAACCAAGCCAGGGCATTTTTCACTTTATTACTATTATTTTTGCTTGTTAATCCTCATGCAGGGATTTTTAAAATTGATTTTTAGAGAGTGGAAGGGAGAGGGAGAGAAATAGAGAGAGAGGAAAAACATTGTTGTGAGAGGGATACAATGATTGGTTGCCTCTCACACATACCCTGACTGGGGCCACGGGGCCAAACCTGCAACCAAGGGACATGCGCTTGACCAGAATTGAACCCATGACCCTTCATTCCAAGGGCTGATACTCTTTCTACTGAGCAAAACTAGCCAGGGCTTATTTTATTTTTTAGTTCCCACTCAAGGATATGTTTTCATAGATTTTTAGGGAGAGAGAGAAAGAGAGAGAGAGAGAGAGAGAGAGAGAGAGAGAGAGAGAGAGAGAGAGATGTGAGAGAGAAACAAAGATGGGTTGCTTCCTATACTTGCCCTGACCAGGAATCAAACCCACAACCTTTTGATGTACGGGACGATGTTCCAACTAACTGAGCCACCTGGTCAGGGTTGCCTAGACCTGTGCTTTATCTTGGCTTTGTCCCTTACTAGCTGGGAACTTGAACTTGATCCAACTTCTTCATTCCCTCCATCACTTAAGTAGTCATTACTATGCATGTGTTAGGCATGTTGCTACTTCACAGAATTATCTTATTTAATCCTCAGAACAAAGCTGTGAGGCAGGAATTCATTTTAGCCCCATTTAGCAGGTGAAGAAACTGAGGCTTAGAGAGTTTAATACACCCAAGACTGTGCACTTGGCAAGAAGGAGAGCGTGAATCCTTTGTGTTTAGCTAATACTTGCAAGTCCTGCCAACTAACTGATGTCCAGTTTATCTTCTTTATAACTATGGGTCATTAAGTGTCATAAAAGGAGCATGTATGAAGTGTCCTATCTAGAGAGGTCCTCAAAAAATGATTTTGTTATAACAATCACCTGACGTCAGCACGCCATAGCCCTGACGCACCATCTGTCTTGATTTAAAGAGCATGCCTGTCTCCAGGAAAAATATTTTTCCTCTGGCCCCTCCTTCCTGACACTTTCAGCGCCCTGGCTGCTGCTGACTCTTCCACATTTGGCCAAACACCAAGCCTCTCAACCTCATCAAAGGCGTCATCTCGAAGGTCAGGTGAATGTGTGCTCTTAAGTCCAGTCCTTTGTGGCTTTCTGCACTTCCAACAGTTCCCTTCAGGTCTGCAGCAGCGAGGGACATGCCTCAAGCAGGGCCAGCACTCTGGCACCTGTACACCCTCACAGAGGACGTGCCACAAAGCCTAAGAGCAGTTGTTCAGGGATGACTGTGAGAAAGGGGAATAAACACCCTCCAAAAGGAAGGAAAGCAACCGGCACTGGGACAGGGCTGCCCTGAGGTACAAGGTGTTTTTCTCTGCAGCATCGGATCTGTCATAGTACAGCAGCTGGGGATAAGCCTGGCATTAACTAGTTGCATGATCTTGCCCAAGCCAGTTTCCCTTTCTTGGTCTCAGTTGCTTCTTCTACACAATGGGTGGGATGGAGTTAGGTTAATAATTTCCCAAAGTGTGGTCTACAGAACAATAGCCTCTAATCTTCCCCCCAGTTCTTGGACTTTCACAGTGTGTGTCAGCTTATTCAAGGCCTTACACAGAGAGACCTTGCTAAAGTTCTTCTCTACCTCAATGGTAACTCTGATCTAAGTCTGTTCTGGAGATAGGAGGCCTGGTTAGCTGCAAGGCTCCTGGAATTGATAAGACCTCTGCCCTCTGCTTTCCCAGCTATCACAGAACATCTGTTCTCATGGCCACTTGTGGTGATTTCTTGGCTTCCCATTAGCTCTCCCTCAGTTCCAGTTTTACACGGAGAATCAGACCTTTCTTGTCTCATTCCACTTGGCTTGGGTGGGGCAGGCCTCACCACCTGGCTCCAAGAGAGTATACATGACCCAGGCCTACCCAATGAGGTCATACATCCTCCTGGGTACAGTGATTGGTTAGTTGTGGGCATGTGACCCCAGCGAGGCCAACCAGAGAGAACTCAAGCACTTTGGCTGGAAAAATTAGAAAACGAATGGTCTCTCATTTTGCTGTGGTTGCAAAACAGGAGGTTGTTTCTTCCTTTACTTGGGGAGAGCATGCCTGAGATAGGAAGGCGTAATGAAGATGGTGACAGACAGATTCTTGACAACATTCCTGAAAGCCTAGATACCAGTCCTGAAGCTATGACGTTGTAGGCAGTTAGACATGAGCAGAGCAAGGACGATGGGCCAGGCGCAGAAGCTCACCAAGATGGAAAGCCCCAGGTGCTTAGCAACAGACAACCAATTGTAAGGTGGGGCCTTGCCCCCAGGGGGACTTTTCCTTCCTAGCATATCACTCACTGGTCATGAGGTTTGAACCCCCTGGCCTTTCCTCCCCAGAGATAACATCTATTCCTCAGTTGTATTTCAGCTCCAGGTCCAGAGAAGCAGTTATGGCTGATGTCAGGACAAGCGGCACGGAATAATGACCCCCTGGCCTGCTGCCAGCCAATCAATCAGTAGAGACCACAGTCTTCAAAGGACACACCTGGAAGACTGCTGAATATTCTGTTAAGATCTTTCCCTGGGACCTCCCCTAAAATCTCCACCCTTAAAACCCTTAGGGTGGAGAACCCAGTACACTCTCACTTTGGGAGTACGCCAGTGCCTTCCCCTTCCCCTGTTTTCCCCAGGCATGTTACCATTAGCTTCCTCCCTTCCAAGCTCGCAGGGCCTTCCCTTTACTTCTATAACTTGTTTCCTAAGCCCATTTCTTCTAGGCATTACTTCTTCTACCTCTGTGATTTACCCAATAAATGTTCTCTTACAGTTTGGGTCTTGGCTCTGAACTCTTTCTTACCCAGAACCTGAGTACCGAAGTTGCTTAACCCAGGTTTGGTCTGACCCCACCAGTCAAATACTTGGTGCCATTCCCACTACCTACATCACTTGACCTTTAAACTAGTTTGAGTTTGGTTTCTAATTCAACTTGGTTTATAATCACCACCCTATCAATTTTACAAGGGGTATGATGAACATCAAATGTTAAAGCAGAGGACATAGGGGCCATAGACCTTGATGAAGAATGTGTGGGAAACATTCAGGGAGATGGAGTGGGGTTGTCCCCAGGCATCACGGGCCCGGAAGAAGGGAATGATCTCATGGACCCCGGGGGCAATGCTTAGCCCAGTGTAGTGATGTATATTCCGGGTGGTATTTGTGAGACCATACCTAAACACAAGGTCAGCCATGACCACATACCTTAATCCAGCCTCACTACTCCAACTGTGGGTATGGACCTGCAGTCTCCAAATCTCCTGGAAGCTTGTTAAAAATGTAGAATCTCAGGCCTTACCCAAGACCTACTGAATCAGGATCTTCATGGTAACACAATTCCAGGTGACTCATGTACTCATCTAAGTTTGGGAAAGACCACTAGAGGGTTATCGATAACCTGCCAAGGTGGCTACCGCTAGTTCCTCCTGCATGCACCCTACCCGACCAATCAGGAGGTGGGCGGGCAATTTCTACTCCCTTTTTTTTTTTTTTTTTTTTTTTTAAATCTGGGCTCAACCTGTGACTTGCTTAGACCAACAGAAGCCAGCTGTCATAGAAAAATTCCAAATATTGCCTGGCCAGCGTGGCTCAGTGGTTGAGCATTGACCTATGAACCAGGAGGTCGAGGTTCAATTCCCAGTCAGGGCACATGCCTAGACTGCAGGCTCTATCCCCAGTGTGGGGGCATGCAGGAGGCAGCCAATCAATGATTATCACTCATCATTGATGTTTCTATCTCTCTCCCTTTCTCGTTAAAATCAATATATATATATATATATATATATATATATATATATATATATATAATTCCAATTATCCTGAGACCACATGGAGATGCCACCAGAGGACCTGTGAATTCTAGATGAGTAAGGGAAGCCTCCTCAGACTGCCTAGTCCAGCCCAGCCCCCAGTTGAATGCAGGTTTCCCATCTGAGAGCCTGGCCTCCCTGCCCTGAGTAAGTGACCCTCATTGATGTCACATGGAGTTGAGCCCTGCCCCAATTTCTGGGCCATAGATCCAGAGAGATAAAAGAAATTTTGAGCTAGGATGTGAACGATATTAGATAATAACATAAGAAAGGGTTCTCTGAGGAGACACACTTGATCTGAGGCCTTGATGTTGACCAAACTGTAAAAAGATCAGGGGAAAAGGTGCTGCTGGCAGAGGGAAAGCCCTGAGTAGGGACTGCCTGCCGTCTGAGGCACAGGCAGCCAGTCTGACTGTGAATACAGAGGGAAGGAGGAAAGCTGGATGAAGTCAAGAGATGAAGTCACAAAAGTCATCAGGGCTACAGCTGCTCCATCCAGTTTTTGGCCACTAGCCACATGAGGCTACTTTACATTATACTCAAACTTAACATTAGAATTTAGTAAACTTAAAATTAGAATTAGTAAAATTAAAATGAAGTGTAATTGAAAATTTAGGTCCTCAGTCTCACTAGCCATGTCAAGTGCTCAATCGCCACATGTGGCTACCATATGGGACAGCGGAGATGAGAACATCACCGTCAATGCAGAAAGTTCTATTGGCCAGCACTGGTTATGGAATAAAGAAGTAAGCGAAGGTTCAAGGTCAAACCATGTGCTCTTGGCCTTCGTGCTTCATTAAATCCATTGGGGTTCCAGTTTCCTCCAGGATTAAACGAGGCTCTTCCAGCCCAACAGCAGGTCCAAATTATCCACAGCGAGATGCCAAAGTCTATGAGCAGCTAAACCGGGGTCTTACCCAGAGGGCACGTTCAAGGCCTCATCCATGGTAACTGGCAGCAAAGAGGCCTGTTTAACGGACTTCTTGGCAACCTCACTGAGGCTGCCAATTTGGGGCTCCCTGATGTCAAAAAAAGAGCAGTGCATGGCTACCATTTCAGGACAACATGCAGAATGGAAATTGCTACAATTAGCCAAAGCTGATTTTGATTAGCATATTTTCTTCCTTGGCGCATAACATCTGTTGATGTGGAAACAACCGCTCCATCTTTCCCATCAGGGCGAGAGGCATGGGCAGTGAACCAGGCAGGCCCACGGGAAGCCCAACATCATCCAGGGGGAAAAAATCAATGAGGGGCTAAATAATAGTCCCCATGGAAGTGGGGGAGTCACTGGCAGTTTGCCTTTAGGAAGGATAAATAGGAAAATGCTTCCTTGCACATGCTGAGAGGCAGCAGGTGCAGGTGCATTCTCTCCCTGGAGTTAGAGAGACCCACACTGACATTGAGTATTTGTGGCATCTTCACATGTTTCCTAACATCTGGAACATCCTCATCTGAGAAATGGGGACTATGACAGCCACCTGATGGGTTGGGGCTAATTGCATGAAATAATCTCTGAACACAGTTGGCATATAATAAGTGCTCAGTAAATGTTGGCCAAAGCATAGCTTTGATAGGAACATCTTGGGAAATGAAGAGAAGATGGGCAAAGGGCTGTTTGATTAGCATTCAGGCTCATTCCAATGTGGGGCCATCACTTTTTCCTTTATTCATTCAACAAATGTTCACCCTGAAAATTGACTCTGTGGCTTTAAACCAACCCCTTAGCCTGCCTAGCCTCCTGGTTCCTACCTGGGCCCCGAAGGTTCATGAAGCTGATTATTACAGTTGCTTCCAGTTTTCCCCTCCTCACCAAGTTCACAGCCACCTGGAAGGTCTGATCCATTTGGGTTTGAACTTGGAGGATTAGCAAGATATCAAGACCAGTTTGAGATTTCCAACGGCCTTTAAAGATCTTGTGGGCCAGCTCCCAACTGATCACAAGGATCTTGTCCCAGCCCTGCTGATGGATGGCATCTGGTTTGCCTGGACCCTTTCACGGGCATACTCTTGTCCCCCTTCTACTTTCAGAGTGCTCTCATGTTGGGGACCCTGGTCTCTATGCGTAGGGCATATAAATTCTAGGTTAATGTCTTTCTTAAAATGTGCTTCACCACAGGTGGAGCTAACCTGTTCTCAGTAGAGGTCTGTGTCCGCCATCACAATCAGACCAAGGAAGATGGCACAGCCTCAGGGTAGAACATTTCTCCTACCATTCACCATGCTTCCTGCCTTAAACACTCAGGAAACACCAGAAGCTGCTCAAAATCTTGGGCCCTCTGAAAAACCACCCCTATGTGGGAGGTGTGCGGCTGCACAGACCTGTTGGTTCTCACCAACAGCGGAGGACCCGTCTGCATGCATGAAGCCGATGGACAGATAGACTGTGGGGATGTATGACATGGAGGAGGCTGGCTCTGCCTCCTGTGTGCCCCTGTCCCAGCCCCCTCAGTTGGCTGTAGACATCCTCAGGCACCCTCACCCAACTGCTGGAGGCCCAGCTTGGAAGAGCCAGGATCCTCTGAGGAAAATGGCTTTCAAGCTCTGCTTCTATCTCCTTACCTGCTGCCTTTTTGCCTGCTCTACTGGTGTTCTAATCCATCTGACCACTTCTCAGCACTGTCACAGATCTCTTTCATTGTCCCTAAAGGGAAGGGAGAGATTTGATACACTGGGGGTCTTTGGGAGCTGGATTTAAAACAGCCAAAGAGAGAAGGTAAAGTGTAGGAGAGAAGGGGCTGTCGTGCCCGGTTTTGGAGGGGAGGTGATTGCGGCATGCCTTGCAGTGCCACAATGCTAGGCCTGCTCACACTGCTCTGAGGAGCTTTGCCGAGCCAATGGCTGCCTGTGACCTCGGCTGGCACTTAGAGCAATGCTCCAATGGATTTCCCATCTAAGAGCCTGGCCTCCCTCCTCTGAGCCTCTATCAAGCACACAGTTGACCTTTGTCCAGGGAGCTGGAGCAGGTGGCAAAACAGGTCCTGGAGGTTATTGGAATATGACTTCCTGCAACCAGAAAAGCACTGGGCCAGCCCACCATTGGCTGTATTTCTTTCCACGGTTCTCAGGAAGTCTAAGTACTCACCAAGAGCGCCTGGTAGGTTAGTGCTTGTCTCTGTTGCGGTGGCCCTGTAAGCCCCAGGAGGGTAAGCTTATATCCTGAGCCCAGGGGCAAGTCAGTCCCAAGATCCTGAATGGGCTACATTGTGATGTCACACCACTGGGGTGGCCCCCGCAAGGCCTGCTGTCACTGCTGGTATCAGGGGACTGAGAGCTCCTCCTGAAAACAAAGGAATACACCTGGGTACTGTTCGGCACTGGCACAGCTGGAGAAACCATGAGAGGTGCCTGTCCTGGAAGAAACCATCAGTCAGCCTGGTAGAAAACACCCCAATGCCATATGTTCCTACCCCGGCATGGCCTGGGTCAGCGCAGTTACACCAAGCCCCTTTCCCCGAACAAATTGACTGGGGCATGTAACCCTAACCCCTAACTATTTCCTTTGCACATTTTCTATGATTGATTTAAAACTCCAGGGCAGACTCCTGACTTTTCCCCTATCTCCCACCTGGTGTGTTCATAGGGCAACCAGAAGAATTTAAATATTAGCTCAGGAAAACAAACAGGAGCATAAATCTCCCCCATCCTCTGTCTGTCCTTTTAGTCAAATCCAAAACAGATATCTTTCAGGTTATCTTCTATAGTATATATGTCTGTGCTCTCCATTGGAGGTCACTGGTAATTAGGCACAACATATATTTAATAAGCGTGTCTCTCCCCCCCCATTTCCCCCCAAAAAGAAAAACTCACAAAAAAGGGCCGAAGTCTAAAAGGTTTGTAGAGGCTCCATTGCCTTTCTCCTCTGGCGCTTCAGGTTGGGAGTGAGAAGCATTATAACCAAACAACAAATGGCCTTGGGAGTCTGTCCTGACATTTAGAGAAAAAAATAGTGGTTTTCAAACTTCAGGGTTTGTTCAAATGGAAGGCTTGTTAATAGACAGATTCCAGGGCCTCGCCCCCAGAGTTCCCGATTCAGTGGTTCTAGGGAAGGTCCCAAGAGTTTGCATTCCTAACAAGTTCCCAACTGACGCTGCTGCTCATCCAGGGAACACCGTTTGAGAACCATTGCTTGAATATGTCAGGGGTGTTGGGCTCCTGGAAGAGGCCATCAGTCAGCCTGGGACAAACCACCCCAATGCCGTTAGTTCTATCCTACATAGCACTGCCCGCTGACAGCAGTATTCTGAGGTCGCTGGAGAACAAACAGGAGCAGAGCTCCTTGAGTTCAACCAGCTTGCTTCATTGAGGATCTGCTCATTGCCAGTGCTGAGCCATGTTGGGAAGGCACAGCTGATGTTGTCTGTCCCCCTGCTTATAGCTTCTTGGTTTTATCACTTCAGTGCACAAATGCAGCCTGACCTCCTGCTGCCAGTAACTGTGTGTCTTTGCCAGGGGACTGTCTCCAGATGCTGGAGCCCACCCTACCTGCAGGTGGTGCAGATGCAAGGCCAGGAGCTAAAGTCTCCCTAAGAACATCCTCAACTGATGGCTATTAAGCAGTTGGTGGATAAATACCTCAGCTCCCTCCCGCTCAGTGCGGTAAAGTAGAGGGGTGCCCAGTACCATCTCCCAGAAGTCCTCACAGGACGGAGCCCCAGCTTCCCATAGGGGTAACTGTCTTGATTATACCCCCTATCTTGCTGCCTTCTCTCTCCTGGCTCACTTCTTCACTGACCCACCTGAGTTTTCTGGGTTTGGCCCTTAAGTAAATGAGTTGCATTTGAGTCCTTGTTGCAGGCTCTGCTTTTGGGGGAACCCAAACAAAGACATCATGAATGAGGAATGGTTTTTGTCTTTGATGAGTTCACATTTAGAAGGGGCAAGACAAATAATGTCACTTTGTATGACCAGGAATTTCTGGGAACTGCTGGTGGGTGTCAGGTCTCTGGATAGGTGAAGGTGTTTTTCTGGCCCCCCTTTAAAGTGTCATGAAGGGCACTTTGAGGAAATGCAGGAGCCCAGCGGACACTGTCAGGGGGAGGCAAGCAGGGAGGAGCCTAGCAACCTGCTCCAAAGACCTTTTCTTCCGCACAGGAAGGCACAGGAAGGCCTGTATGTGGTACCGGCAGGGCACTGATTTGCTATGCAAATTCCTCCTGCTTTCCACTTCTCCAGACAATTCCTCCTGAGGTAAGAATTTGCAGTTGGACCTGATACCGTATAAAATATGACTCTTGCTAGGTTCAGGGGGCTGTTGAAGAGGGTCTCTGCTGGCCTAATTGGATTAATACGATTTCCTAGGTGCTCAGCCTCATACCTACAGTTAATCCAACTCTTCCATTGTCTTCAAATGGGCCATTGTCCCCCCAACTCCTTCCACATACACTTTCCCATCAGCAACAGCAGTCCTCTCATAGTCCCTCCACACAAACATACAATCCAAATGAAACACTGCACAGAGCATAAAAATACTCCTCAAGCCCAGCAGGTGTGGCTCAGTGGTTGAGCATCGACCTAGGAACCAGGAGGTCACGGTTGGATTCTGGTCAGGGCACATGCTAAGTGTGAGGCATGTAGGAGGCAGCCAATCAATGATTCTTTCTCACCATTGAGGTTTCTTTCTCCCTCTCTCTCTCTCCCCCTCCCTTCCTCTCTGAAATCAATAAAAATATATTTTAAAAAATACTCCTCAAATCAAGTTCTCACCCTCTTCAATCAGACCCTTCATGCATAGGAATTCTGAAACTGCCACTGAATGGACCCAATTGCCACTTTGCCTGACACTTTCACAGATCATTCTTAGGGGGCAAAGCACTCCAAAGTTCTTCTTTCCTCACATTTCATCTTGGTTAGAAGGAGAGTGAAGCCTATTGTAATGGGGCATTGTGTCAATAATAGTACTGCCCTTTTCAGCATTACCCAGGACTCAAAAAATAACTGGCTACAATACAGCCATTAGCTATGTCTCTCAATTAAAGGATCACATACATGAATTCTGACAAAGCTCAGGACAGAGCTAAGAGAGTAAAAGGCTTGTGCCTTCAAAGTTAGAGTCTCATGTCCACCTCATATTTTATACTTCCAAAGCCACAAAAATGCATTTGACCCAATCATTTTACATTTGTGATTTATTTAAATGCAATAATTTAAAATATTGTTTTATATAGAATAGATATAGAAATATTTCTAAGTAGCTATTTAGAAATCTGTGCATTCGTGTTAATTTCAGCATTATTTAGAATTGTGGGAAGTTGGAAATAATTTAAATGTCTAATAGAGGAATGATTTTTAAAAATTGTAGAGAATTACCTTGTTGCAATATTAGGAGCCATTAATATAATGGTCATAAAAATTACAAGGTAACAGAGAAGAATAGTAAGATTAAAGATAAATTTTTTAAAAACTACACAGAGAATACACATAATTAAACTCTGAAAACACTTGCCTGTGAAAAATGCCCAATATCATTACTGATCAGGGCAATACAAATTAAAGCCACCACACACTCACAAGAATGGATAAAATAAAAAAGAGCAGCAGCATATATACACAGCTGGTGGGCATGGCTGGTGGGCGTGGCTTGTGAGTATAGCAGATTGGCGGTTAATTTGCATATTACTATTTTATTAGGTAGGATTCCTACAGTAAGTCACCATGGGTCCTAAGAAGGTTAATAATAGCAGCAAAGTGAAAAGGGAAGTTGTGAGAACAACTATAGAGCTTAAAAATGAAATAATTGCAAAGTATGATAGAGGTGTTCGTGTGTCTGATCTGGCTACTGAGTATGGCCTGCTGAAATCGATAATTAGCACAATTTTAAAACATAAAGAGGCCATCAAGAATGCTGATGTTGCCGAAACTGGTTTGGCTCAGTGGTAGAGCGTCGGTCTGCGGACTGAAAGGTCCTGAGTTCGATTCCAGTGAAGGGCATGTACATTGGTTGCGGGCACATTTCCAGAAGGGGGTGTGCAAGAGGCAGCTGGTCAATGTTTCTCTCTCATCGATGTTTCTAGCTCTCTATCTCTCTTCCTTCCTCTCTGTAAAATATCAATAAAATATATTTTTAAAAAAAGAATGCTGATGTTGATGAAACAACAATCATAAGCAATTGAATTTTATTTTCTTTTTGTTAAATTTTCATTTACATTTCATGTTCTTTTTGTTTTTAAAGTGTTTATTTATAGATTAAACAGTGCATTAGACATGCACTATACATAAGAAAGGTTAAAACAGGGAATCATCTAGGGTCTGGAACAGATTAATTCAATTTACATTATTTCTAATGGGGAAAAAATGATTCGGTTTTCAAACAAATCACTTCTCAAACAGCCTCCTGGAACAACCTAAGTTTGAGTTCCGAGGTTTCACTGTATTATATCTCCTTAACCGCATCATGTGCTCACCAAGGGCTGGAAATGTATTCCCAACAGCCTCTAGTGCAGGAAAGGCACAGAAATTTGGAGAAAACAGACCGAGCTGGCATAAGGTCAATATGTACAGTGACACAGGCTGTGCATTGCACAAAGAGATGAACGGCTCTCCTGCGGCACAGATAGCATCCTCTGGAGTTGTACAAACATAGTCCTGGGTCAGAGTCCCTGTCCCACCACTTCCTAGTTTTTTGACCTTGAGCCCCTTTTCCTTATGTACATAGCAGAGTTGTTTGGAATGACTAAATTGAGATAGTGTGTGTTCAAAGCCTTCTGCAACTACATTGTGAGTTGTGATGTTTCTCATAATGAACCTGGTCCCTGCCTTTCGCTACCCTTTACTTACCAGCTTTCACTCAGTTTCCTAAAACTGTCCAACGTGTTCCTGCCGCAGGGCTTTTGCACATGCTGTTACCTCTGCTTAGAAGACTATAGTGCCCGCCCCCATCTTCCCTCAGCTACTTCCTTCGGGTAATGCAGATTTCCATTCCAGTGTCACTGGAGGCTTAACCTAAGCATCCTAAAATAGCTTCCTCCCCAGTATCATTTTCAATCTCATCTCCCTGTGTTAAAGGTACCTGAAATTATTTTGTGCAGAAAGTATATGTCTATTTTATTTGCTGCGGTATCGCCAGCCCCGGGGGTGTACTAGGTGCTCAAAAATGAACAAATGCTCATTGATAACGAGGTGACACTATTTATTCAGTTCAGTCTGCCAACTGTTTTTCCAAAAACAAGAGCCTGTGAGGCAGACACAACTTGTTCCCACCTCTGCTGAAAGGGGGAACCCACCCCGGCGGCCGAAGGAATTTGCCCGGGACGTGCTTGGCAGCCACAGGTCCAAACATTTGCCACTGACGCTGTGCTGGGTAAGGCTCCAAGTCAGCCACCGTGTGGTGAGGACACGGGGAATAAGGAGCGCATTGTGCTGCCCACGGAGACGGAGGTTCTGAGAAGGACCGGGGGAAAGCGCCCCCTCCGAGGGGACACACCTCTTCCAGCCAGGTGCTTTGTTCCTGTCTCTTTTCCTCCTTTCTTTTCCGGACTGGTAGCGATGAAATCAGGCCAATCAGCCTTACCTTTGTTTCTCGGAGCTCTCAATGTGGGGTTTCTTTAAAGTTCTGCTGCCTCGGAAGAAGCCCTGCCAGCGCCACAGTGGAATTTTCTAATCCATGCCAAAGATGGAGCTCATTAATTTTCCTGCCTGAAAGAAAGAAAACACTTCTTTTTAGGACCTGGCGTGCTCAGTGCTCTGCTGAAGGAGAGTGAGGCCTCTCTCTGCGAGGAAGATTAGTCTAGGTTTTTAGGTGGGTCAATCAGGGGAAACCCAGCACACTGCAAAGGGCTCCAAGGCCTGTGAGGCCCCTGAGCGTTATTCACCTCCCTGGCCCAGTGCTGCCCCTGGGCTGAGGGCCCGGGTGGGGCTGCTCAGAGACTTGAGCAGAAGTAGGAATGTACCTCCATCTCCTGCTAAAGTGTCCACGAAGTACATTTCCAGAAAGTTCTTTTGCCTTCTCTCTCTCCTCTTCCTTCCTCTGTTGGAGTGTGCATGACTTCTGGAGGGGGTCACCCCACAAGGCCCTGCTTCAAACTGGAAATCAGGTGGGCCATCCCCAGTGCCCGGACCTGACACCGCCAGGTAAATAGCCAGAATCTTTTTACACAGTGGAAACAGGGTGACACTTCATTTTCTAGTAAAATTAACAATGTGTGTTTATTAATAGAAATTAATATAGAAAGGAGAAAGTGAAAAATATCCCATGGGGCAGTTGGGACGTCAGGTGATTTTCTACATTTTTCTTGAGATGTTTTCCTGTATTATCTGTGTTATGTGTTCAGATACTCTTATGTCATAAAAATAACAAGGAAATGGTTTCGATTTTTTTTTTAAAGAAAAAATCTGCCTTTGCGGATGTATTTTGGAGAAGAATGCAAAATTTACATGGATCTTTAATTTACCAGGTGTACTGGTTAATAATGTGGATTTTGTAATCAAAGAAAAGACAATATTTTCAAGAGAAACATTAAAAGTGCTTTATTCAAAGTCATGTCCATCGCTAGCTGCACATTTCCCCCATCTTTCAGGTAATTTGTGGATACCGTCCCAATAGAAAGTTTCTAGTTTTGAAGTCAACCATTCAGAGACCCAATTTTCCACTTCTTCATACGTTTTGAAGTGCTGCTCAGAAAGTGCGCGTGCCATTGATCAGAACAAGTGGAAATCTGAAGGAGCAAGGTCTGGTGAATACTTCCCAGGCAAGATCTTTTAATGTGTCTTTAATTGGTTTTGAAGTGTGTGATGGTGCATTGTCATAAAGCAATATTACTTTGCCATGTCTTCTGGCACATTCTGGTCATTTCATGATCAAAGCGTGATTCAAATTTATTATTTATGGTCAGTAGCGATCAGTATTAATGGTTTCACCTGGTTTTAGAAGCTCATAATACACCACACCTTCCTGATCCCACCAAACGCAGAGCATTGTCTTCTTTTGGAAGCGATTTGGCCTTGCAGTCAATGTTGATGTTTGACCTCGATCAACCCATGATTTTGTGCATTTCAGATTCTCAAAAATAAATCCACTTTTCATCACTAGTCACAACATGATGCAAAAAAGACTTTCTTTCGTGCCATTGAAGCAACATTTTACTGATGATTTTTCGGTTTTCCATTTTTCTTTTGTTCGGCATCCATTTTCCTTCCTTTAAAATCTTTCCCATTGTTTGTAATCAATCAGAAATTTCTGAACAACATTTAATCTTTCTGCAAGTTGTTCTTGAATTTGACATACATCTTCATCCAATAATGTTTGTAATTGTTGGTCTTCAAACTTTTTCCGTTGACCTGGACGCTCTTAGTATTTCACATCGAAATAATCACTTTTAAAGTGTTTAAACCAGCATTTAAAAGTATCTTGAGATGGAGCATGTTTACCATAAGCTTCCCAAAGTATACGATAACTTTTTCTTCAAAATAAAGTAATGAATTAAAACTTCCCACAAATGCTCTTTTTTTTTTTTTTTTGGCACAAAACTCGACATTTTTAAGTGTAAAAATATCTATGATGTTAACACCTTCAGCAAATTTGACATAAGAAGTTTTGAAGCTTGCTGTCAATACAACAAAATAGCATAATACCTTCCTGATACACTCTCCCCTGTCATTAGAGGCATTTTGGTGAACACGTTTAAGAAGCATAGCATGCTGAGTCAGTAAAACTTGAGTGTGAATTAGTCTACTTCTCTCTCTCTTTCTCTCTCTTTCTCATGCATACACAAGCATGCATACACACACACACACACACACACACACACGCCACTGAGATAACACCCAGAACTCTGTATGTCTGTATGTCTGTAACTCACAATGACATGGCACTGTAAGAAGGAAGGAAAATTGCCTAAATTAAACTGGCTAACTAAATTCTGCCCAGGCCTGTATTTTTCTTTCTTTCTTTCTTTCTTTCTTTCTTTCTTTCTTTCTTTCTTTCTTTCTTTCTTTTTCATTTTATAGCCTCACCTGTGGATATTTTTTCCATTGACTTTTTTTTTTTTTTTTTTAGAGAGAGAGAGAGAGAGAGAGAGAGAGAATGGAGAGGTAAAGGGTGAAGAGAGAGAAACATCAATGTGAGAGAGATATCTCAATTGGTTGTCTCCTGCATGCACCCTACCCAGGCCGGGGATAGAGGCTGCAACTGAGGTACATGCCCTTGACTGGGAATAGAACCCAGCACCCCTCAGTCCTTGTGGTGACACTACCCATGGAGCCAAACTGGCCAGGGCAGGACTGGATTTTCCTGACCACAGTGACCAATAGCAATCTGAAGAAGAGTGTTAAAGGGATGACTAGCTAACTTTTCAATCTTTCCAAATAGAAAATTTCTGCAGCACACATTCAGATTGTAGATTGAGGGTTTTGCGAGCCGAGACAGTCTGCTTGATCTATTAGCTGGTTGTAGGGTTTGCCAGGCCAAAGGCAGAAAGCTGGACTCAATCGCCCTACCAGTCCTTTCCGGATTTTATTATACTTTCTTTTTTTACTTCTGGTTTAAAGACTCTCTTCAAAATTCTCACTAATGATGTTTTTAAGCCGATTAACAGGGTTTGAGAAGAGCACACGATGATTAAGTGGTTGAGGAAAAGACATGGAAGAAAGCGAAAGAAAGACAAACGAAAGAAAGAAAGAAAGAAAGAAAGAAAGAAAGAAAGGAAGGAAGGAAGGAAGGAAGGAAGGAAGGAAGGAAGGAAGGAAGGAAGGAAGAAAGAAAGAAAGAAAGAAAGAAAGAAAGAAAGAAAGAAAGAAAGGAAGGAAGAAAGCTTTTTTAAGTCTGGAGGGAAGAACCCAGAGGAGGGGATAGAATAGTGATTTTTAAGTGCCAGGCACTTATTAACGCACTCCGTGAACACTTAGCAGAGTACACAGTGAGGTAGGAGTGATTTAGGACAGACGTAGGAAAGGAGTTCCTGAAGCTAAAAACAGCTCATTACAGAACTGGAAATCACAAGGAATCCAGATGGAGAACACAAGACTCAGACATTTCACAGATTTTTATCATTATTGAGGAGTTATAATTCCTGTGCACAGAATCTACCAGCAAATCCTGGTGCCCAGTTGTGTCGCAGCAGCCTCTAAATGAATGAGGTGATGGGAGGTGAGAGTGGACATTCTTATCTTCTTCCTAATTTTAGAGGGCAACTTTCAGTTTTTCACCATTGAGTATGATATTAGCTGAGGGTTTGTCATATGTGTTCTTTATTATGTTGAAGTACTTCCTTTCTTTATTTTTATTTAAAAAAATATATTTTATTGATATTTTACAGAGAGGAAAGGAGAGAGATAGAGAGCTAGAAACGTCGATGAGAGAGAAACATTGACCAACTGCCTCCTGCACACCCCCCACCGGGAATGTCCCCGCAACCAATGTACATGCCCTTGACCGGAATCGAACCTGGGCTGGGGCCTTTCAGTCCACAGACCGACACTCTACCACTGAGCCAAACCGGTTTCGGCTCCTTTCTTTATTTTTAAATATATATATATATATATATATATATATATATATATATATATATATGTGTGTGTGTGTGTGTGTGTGTGTATATATATATATATATATATATATATATATATATAATTTCAGAGAGGAAAAGAGATAGATAGATAGATAGATAGATCAATGATGTGCCTCCTGCATCCCTGCCCCCCGCCCCCCCAGCTCAACTGCGGATCAAGCCTACAACCTGGGCATGTGCCCTTGACTGGAATTGAACCCGTGGGCCTGCAGTCCACAGGCCTATGTTCTAGCCACTGAGTCAAACCAGCTAAGTAGTTTTTCCCTTCTAAATCCATTTTGTTGAATATTTTAATCATAAATGGATGTTGTATGGTATCAAATACTTTTTATGCATCTATTGGTAAGATAATATGATTTTACCCTTTGTTTTGTTAATATGGTATATTAAATTGATTGATTTGTGTATGTTGAAAGAGTGATTTTTCTTTAAGTGTGTAACAACATTACTCTGATTTTGAGTTACAATACTGTAGAATTTACTTATTTATTTATTTTTTAAATATATTTTATTAATTTTTTACAGAGAGGAAGGGAGAGGGACAGAGAGCCAGAAACATCGATGAGAGAGAAACATTGACCAGCTGCCTCCTGCACACCCGCTACTGGGGATATGCCCGCAACCAAGGTACATGCCCTTGATCAGAATCAAACCCGGGACCTTTCAGTCCAAAGACCAACGCACTATCCACTGAGCCAAACCGGTTTCGGCAATACTGCAGAATTTAAATTGTCTAGAAAATCATAGAGCCTCTGCTCTAGATTTTGCAAAAGCATACAAGAAATGTGCTGCCTGTAGAGTAGAAGGATCTGCATTCTGTTTTAAAACCTTTAAACCAAAACTTGTGTTCAAAGGAGCTCAAAGGGCCTTACCTTTATGCACTCACTTGTTCATTTATTCAAGAAATATTTATGGGTTTTGTTGTTGCTCTGCTCTCATCTCCTCTGCCATCCCTGTGCACATCAACAGCCTCTGCTTTTAAATACCAGCAACCTTCTTCCCCACAGTTTTCTCTGGGTGTTCGCTGGAAATGTCAGGAACAGCCTTTGACTAGTGATGGATACGAGTTGGTGAATAAATACTCTGGCACCCTCTTTTCTCAATTTGGGTAACTCTAGGGCACACTTGACACGGTCTTCCAGAGTTCCTCAATGGATTAGGCTTCAGCTGTCCACGGTGGAACTTGTTGATGCTGCAGTGTCCTCCGTTGGCTGTCTTCCCTTCTTTGTCTCCTGTCTTGACTTCCTTCCTGGTGATTCCTAGGATCACCTTCCAAATAAACTGGCTTCACTTAAAACTTCCTCTCAAGGTCTTCATTGGAGGAGATCCAACTTAAGGTGAATTTTTACCAGAATCAAGGCATTGAACTACGTGTTCAGGGAACATAATGATGCATCAGATAGAGCCACTGACTCTCAAGTCCAAAGTCAGACAGGGAATGAGACGTGTGCAGAAGTGTTAACATTAACATGTACAATATTTAATTTTTGTAATCTGTTGTGTTTCCTACCCTCTTTCTCTCTCTCTTTCTCTCACACACATATACACACACTCCACTCAATTAAAAATTTAATGATATAAACTTACAATGAAATAGATTATATTAAAAATAATGAATACTCAACCTATCACCACAAGTTATTTGAATACATTTTACTGTAATATATCACTTGAGAATACTTATACGATTATCTATATAGTATATAATGTTACATTCCTGAAAATTTCTCTCTACCTTCATGTTTAAAATCAACTATGATGGGAGTATTTACACCACAGAAATTGGCCAATGCTACAAATTAGGAATCCCCCCTCCCCAGCAATCTCCTACTTACAATAGCCAATTGTTACATATTTACCAACACATCAAACATATCTGGAATTTTGCAAAAGCCTACTAACTGATCCTGGGAGCCTCCATTACACCACCCTAGCTATTCTTTACACCACTGCTAATGTAATCACCTAAAATGCAGATCATATAATATCTCTCCTTCTCTGACATTTCTCTTATAATATCCTCTAGGTCCATCCAGGTTGTTGCAAATGGCAATATTTTGTTCTTTTTATGGCTCAGTAATATTCCATTGTATATACATATCACATTTTCTTTATACATTCATCTATTGATGGACACCTAGGTTCCTTCCATATCTTGACTATTGTGAATAATGTTGCAATGAACACAGGGGTGTATATATCTTTCTGACTTAGTATTTTCATATGATTTCACTTCTAGGTGGAATCTAAAAAGCAAAACAAACAAAACAAAACAGAAATAGACATAAAGAACAAACTGACGGTGGTCAGAGAGGAAGTGGGGGAAGGGGGAAAGGTAAAGGGAGAAAGAGGCACACATTTGATCTGAGCGTTAAGTGATTTTACTTATTTATAGGACACCTTGAATAATGCCTGGCATCTAAGACCTAAAAATGTTATATATTGCTATGATGCTTTTCTCCCCCATGTGACATTTTATTCTGCTTATCATTTATCATCCTTTCAGAGTTGTTGATAAAGCAAAATCTCTTTTACACCATAAGATATAACATATTCTCATATTTCTGCCTCGTCTTTTAAAATGATATTTGCAATTTATAACAGAAAGCGAAGTACTGTCACCCTGGCTAGTGATTTCAATGGCCCGAGCACTGAAGGGTTGTGAGTTCAATTCCTGGTCAAGGGAATGTACCTGGATTGCATGATCCCTGACCAGTTGGTGTGGGTATAGGAGTCAATCAATCTATATGTCTCTCTTTTAAATTGATGCCTCTCTCTCTCATCTCTCTATCTCTCTCCCTCCCTCACTCCCTTGCACTCTCCAAAAATCAATGGAAAAAATATCCTTGGGTGAGGAATAACAATGAATAACAAAAACAAAAAGAAACCTACTAGGTAATTATTTTCATATGTTTAGTTTTTCCTAATAAAATACCTTTGTTTTACAACCCAGTATATTCTTTGAATCAGGTTGATTGAATTTTAATTTGCTTACAAACTAAATTTTATTGATTTCAGAGAGGGAGAGGGAGAGAGATTGAAACATCAATGATGAGAGAGAATAATTGATCAGCTGCCTCCTGCACACCCCCTTCTGGGGATTGAGCCTGAAACCCAGGCATGTGCCCTTGACTGGAATTGAATCTGGGACCCTTCAGTGTGCAGACCAATGCTCTATCCACTGAGCCAAACCAGCTAGGGCTAAATTCACTGTTTTTAAGAGTGTATAATTTGATCATTAACCATCACTATCACCAAGATATGGAACATTTACATCGTCCCCCAAAAGTTCTCTCATGCCATTATGATCACTGTTTGAGACTCATCTCTTATCCTCTCCTTCATCCTTCAGGCTTTGGCAAAACACAGTCTGTAGTTGCCCCTTGCGAATCATGCTGAGATCACCAGGCCTTTGCCCAGGCTGTTTCTGCATCAGGTGGGCCTTTCACCCACTTCTTGACCTAGCAAACTCCATTCAAGCTTCTTTTGTCACACCTCTACTGTCCTCAGTGAAGGTTAACACCCCTGCCTGTCCCTACTCATCCCTGTCTGTGGGCTTCTCTCTCTCTCTGGCCTGTTTACACGTGACGGTATTTCATTGGACTGTGATCCAGGGCAATGGCAGGCATCTGTTTCCCAGGCTCTAGCCTGGTGCCTGGCACTGAGCAGATGGGCCTGGAGGGCACTTTGTGATGAGGTTTTTCTCCTGCTGTGGAAGACTGTGTGATCTGGCAGGTACAGGTCTATGGTAGACAAAGCAGTAGGGGCAGGCACTCACTCCCATGCAGGCAGGCCTGTCCATCTAGTCCTGGGTGGTCCTGGTTTTTCCTAGTACACCTTGGGCGAGAACAAGGCTGAAATACGCTGATGAGGCTGAGCAGGGCCAAGGATGGTGGATCCTGGGTACAGCAGTGGCCAGGCGAGGTCAGAGGATGGGGGATGGGTGGGGGCTGACCCGCCCCTGATGGAGCCTGGTGGAGGAACACTGGACAGGGAGGGAGGAAAGGTTTCCATACTGGAACATACCAACACCCCTTACTCCTAGGGAGTTTGTAATCTTATATCTCATTTAACAATATTGATAGAACATGTATTTACTGAATCTCTACTCTGTGCTGGTACTGGGTCAGAGATGGGTAGAAGACACTATTGTGACTACTTCCCTCCCCAACCCCTCGGTGCCCTCTAGGCACTCACCTTCTGCCAAGGGATTCTTGCTACTTTGCTCTGACTGACAGTGCATGAGGGCAAGTTCAAGTCCCTCCAGAAGAAGCTCTCAACCAAGGGCTGGGAGTGGGTAGGTAAATAACCCACTTTTCTTCCTTTCCAAACCATTTTTCTACCAGCTTCCTGTGATCATCCCCAAAATGAGTCAAACTCAAACCCTCCTGTCAGAATCTCTCTCTGAGCCGAAATCGGTTTGGCTCAGTGAATAGAGCATCAGCTTGCGGACTGAAAGGTCCCAGATTCGATTCTGGTCAAGAGCATATAACTTAGTTGTGGGCACATCCACAGTAGGAAGGTGTGCAGGAGGCGGCACATCCAAAGTAGTAGGGTGTGCTGGAGGCAGCTGATCGATGTTTCTCTCTCATGGATGTTTCTAACTATCCCTCCTCTTCCTCTCTGTAAAAAACAAATTATATATATATATATAATCTCTCTCTGAGAAAACCTAAACAGTAAATAAGATAAAGGAGGTTTCTGCCCATAGAAACGCCCTGAGGACAGTTGGGTCTTTACTGGGTCAGTGTATCACTCAAGGCTGCTTGCCTATAGGCAGGCACTCAATAAACACAGATGAATGAATTTCCTGTCTAAAACCCAGAGGGCATAATTATTGTCCTAGAGGAGTTTACCCATTTTCAGAGATGTTAACTGGTTTACCCATGCTCAGTTAGAACTAGATGGTGGATTTCTTCCTTTCCTTTCTTTTCTTTTCTTTCTTTTTTTAGAAGCTGGATTTCTTTATTTTTATTTCAAGCCAGAGCTCGCCCCTAGAAAGCTAATCCAGGTTAATTCCTGTTGATTAATCATTAATATGCCAAGGAACTACTGAAATTAAAAATAGGAATGAATAGTTTTATTTCACCCCAATCCCTCTTTATTTCAACAGCTTATATTTTCCACTTCTCTCTAATACCCACTAGTACAGTACCAGTAACAAAAAGGGGGGGTATATGAAATTGGTCAAGAAATGGATATTGGGAACAGGATTCTCAGCCACAGGGGCTAAGAAGGTCATTTGGGGGCAGATCAGGCTGCTGCAGCCCTTTTGGCCTCTCAGGAACCTTAATTTCAAAGACCCTAGCTTTGGATCAAGTTCAGAAAAGTTAGGTTTAAGAGAAACTGATATAATAGTTAAAACCCAGGTTTATAATGATCTTAATTAAAAGATTCATTTGGTTATCAAGAGAGGGTGTTGGCTTACATTGGGAAATAACGCCATGTAATGAAGAAGTACTATTTGCTCAGTTTTCTGGGAAATGGGTGTTTTCTTGGGTCATACTCTCTCTCCCTCCCCATTCAAGGAGTAAAAGCCAAAGGCAGCCTGTAATTATTACTCTGCCAGCTGTGGTTTGGATGAGATTATGCCTCAGTTGTACCCTCCCTAAAAATGATGGCAATGACTCCCCCTCCACTCCTCATGCACCTCTGGCCTTTCCACCCAACTCCTTTATTTACTCAAGAAAATTACTTTTCTGGTGCTGATTGCAGTCTCTTTGAAGATGGGGACTGGTCCCTCCCTGGACTGATACCCAGCAGAGTCTGTCCTCACACCCGGGGCCCGGAGGGGGCGCTGTTCTAGGGGAAGTTGGTTGGGTTTAAATAGAGCATTTTTCCCGGTGGTTGGGTTGTGCAGGGTAACACCCACTGCCATCTCAGCTCATCAGGATTCAGGGGCGCAGGCCCAGTGCCACCGGGACTCGAACCTCCCACCGCCCGCCCGGGCAGAGCCCATTTCAAGTCAGCCTCCGGGAGCGGCGCCACAGGCCCACAGTGGGCGTGGGCGGTCGGCGCCCCCTCCCCCGTCCGGCGGTGCGGCCGGCCCCGTCCCGCCCCCGCGCGGGGCCGAGCGCCGCGCAGCCCCGCCCCTCCCCGGCTCCGCCCTCCGGGTTCCCTGCAGCTCCTCCCCTCTCCCATTGGCCCAGGCGGAGACCCTCCTCCCTGCCCAATGACCGCCGCCGCTACTTGGCCCTCCGCGCTCTGATTGGCCATCGCCCGGCGGAGTGGCGGGGCGCAGGCCAATGGGGAGAGGCGGCCCGATGAATGGCTGGCGCGGGTGGGGAAGGCAGGAGGCGGCGATCCCGGCGGAGGGGGCCGTTCGCCAGCTCCGAGGCAGAAAGTGCCACGACTCCACACGCGCGCACGCAGCCAGCTAGCGGCCGGAGCGGACGGCGGACGGGGCGGGCGGCGTCGGGGTCGCGGTGTCTGCAGCTGCTCGGGGGTGGCTTTTCGGCGGAGGCTTCGGCCGGCTCCTCTCTCCCGGTTCCGCGGCGGCGGCGGCGACGTGGCTGGTGCCCTCACGCTCTCTCTCTCCCGCTTCTCAGGCTGCAGGTAAGAAACTTGGCCCGGCCCTGCAGCGGCCGCCGCGGCGCGTGGGCCGGGCCGTCGGGGCGCTGGGGCTGGGGCGAGGGCCGGCCGCGCCGCGAGTGACACGTCTCCTTGGCGGCCCCTCCCCCGGCCGCGCCGCCCGCCGTCGCCGCGGCCGCGGCCCCTCCGGACCGACCCTCGGGGTCGGGTCCGGCGCCGGGGGCGTGTGCCGGGCCGAGCCCGTGCAGGGGCGTCAGCCGAGTGCGCCCCGCGGCGCGGACTCAACGCTCCTCGCCGTCGGGGCGGCCGGCGACGGCGGCCCCGTGGTGCGACGTGGCGACCCCTCCCACTCCGCCGGGCCGTCGGGGCCGGCCCGCGCGCTCCGAAGTTGGGCGAAGAAAGTTGTCGGCGGGGTGGGGCGGCGCGCAGCTGGAGGAGGAAGGGGTTAAGTTTCGGGAAGCGGCCGGATGACGTTGCCGGGCTGCAGTCCGGGCTGGAGAGGGTGGGGGGGGGGGGGACGGGCGGAAGGCTGCGGAGGCCGGCCGGCCGGCCGGGCGGGTGGGGGGGTGGGGGGAGGAGGGCGGGATTGAATGAGGGGCCCGCGGGCCGGGCGCGCCCGCCTCGGGCCGCGGCCTGGCGGCGCTTTTGCGGGGCGGCGTGGCCGCGGACGCGAGGGGCCTGGGACGCGGGGCTGCGGGTGAGGCCGTGCGGAGACCGAGGGCTGGACGGGGTCCGGACGCTCCGGCGGCCACCGTGGCAACTTCCCGGAGTGAGTGAGGGAAGCAGCTCCCTGCTCCCCCTGGCGGCGGGGCCGGGGGCACCCTTTTCCCCCGGACGGGGCCGTGCGGAGCTCAGGGCTCGGGCGTCCGGCGGGGGTACGTGGGCACCTTGGGCCCTGCCTGGCCCGCCCCGCCCGTGCCGCGATGAATGGGCTGGCGGTGCCAGGCCCTGGCGGAAGCGGGCACCTCCGGCCCGGTCGGCCAAGCGCGTTGGCACCCGCCCCGGCCGGCCCGGCTCCCCGGCTGCTCTCAGGGGCAGGGGAGGGCAGGCTGGGGTCCGCGCTTCCCTTTGGGGCTCCCCAGATTACTGTTTATATATATATATAGTAGGTTGGGATGTTGAAATAGTTAAGGGAGCGGGTCTTCTGAAATCCCTGCACACTATTAAGGGTGATCTCGACCCAGCTGTGTCACTCCGGGTTCCACTTCCCTGTGTGAAAAACAGGGCTGCTGATGTTCCTACTTGAGAAAATTTGTGCAGCACATGCATGGAGTAATCAACAAGTGCTGGCCGTTATTGTTGGAATGAGTTTTTATGGGCGTGTGGGGCTTGGGAGGGAAGTGGAGTCGTTCTGGCTCCATCCTATTTGCTGCAAATGCCGGGCTGGATTCCACCCCTGTGCCACCATGCTTAGGGTTTTCTTATCTTTAGCCTGGAGATAGTAAAACACACTCACAATTAGGAGCCGGGCAATCTCCCAGGCAAGTGCTGGATAAAACAGGGACCTTGTGCAAACAGAAGGTAGTTTGGCAATAACTCCTGGGGGTCGGAGATCAGCAGAGACTAGGAAGCAGGTCAGAGGTCAGCAGAAACTAGAAAGCATCAGGAAAATGAAACTTTGCAGAGTTGTGAGCCTCCCACATCACTGTTTGCCCAGTGTGCTGGAACCTTTAGGGTGAGGGTGCCTGGCTGGCACTTTCTGGAATTTGGGCCTCACATCCCAGGCTAGAGATCTTTTCAAGAACACTGCTGCTGAGGATCCAGAGACCTGAGTCTTTGTCCAGCACTCCCAAGACAAAGCTGCATGTTTTACCCATCCCTATGCATTTGGAGAGCATGTATTCTCCACTGACCTTGCCTCCTTCCTGCTTTACACTTTCCCTCTGTGTTAGTCCTCTTAACTAACTTCCTGTTAATCTGACACCAGGGAAGCCTTGGTGATCCTGCATCATGCTGCTTGCTTACTGTGGTGATGTCTCAGTTCCTTTATGAATTTTCCAAAGGTCAGCCAGACTATGGGTTGCCAACCTGTTTCCCTTTCAGAGAGTAGCTTCCGGCTCTGAGGTCCTGGAGATGCCACTTCCCTCTCTAAGCAAAGAACAGAAAGTGGGGACAGACCTAGCAGGCTGTTTCCCTTTACACGGAGCTATTTGAACTTGGCTTGCAGAGCTTCTGGGCCCTGTATTGTGCAGAATAGGAAAGGTGCTGATTTGAAAATAGAGGGTGTCCAGTGTGTAGAGCTAAAGACATGCTATAACAGAATTCTTTCATAAATGGGAATCAGCCTTTGAACATCTATTAAGAGATTAAGAAGTTAGAGTGGTACTTTAGTGTCTTATTATTATTTGGTGTTGGGAGAGTTTTAAATAAATCTGAAATCATTGAGTCACATTTGAGCAATTTTGTTCTTTGCTGAAATGAACCCTAAGTCAACAAGCTGCAGTAATTATAGCACCATATTTCATAGAAGTGGTTGAATACAAGTAATTTAATTGGAATATTGGTTTATTACATAGCAGGGATACTTTTAAAAGTGACAAGACCTCATACTCTTCTTACTTGTTCTTTTATTCCTGGAAGCTTATACTAATAGGTGAAGGACACTTAGGCAGGGAGCCAAGAGTTCTTTTGAGACACCAGATTTTTCTTTGCTAAAATCTTGTTTTAGGGGGAAAATGGTCCATCAGAATTGTGAGGGCAAGACTGTGTTATTTCATCTGTACATCAGGAGCTGCAATGGTTAAGGTCTGGCCAGTAACACAATAAAAGTTGACTAAATGAGATAGACCACAAAGTAATATAGTCTCATTAGTTGTTTCTTATCTCATTGGACAAATGAAGATGAGCCCAAGTTTATTTTTTAAAAGTTTAGAATTAGATTCCACAATAATATATATCATCTATATGATATATATTATTGTGGATAATCCTATTCTAAAGAGTAGGTATGGTTGTCCCTATTCTGTGGGTGAGATCATGGAAACCCAGCCTGTTAGGTGGTTGTCAAGCGAGTTCCCATTGCCCAGTTGCTGGGTGATGTGGGCATAGCCTTCATAATGTTAACCTATCCTATATAATAAAACCCTAATATTCAAATAGACCCAACAGCAGAATGACCAGTTGCTATGATGTGCACTGACCACCAGGGGGCAGATGCTCAATACAGGAGCTGCCCCCTGGTGGTCAGTGTGTACCCACAGGGGGAGCACCACTCAGCCAGAAGCTGGGCTCACAGCTGGCGAGCTCAGCAGCGGTAGTGGAAGCCTCTCCTGCCTCCGTGGCAGTGCTAAGGAGCAGCGAGCTGAGTGGTAAGGAGCAAGGGGTCCTGGACTGTGAGAGGGCACAGACTGAGCTGAGGGGATTCTTTCCCTCCCCTCCTCCCCCGTGCATGAATTTTGTGCACTGGGCCTCTAGTAGGTCCATATAATTCCACAGGTGCTGGGACAATAACTGCCCAAAGGAGGACATAAAACTAGAAGATGTAAATTAAAAGTTTTAGTGTAAGGAAGGTAGGGACTCAGTTGAAAATGTGGCAGTGCAAGAAGGTACTTTTCATTTCTCAAGCATCTTGTGTGCTAGGTCTTCAAACACTATAAATACAAAGTTGTGATATCTAGTTCTTGTCTGAAGAAGCTACCATCTAGAAAACTGTGTTGTCCAATATAGCAGCCACAAGGAGTTATTTAAACTTAAAGTTAAATAAAATTTAAAATTCAATTTCTTAGTAATGCCACTCACATTTCAAGTGTCGAACGGTGGAGATTTAGATCATTTTCATCATCACAGGAAGTTCTAGAGATTGTATTCTCTAAACATTCAAGTCTCTGTTCCTTGGAACATTTAGACATATTTATATGTTGAACCATATGAAATTGCCCATTGTATAATCAAAAAGTTGATTAGTGGTATTTCATGCACTTCAAACTAAGAGATATATCACATTCAGAAAACATTACCAACTCTTTGGGTGCGCTGTAAATTGCATACCAAGAAAAAGAAAGGAGCCGAAGCCGGTTTGGCTCAGCGGTAGAGCGTCGGCCTGCGGACTGAAAGGTCCCGGGTTCGATTCCGGTCAAGGGCATGTACATTGGTTGCGGGCACATCCCCGGTGGCGGGTGTGCAGGAGGCAGCTGGTCGATGTTTCTCTCTCATCGACGTTTCTGGCTCTCTCTCTCCCTTCCTCTCTGTAAAATATCAATAAAATATATATTTTTTTTTTAAAAAAGAAAAAGAAAGGAGGTGGGTAACACAGATACCATAGTGTCTCTGCCTTGGAGAGATTCTTACCAATAGCATCAAAGTGATCAAACCAAACACACACAAAAATTATTATTGTGCAAAAAGCATATGGTTTGTAGAGAAAGTCAATATTTAATTCTAAGTGAGAGAGCCTAGGCAAAAGGGCCACTTAGCATTATAGAAAATTAACTCGGATGCTTTGTAGGAGGCAAATTCTAATGAGTCTCCTGAAACAGATAACCTGACTCCAGGTCTGAAAAACCAGACTTATCTAGTATATTTCTTTCAAGTGCTATAAGTGACATGGGTCTCCCACTAGCAATGGGAAGCAACTTTATAAAGAGTTATCATTTCTACATTTAATTTTGTTTGCAAAACTGAAACAGCTGCCAGTTCCCAAATTTTGTATGTTCCAATATACTGGCATTTTTATACTTGGCTGACATAAGTTGTTTCCTGGGTCAATGATTATTTTCAAGGCTCTGTTATACTAGTGGGCTGATCTTGATACTCAGAGTAGAATAACATAAAACTAAAGTTAACAACCCAGAATGATGGGCAGCTACTTATTCTCTTCTTGGTTAGAGAGGAGGTCCACTAAGATTGTGCCAGATGTTATGAGCTATTTATAGTGATAATGAATATCATCTGGCTCAAAAGCTAGAATAAAAGACGTATTTTAAGCCCAAACCTTGAATTCCATAAACTATCCCTGATTGAGGTATGAGCAAATAAGATCTGCTTTGGACTGTCTTAAGGATGGTGCCTTGATCTGCACATGAGATTTGCTTGGTCAACCTCATGTTACTAAACAAATCACCTTTTAAAAATGGAGAATTTTTTTTCATAAAATCTGGATTATTGGGTTCTCTTGGAAAAAATGGGAATTTCTGGCCACAGCAGGTCTGCTGCCTTTAATGCCAACCATGGACGGTGGTCACACTCTGGTCAGGACCTGTGATCTCTTTCACCAGCATCCTACCCTGATTTACATGACTTGTGAGGGTATTGGCTGCTCCTGAGAGGCCACTGTCTACTCCAGCATCAGGGAGCAAAGAGGAGTTGGAGGGCACCTGAGTGGCCACCAGTGTCTTTTGCTGAGCCGGTGGGACTTTCATTCCCAGAAATAAGTAGTTCGACCTTGGACATAACTTTTCTCTGGGCTTTGGTGTCCTCCTCATGTAAAATTAAACTAGGCCAGATGGCTCCATCTTTCAGGCCACAAATCTTGGTTTATCCTTAACTCTGCTTTCTCATACTTGTATCCTGTATAATAGCAAATTCTGTCAGCTCTACTTTCAACTCAGAGCCAGAATTCAGCTATTCTCACTACTTTCACTAGCACCACCCTGATCCAAATCCCTCTCATGTTGCCTGGGTTATTTTTTTTTCTATTTGATCAATATTTAGTAGTTTTTATTTTTTAATTATTTTTTTTTTTGCATGGGTTATTTCATTAGCTCTGAAGTGGTCTACTTGCTTTTTGCTTTCAACCCCTGACTTATAGTCTGTTCCAGGAGAAAATCATGTCACTTTCCTGTTAAAGATTCTCCTTGGCCACTCATTCTTACCATCTCCTTGCCCTCTGCTCCAATCACTGTGGACCCTCTCTTTTTTCTCAGGCTTGCTTCTACTTCAGGGCCTTTGCACATGCTGTTGTTTTCAGTGGGGAGCTTCTTTCCAGATGGCCACATGGCTTGCTTCCCCATGTGAAGTGTTACCTCCCTGACCACCCTAACTAAAGTGACAGTCCCTGACAATCCTCACCCCTACTCCAGCTCCCTGCCTCACCTCTCTGCATGGTTTTCTCTTCAATATCACCACCTGACATGCTGCCCTTGGAACATAAGCTCTACCAATGGAGGGAAGTGTCTGTTTTGTTTCTCCAAGGTATCTCTAATTCTTGGAATAGTGACTAGCACACAGTAAGTGCCCATCCTTGCCGAACTAATGGACAGATGACATTCTGCTTGTGTTCTGTGAGTCTACTATTTAGCGTGAAGTCATCTAGATTCTTAGAGCATCAAGTATAAACATATTCCAAAACTAGGTGATTTTTGGATTCCTTCCAGCCTGGCTACAGTTGGGAAATTAACAGTTACACCTTGGATGGGTGCTCTCAAATGTGGATGGATGGTCCTGCTCTGCCAGCAGAGGCCTGGGATTTGAAGTGACCCTTAGGGCTTGGGCGTTTGCTCTCTCCCTAGGGCCTCAAACCTCCATGCTGGTTGTATTGATCTCAGTGCTACCTGTTCTCCATAGTCCAGCATTCACACCAGGATCTCTCAGCAGACCGGCCCCTTACCAGGTATTCACACCAGTTCTCTGAGAATAAGGTGATGAGCATTAGGTGGGGCTTGCAGGTGGAATTTGTGTTTGTGGCATGAGTGTTCCATAGTGGTAGGAGGGAAAATTCATTCCTTGTACCTGGGATTCCATTCTCTCTTCTTTTAGTCAGACTGAGGAGTAGGAGATGTTGCTAAGATTAATCTCCTGCCTCCCCATGTGGTGGTTTTCTTTCCTCTGGGAGAAATTGCCAGTGGAAGCTAAGGAACTAGAGGAAAATTATTGGGGCAAGTGGTTTGGCAAGAGGCCATGCTAGGCCTAGCCCCCTTCCATGTCTCTGCCTTTCTTCCTACTTTTCAAAGAAATGAAAAACAGATAGTAGATTCTTAGCTGTTTCTGACCAAAGAATCTGGCCTACTTGTTTTATGTGGAGCATCCTCATCTGGCCTTAAGCCCAACTGGTATGTTTTTTTGGAACTTCTCATTCAGTCGTTAAAATGCACAATTCAATACATCAAAAACTATTTTCTCTTCAATTAAGACTCATCCTGAATAGGAATTAGATATAGCTTTATTTTTGTTGAATACATTTTCATTTCTTTGTGAGTTCTAGATGTTTGTGGTAATTAGAAAGAATCTTAATTTTCAGAATTTAGTAGTAATCATGGTGATAGAGGGAAAGGAGTTGGTGCTGAAGAATAAATGAATTGACACCCTGAATGAAAAGTCTTATTTGTGATGTGCCAAGGGACATTGAAAAAGTCAACTTCAGCTACACTCTGAAGCCCAGCCACTCTTTTCTGTGTTCTATTACTCTTAAGTTGGAAGATCCTGAACCTTACTCTGAACAGTTCGATTTAAAAATATATATATTTTATTGATTTTTTACAGAGAGGAAGAGAGAGGGATAGAGAGTTAGAAACATCGGTGAGAAAGAAATATAGATCAGCTGCCTCCTCCTTGCACACCCCCTACTGGGGATGTGCCTGCAACCAAGGTACATGCCCTTGACCGGAATCAAACCTGGGACCTTTCAGTCCGCAGGCCAACGCTCTATCCACTGAGCCAAACCGGTTTTGGCAACAGTTTGATTTTTAAAAGTGGTAAGAAGGATGGCACAGTGGGCTTGGCCTTGGATAGTGAGGGTCTTGGGAAGATTAGTAGGAGGTGACTTCCCACCTTGACCTTGGTTCCAGCTAAATAGTGTATGTGTGTGTGCACAGGTGAGGTCTGGGAGATGGCAGGATTAAAAGTGCTACAACAGCCCTCAGTGGTTTGGCTCATGGATAGAGTGTCGGCCTGCAGACCGAAGGGTCCCAGTTTCTGTTCCAGTCAAGGGCATGTACTTTGGTTGCAGGCACATCCTCATTAGGGGGCGTGCAAGAGGCAGCTGATTGATGTTTCTCTTTCATCCATGTTTCTAACTATCCCTCTCCCTTCCTCTCTGTAAAAAAATAAAATAAAATATAAAAAAAAAATAAAAGTGCTGCAACAGATTCTCCAGTCATTAATGATGCCCTTCCTTCAAGATTCACATGATCATTATCCTACCAGAGTTGGCATATGTATACTATTTTCTTTTTACTAAAGTAAAAATGCAGTCATAGTCTGTAGAACAATACAGGGTGGGCAAACATAAGTTTACAGTTGTTTGTATGGACAACCATATAATACAAAAATAAACTCTGTTTCACATACCCACTACTATAAACCTGCTTTTGCCCATCTTGTATAAACTTTCTTTCACAAGCAAAACACCCTGTTTAACTAGCAGATCAGGATGATCACACCCCATGCTGCCCCTGCCACAGCTCTTGTGCCCACTTTAGGTGCTGCCCAACCCCCAGGATATCTGCTGTCCTGATTTCTATCTAGCACACAGATTCATTCAGCCTATGTTTAAACTTTATGTAAATGGAATTAAATGGCATATGCTCTTTGGGTCTTTCATTGGTTATGTGTGAAGTTCATCTATGCTCTTGGGCTAGTTCATTTGTTTTTTTGTTTATTTTTTGTTAATCCTCACCGGAGGATATTTTTCCATTGATTTTTATGGAGAGTGGAAGAGCGAGGGAAAGACAGAGAGAAACATCAATGTGAGAAAAACACATCGATTGGTTGCCTCCTTCAAGAGCCCTGACTAGGGCCGGGGCTGGGGAGGAGCCGGTAACCAAGGTATGTGCCTTTGATCTAAATCGAACCCTGGGACCATTTGGTCTGCAGGCTCTATCCACTGAGCCAAACCATCTGGGGGCTAGTTAATTTTTGTTGTGTAGTACACTGTCATGTGAATGCATCACAGTTTATCCATTTCACTATGGATGAATACTTGGATAGTTTCTAATTTGGAACTTGTAAATTACATTACAGAATAAAGTCTTGCCCTTGACTTTGATGACTACTTGTCTATATTTTTATTGGATCTCTTCCTAAGAGTGGGATTTTGGGACCACAAGGAGACATATGCTCAGCTTTAGAAGGGAGAGAGCTAGACTTTTTTCCCAAAGTGCTGGTACTAGTTTATACTCCCAGCAGCAGTATATGAGAGCTTGGAATATATTATACAGTAGCTGACTTTAAAAATGAGTCAAAATGAAGTTTAATTTACCATTGCTGTTTATAAGAAATAATTCTCATGCCGTAGTTCTCCTTGTCAGAGAGAGAGGAAGGTTTGGCTGCAGAATTCCTTAATCAAAGATGGGCTTTTGTAGAGGGCTGTGAAAGAGGGTCAGATTTTGTTGCCTCTGAGCTAATGCAGCCTCTTAATCACAAATCTGAGCAGAAAAGGCACTTTCTCTTGCTGTAGTTAAATAAGGGAGAAGGAGCTCAGCTGTGCTCTGGTCTGGAGATTTGAGTTCTTCACATGCTCCTCCCCACCCAGGTTAATGTAATTATTGGAATATTAAGTAAATTTCTTGAAAACTAAGGAGCCATTAGTTGAATACTAGAGGTCATTACAGTTTCTAATCTGAAAATCTGCATGCCTCCTTTTCCTGGAATCCTTGTACAGAGCCCAGGATTGGTGGTATAAGACACTACATGCTCCGTTCCTCCTGGATTGTTGTATATCTAGGTTTCATGTAACAGGGATGATTTCCTTTTTCTTTTAAAAGTTGATTGGCTGGGATCTGCTTTGGCTAGGAGTGACAAAAGTTCCAAATATCAGCGTAAAGAAGGAAAGGGGCACTGTATTTCTGGTGATAGGGTTGACTGGGTGAATTGACTGGGGTTGGGTGGGGCAAGTACTACATAACGGATACAGACATCTTCCGAAAGCATTGAATGACTTGGAACATATTGAAGAGGCTGAAATTTCAGTAAAAGTGGAGTAATCCTGGATAGTATTCACAACCCTGAAAACACTGGGCAAACTGAGTTTTGATAGTGTCTCGGCACAGGGGGCAGTATGATAGAAAACCCTCACTTTTAGAGTTGGAACCATAGAGGGCTCCCATGTGTTTAGGGTGAAGGCAAGTCAGGAGTAGGCCCATTCACCTGCTGCGAAGTTGAACTTACAAGTTTCCTCTCATGCAGATCCCATGACACTAAGTAGTAAGAAATTCTCAGCCAATTTTTAAATTCTTTATTTTAGAGTTTACCTGGACAAATAGCACTCCTGAGCCAGTCCACCAATACACAGATTTTTGAAGGATATACCTGTTTTTCTAGGCTCAGTGAATTCCCAGGTATCTATGTATATAAAAGCCTAATATGCAAATTGTCCCCTCGGGAGTTTCACCAGGAGTTTGCTTACTATGATATAGCCTGACCACCAGGGGGTGGCGCAGAATGAAGGAAGGCCCCAACCAGCAGCCAGCAGCCGGGGAAGGAAGGCCCTAGCTGGCAGCTGGAAGGCCCCGATTGGCCCTGATCACTGGCCAGGCCTAGGGACCCTATCCGTGTCCAAATTTTGTGCACCAGGCCTCTAGTAATTTATAAAGGAAAATGAGGATACTCTAGTTAAGAATAACAACCCAATGCAGAGATCAGGGAGGATAGTCTGAGAAGTGTGTTTAATTGGGGTTCCAGGAAGGAAAAGAGATTATGGGACAGAGTCAGAATATGATGAGATAATAATTAAAAGTTTTATAGAACAGATGAGATACCCATCCCCCAAAAGAAAAAACAAAAACAAAAGCTACATGTAGACAGTATAGTGATTGATACATCAACCAAAGAGAAAAATCAAGAAAGGATGAAATGAAGGTAACTTTTAAGACAAAAAACAAGACAGTTTTTCCTAAATGAAATTCTCATGGATGTTCCTAGAAGGAAAGTAATGCTAAATGGGAAGAGTGAGATGTACAAGCAATGAAAAATAAAGAATGTGACAAATACTTTTATTTGGGCAATTCCAAGCAAATGTAAAAGATTAATAATGTTGACAGTGGGATTAAATATGTATAAACAACATTGGATTAGCGCAGAGGGGTAAAGTTTTGTTTAACTTGGTGAACTCTGCATGTTATTTTTTATTTATTTATTTAAAATAAATCTTTATTGTTCATATTATTACAAATGTTCCTCATTCCCCCCCCTCCATTGCTCCCCTCCACCAGGTCCCCATCCCACCCTCTGCCCTTTCCCCATCCCCCATTGTCCTCATTCATAGGTTCACAGTTTATGTTCAGTCTCTTCCCGTACCCCCCACTCCCCTTTTCCCTGAGACTCATTAGTCCACTCCCCTTCCATACCTCTGATTCTATTATATTCAACAGTTAATATTGTTCATCATGTTTTTTACTTCCCTTGGTGTTTAGATTTGCTTGTTGATAGTTATGTATTTGTTATTCATAATTTTTATTTTTATTTTTTTCCTCTTCCTAAAGAACCCCTTTCAGCAATTCATATAATTCTGGTTTGGCAGTGATGAACTCCTTTAGTTTAAATTTATTTGTGAAGCTCTTTATCTGGCCTTCAATTCTGAGTGATAGCTTTGCTGGGTAGAGTATTTTTGGCTGTAGGTTCTTGTTATTCATCACCTTGAATATTTCTTGCATTCCCATCTGGCCTGCATGGTTTCTGTTGAGAAATCAGCTGACAGTCGTATGGGTGCTCCTTTATAGGTAACTACCTGCTTTTCTCTTGCTGCTTCTAATATTTTCTGTCTTTTGCTCTTGGAATTTTAATTATGATGTGTCTTGGTGTGGTCCTCTTTGGATTCCTTTTGTTTGGGGTTCTGTTATCTTCCTGGACTTGTAAGTCTTATTTCTTTCACCAGGTGGGGGAAGTTTTCTGTCACTATTTCTTTCAATATGTTTTCGGTATCTTGCTCTCTGTCATCTTCTGGGACACCCATAATTCTGATGTTAGTTTGCGTGAAGTTGTCCCAGAGGTTACTTACACTACCTTCAACTTTCTGGATTCTCTTGACTTCTTGCTTCTGTGGAGGAGTGTCCTCTGGCTCTTTGTGTTCCAAATCTTTGACTTGATTCTTGCAATCTTCCATTCTGTTTTTAGAACTCTGTATAATATTTTTTATTTCAGAGAATGTATTATTTCTAGTTGATCCCTTTTCATATCCTCATAGGTCTCGTTTATTTTTATTGGCCTTTTCTAGGAAATTTTTGAAAAACTTATAACCGTGGTTTTGAACTCTATATCCAGTTGCTTTTTGTCCTCCATTTCTTTTGTTTGTGATCTGTTTCCTTGTCTCGGCATTTTCGCTGCTCCCCTGAGTTGGTAGGGTGACTTTGTGTGTTAAGGTGTCCTATATGGCTCAGTGGGTCAGCCTCCCAGTTATCTGAGGTGGACACTCTTGGTGCACCCCTTTGTGGACTGTGTGTACAGCCTTATTGTAGTTAAGTCTTGATTGTTGTTTGTATCACTGGGAGGAACTGACCTCCAGGCCAATTGGCTTTGAGGATCAACTGTGTCAATGCCAGGAGATAGCCTTATTCGACTAGACTTGGAAAACTGCTAAAGCCTCTGTGTTCAGCTTGGATGGGGTGGAGTTTCAGGGTGGAGCCTACAGCCTTGACTTCCGGTTAGCCCCGCCCTATGAGGTTCCTGGGTCTCAGTGTTCCTCAGTGTCCTTTGGTACTCGCTGCAAGCACCTCTGAGAGAAAGGTGCCCTAGAGTTTTGCCCACTACCAGACAGTCTAGCCCAGGGGTGGGCAAACTTTTTGACTCGAGGGCCACAATGGGTTCTTAAAGTGGACCGGAGGGCCGGAACAAAAGCAACCTGACCATGCTGGCACTCTCTTCTTGGGCTGCTGGTGAAGGAGTGGAGGGGAGAGCAAGAGAACCCTCCGCTCTTTCAGCTCCACGGGCTGCATAGAACAGCCGAACGGGCTGTAGTTTGCCCACGGCTGGTCTAGCCTCTCACCCAATGAGCCCTGAACTGGGGTTTAGTGCAGTTGGAAGTGTTATTAAGAGCAGTTTGGCCGAAACCGGTTTGGCTCAGTGGTAGAGCGTCGGTCTGGGAACTGAAGGGTCCAGGGTTCGATTCCGGTCAGGGGCATGTACATTGGCTGCGGGCACATTCCCAGTAGGGGGTGTGCAAGAGGCGGCTGGTCGATGTTTCTCTCTCATCGACGTTTCTAGCTCTCTATCTCTCTCCCTTCCTCTCTGTAAAATATCAATAAAATATATTAAAAAAAAAAAAAAAAAGAGCAGTCCGGAGCTTATGTCTCCTTCCCGCTAGGGCAATCTAGCGGCGCAATCAACAGTCTGTCCTCTGCGTGCAATGTGCGCGACTCCGGGATTCTGCCTTTCAAGGCTCCCCTGAGCTTCCGCCTTTCAGCCCAGATTCCCTCTGTATTAGCCTGGGACTCCAGGGAACTCCAGTCCAGAACTGGGGTTCAGTGCAATCGGAACTGGGGTTCAGCACAGTCCGGAGCTTTTATCTCCTTCCCGTTGGGGAACGCCAGCCAGGCACTCAGCTGCCCCTCCTCTCTGGCTTCATTCTCTCCCCAAGCGAGTGCACCGTTTCTCTGTACCTTAGGCTTTTACAGCTCCTCTGATTTTCCTTCTGGTTTTCTCTTTCCTTCTAGTTGTAGTATTTCCAGTCAGTCAACTTTCCTGTAGTTCTGGATAATGTCCACTTTATATTTTAGTTTTATTTTTTTGAAATTGTTGTGTGAGGCTGCAGTTAGGCGTTGACCTATGCCGCCATCCTGGTTTCTCCTCAATTCTGCATGTTATTTTTTAAAGGTTATTCCTAAGGAATAGAAACAACATATGCTATGATAGTAGAGGGAGGGAATTGAATGATTTAAGAGTAATAAAATAGAAAGAGATAAGAAAGGAGATGAGAAAAAAAAATGCCAGGACTTTAGGGGAATAGCACAATAGAAGATGCTATATTAAAAGTCAAATATATTGGCAATCATGTTAAATGTAGGTTTACTAAACACCCTAGTTAAAACTAGATATATCAGATTTTAAATAGACTAACACAAAAAATTTAGAGAAAAGGTCACTTCATAGTTATAAAAGTTCAATTCTGCTTAAAGATACAGCAGTTTTAACTTTGCATCTTATTAACATAATCACAAAAAATACAAAACAAAAATTGATAGGACTACAAGAAATAGCCAAATCTATAAACATAATAGAGAATTTTAGCACATCCTCTTAGTAATTGACAGCTAAACTGACCCATAAATAAATGAGGATTAGAACTTTGAACAAAATTACTAATGTGTTCTATGTATGACTGTTATAAATAAAACACTGCAGCCAGCTAATACATATTTGACTCCAAAATTTTTGAAAGATTGGCCACATCCGGGACTTTAAAGTAAGTCTCAATAAATGTCAAAGAATTGAACTTATCTAGATAGCACAATTCAGTTAAACTAGAAATATGAGTGAAAAGATAAATAAAAAAATCTGTGTCTGTAGAAATTTTGTAAAAATCTGCTTCTAGCCCAACTGGCGTGGCTCAATGGTTGAGCATTGACCTATGAACCAAGAGGTTACGGTTCAATTACCAAATGAAGGTCATACAGGAGGCAGACAATTTAAGACTCTCTCTTATATAATAAAGATGTAATATGCAAATGGTCATTATGCCTTGAAGTGTAATGACCTACCGTATAACAACCAGATCACGGATCAGCAGGAGGGTGGGGCAGTAAGCTACAAGTGGGCTGCAAGAGCTAGAGGAGGGTGGTGGCGAGCTACTGGTGCACGGATTCATGTGCAAGGCTACTAGTCTTTGATGTTTCTATATCTCGGTTTCCTCCCTTCATCTCTAAAATCAATAAAAATATATGTATTTTTAAGATAAAAATCTGCTTCTAGTATTTATTATAAGCCAAAAAATAGAAATGTTTTGAAGTAAATGATAATAAATATTACATATCAAAACTTATAGTGTATAACTAAAGTATTATTTACAGAAAAGTGTGTAACTTTAAATACATATATTAAAAAAAGAAAAGAAAAATAATTGAGCTAAATAATAAGCATCTCTTTCTAGAAATTACAAAAGATAAAGTTAAAGCAATCAAAGAGAAGTAACAATATGAAGGAATTAATGAAACAGGAAACAAACATACAGTAGAGAAGTTCAACAAAGTAAAAAGGTCATTCTTCCAAAAGATGAATAATGTTGACAGATATCAAGCAAAATTGATATCTGTCAATTTATGCCCTAAAAAAGGGCATAAATAATTAATAAAAAAATGTAAAATGGGACTTTACACAGATGTGGTTAATATTGGAAAAGTGTGTAATTATTATGAACAACTTAAGCTAAGTAAAAATAAACCAGTGTTATTTGTGTTCATTAAAAACATTTGAAAGATCCAGAGGAGGGAGTACTGTGCAGAGAACACGTCTTTCTTACCTCCTGACAACATAAATCAATTTCTAGGGAAATACTACTTATCAACACTGAGCCAAGAAGAGAACCAAGAACCTAATAAAAAATATATCTACAAAAAGCAAACATAACACTAAATAACAAGACACCTAAATTTCCCTTTGAAATAAGAAAAAACAGGATACCTGCTGTTATTCCTTCTCTCTAGCACTGTGTGGGAGGCCCTATCCTGTGCAAAGTTAAGGAAAAGTGAAGCAGAAGATATGAAGATTGGGAAGAAAGGAACAAAAACTGATTCATAGGCAATGAACTTTTATAACTATGAAGTGACCTTTTCTCTATGCTTATATATGTAGAAGAAACTTTTTAAAAAATCTACAGATATGTTACTAGAATTATGCAAGGTTGCTTGGGGGGAAAATTAGTTATGTTTCTGTATACCAGCAACAACAGAAAATGAAACTTGTAAAGAGAAACCATTAACAATAGTGTAGGAACTATGAAGGACTAAAAAACAACTCTTTCTAAAAGCATGTAGGTCACCACAGTGCATTATTCTCCTTTACTTGTGTTTTAATGGTTGGATCTGGTGTGTATAACCATATAAATGAGTGACTTCTATCTTGATGTCATTTAGTAGAGCCGTCATTCAGTTGATGTGTTGAGGTTTGCTTGGTGGAGGCTCATTTCCCCTTTCTGGGAGCCTAGTGTCTACTGCAATAGGAATTCTGTTGTGGGCTAGCACATCTTAACTGTTCTCGTCCATTTTGAGAAGTCAGGATTCTTGATTTCTAACTGGTAGGCATGTTGTCTTCGTAAACGAGGTGAAGCCTGTAAGCTTCTTATAAGCTCTCAGATTTAGGTCTATTTAAATACCTACTTTCCCAAAGACTGTTATTGTGGATAAATACAAAAAAACATGTCAATTCTTTATTTTTTTCCCTTAGGCATAGAAATTGAATCTGAAATGGCCGATGAATAGCAAAGGCTTATAATAGAATACATTTCTATTTTTAGTGTTTAAGCCTTTCTTTAAAACGAGTAGCATTGTTTCTTTAAAGTAGAAAGCTGTTCCCATCCTATTAAAGCATGAAATAAATTATTTCAGATCACATCTCTTAGTTACAGTATTTCTCTGTTCCTTTGGGTTAAAAAAAATCAGAGATTATGCTTAAAATTTTAAATCAGATCTGAAATTTATCTTTTCTATTTAGAAATGTTAAAGTGAATAAAAATGCTTTTAAAAACATAGCTGAGCTTATAAGGTAGTAAAAGAGATTGTCAGAGGCCATCAATCATGGGTGAAGGGAGTTAACGGGACCCAGGAGTAAATTAACCCTGGGGTACGGGTAAGGTGTTGTCAGCCAGAATTTTCTTGGATCTTAGGCCTTTAGCTTTAATGTCCAGAGGGTGACAGGGATTTGTCTAAGGTGGGGAGTAGGATTTGAGTCTCCCTTTATACATCCAAGTAAAGCCTGCACCTTTGAAGGTCCACACACTCAATGGCAGGACCAATTAGTGGCAAGGGATGGTAACCTGTGGAGCTTATCTGTTTTGTCCCAAGGCTGGGGAGACAAAGTCTCCTGAGAATATTAACAGGAGGTTCATGCTGGTTGTAAAAAAGTAGTCTAGACCCTGGTTTGAAGCAAATATAGAACGGCTCGGCAGAAACAGCTCCACAACTGAGCCCTGACAGGATTGCCACTATATAAGTCCCACTAAAGGTATGATACAAAATCATTATTAAAGGCATAAAAGTAGGTAATGAAAAACATTAATGGGAAAAATAATACTAGGGGAAAAAACAAGATGACTTAAAAAAACAAATAGAATAAGTTAAAGGATTAACTATACAGCTGGTTAGATTCAGCTGAAGAGACAATTGACGAAATGGAACAAATGTCTGAGGAGTTTTCCCAGATGGTAGCACAGAGAGATTGAGGTCTAATTAGGAGTTCTATCACAAAGAAACAGAGACAAGAAATTTTTCAAATAACTAAGTGGTTAAAGTTTTTCCAGAATTGATGAAAAATATGACTCCTCAAACTCAAAGAACAAGCCCAAGTTAAGATAAATAAAAATAAATATACATTGAAAATTATTTTGCTTAAATCTTTAGAACCCCAAACATGGATCTTAATAGTAGTGAGAGATTTTTAGAAAGATATTATAAAGAAATGACATTTTGACGTGCAGTCTGCTTCTCAATAGTAGCTACCTTTCACTCCCCACCTCCAAAACAGAGGACAAAATATATCTTCAAAGCAGTGAGAGAAAATAACTATCAGCTTGGAATGCTATACTCAGTTAATCCATTCAGTTTCTTCAGGGCTATAGGACTGAGAAAGTTCATCAAGAGATCTTTGCTGAAAGAACTGGTGGACCAAAAAAGAAGGGAGTGAAATGCAAGAAGCATTGATGAGCAAATAAGTTGGTAATCATTTGGATAATATAAACATAAGCTATGGTTTACCATGGCAGAAAAGGGCTCACATGAGATGGAAAGGTACCAGACTTCAGGCCTTCTACAGGTCTGTTGGGGAAATGACTAGAGGCATTGGTGAATGTCAGATAGGATTGTTAGGAAAATGCATGGATAAAAATCATATAAATTATAATTTGAATAGTCATTAAAAAATAGAAAGGGAATGTATAACTTTGTACACCATAGCAGAAAAGAGTGTGACTTAAATAGTCCAATAGAATGCAAAAAAAAGGGGAGAATAAGCGAAGAAAAAAAGTATTGTGAATAGGAATTGCAAAATAAGGGTATAAATAAGTCCAGTTATATAGGAAATCGTAATAGATATTGATGAACTACATGTACCAGTTAAAAAGATAATTTGACACACTAGTCTTAAATTTAGGCAATATGATATTTTAAAAATGAACTTTATTTTTATTGATTTAAGAGAGAAAGGAAGGGAGAGAGAGAAGGAAACACTAATGATGAGAGAGAATCATCGTTTGGCTGCCTCTTACATGTCCCCTACTGGGGATCCATGTGCCCTGACAGGGACTGGAACTGTGACCTCCTCATTCACAGGTTGATGCTCTACCACTGAGCTATACCGGCTAGGTACTATATGCTATTTTTAAGAGTTCTACGCAAAATATATGAAAACGGAAAAATTTGAAGGTAAAAAAAAAAAAATGATTCCAAGTCCATATTAACCCCCCCAAAAGTGGATATAACTTTTAAGACTGTAATGGGGGAAAAAAAATCATTGTAGGGATAAAGACCATCACTATATAATAGGGGGAAAATAGCAGCTACTTTATCAGGAAGATGTAACAATTCTGATCTCATCTTTACCTAATTCAGTGACTTCCAAATAAAGCACAAATTGATAGATTCCCAAGAGAAATTGGTAAGTCCATGTTCCTGGTAGGGGATTTTTAAAGCTGTCAATAACTAGACATTAGATTAAACAGGTTCTGTAAAAGATTATTAAGCTCAAACTAAAGATATAGTGGAACTCTTTACTCCATAGAGTACACACATCTCTATAAAAATTTATCACAATTTAGCAAAACTCATCAAATATACTCTAAATTGGTGTTTTTCAAACTATAGAGTTTGAAAGACTATTTAGTTGGTTGTGAAAAACCTTTTAAGAGATTTTTGATGGCAGAAAATACCATTGTATCCCACATACTTATACTGAGTTATTGTTTCATTTTAAAGTTTTATTTATGTGTGTATATACATACATATACATACACATATGTGTGTTTGTGTGTGTATATCCTTGGTCACATAAAATATTATTTTTATGGATTATACAGAACAAATTCTCTGATGAATGTACGGTTAAATGAGGAATTACCTATGATAGTTCAACCTTTCACATTCTCAGAAAGTTAATAACACTACCACCACACAAGTCTAAAAGATCATATAGGAATTAGAAAATACTTAACAACTGAACAATAATGAAAATACTGTGTATTGGAGCTTGTTAGGGTGAAGCTACAGTAGTACTTAAAGGGAAATTCATTGCCTTAAAGATTTGCTACAGAACAAATAGTCCTAAAAGTTAATGAATGTAATAAAGAAGTTCGAACAAAATAAACTGGTAGAGGCTGGAGGGAGGGATAATGAGAATTATATAGCTTGGATCTTAAACCTAAAAGCTGGTTTAGGAGTCGTCATTGATCCTGAATTAGCAATTTATAATAGCCAAGACACGAAACAGCCTTAGTGTCCATTAATAGATGAATGGATAAAGAAGCTGTGGGACACGCGCACACACACACACACACATACACATGCACATGCACACTCTCACACACTGGAATGTCATCCTATCTAATAAAAGAGAAACATGCATATTGTGCCTCCACTATACCCACAAGCCACGCCCAGCAGCCAATCAGGAGTGAGTATGCAAATTAACCCAACCAAGATGGTGGCGGCCACAGAGCTGGAGCAAGCAGGAGACTTGGGTTGCCCCTGGCGATGGAGAAAGCCAAGCTTCCCCTGCCCTGGCCTCCACTCAAGGTTACATAGCCACAGAGCTGGAGCAAGTAGGAGGCTTGGGTTGCCCCTGGCGATAGAGGAAACCAAGCTTCCTGGCCTGCCCTGGCCTCTGTTCAAGGCTACAAAGTTTCAATTATAGGAGATAAATATAGCCCAGATACCTGCTTCCAGCCTATGCTTGGGTCTCCAGGATGTGTGGTTGGCCTGCAAACCACCACAGGCCCCTTGCCCAGGCCACCCCATGCCCCAAGGGAACCCCCACCCTGATCCGGGACACCCTTCAGGGCAAACCAGCCAGCCCCCTCCTGTGCACCAGGCTTCTATCCTGTATAATAAAAGAGCAATATGCAAATTGACCATCACTCAAACACACAAGATGGCTGCCCCCATGTGGACATCAGATGGCCAGAAGGGAAGGGCAGTTGGGAGGGATTGGGCCTGCAAGGGAGAGAGGGCAGTTGGTGGTGATCAAGCCTGCAGGGAAGGGCAATTGGGGATGACCCAGGCCTGCAAGAGAGAGCAGTTTGGGGGGAGGAGAGGAACCAGGCCTGCAGGGGAGGGCAGTTGGTGGGGACCAGGCCGGCAGGAGAAGGCAGTTGGGGGGACCCAGGCCTGCAGGGGAGAGCAGTTGCAGTGGGGGGAGGGGGGATCAGAGTAGTAGGGGAAAACAGTTAGGGGCAATGAGGCTGGCAGGGGAAGGCAGTTAAGGGTGACTGGGTCTGCAGGGGAGGGCAATTGGGGGGGACCAGGCTGGCAGGGGAAGGCAGTTGGGGGGACCCAGGCCTGCAAAGAGAGCAGTGGGGGGGGGGTGGGGAAACCAGGCCGGCAGGGGAGGGCAATTAGGGGCAATCGGGCTGGCAGGGGAGCAGTTAGGTACCAACCAGGCTGGCAGGCAGAAACAGTGAGGGGCAATCAGGAAGGCAGGCAAGTAAGCAGTTGGGAGCCAGCAGTCCTGGATTGTGAGAGGGATGTCCGACTGCCTGTTTAGGCCCGATACACACACACACACACACACACACACACACACACACACTTGAACCTTTATATATATGTAAAGGACACACACACACACACACATATATATATATATATATATATATATATATATACACATATACATATACATATACATATACATATATATATATAAAGGCTTAAGTGACCAAACAATCTGTCAACCAGCCACTATGATGCACACTGACCACCAGGGGGCAGACGTTTAATGCAGGTGCTGCCTCCTGGTAGTCAGTGTGCTCCCACAGGGGGTGTGCCACTCAGCCAGAAGTGGGGCCCACAGCTGGCGAGCGTGCTGCTGTGCTGGTGGGAGCCTTTCCTGATTCCGCCAGTGCTACTGAGCTGCAGCAGATGCAACAGGCTCGGATGAGCACAATGCCCAGCCCTGGCTTGGGCTCCTCCCTGGCTGTCTACTGCTTGGCTCACTGCTGCATCCCTCTGGGGGATGTCCGACTGCCATTTTAGGCCCATTTCCGTAGGCCAGGTGGGGATTGGGCCTAAACTAACATTTGGACATCTCCAAAAGGGTCCCGGATTGCAAGAGGGGTGCAGGCCAGGCTGAGGATCTGCCCCTCCCCCCCTGCACGAATTCACACATCGAGCCTCTAGTTCAGCTATAACCAGGAAGAACTCCTGCTTTTGTGACAACATGAATGGACTTTTTTTAAGGGCATTGTGCTAAATGAAATAAGTCAGAAAAAGACAAGTACTGTATGATCTCCAAATCTTAACCAAAAAAATCTCATCTCATAGAAAAAAATGATTAGATAGGTGGTTACAGTAGGCAGAGGTGAGGAGAAAGGGGAATTGGAAGAAGGTGGTGAAAAGGTACAAACTTCCAATTGTAAGTTAAATAAGTACTAGAGATATAAAGTAAAATCAATGACATGATGACTGTTGTGTGTTACATATGAAAGTTAAGAGAGTAAATCCTGAGTTCTCATCACAAGAAAAATTTTTTTCCTCTTTTTTGTTTTGTTTTTGTATCTATATGTGATGATGGATATTAACTAAACCTATTGTGGTAATCAGTCATTTCATGATATATGTAAGTCAAATCATCATGCTGTACACCTTAAACTTAAATAGTGATCTATATCAATTATAGATCTGGAAAAAAATGGAATCAGTTAAAAATGAGCTCTAAGTCCCCCTACCCTCAAAAACAGATGTTGAAACACCAGAGATCTGACAATTTTACAGGCAAGTTCTTCTAAACCTACCAAGAATAGAGTGAAAGGGATGATCTTTAGCTCACTATATAAGAACAGTCTGAGAATGACCTCTAAGTCTCTTCACTTAAAGGAAACACATGGAGCTGAAGCCAGTTTTGCTCAGTGGATAGAGCAGCCATGGGCAAACTACGGCCAAAAGAGCGAAGGGTTCTCTTGCTCTCCCCTCCGCTCCTTCACCAGCAGCCCAAGATGAGAGTGCCAGCATGGTCAGGTTGCTTTTGTCCCGGCCCTCCGGTCCAGTTTAAGAACCCATTGTGGCCCTCGAGTCAAAAAGTTTGCCCACCCCTGGAATAGAGCGTCAGCCAGTTGACTGAAGGGTCCTGGGTTCGATTCCAGTCAAGGGCATGTACCTTGGTTGCGGGCACATCCCTGGTGGGGGGTGTGCAAGAGGCAGCTGATTGATGTTTCTTTCTCATCGATGTTTCTAACTTTCTATCCCTCTCCTTTCCTCTCTGTAAAAAATTAATAAAATATTTTTTTTAAAAAGGAAACACATGGAAATCCCATATAAAAATGTGAGCAAAACGAGTCGATGCAACAGAAAGTCAGAAAAAAGACAAGTACTGTATGATCTCCAAATCTTTAATCAAAAAATCTCATCTCATATAAAAAATGATTAGATATGTGGTTACGGAAAGATTATTAAGAAGGGCTCACCATCAAGAAGGGTTTATAATATAAGAACTATCTTTTAGTTAACATAATATATATTACTGTAATGCAATCTATTTCAGATTAGAGAAAATGTCAAGTGATAAAGAAAAAGCATTTGCTAAAATTTAATATCCAGTTGTTAAAGAAAAGATAACTAGGAATGTAAGATAGCTCTACCTGAGAAGACGCTTCTACCAAAAAGCTGTTGTTTAACAGTGAAATGCTAGGAAGTGGCAAACTCAGTGATGCTCATCAAGAAATGGAGGTTGACCACAGAATATTTTAGGCCTTCTGTCTCTCTGCCTTCCCACCCTGTGGATCCCTTCAGGGCTAAGCAGGGCAGTTTCCTTTTCAACACTCAGCTTGTAAACACTTAAAAGTTCCTGGAAGGATTAATTTGGGACAGCCTCTTGACTAACATACTAGTAAATGAGGGTGCCCTGGCTGTGTGTGGATCCCATGGCCAGAGGTCAGAATCTGCTTGTTTAGGTCTAAGGTTCCATGAGCCTACCTCAGCCTTCATTTGCAGAAGTTCCGATCGGAATGAAGGCTTTGACTTGGTTCTGCAGACCCAGGGTGATAAGCTGGGAGCAGTATCATAGCTGCAGCTGACAGAGTTACCACCATGGAAAGCATGTATATGAAGTTCCTGTCAGGAGCGCATTAAACCCTCTTCCTGCAAGGGTTTTATTAGAAAGGCACGATGCCGTAGTGTGCTTGCTTTGCAATGATTTTTCTTAGAACATAATGCTGAGACATTTAAAACAGTCTCTCTTCTCAGTTCCTTCTTTTAAATGCCCTAAGGTAAAAATTTAGATTTCATTGTTGTTTAGAAATTCCTATTCTGTTTCTCTTTCCCACTCCTACTGGAATAGGAATCTCAACTTATAAGGCAATGGTAAGCCTGGACGTGGCCTGGACACTGTGTCTAGAGATTTTGGGAAGGGGATGTGCTGGGGTAGGTGGTTCAACTCTCCTGCTTCTCTCTCCTTTTCACTTTCCTTTACTCACCCATCTTATATTAGAGGCTTGGTGCACAAAATTCGTTCATGGGAAGGGAGGGATACCCACACCCCAGCTAGCACCCTCTTCAATCTGGGACCCCTTGGGCGATGTCCGACTACCAGTTTAGGCCCAATCCCAGGCATTGGTCCTAAACCGGCAGTCGGACACCCCTCCCACAATCCTGGACCACTGGCTCTTAATCGCTCACCTGCCTGCCTGCCTGGTTGGCCCTAAGTCCCCCCACCCCCACCCCCCTGCCAGCCTGATCACCCTTCACTGCTTCTGCATGCCACCCTGGTCGCCCCTAACTGCCCCCCACTGCTGGCCAGGTTGCCCCCAGCTGCCCCCTCACTGCCAGCCTGTTTGCTCCTGACTCCCCCCACCTCACCCCTAGCCTAGTCTCCTGTCACTGCTTCCCCTGCCAGCCTAATCACCCCCAACTGCCCCCCTCTGCCAGCCTGGTCGCCCCCAACTGCACTCCTCCCCCCCCCCCCGCCCCCCACCTCGCCAGCCTGATTGCCCCTAACTAATTCCCCACCGGCCTGGTTGCCTCTTACTGCTGGCCTGATTGCTCCCCCCTCTACCAGCCTGGTTGCCCTCAACTGACCCCCTCCCCAACCCCACCAGCCTGGTTGCCCCTCATGCCTCCACCCTCACTCCGCCAGCCTGGTTGCCCCACGCAGCCTTCTTGTTCAGTTGTTGGGTTGTCCCTCACTAATCCCCCTGCCAGCCTGGTCATAGGCAGCCATCTTGTGAGGGTATGAGGGTTAATTTGCATATTACTTCTTTATTATATAGAATTCTGTTCTCTAATTCCATTGTTGATCACCTGTAGGGGCTAGGCTGTTTTTCACTCCAGGGGGATGGGAATGTGATAATAACATGAAAATTAGTTGATGAAAGTTGAGTGTATTCAAATAAATAAAACTCTTGGAATTTCTCACTGAAGTTGAATCTAGCCTGGCCTGTCAGAAAAGTGTGGACCAGGATACATCTGACTCTTTGGACTTTGGTCCATGGACAGTGAGAAGGGGTGGTTCATCCTCTAGTTTGGAATGTGTCCCAGGCAAAGGGCCCCTCCCCAGGGCAAGGATTGAGCCTGCTGACACTGTCCTCCTTCCTTTGCAGCCTCCAATGTGAAATTCCAAACCTGGAGTCTTATATTTGGTGGACTTCCCAAGACTGATACACCCCATTTCCTAATGTGTAAATTGCAGTTTCCATAATTTTTCAGCAGCTATCGTTGGCAAAAGACCATTTTTACGCATGAAATTCTTGGTCCCTTTTTAGAATTGTAATAAAAAGATTTTCATTTCTGATCCTTGGGTAGTTGTATTTATCAACACGGGGGAAAGAAGTGACAGAGTAGAGATGGCACACCTGGGGCCTCCTGGCTAGAATGTATGCAGCTGGAAGACTGCATAAGTGTTTGCTTTGGCATGTTAACAGGTGAACGGTGCCAGGTGTTAGAGATGGGTCCTTGAGTTTGGCTAGGAGAAAATTCAGAGCTAAGACTGAAATACAGGTGAAAGTTTATTTAGAAAGTCAGAGGTAGAGAAGTGAGCCATGAAGATGTGAGCCAGCCAGGCTGCCTGGGTTTAGGAAAAGAGAGAGAGGGGTAGAGATCCCCCCTCCCAACCTCCCATCTTAAGGGCTTTTAACTAGAAGTCTCAGAGGAAGATCTCAGTAGGATATTCATCAGCTTTCCAGCTTTCCAGGAGTGTCTGCTCAATGGTCTCCACTGATTGGTCTGCACCAGGGCAGGGGATCATAGCTAGTCCTGATGTCAGCCTTGGTGTCACCCGGCCTGATCTGTTCTTGCTGCTTTTCTGGGCCTGGGGGTGAAACATAACTGAAGCCTAGATGTTATCTCTAGTTTAACTAAAACTCTGTCTTACTGGTCAACAACCTTGGTTCCTAAGATTATTTGATGTAGGTCAGAACCTCATTCTCTTGGGACTTAATGCTTAAGGGAGTGATGGTGCAAGGGCTTGTTTGGGAGCAGTAGATGCTTTTTTTCAGCCCCCTTGTTCCTCCTCCACAGGAGGTTTACCGGATGACTAGTGACGTAACAGGGAGAAAAGGTCAGGGGAGGACCACAGGATGACCAGTGGTATGAAAGATCAGGGAGTCTGAACTGCATGACCAGCAATATGCTAGGGGAGGAAAAGTCACCCTGGGGATGAGGCCCCACCTTACAGTTGTCCATTGGTAAGCTCCCGGGGCTTTCCACCCTGGTGACCTTTTGTACCTGGCTTATCAAATTCCTGCTCTTCTCATGTCTGTCTTAACTGCCTCCGAAGTTATCAGGCTCACATGGTATTTTTCCAATTTGTCTATTTCACATTGGGTAAAAAAGATTTCTGACCTAATGTGAAAAAGAAAAAGCTCTTTTGGCAAGTGCTGCTTACATTTCTATAACAATCAGCTATGGCTTGTTGATACCTTCTAATTTAGTGGAGCATTTTTGCCACAGTCCTCACCACTCCTGATTGTTACACACCTGGCCTGTGCTTGTGCTCGTGTTCATGTGGATTTTTAACTCTTCCAGTGGGGAATATCTTGAATTGTGATGGAGGCCTCTGAGTCTCCAGGGTATCACATGCCCTAAGTGCAGACCTTCAGTCTGCCATCTCCGCAGTGCTTTGTATCTACCAGCACTGAAAAAGACTGCGCATATCTTGCTTAGAAATTGCTCTCTTTTACGGAGAGACAGGTAAGAGTGCATGGCATCAGAGATTGCCTGGGTTTGTTTCTTCATTGACTTTATCAGTCTGAAGAATTAGTGAAACCTTAAGTTAATGGTGGGGGTGGGGATGGAAACGGAATTCTTTAGTTTCTGCAAAAAGTAATCTATGTGTATGTGTTTGGCAGGTGAACGGAAAATAAGCAAGAATGGACATTTACGACACTCAAACCTTGGGGGTTGTGGTCTTTGGTGGATTTATGGTTGTTTCCGCCATTGGCATCTTCCTGGTGTCAACCTTCTCCATGAAGGAGACGTCATATGAAGAAGCTCTAGCCAACCAGCGCAAGGAGATGGCAAAAACATATCACCAGAAAGTAGAGAAGAAAAAGAAGGAGAAAACAATAGAGAAGAAAGGAAAGACTAAGAAAAAGGAAGAGAAACCCAACGGGAAGATACCTGACCATGAGCCAGCCCCAAACATGACCATCCTCCTCAAAGACCCAGTACGGGCACCTGCAATGGCTGTCGCTCCAACCCCAGTCCATCCCTCTATGGTCTTTACCCCAATAGCCACCGTACCAGCCATGCCCCAAGAGAAGCTGGCCTCCTCCCCTAAGGACAAAAAGAAGAAAGAGAAAAAAGTAGCAAAAGTGGAACCAGCAGTCAGTTCTGTAGTGAATTCTATCCAGGTTCTTGCCTCAAAGGCTGCCATCTTGGAAACTGCTCCTAAGGAGGTGCCTATGGTGGCTGTGCCTCCAGTGGGTTCCAAGGCCACTGGTGCTGTGCAGGGCAAAAAGGGGGAGGGGACCCAGAACCAGGGCAAAAAGGGGGAGGGGACCCAGAACCAGGGTAAAAAGGCAGAGGGGGCTCAGAACCAGGGCAAAAAGGCAGAGGGGACTCCCAACCAGGGCAAAAAGGCAGAGGGGGGCCAGAACCAGGGCAAAAAGGCAGAGGGAGCCCAGAACCAGGGCAAAAAAGTAGAAGGGGCCCCCAACCAGGGCAAAAAGGCAGAGGGGGCTCAGAACCAGGGCAAAAAGGCAGAGGGGGCTCAGAACCAGGGTAAAAAGGCAGAGGGGGCCCCCAACCAGGGCAAAAAGGCAGAGGGGGCCCCCAACCAGGGCAAAAAGGCAGAGGGGGCCCCCAACCAGGGTAAAAAGGCAGAGGGGGCCCCCAACCAGGGCAAAAAGGCAGAGGTGGCCCCCAACCAGGGCAAAAAGGCAGAGGTGGCCCCCAACCAGGGCAAAAAGGCAGAGGGGGCCCAGAACCAGGGCAAAAAGGGAGAGGGGGCCCAGAACCAGGGCAAAAAGGGAGAGGGAGCCCAGAACCAGGGCAAAAAGGGAGAGGGAGCCCAGAACCAGGGCAAAAAAGTAGAGGGGACCCCCAACCAGGGCAAAAAGGCAGAGGGGGCCCAGAACCAGGGTAAAAAGGCAGAGGGGGCCCCCAACCAGGGCAAAAAGGCAGAAGGAGCCCCCAACCAGGGCAAAAAACAGGAGGGGTCCCCAGACCAGGGTAAAAAGGTAGAAGTTGTTCAGAATCAGAGCAAAAAGGTTGAGGGAACTCCCAACCAGGGCAAAAAGGCAGAGGGGGCCCAGAACCAAGGCAAAAAGGCAGAAGGGGGGCAGAACCAGGGTAAGAAGGCAGAGGGCACCTCCAACCAAGGTAAAAAGGCAGAGGGGGCTCCCAACCAGGGCAAGAAGGGAGAGGGGGCCCAAAATCAGGGCAAAAAGGCCGAAGGAACTCCCAACCAGGGCAAGAAGGGAGAGGGGGCTCCCAACCAGGGCAAAAAAGCAGAGGGGGCCCAGAATCAGGGTCAAAAGGTGGAGGGGGGCCAGAATCAGGGCAAAAAGGCAGAGGGGGCCCAGAATCAGGGCAAAAAGGCAGATGGGGCTCAGAACCAGGGCAAAAAGGCAGATGGGGCTCAGAACCAGGGCAAAAAGGCAGAGGGGAGCCAGAATCAGGGCAAAAAGGGAGAGGGGGCCCAGAATCAGGGTAAAAAGGCAGATTCAGTTGCTAATCAGGGCACAAAGGTGGAGGGTACTGCAAACCAAGGGAAAAAAGCAGATGGGCCCTCCAACCAAGGCAAGAAGGCAGAGGGAACCCCAAACCAGGGCAAAAAGTCAGAAGGGTCCCCCAACCAGGTCAAAAAAGTGGATGCATCTGCCAATCAGGGTAAAAAGGCAGAGTCAGCTCCTAACCAGGGCAAAAAGGCAGATACGGTTCAGAGCCAGGAGGCACCAAAGCAAGAGGCTCCTGCAAAGAAGAAGTCTGGTTCGAAGAAGAAAGGTGAGCCTGGTAAGTAGCTTTGATTTCTTTATGAACTTGGAGGAAAATGCTGTCTTTGAATAGCTTATGAATTTCCTTTGGGGAAGCCATCTTATCAGTTAGCTATTGCCACAACAAAGCTGCATAACAAACATTTTAGATTTCAGTGATTTATACCAGCAGTCATTTATTCTTGCTCATGCTTCTGCTGAATTGGCTAGAGGTACTGATCTGGGTGGGCCCTGTTGAGGTGGCTCTATTCACTCTGGGTTTGGCTCCTTTCTCTAAGTCTCTTCCACATGTGTTCATTCTGGGGCCCGGGCTGAGACTCCAAGGACTCTCAGGCAGAGGCCCTTCTCATGCTATGACAGAGCTATAAAAGGGCACATTTCAGACTAGCATCTTATTAGCTAGAGAAAGTCATGTGAGAGCCTGAGTCAGGGGACAGCAAGTCTTTCTTAACATACTAAGCGCCCAGTCAGTCACCAGTGACTGACACTATACTTCCCATCCAGAAGAAAACTGGCTGGGCGCTTAACGTGTTAAATATGTCTTTTGTGAGCCTGTTCTCTTGTGTACCTCACCTGGTATTTTAGCATAGCTTTATTCATTTCTATGTGTTGAGAGAATAATGGTAGGGTAATGTTTTCAGGGAACAGTTGTCTTTACCCCTCCAACCCCCTCACCCCAGTGTCCTGTCCTCCCTACCCCCGTTCCCGTTATGAATTTTAAATACTTTTATTGATTTCACTGAGGAAGAGAGAGAGAGAGAGAAACATCAGTGATGAGAGAGAATCATTGATCAGCTGCCTCCTGCATGCTGCCCCACTGGGGATCGAGCTCACAACTTGGGCATGTGCCCTTGATTGGAATCGAACTTAGGACCCTTCAGTCTGCAGGCCAACCCTTTGTCCACTGAGCCAAACCAGCTAAGGTTTGTCCCATTTATTTAACAGAGCATTTTATGTATGTACTAGAAGCCCAGTGCACGAAGATTTGTGTAAGAATAGGCCTTCCTTCTGGCTGCCAGCACCGCCTTTGCTCGAGCCCAGAGCCACTTTTTGGCTTCTTGTCTTGTTGTCAATTTGCATATTCCCTCCTTATTGGCTGTGGGTGCCACCATCTATGTGCGGAGTTATGGTCAATTTTTATATTCTGTCTTTATTAGATATGATAATATAATATAGAACATTAGTTTCCTGTTGTTTTAGTTCATATTAATAGGGAAATTGGGCCAATGGGTTTCTATTTCATGTTCATCACTCATTTGCTAGAATACTAGTAGTCTTATGTTTTCTTAGTTGATTTGGAAAATGAATTACATTTGTCTTGATCAGGAATCTTTTGTTGTTAATCCTCACCCTAGGATATTTTTTCATTGATTTTTAGAGAGAGTGGAAGGGAGGGGAGAGAAAAACATCCATGTAACAGAGATAAATCAATTGCTTGCTTCCTGCACACGCCCCAACCAGGGCTGGGGATTGAGCCTGCAACTGAGCTATGTGCCCCTGGCCTGGAATTGAACCTGAAATCCTCAGTTTCTAGGCCAGCCATGGATCCGGCCCGTTCGGCTGTTCTATCCGGCCCGAGGAGCCAAAAGAGCGGAGGGTTCTCTTGCTCTCCCCTCCGCTCCTTCACCAGCAGCCCAAGATGAGAGTGACAGCATGGTCAGGTTGCTTTTGTTCCGGCCCTCCGGTCCAGTTTAAGAACCCATTGTGGCCCTCAAGTCAAAAAGTTTGCCCACCCCTGCTCTAGGCTGATGCTCTGTCAATTGAGCTAAACAGCTAAGGCATTGATGAGGCATCTTATGAGGCCTGAAATGTTTGGACTTGTGCTGGGTGGCACAGGATCCTCGGGTTTTTATTTATTTTATTTTTTGGAACTTCTGTTTTTAGCTGGGTTTCCCTTTCTTGCACCTTAGTGAAGCTACATTACCTTTTCTCAGGCTTCTACCTCCAACTTCAGGGGCTGTGGGGGAGCCCATCCTCTGTGAGTGGCTTCGGGCTCCTGCTGAGGATCGGGGACCATAGGTCAGGTCCTTGAAAACCCAAGTGTCTCAGCCCTGCCAGCACAGGCTGGAGGGAGCACACACTGCCCTTGTTTAAGGTGGTTTTCCACCTGACCCAGCTACAAGCATTTGAGATTTGAAGACGGGTATGTTGCTTAGAACAGGCCTGTTTTCTGGCTTTCCAACATCAGGGGTGTTCAGATAGTGCTTCCTGTGTCCTGTGGTCATTATTACCACTTATAGCTTTTGACATCTGAGATAAGGCATGAAACAAAATGTGGTGATAATATAGAAAGGAAGACAAAATGGTCCTAATTTGCAAGTAATAGAGAACCTTATTAGAAGACTTAACTTTATGCCTATGGGAATCCACACAGCAGCTTGACTGAGGTGGTATAAAGGCAAAATTTGAAGAGGAAGGAAATACCGTGCTCAAGGAGAAGAAAGATTGGATATTATCTATAATAATAAAAGCCTAAGCAATCATCACAACCAAACAGATGACCAAACAGGCTGTGTGGAGTGACCGGGTCGGCAGGGAGGTTAGTGAGGGGCGACCAAACGACTGAACAACAGGCTGTGTGGGGAGAGCAGGCCGGCAGGGGGGCAGTTGGAGGGGACCAGATGACTGAGCAGTAGGCTGCATGGGGCAACCAGGCCGTGGGGGTAGTAAGGGGGAACAAAAGAGCAGGATGCATGGGGTGATCAGGCCTACAGAGACGGGGGTGGCAGTTGGGGGCACCCAAACGACTGAGTAGCAGGCTGTGTGGGGTGACCAGGCCAGCAGGGGGTTTAGTGAGGAGCAACCAAACAACTGAGCAGCAGGCTGTGTGGGGCTACTAGGCCGGCAGGGGGGTTAGTGAGGGGCAACCAGGCTGGTGGGCAGGAGGCAATTGGGGATGACCATGCCAGCAGAGAGGGCAGTAAAGGGTGACCAGGCCGGTGGAGGGTGGGCAGTTAGGGGTAACCAGGCTGGCAGGGGTGGCAGTAAGGGGTGACCAGGCCTGTTGAGGGGGGGAGCAGTTGAGGGCAACCAGGACAGCAGGGAGGGAGGGCAGTTAGGGGTGATCAGGCAGGCAGGCAGGTTAACAATTAGGAGCCAGTGGTCCCAGATTGTGAGAGGGATGTCCCACTGCTGGTTTAGGCCCGATTCCCTAAACCAGCAGTCGGACATCCCCTGAGGGGTCCTGGATTGGAGAGGGTGCAGGTTGGGCTGAGGGGAACCCTCCCCCCCCCTCGTGCACGAATTTCATGCACCAGGCCCCTAGTAGATAAAATGGTAGTTATTCCTAAGTTCTTTTAGGGATTTATTATTCCAGCCAAAATTTCAATGGAATATCTCCCCATCCCTCCCTTAATTTGACAAAACTATCCTAAAAGTCCCATCTGGAGGGGAAAAATAGATAAGAATATTGAATGGAATTGTAAGTGGCTTTTGGAAGGCCAGTTTTGTCTGATGTGTGAATGTATTCCATAGTCCCAAACTATCGTAATTACAAGTAGAGTGCTGACCCACATGGTGGGAGGCTATCACTCCAAGGTTGCAATATGGGCCTCTTGGACATACAAACAGCCACGTGGGACAGTCAGATATGACCTACATGAAAATAGCCATAAGGAACAATACATGTGGCTAATATAACACCTGAAAGGTGAAAGTTGAAAGCATGGGGAAATATTTTTGTGTTCTTATTTTTATTTGTATTATCCTCACCTGAGGGAGAAACATCGATTTGAGAAACATTGATCAGTTGCCTCCAGCACTCACCCAGACTGGGGACCAGACCCACAACCTGGGTATGTGCTCTGACTGGAAAGCAAAACCACAGCCTTTTGGTGTATAGGATGACTCTCCAATTAACCAAGTCCCACTGGCTCTTGTATTTTATTTTTTATTTCCCTGAATTTGCCGTGTGTGACTTGAGCCCTGTTTTTCCTGGGGTTGGTATGTAAAGTCACCTTCAGGCCCTCTGAGGTAAATGCAGATCACTCCCTGCCCCCACCTCCATAATCATGAAATCATGGTTTTTCACACTTGGCCTTGCAACTCTATCTCGTATATGGAGTTCAGTGTTCCAGAATTAATCTCACTCATATTAGAATCTGTAGCTGTGACTGTTGCCAAGTGAGAAGCAGACCACGTTCTTTTCACGCAGTTATACCGCATGTCCCTTGAGGCTCTGGTTAGCCCCACCTGCATGCTCTTGACCTTCTTACCCACAAGCTGGGGTTGAGCTTCTGTGTTAGTCCAGAGTTTTTCCACCTCCAGCCTCTCCAAGGCTATGCATGCCCTGGAGAAGGGAACTGGCTACAACTCTGGGTGGGCTGGCTGGCCTCGGGTGTCCAGAAACTCGAGGGCCTGGAGAGTAGCCGTGGTCGGGGAGAGGTAGCCTGATGACCATGGAGAGGTACTCGGGGAATAGGTTCCCGATCACTGGTGTGGAGCAGGCCAGGAAGGGATTTCTAACTCCAAATTGAGGAGACTGACTCAGGTGGAGGGAGGAGGGTTCCAGGGCCATGAGATTTTGACCATGGCCACCAAAGAACTAGAGTCTAGGGCTGTGTTGTCCACTATGGAAGCTGCTAGTCACATGGGGCTGTCCATGTAAAAGCCTTCAAGTCACTCAAAAGTAATAAAGTGAAAGATTCTGTTATACTAACCACATTCCAAATGTTCAATAATCACATGTGGCCAGCAGCTGCCCTTTTGGGCAGTGCAAATGAAGAACAACTCGGCATCAGCACAGTAGCTTCTTTTATTTTCAGCACTGCTCTAGACTGGAGTCATTAGGAGCGTGGTGGTCTCTTGGGTCACCTTACAGGTGACTATGAAAACAAACATATCTTTGCAACTCTCTATTGGTACCATGCAGTCCTTTCTGCTTTGTTCTGTCTGCCCTGCGTCTGGAGTGGGGTGGGGGTGAGCTCCCGTTGTCCTCCATTTCACAGTTAGATGTGACGAATGAGATCATAGAGGCTGCGGCTGGCCATGACACGTGACAGATCAATGGCAAATCCTGCCCCAGAACTGGGGTCCACCGGAGACAGGGTTGCTTTCTTAGTCATCATGAGGCCCTCGCTGACAGGTGCCCAGAGGGAAGCCCAGCAGATGTGGGGGTGGGCACAGGACACACTTCTGCAAGTCCCAACTTGCAACTTTTCCAGAACTTCTGATCTAATTTTCCTACAAGAGCAAATCAAGGCCATGTGACAGCTTTTACCATTTGTCCGTGGCTGGATTTGGCAGTGAACACTTGCCTTCCTAATCTTTGCTTTTTAAATTTTATTACTGTATAAATATGTGCTTCCAGGAAACACAGTTCAAGTAGTATAAAATCATAGAAGGTAAAAAGTTAGTGTTCCTTCCTGCTTCAGCCCATTTACAATCCACTTCCCAGGGGAGAGCCCTGGGGATCCTCTCATCACACCGAATGCACAGCTGGAGCCTACAGTGCACACAGCTTTGGACCTGGCTTTCTTTTCTTATAAGTGTACCGGTGACACCTTCCACAGGGCTGCCACTTTTCCATTGCATGAACGGGTCATGACTTAATTAAATGATGTTAAGTAGTGTTCAGTGTTATTGGGTTTTTGCTGCTAAAATTAATGCTGCAGTGATATATATATTGTGTATCTCTGTAGAAAGTAAGTTCCTAGATATGTGATTGCTACGTCAAAAGGTAGGTCCACTTTTAGGAAGACAGTACAGCATCATTCTTCAAACACATTTCACGATTTACCCTTGTTGCAGAGTGCAAGAGGACTATAAGTTTTTCCAGCATCCTCCAAATGATTTATTGCTCATGTGGTACTATGAAAATGGTGACATTTTTAGGGGAGCATCATAAACCCAGGTGTGGAACAAGGAGAAAATACTTGTTTATGAAACAAAAGGCATAGACTCTTGTTTCAATGTTTGGAAAAGAGGGAATTCATGGTACCAAAGAGAAAGTGCAAATATCCCAGAACTGAAGCTTCTAAGTGTTTGCAGTGCCGTGTGGCCTCTGCTGGCTCCTGATCACAACAGGGCCGAGGAGAGCCCGGCCACCCTCCCGGAGACATAGGTGTTTATAACCCCATGATGACCACATTGTCAGACACACACAGCCCATGTTGGAGAAAGAGGCCATCTTTGGGGGATAGGATTTTGGGTAAATCTTAATATCTTCACCCTTCTGCATTTCCCAGTTTTACTGTAACATGTAGGTATTATTTTATAAATAGAAAATAAAAAGTCCATTATTTGTTTGAGTCAAATAAATAGGACTTCATTGTACCAAGCAGAACCCCTGTCTTTTCAGTGCTGTGAGGCAGTGCAGCCCTGAGTATCCTCTGAGCAGCAGGAAGAAATCCTTGCTCTTTTAGCGGGGCCTGTGGAGGAAAGAAAGTGGCCAGTTTTTCTCATGCTTGTCCCAGCCATGGGTACCCAGTAAATGGTGGGTCCTGCATTTACAAACCTGGCAGTGTTTTGGGGGGCCTGGCAGCTGCATGTTGTGCCACGCCTTAGGGGCAGCTTCACCCTCTGCCAGAGCAGGTGGAAATGCAAATAGGATCATGTTACATAAACTAATAAATGTGGCAGGGGTCACCAGAGGTCAAGGGAGATGCGGAGAAATTTTCAGACCTACCAGAAAAACTTCAGGTGTCTGTAGCTTAGCAGGGACCTCATCTTCAACTGTGTAACTTGACAAGAACACCACCCCTTCCTTCCTCCAATTCTACCTCCCTTCCCCCCCTACTGTCCTTTGTGCTGTGGGCTCGCTATGTCTGTGGCCTAGTGCTGGTTCACACCACTGGGAACATGACACCATTAGGTGCATAGTTATGAAACTTCTCCATGAATGTATCCCCCTAAAATTCTGTTTTATAAGAACAGAAACCAAAGCTCACCTCTGTTTTTAAACTTCCCAGAAATCATGCAGCTAGCAAATGCTAGGGCAGGGATCAGAGCTGGAACTTCGGCCTCCATCTGTGCCCTCCCCTTAGGGCTGAGGCACAGACAGATGTGTACTGAGAGTAAGCTTCATACTCTTTCTTTTGAACTTTAAGTTTTTTGAGATCTGAATCTCGAGTTTCTGTGGGGCTTTGAGCCATTACTCACTTACTCTTAGTTCTTCAAATTCAACTCTTTTCTTTTTTAAAAAAGAACAAAAGTGTCTCCTCGGGAAGCAAACCAAGTATCAGTGTGGTACTGCCACATCTTAGAAAAGCTGTAGATGGCGTTCATGTTTCAGATACAGTTGAATTTTTTGAAAATTGAGGAGGAAATAGTCATGCAATTCATAGGATTTTTTTTAAACATTACATTAGACATCATTAAAATACAATTTTCCAGTTAAGATTACTTTTTCTCTAACCAAATAAAAAAGATTGATTCAAAGGCCCAAATAGCATTGCTCTTGACATTATTTGTACTTCATTCCAATGCATCTGGTCATGAGGGCAGACCAGTCCCTGCGAAGTGCTGGCTCTGTGGCCGAACTGGGCTTGGAGTCTGCGCAGGGCCAGCCACCCCTGGGATGCAGACTGATGAGGACTGCAGGGCCTGCAGCTGCTGCTGCTGATGCATTTGAGGGATCTTTCATCGAGGGCCCACAAGCCCAGGGAGACCCTTCTCTGTCAATGAATTGCCTTCTACGTAGTGGGGAGGCCAGCAGCAATGCGGGCCCAAGTTTCTCATTTATAGAGATGGATGCACCCGCCTGCCAGCTTCTGTGATTCAGGGAGATGCCCTCTGGACTAGGGGTCAGCAGGAGTCAGGGACTTGTCCATCTCTAAATGAGATGATGGCTTGTGTAGTGTTGGGTTTCAAGGAGTCTGGAGTTTGCCTCAGGTGATTGGGGATGTCAACCTAGAAGGCACCCTGAGGTTGGTGTCTGGCTTTCTGTTGGAAGGACAGAGCAGTGTTCGGATGCAGCAGTCATTTTGCCTGTATCTGTGTGTCTTCATCAGGCCTTCAGAATGATCTAGACATTCCCCTGAGGAATGAGTGTCTTTGCCATCGGAGTTCACCCCTAACCCCTAAAACCACACACCCCTGTGGCAGGTTTTGCTCTCGAGACCCTGAGTTGACACTTAGGCCTGTGTTCCAACAAGTTCTGCTTTCTGTACTCTTAGTCGTGGGCTTTTCCCTGATCTGCCTGCCTCCAGCCTTGTCTCACTATGTATCCTGGAATAATTTTTCTCAAATGCAAACCTTGCTCCCTTCTAGACGTTCTCCTTGCCTGTGGAATAAAATCTGGATTCCTGGGGCCTGTGAAGACTTGGACTTACCCTAGCCTCACGCCCTTGCTCTGACTAGTAAGGACCCTCAGAAGCCTCTCCTCTGCCCCCGTCCTGTGCTGCCCCCTTTGCTGAAGCCCCAGCTCTTGCCTTCTCCTTACTCGGCAGTGTTTGGCTCAAGCATCCTCTGTTTAAAAGTCTTTCTGGTGTTGCTGCCATAGTTGCTTCTGCAGTGACGCACAAAGTCCTGGATTCCTTCTGTGTGGCTCTGCTGCTACAGGTGTTCTGTATCTCTTCCACCTGTCTTAGCTGGCACTTTCACCCCAACTTACCAGGCCTAGCCTTCTATAGACTGCCGAGTACACATAGGTCCATACTTTGTGCATGAAGACCACCTGAGTCTGCCTGCCCTAGGGACTGCCAGGCATCTGCAACAACAGCTGGAGCCTATGGCAGGGCTGTGGTGTTAATCTCTCATTGATCACCAGCTGTCTCGAGCTCAGATGCAGTTCCTGGAGAGGTCCTGACGCCCTCCCTGTTGGTTGAGGAAGCTGAGCGTGAGCAGTGCCAGGAGTGGTCCAGTAACGGCCCACTCAAGGGGCTGATGCTGAAACAGTGCTGGGTTGTGGAACCCAATGGGTCCCCTTTGGCTGGAACCTGATGACTGGGAACCTGGTAACTATGCAAGCAGAGAGAAAAATTTCCCGAAGGACCCCAGTTGACAGAGATTCCTGTGTGCCTTTTTTGTAAGACAAATTTAATTTTAGGTGATTGAGCCTCCCATGTGGTCACAAAAGGGAGCTTAGTTTTGGAATTTGAAGTTATGCGCATTATCAGAACTGAGAGCCAAGGGAGGCACATGGCTCCTTGCTTGTATGTGCTGTTCCTTTAACCTCCTGAGTGAGAACAGTGGTACAAGGCAGGAGCCGGAGGGTCCACAGGCTCTGTGGTTCTCAGTCTGCAGGGGTCTTTTGGGCACCACTTTGGTATGACTTCCATTCCATTGGTGGGAGTAGGAGAAAGGGCAGAATTGCTTCAGCGACCCTGAGCTCTTCCCTAGGTGTGCTGCCCTGTTTCGGGAGGGTCTGGGTCTGTGGTTCTCCTGTGATGGGCTTGACGGTGTGGCCTTGTGGGTAGATTCGGCAGCGCTTTACCCTGTGCTAGGCATTGTTCAAACCCATTGCAGCGAGGCTATCCCCGTGTCACTGGTGAGGAAACAGGTAGAAAGAGGTGAAGCCACCTGTCCAGGGGGAGCAGGCAGGAAGGAGCAGGGCTGGAATTCAAGCCCAGGCCCCAAGGGGCCTTATTCTAACCATGGTTCCTGGCCCATGGATGGGTTTGTTCAGCTCCACAGTGGTTTTCTTTATCTGTTTTCATTGAGTTAGCTAAATGAAGGCTAGGAGATGGCATATGAAAATCTCCTCTCCAGCTCTCTAAATAAGCCCGCAGCTCTGAGGCTTCTGGTTCAGACCATGAGGTCCGTCACCTGGAGCTGAAGAACCATGCCCAAGGCCACCCCGCTCAGAAGAGGCTTCCCCGAGCCCAAGCCTGTCCCACCCCTGCCAGACAGGCGTCTGGAGTATTCCAGAGCAGTGGGATGCTGCCCCTCCACTCTGCTCTCCTGCTGCCTCATTCCTCCCCTAGGCCTCCCTGTCCTGTTCCTGGCACTTCAGACTCACCAAGGTAGGCGAAACATTAGCCGCAGGAGCAGGCTCTGAGTGAGCTGAACTCACGAGATTTCACTGCCTCATGGTCTTTATGAATGTGGTTTGACAGATCACTAGTAGATGTTGAATCTTTGATAAATTTATTTTAGTGCCTTAAGATTTCATATTACCAAGGATTATTTCTAGATTTTGGAGTATTTGCTGGAGTCAGGCATGATGTGCAAATATGTATTAACTCCTGATAGTATGCTGTTTGTTGATGGAGTCAGTGTGCCTATCTCCCAGTAACGGGTACCTCATCAAGGTGAGCTTAGCGCTGCTGATACGGCGAGAGGATCTGAAACCTGTAAATAAATGTGACTCCAACATATATCTAGAAGTTCTAGTTCCTTTTAATTTTACTTCTCTGATTTAGGAAGTAAATGGCACCATTTTTACTTAAAAGACTTAATGAAAAAAAATGTCAGGTTATTGCTTTCTAAAAATAATGTAAAAGATACTATATGTATGAGGATGGAGAAGGCCATGAAAGTTTCTGTGAGGGGAATGGGCAGGGGAGAATTAAGTGTTACTGTTTTGCAGTTTTACTTGTTAAACATTTTTATTATTTTATTGTTTATTATTATAGCTAATAATACAATTACATTATAAAGTTTTATTGGAGATGTATTAGAGTGACACTCAGAAATGGTTTATGGACTGGGTGTCTTAGAGTCCATGTCTCCTAGACCTTCAGGAGGGGTTGCACATTGTGGAGACCACTGGGGGGATTGATGCCTGTGAAGGAAATATTTCACAGGGAAGTGTAGCTGCATTACCTTGATGTCCCCTTCACCCCAGCAGTGCACTCGGGGCCTTAGGAGTCTAGAAGGAAGGTCTTCAAGGAGAGCCTTCAAGAGAGGCCCAAGCCACTGGTCTGAGGCCCCTGTGGGGATGGAGGCTGCCAGGATTTCAGTAGGGAGTGCTTTGGGGGTCCCCAGGGCTAGAAAGGAGCAAACTGGCCTGTCTGGTAGAAATAGTGTGAGTCACATGTGTACACCACGTATGGAGTTTAAACCTTCCTAGTAGTCACATTTAAAAAGGCAAACAAGAAGTATTTCATTTTAATGAGGTATTTTATTTAACCCAGTTTACCCAAAACATATAATTATAGCATACAATCAATATAAAAAATTATAACAGGTATTTAACTGTTTTATATGAAATATTTGAAAATTCATGGTGTACCCCTACTTGGTTGGTGGCCAATGTACCAGACAGTACAGGAGTAGACCTTCCTGAATGAGGACAGGAAATGTCTGTGTGGTGTTTGGTTTCAGAGAGGCTGGCCTGCCCAGTTTTGCTTCAGGGGTATCTGTGAAACGAGTGGTCCTCTCCTTTGGGAAAACACTGGCAGTAAACACCCATCTACAGGCTGAGGGGGGAAAGCAGGAAGCCCGTAAACTAAAAGGCTAACAGTGGGGTTTTCTCCCAATAGTGAACTGGAGAGTGGTTTTTATTTTCTTTTGGTCTAGCTATACTCAATTTTTTTTCTGGTGTTCATAAGTTACCATTAAAATTATTCCTTATTTTATATATATTTCAATGAATAGGCAGAAGGTTGAAGGGCACATGCTTCCTCTTCCCCTACCCCCAACCCATTTTCATGGCACCCTTGAGCTCTTAGGCCTTTAATGTCACCATGGTTATTTCTAATCTGAAGGTTCACCAAGGTAAGAGGCTCTAAAATGAAGGTGCTCATAGCAACCAGCTTGTCTACATCCCACATATTCCTTATTAAGGTATCATGCTAAATGCTTTGACTTGTGATGAAAATATTATGATAAGCCAGAGAATTTGGGGTTGCTATAGAAACCTCATTCGTTGTCCTCAGGGTGGGCTTAGCTGAAGGGGCCACACAGGTCAGCCTGTTTTCTTTATGTCAGCTCATTTTTGGCCCTGTCAATCAGGGGAAGGTTTGAGCCTCAGCATAAGGAATTGCCTGGGCATTTCAGGCAGGGCTCTTGCTAATGGATCATCTTGGTTCATCCCTTTTTGCTTTGAGAGTCTTCAATGGGAGCAGTATTTTGGGGGGAGTGTAGTATCAGGAGTGTTTCAGAAGTGACCGTTGGTTTTTGGCAAATGTCTCTGTCTCCTCCAGATGTCACTAATGGACTGAGGCATGGGCAGGCCCTTCTGCAAAAACCTAGCTCAGCCTTCCCTCCTAAAACATCCCTAAGCTTCATCTAGGGGGAACGGGAAATTGTGTTTGAACCTGACTGTGTGGGAGCAGCCCCCTTTTCCTTGGGACCTCAGAGCAACCTTGGAGACATGGGCCTTCCCATGCTTTTCCCATTGGGTGTGGCTGTGGGCTATTTTGTTTGTGTTGAGTGATGGGCTCACTGGTCAATCAGGACCTGCAGGGCCATAGGGCTCGGTCGTGCAAGGGGTGAGCCTTGCTAGGCTGTTTTAGAAAAAATGAAAGAATTCTATCTGAGAAAGAAGGAAAAAAGCACCTTTGCTTTGATTAATTCTGCTCATTTTGATGATAAGTATTTCCCCCAACCTAGGAAAACTCCACCTTTCTTTACTTGGTGTCTTCTCCATCGGCTGTCTTTAGACACCCAGGAAGCATGTGCAGGGCCCTCAGTTTATTTCATTTCTGAATGCAGATGGCCCCCAACTGACAATGGTTCCACAGTCTTTCAACTTTGCAGTGATTTGAAAGTGATACATACAATAAATTGCATGAGATAGTCAACACTTTATTTTTTTAAATATTTTTATTTCAGAGCAGAAGGGGGGGGGAGGGGAAGAGAGAGAAACATCATTGATTGATCGGCTGCCTCCTGGACACCCCACATTGGGGATTGAGCCCACAACCTGGGTGAGTGTCCTGACCAGGATTCAAACTGTGACCTGGTTCATAAGTCGAAACTCAACCACTGAGCCATGCTGGCCGGGCCATAGTCAACACTGTATTATAAAACTAGAAGCCCAATGCACAAAGATTCATGCTAGAATGGGCTTTCCTTTCCCTGGATGCCAGCAGCTCCTTTCCACTCCTGCCCAGTCCCTTTCTGCTCAGGCTCCAGAGCTGCCTCTTTCCACTCTGGCCACGCCTTTGCACGCTGCCCAGAGGCCCTGAGAGACCGGGGGTGTGGCAGAACTGCCCCCTTCACTTGGTGCCTGTGTATGCAAATTAACCACCATCTTTGTTGGGTTGATTTGCATATCACTCCTGATTGGCTGGTGGTGTAGTGGAGGTACGGTCAGTTTACATGTTTGTCTATTAGGTAAGATAGGTTCTGTGCTCCATGACTTTGGAGCTAATATAAGTGTTCAGAACACATTTAAGGTCAGCTAGGCTAAGCTGTTCAGTAAGTTAGGTGTATAAATGCATTTTGACTTCTAATGTTTTCAACTTATGATGAGTTTGTTGGAACTTAAGTTGAGAAGCCACACCCCAGGCAGCTGGACAGAATATTTGGCTTTTACTGGCCTTTACTGCTTCAGGGTGTGACTGACTTGGTTGCTCATGTCTGAGTGTAAGTCCTTCTCTCTGCACAGGGTCCCTGGACACCGACAGTCCTCTCTGCCTCCCGTACAAGACGCTGGTCTCCACAGTTGGAAACATGGTGTTCAGCGAGGGTGAGGCCCAGCGGCTAATTGAGATCCTGTCTGAGAAGGCTGGTGTCATTCAGGACACCTGGCATAAGGTGGGCCCACATTCTCCTTCCCCCGTTTAGTGGCCTCTGCAGCTAGCCTAGGTGGTTTTGCTTCCCCCACTCCCTCTCAGGGACCTGTGAATTGTAGTGGCTACTTGTTCCTTGCCAAGCTGCACAGGGAACAGCCTCCACTCACTTTCTTGGCAGAATCCTGCTGCCCTTTTCCAAGCAGAGGCTGTATGAATCACCCTGCAGATCCTTCAGCTTCAGCTACAGCCCAGCTGTGGCTGGGCCACTGAAACTTAAAGAGCTGGGGCAGCACTCTGAGTTCTAGGGGGCTAGGGGTGCAACATTGGAGCGGGGGCCCAGCTGGTTTGTGGCCAGGGCTCTGGGTGCAGGAAGGAATATGTGTAGGGACACACTGAGTGAGGAAACCTTGTGATGGGCCCAGAAGCACCTTCCCTCCTGCTGTTGGGGGCCAGGTCAGATGCTTCACCCACCCTCTGGTACCTTGGTGAATGAGCTGTCACCAGGAAGCGCTGCATGGCACATAGTTATTTGTTCCTTCATCAGAGTTGGAATTGTAGGTAATTTTGTTGGAGAATTTTGTGGCAACTTGGTGGTTAGAGAGAGATGTTGGGGGTGCCGTAAAAGATCAGTGGGGTTCTTCCACTCCTGGCCCTTGCTGGCTGTGATGTGTCATGCAGTCACAGGGAGCTGCTCGCTCAGTGTGAATAGAGAGGGGGGTGTGTGTGGAAGGAGGTTTCCTGGCTGTGAGTGGGCTGGAGAAGGTCAGGATGACCTCGCTTCTCCAAGGAGAGAGGTCTGAACTCCACTCAGGCTACTGTCCCAGAATACACTTCCCCTCCCATGGCTTCTGTGCCTCAGCCAGGGATCTACGGACTTCTTGCACACATAAACTAAGGGCTAGGCACTCAACAGGAAACAGTGGCCACTGCCCGCAGTGGAGAGGCCCTGGTCTCTATTGACCCAAGTTAATGGGAAACGCTGTGCTCCTGAAAACTACCTCAAAGATCCAGTGCTTTTGCCAAACAGCTTTAAGCACGAGGGTTCTTGAGGCCCTACAGACTGGGTGTCTAAGCGGGGAGTAGGAATAGAGGGAAGGGGACCCTTTCCTCAGAAATGTCTGGAGTCAGGGTGGAACCTGCTTATCTTGAAGCTCCTGCTCCCACTTCATCAGGATACTGGGCCAGAATCTGCTGGGTTGGGGGGACAAACCAAGTGTGTCTGTACCCTCTGTTAACTGGGCTCTGTGGATATTTCTAGGCCACTCAGAAGGGCGACCCTGTGGCGATTCTGAAACGCCAGCTGGAAGAGAAGGAAAAGCTGCTGGCCACAGAGCAGGAAGACGCGGCTGTTGCCAAGAGCAAACTGAGGGAACTCAATAAGGTATGGCCCAGCGCATGCCCCATCCGGAGAGCACCTGGGCTGCAGCAGCGCTGCCCCTGGGACATGGGGTTGCCTCCCTACTCTAGCTCTGCTTGGGGCTGCCGATGTGACTGCCCCTCGAACCAATGTGCACTGTGACTGTGGGAGCCTGGGGCCAGCCTGTACCCCCTGCAGGGCTCCGTGGAGTGGCGGCTTCCTTCTCAGGACTAGGAACGCAGAGTTGTTAAGTAGTGTGGGATGGAGTCATTGGCCTGTTCCACAGTTATGGGCCATCGTTTCAAGGTCTGCATCGTGAACAGGAGGATGGGTGCAGTTGACCTACAATTGTTTTCATGGGGCAGAGGGGGCTGCTTTTCTCCCTTTTCTGCTGTCTGTGGAACAATCCTAGGGAAAGCCTGGCTCCTGTGTGACGTTTGTACTCAGTGAACAGCAGTAGCATGAGTCAGGACACATGCACAGGGGCTGCTCTCCCTGTCAGAACTCACTGAGGCTTCTCCCTCTCCCTCTGAGGAGAAAGTTCTGATGTCCCAGTCCATGGGCTAAGTCAGGGGTGGGCAAACTTTTTGACTCGAGGGCCACAATGGGTTCTTAAACTGGACCGGAGGGCCAGAACAAAAGCAACCTGACCATGCTGGCAATCTCATTTTGGGCTGCTGGTGAAGGAGCGGAGGGAAGAGCAAGAGAACCCTCTGCTCTTTTGGCTCCGCGGGCCGGATTTGGCCAGTGGGCCATAGTTTGCCCACGGCTGGGCTAGGTTTTGCCAGCACAGTGCTGAGCATTGCCCTCTCCCTCTCCCTGCTCTCTGCCTCCTCCAACATCGCAACAGGTGCAGGGGATGGGCCTGCGGGTGCCCCACAGTGTCTAGGCTTCAGCCCCTCGGGCACCTTCCATCTGCTCATTTGAGAAGGCTCAGAAGTGAAGCAGCCTGAGTTTCTGTCCTCAATTGGAGGGATGTGGCTTTGAGGGATGTGGCATAGTTTGTTCGGTGGGGAAGGGTGGGAAAGGCAGGAGTAGAAGAGGGGCCTTTGGTTGGTTACTCTTGGCTAATGCTCTGGCCAGAGAAGGTGGGGAAAATGCAGGTCTCTGGCCTTCACTAGAGCTTGTTAGCTTCTGCTTAGGGCAGAGGCGTGGGGGACTCAATATGTGGCCTTCACACAAGTCCATCTTGTGTTGTTGGTTAAATGTAGGGTGGCTGGAGCCATTTGCTCTGGGCTAAAGAGCTGACTGCACATGTCTCTTCCTGTTAGACATGACATAGTATGCCCTAGGCCCGTGGTCGGCAAACTACGGCTCGCGAGCCACATACAGCTCTTTGGCCCATTGAGTATGGCTCTTCCACAAAATTCCACGGCCTGGGAGAGTCTATTTTGAAGAGGTGGCGTTAGAAGAAGTTTAAGTTTAAAAAAATCGGCTCTCAAAAAATATTTCAATCATTGTTCTATTTACTAATGAGTTGGCGGACCACTGCCCTAGGCCAGGAGCATTTACACCATGGAAGCGGGCCAGCTCTACAAATCAGAGGTCTTTCTCTAAGAGCCAGCCAACCAGCACACCATTGGTTAAGACTCTATGGTTTAGGGGATCTAGTCTTCCATACCTTCTTACTGGGCAAACTGGGAAATGCCTGTGAAAATTTGTTGATACCCCCAAAGTAAGTTTCAGGTGAGAGAAAAAAAGGAGTGAGTGTCACACAGCTGGCTGGCCCGGGGTTGCCTGGCTAGTTCCTTGTGTCTACTGCCTTGAATTTAGGAAGGGCTGCAGGTATGATGAGTGAATAAGTGCAACCTCTGACAGTGATGCTGGCCTCTCTTCCCCACTGCTGGTGACTCCGGCCACTGTGGGCCAGTGAACCATGCAGAAGGAGGCCCCTCAGACACTGCCCCTTGTGCTGGGCCACTTACTGCTCTCACTCAGTGGTGGCTGCTTCACGAGATTGCCAAAACCACATAGCAGCTTACCTACAGATGCTCTCTTCCGTTCTATTATATGTGTAGCCCTCCCCTGATAGATCTCCCTGGCAGCCAGCTGCAGGGGCCTGTGAGATACGCAGGGGTGCGGCCCTTGGTTTCATTATCCTCCAGGAATCCAGGCCTTGGCTCCTAGGCGAGGAGATGTCTGAGGTGCATCCAGCCCTCCCTGCAGCTGCAGCCCAAGGAGATCCTCTCAGGCTCTCAAGTGCCTACCTGGTCCTGCGAGGCACTCTTTATGCTCTGCCATTAGCCTCGAATACTCTTCCCTGCTGAACTGGCTGGGCATTTTTTCCCTATCCCTGAAGACTCAATTGGCTTCCCCTCGGGAATCCTTCCATAGCCCCCAGTTTCTTGTCTCAGCACAGAGGTTGCCATCAGTCATGTGCCGTTGTATCTGTGCTTGGTGACTCTGACCCACTTGCTTGACTCAGCCTAGCAGGCCGCCTGTCAGCAAGTGGCTGCTGAGGCCTGGGGCCAGCTGAGAAGACACAGCCTCTGATGGCTTTGGCTGGTCATCTTTCCTCCCTGTGCTTCTGGAATCCATGGACATCAGGTTCCTGCATTTCTCTGTTGAGATTTCAAGACAGAGCTGATATGTTGATTTCATTTTTGTCGTGTCTTCTAGCCCAGGACCATGAGACAAGTTATATGAGAAACTAAATTTTGGAAAATGTGAAATTTCTCCTCTCATGAGGATCTGGCTCCCTCCACGTGTTTTCATTCTCCTTGTGGATTGTTCTCTGTGACAGACCCATGCTTTACAAATGGGTGAAGTCTCAGCAGAGCTGGGCTCAAGGATCATTTCAGGCACCAGCTGCAGGAGCTAACAATCATAGGCACCCTTGACCTCTGCCCTAGCCTTCTGACAGTCTTCTGGCCTGTACCTGGGTTTGAGGAGCCATGCATGGCTTTGGTGCAGCCCTCAGGAAAACCATCTTTCTAGCTGTTGTTTTCTTAGGCACCAGGTGCCCTGTCGTGGGGTCTGTCCGGAGTTAAAGCACTGGACTAGACCCCAGCCTGTGTTCTTTCAGTCTGGGAGATCGGGGCCTACGTCATGCAGTCAAGAGAACCCTCGGGGAGGTGTGCTCCCAGGGATGGAGTGGGAGGTATTCTTGGTGACAGACCCTTTTGATGGAGCTACCTGCTGTCCATGTCTCACCAGGCTTTGGAAGCTCACACCAAGCAGGGCCCACTCTTGGACTGAGAGCAAAGTGCCTTTTCGGAGCCAGCAGTGCTTGTGCTGGTGCCAAGCCTCCTCTCCCAGCCCAGTCCAAGAAAACTGGCTCCAGTCCTCCGGTCCCCAGCACCACTGGGGATGCATTTCAGGAAAATGAATCTGACCTTTGCAACTGAATTTAGAATTTGGCAAGCAAGAGGAATCCTGGGATTCTGAGGTCTTAGGAGAAAACAAAGCCGAGGAGGGCTAAACAAATGCCCTGAGGAAAAGGTGGCCTTTCTCTGCCCTTTAAAAAAGCCCAGAGGCTAAAGGCAGGGAAATCCCATTAGATTCTGCTGGCCTAGGGATTCCAGCTAGATGCCGGAATTGCATGATTCCTGCCCAGAGGAGGGTGACTGTCCCTGGACAGATGCTCAGGGCCAGCCTCTGGTGTCCATTAGTTGTGGACAGCAGAGGTGGGCGGAGGATGATCCAATGTGGCTGCAACACCTGCTGCTGGTGTGGCTATGGGCACTCCAGGGTCTCTCTGAGCTTTGGTTTCTTCCAAGCCTGGATCCTATACTAGAAGGCATCTTCATGTTGATCCATGTTGCTAGTGTGTGAAGTTTTGCTGGGGGAGCTGGCTGGGTCATGTGTATTAGAGGAAGCGTGGTGGAACTATGAGTTACCACAAAGTTGCCCTGCCCTGCTTTAGAGGTGCCGGGCTAGCCAGAGGAGTGGGGCAACTTTTTGTTCCTCCCACTTTCTGGGACCCTTGTGGACTCACATCCTGTATTCACTGTGGCATCCAACACTGCCTAGAGCAAACATTCCCCCATGGAGGATTGAGTAGCTGCCCACACAGACCGGGCCCTCCAGGAGTGGGGCTAATCCCCAAGCCATGATAGGATGGGCAGTGTCCCCACCCCAGCCATCAAACTTGGAGCCTGTCAGTCCAGGTTTGTAGAGGTAGGTGTTCTGGGGCCTGGATGTCAGGGACCATGCCAACTGGAGTGTTGTAATCCCAGCGGAGCTGAACAAGTGCCCCTGGAGAGCCTAGGAAGAGAATACTGTTTACTCAGCTCTTGCTGGTGTCCATATCCATCGTGGCCAAGGCCTGACCTCCAGCCCTTAGCTGGTCAAGCCAGCAGGGTTTCCTGGTAACCTCTAGTCTCCTGCTTGCTGTCTGCAGTGGCTGGCGTGGATCTGCCAGAACTCAGGAGACGGGGCCTTGTGCTCTGTTTCGGAAGCTCCTCTGAGCCCTGGCCCCAGGGTTCTGATGCTCTGGGTTCTGATGACCTCAGTTCTATCTGATAAGTCCTGCCCCTGCTTAACTGGCTCTCTGCTTTCTCCAGGAATTGGCGGCAGAAAAGGCAAAGGCAGCAGCTGGAGAGGCCAAGGTGAAAAAGCAGCTGGTGGCCAAAGATCAGGAGATGACAGCCGTGCAGGCCCGAATGCAGGCCAGCTACCGGGATCACATGAAGGAGGTGCAAGAGCTACAGGGCAAGGTGAGCAGTGGTGTAGGCCCAAGGAGGGCTGGAGTGGTCACAAAGGGCAGTTGAGGGTGCCCTCGGGGGCGGGTGTATGGGTGGGTCTATAGAATCTGATTTGTTTTTGAGGGAAACAACTGTTTTTATCTGGCCAGATAGTGGCGGCCAGCCTACATTGTATATTTAATGATACGAACTCGGAAAATGTAACATACATTTTAAAGAGCTTTTTTTTAAAAAAAAAAAAAATATTTTATTGATATTTCACAGAGAAGAAGGGAGAGAGATAGAGAGCTAGAAACGTCAATGAGAGAGAAACATCAACCAGCTGCCTCTTGCACACCTCCTACCGGGGATGTGCCCGCAACCACTGTACATGCCCCTGACCGGAATTGAACCCGGGACCTTTCAGTCCGCAGACCGACGCTCTACCACTGAGCCAAACCGGTTTCGGCTAAAGAGCTTTTTGAAAATAGTCTGGTCCCAAGTGGCTAGTCCTATGTCCTGTCTCCTGGGTGCCTGTGGGTCTAGTTCTCAGCCTCCATGTGATCCTAGAGTAAAGCTGGTTTTCTTTTCCACTTGCGATTGGAAAGATCACCTAAAGCAAAAGGCTCTGAATGGGGCCAGGGGAAGCGTGTCCAGTCAGAGCACTGGACCTCATCTTCTCAAACCGGTGCTCTGCTCCTGGTGGAACACAGGACCAGAGGCAGGATCCCAGGCTTCCTGGGTAGTTTAGGCTGTGACCATGGCTATGTCCTTTGTCTCAGACCTCAGGCAGAGAGTGTGGAGCATGTCTGGTACTCTGGGCGGACACTTTGCTGCCTGGAGGCCTCAGAGGAGAGAGGAGGTGTGTGGTTGGGGGGGGGGGGGGGTCACTCTTGGCTCTGAGCTTCTGATGCTAGAGCTGTTCAGTTTCCAGACTCTTGTTCTTAGGGGTCCTGCCCACCTCATGTGGGGCAGCAAGCCCTTGGGGGTTTTGTCTGCAGGCTTGTTATCTCACTAATCTGGCTCTGAAGTCAGCTCCCTGTAAGGCCAAGCAGCACTGATACCCATCCATGGTTTTAGGTCCGGACACTGCAGGAACAACTGGAGAATGGCCCCAACACACAGCTGGCCCGCCTGCAGCAGGAGAATTCCATTCTGAGGGACGCCTTGAACCAAGCCACGAGCCAGGTGGAAAGCAAGTAAGTTCAGTGCTCCCAGTTGGACTTGGCAACAGCACGGCCCAGAGGACCTCCGGAGCTGGGAAGGGTCCCCGAGCCTTCTGCAAGGCTGCAGCAAGTGCACTCTAGGTTCTTACTGGATCTGGGACTGCTGGGCACTTCTGCACCTCCCCATTTGAGTCTCCATCCTCATGCTCCTTCTCTTACCTGGTTCTGAGCAGCTGAGCCCTTCCAACACATGGCTGGCAACCTCTCCTGTCGTCAGGCTGCAGGGAGGGGTGAGCCCTGTGATCAAGTGCCCCTCAGGTCTTGGCTGGTGCCAACATCTGCTTTCCTGGACGAGCAGATACTATTTCCATGTCTTATCTTTTCAACATCCTGATTTGAGGCTTTTAAAAACTCCTGATTGTGACTTAGAGTATCAAGGCTGAGTGGATTGTCCAAGATCAGAGTTTGATGTGGTGTAGGGACCTGCTGTGGCGTGAACACTGATTCTCCACTGGGAATGAGATCTGTGCTGGAGGGACATTTGTTTTTGCATTAGTGACAAGTACTGCTTCACAGCACACCAACCTGGCCTGTTTAGCAGAATTCTTGATCTCCGCGTTGCCTAATGGGGTGGAAGTGCTGGCAAGTGGGCAACCTCAATGGGAAATGCAGAGCCTCAACCATGTTCTTGGAGAAAAGCCCCTGCATTTTCTTTTGATTCACTTTCTTTGCCTCCTCTTGGCCTGAAGCATCCCAAAGGGACTTTCTGGAGATCTGCGTTGCCCCCAGAGCATCTCCTTTTGCCAAGAGGAGAGCTGACTTGGGCAGAGCCCGGTCACCTTCAGTGGGAGTTTTAGCTGTAAGTCCAGGGGACAACGTTGGCCCAGGATCTAGATCAGGGAAGCAAATCAGTGCCTGCAGGTCTGTTTTCCTGGTGGGCCTCCTAGCATGGAGTGAGAACCAAAGACTACCCTCCCCAGACCAGTTTCTTCTCTCTGGAGGACCCTTCTGGGTGTGGACGCATCTCATCTCCACCCTGGCCCATCAGCGGGTTGGAGGTTTGTGTCAGGTTCTTCTTGGCAGCCACAGCTGAAGGTGAACATGGGATGGAAGAGCACTCTGGCGTCCCGTCGTGTAGAGTTTGCTGTGGCCTGTCTCGTGGAGAAAGCTCCAAAGCATGGAGACCTGTGGTCTTGAGGAGGCAGCTGCTAACACTGTCAATTTGTGGGAGATCTGCCCATGTGTATGGGTATTCCCAGGCCCCTCCCTAGCTGCATAGCAGCCTCAAGGAGCTGCCCACCCAGCCTTCCACCCTCATCCAGGTCCTGGATTCTAGTGGTTCCCGTGGGCTCTCCAGTCTTGGATATTTTTAAAAATATATATACATATTATTGATTTTTTACAGAAAGGAAGGGAGAGGGATAGAGAGTTAGAAACACCGATGAGAGAGAAATATCTATCAGCTGCCTCCTGCACACCCCCTACTGGGGATGTGCCCGCAACCAAGGTACATGCCCTTGATCAGAATCAAACCTGGGACCCTTGAGTCTGCAGGTTGATGCTCTGTCCATTGAGCCAAACCGGCTAGGTCTCCAGTCTTGGATTTTGGTGCTGTAAAACTTGAGCTGATGGCCCACAGAGGGCTTTCAATGGCCTCCCTAGCTCAGATGAGGAAACCCAAGTCCAGAGATGGGACTCTCTCACCCCCAGCAGCAGATAGAGCTGGTGTTGGCCAGGTTTCCTGCCTCCCAGGCTTGTGGACAGTCTTGTCTGGTGCTGTCCCTTGGCGGGGCCATCGGTCCTGTCTTGAGGTGTCAAGTGAAGGAGGCCGGCATGCTGGTTACCTCTTCACACTAGGGAAGGCAGGTGTTGAGTTGCCCCTTTTTCCCTGTCAATCACGTATCCTTTCCTCCCTCCTGAACTTCTCCCTGGTCCTAAGAGCCACCTTGTATGAAGTGTTGAGAGCTCTGTTCTGTGAAGGGCCTCAGCCTCCCGCTCCAGGTGGCCTCCAGTGAAACCGGACTCCCATGGGCTGCTGCCCCCTGCCCTGCAGGGTCCAGGCAAGGCAGCCTGCATCCCAGGGCTTGTTTGGATCCTGGCTGGTAATGAGGGAAAATGTTCTTACCTTTTTCTATCTGAATCCCCAGATCTCTGGAAGGGGTGCCTATGGGATCTTTCAGTGCATATTTTGCTCTTCTCGCTGGTCCACACACCATGCTGGTAAAACCCCACCTGTCTGATAATGCAGGAGGGGCTAATAATAGTTCCAAGATTCAGGCAGCTACTTAAGAAAGAGCAGGTGGCCCGGAGGGAGGGCTCATATCACGGTCCCAGTCAGCCAGGGCCAGCTCTCAGGGCTGGCAAGAGCTGACTCGAGCCCTCTTCTCTCTGTCAGTTGGGGACTGGTGACTGTCTTGTAGGCAGAACGCGGAGCTGGCCAAGCTCCGGCAGGAGCTCGGCAAGGTGAGCAAGGAGCTGGTGGAGAAGTCGGAGGTGGCTCGGCAAGAGGAGCAGCAGCGGAAGGCTCTGGAGGCCAAAGCAACTGCCTTTGAGAAGCAGGTCCTGCAGCTACAGGTGAGTCAGAGCGGCAGCCACTCCAGTGCATTGTTTACCACCAAGCCTGGCACTGGAGCAGGGACGGGCAGGGCTGCCCAGCCACACAGAGCCCTTCCGGCCATGGCTGACAGCTGGAGACTCAGGCAGGATGGGAGCTGGAACCGTCAACCTTGGCCTTGTGAGTAATAGTGATAGCTTCCTAGCTTCAGATGGTTGCTTTCTATGGGCTACACATTGTTCTAAGCACTTTACAAGCATTAACTTAGCTGATTCTTATTGTAACCCTGTGAGGTAGTTCTATTACTATCTGGAATTTACCCATAGAGAAATTCAAGGCATGGAGAAGTTAAGCAACTACCCCAAGTTCACACAGAGGCAAGATTTCAACCTCTGCGTCTAGCCTCAGAGCTGTTTGTTTCTCCATACTTTCTGCCACCTCTGGTACCACAGCTCTGGTCATAGCCATCCAGACTAACGTCAGCAGCCTCTGGCTTCAAGGTTGGGGGAGGGTTCTTCCTTCTCAGCCTCTAGATGTGGCCTGGAAGCTCTGATTTCCCTGGAGGATGCCCTTTCACAAGAGGAAGGAAGATTGTCAGTCCCCCTGTTCCCAAAGTGCCCCGGGGCAACATCTAGTGTGCCCCCCGCTCCCCTTGCTGGCCTGTTTCGGGGCAGGGTGTCAGACAGAGTGTGGGCAGCCTGGACATCGTGTCTGCTTTTCATTGAACTTTTCTGTGTAACAAGGAAGTCCTGCCATCTTGGAGGGCATTGGGTCCACTTTCTGCCCAGTCATTAAAACTAGGCAGTAGCATGTGGGGCATTGGGGCTGTCTTGTGAAAGGGACTGGAATGACACACACAATTTTAAGACTGATGTTTATGTGAGTACAAAAGACTAAAAAGGCATATGGACAAATCAACAGGTTTGGGTTGTTCAGGTGAAATCAAGTAGGTAACTGGTGGTTGCTGAACTTCATGTAAAGCAGGTCCACCAGGGGTCGGCAAACTCATTAGTCAACAGTACAACGATTGAAATTTCTTTTGAGAGCCTAATTTTTTAAACTTAAACTTCTTCTAATGCCACTTCTTCAAAATAGACTCACCCAGGTTGTGTTATTTTGTGGAAGAGCCACACTCAAGGGGCCAAAGAGCCGCATGTGGCTCGCAAGCCAAGTTTACCGACCGTGGACCCAGACGAATGAAACCAGAGCCACCTGGGCTGTGATTATCTTAAAGGCTCCCAGATGGTCTGGTGCTATCACCACCGATCTAGTGACCAGGGTGTTGCCATTCCACATGCCATTTCTAAGGATCCTCAGTGAGCCCCAAACTCTGAGCAGCTCCTGCCCTTTCAGGCCTCAGGCACTATCCAGCCTTGGGCCACACTAGGGGGTCCATTCTTGACACCAGAGATTCTGGGAGTGGCTGGCCACTGGTGGTGAGGGAGACCAGGGCATGGAATTGACATTGGGGCCCTTAGTGTCTCCTGTGGGCTTCCCCATCTGTAATATAAGCATGACAGAAGTACCTGTCTTGGGTGGCTCAGGATTAACCATGTGGCACATACACAGTGCCTAGAACAGTGCCTTGCACAGAAAAAGAGCTCAGTAAATGCAATCTGTACAAAGGCCCCCTCAGGAAACCTCCACATTAGCCTGGGGGTTTCCGTTGTAGGAAGCATCTCTCTGTGTCATGCTAAAATGAAAATGGGTTTTTTTCTTTTTTCACCTGAGGGTCCTTCACCCTGAGCCAGCTCTTCAAGGGCTCGGCTTTACCCAGTGGATGAACTAACTTGAAAAATTCAGGCGGGTTTTATAAAGGTCATCAGGGTGGATGGGAGGTTGTTCTGCGTGACCTCAGAGCCAGCTGAGGGTCTGATCGCCCTTCTGTATCCTCATGGCTCTTTTCCCTCTGCCCACTCCCCAGGCATCTCACAAGGAGAATGAGGAGGCCCTGCAGAAGCGTCTGGATGAGGTCAGCCGGGAGCTCTGCCGCTCCCAGACCAGCCATGCCACTCTCCGGGCAGATGCTGAGAAGGCCCAGCAGCAGCAGCAGCAGCTGGCTGGTGAGGGCGAGGCTTGGCTTGGAGGCCCAGGCGGGGTGGTTAGGGTCTGTGCAGGGGCCAGAACCATAAAGAGAGCCAGCCCTGTTAGTATGTGAGGCAGGGATTGTGCCCTGTCAGGGACAGATGAGGTGCAGGGGTGAGGCTCACCCATGGGAGAGTTGCATTGGGCTGGAGTTAGTGAGGGGTGGAGGTTATAAAGGCAGGGTGTGGGGAGGATGGGCCGGGGGAGGGTAGCCTTTAAGGCTTGGGTGATGGCTGAAGGTGCTGCCGTCTCCAGCCTTGTTTGCTGTGGGGGAGCCGAGGCTCCTGAGGACATTGCTGGCTTTCTCAGCTGACTTCTGCTGGACCTTCTGGCTCTCCCGGCTCAGTTAGCTCAAGAGGTCAGGTTTGGAAGGTGGGTTTATGGTCTCCCTGTGCTCACAGGTCTGCTTCACAATCAGGAGGGGATGGCAAAGTCAGGGGCACCCAAAGCCCCTAGAGAAAGAAGACAGACAATGTCAGCGACAGCTCCATGGTCACTTGCTCAGTATTTCCTGAGCGACTGCCATGGGCTGAACATGCCGTGGGTCCCCAGGGCATGGCCAGGGGTGAAGCAGTGGGCATCTGCGCAATGTTCCAGCAGGAGAGACAGACATAGGTAGATAGACACATGTCGACAGGGTCAGACATTCTGTGCTCTACAGATTTCAAATGGACAGCCTGACCTAGAGCAGGATTGGCGGCTGTTTCTCTGAAGAGCCAGATAGTAAATATTTTGGGTTCTGTAGGCCAGATGGTATCTGTCACAACTGCTCAGCTTTGCTGCCATAGTGTAGAGCAGCTCCAGACATCATATAAACAGACAGGTCTCGCTAGGTTTCAATAAAGCTTTATTTATAAAAATGGGTGGTGCCTGGTCTTTGCTGACCCATCCTCTCATCGCCAGGTGTGGCTTTAGAATCGGCAGTTGGGGAAGGGGGCAGGTGTTTAAGCTGAGATACAGAGAATGGAAGGAAGGGGTAGAATGGTAAGCAAAGGACTCCTGCAAATGGGAACTTGAACTTAGCCTGTACAAGAAGTAGAAGGTCAGCGAGTAACTGAAGCAAGAAAGCAAGTGGGCAATGTGGGGCGAGATGGGTGACCTGTCCTGTGAAGAGTTTGGGTATAGTGTCCAGTGATGGAAGGGTTTGCCATCCCCAAACACTGAAGAGAGTTTGGGGATGGCATGGTCCCATTTGCACTTCTGGATGCTTGGATGCTGGGTTGAGAACGGACTGGAAGGGCAAGAGTGGTCCAGGGGACCAGGAAAAAGGCTTTTGCAGTCATTCAGGCCAAAAGGAAATAGTGCTGGGCCCCGTCACAGAGGTGCTTGTGAGGCAAGGATGGACTTGGCAGACAGTGGATGTAGAGTCCGTAGGCCTGGAAGAGGAGAGAGAGAGGTGGGAGCCCGGGAAAGCAGAGCAACCTGGATGGGGAGGTTGGAGCGCTGGATTTGAGTTGCCTAAGCAGAGCTTCGTTTGAAAGTGTCAGGCAGCTATGAGACCAGAGCTTTGGGACTTTGCAGAGTCATAGACATGCGGATGACACTTAGAACCATGGGACTTACCTGAGATCATCAACGAAGGACACCCCAGAAGACCTCTACCCTTAGTCTCAGCTAATATGAGCCAGTCTCATAGAGAACCAATTTTTATTATTAAATTGGTTCTCTATGAGACTGGCTCATATTAGCAACTGAAATCCATTTTAGATTTTCATTTTCCCACAAGTGCTCTGAGGGCATTTTATTCTATCCTAGCGAGTCCTCGAGAACAAAGCCAAGGTGTGACTTTCTTCAATAGCTAACGAGATGCCCAGGGGTCAGAAGTAAGTCTTAAACCCCAGACACACAGAAGAGGCAAGGAGTTCTCGGTGCCTGTGTGCTGAGGGGCAGGCATGGTGTTCAGCCTGGGCATTTGCTGCCCCTGACCTGCCCTTGCTCCCCTTCTGGCCCAGAGCTGCACAGCAAGTTACAGTCCTTCGAGGCGGAGGTGAAGAGCAAGTGCGAGGAGCTGAGTGGTCTACATGGGCAGCTCAAGGAGTCCAGGGCAGAAAATGCACAGCTCACAGAGAGAATCCGGTCCATCGAAGCCCTGCTGGAGGCAGGCCAGGCCCGGGATGCCCAGGTCAGCTGGCACTTCCTTCCTGGGGCTGACAGGAGGGGAGGGAGAATGCCATCAAGTTCTGAACTCGACCTGGACACCACCACCACCACCACCACTGTGTGGAGTGTTGAGAGCAAATCCCCTCCCCCACCACTAGTTGCCAAGTGAAGTGAGACTCACAGTGACTAAGGAGCTCTCTGTCTCTCATTCCAGGCCAGCCAAGTGGAGGCAGACCAGCAGCAGGCACGGTAAGTGGAGGGGGCGGGGGAGGGCTGCAGCCTCAGCACAGGGTGCCCCAGGACCCTGGGGGCTGGGGCCATCAGTGGGGCACATAGCTCCCCTGGAAAGAGCCCCTTTCAGAGGCCCCTGCCTTTCTCCATTCTTCAGTGACAGGAGCGGCCTAGTCAGGAAAGAAGGCAGCCTTGCAAATAGCTCCTTGCCTTCTCTCAAGGAGCAATACTGATCTGTGTAGAGAGTGCCGGGTGCCTCCTGCCATCTACCCATCTCTCCATTGGGAGGAGCTAGTTGGTTGACAGTTCTCTGTCTACAGACTTTAGAGACTTAAGTCATATTGTATTTGTTTAGGTTTTTGCTGTTGTATTTTTAAAAATATATTTATGTATTTTTGGTTGATTTCAGAGAGGAAGGGAGAGGGGGAGAGAGAGAAACATCCATAATGAGAGAGAAAAATGGATCGGCTGCCTCCTGCATGCCCCCTACTGGGGATCAAGCCCACAACCCGGCACGTGCCCTTGACTGGAATTGAACCCAGAATCTTTCGGTCTGCACGCTGCACTGAGCCACTCCAGCTGGGGCATTTGCTGTTATATTTTAAGGTCAGATTCTGGTCATGGAACGAATTTCTAGGGTACTTTAGTCATAGTACAAATGGGGGTCATTCCTGTTCTTTGCATCATGTATATGTATTTGGCAGAAAAAAATTTTTTAACTTCCTTCTTAGACATGTTATTGGAAGTTGTATCTAGGCCAGGCCATTCTGTTCTGGGGTGGAATTGAGATATCTAGCCCCGTACGGCCTAGAACTCGGACAGTGGTCTGCTGAGTCTTCTTCCTCAGGGCCTTGTTCTTTTGGGGACACTCCTGGAGGCAGGCTGTTGCATAATGCCGCTGTGAGGGTGTGAGGGGTCCCATGTAGGAGTTTGGAGGGTGGTGTCAAGATGCAGTGGGCCTGAAACCAGCATCTAAGAAGTCAACAACTGTCTTTAAGGCCAGATGCAAACTGTATTTGGAATTAAAATATGAGGTGGTTGGTTCATAGTGGATGTTCAATCCCAGATAGAGAGGTTGGGGCAACCAGCATGCTTGTCATATGCTGGAATTGTGGCTGCTCCTAATATGCATTAGAATAGTGGTTATCGAAGTGTTTTTGGTAGTTGCCCACAATAAGAAGTACAAATCGCTATCTCCCTCCCCTCCTCCCCCGTGGACCTGGCAGCCCTCCTCTGGCAGGAGGTCCTTGGTGAGGCTTCTTTTTTTTTAATTCTCACCTGAGGGTGTTTTTTCCATTGTTTATCAGAGAGAGTAAAAGAATGAGGGAGGAGAGAGAGAGAGAGACATTGATGTGTTAGAGATAATTAATTGGTTGCCTCCTGCGCGCGGGCGCGCGCGCGCGCGCGCGCGCACACACACACACACACACACACCCATGGGGACCAAGGATTGCTCTTATCCAGGAATCGACCTGGTGACCCTTCAGTGCATGGTGTGGGTTGACACTCCAACCACGGAGAAACACCAGCCAGGCCCAGTTCTAAATCTTAATGCACAAGATGACATATCCAAGAGTCCATTTGAAGCCCATTCCTTGGAACAGCTAGTACAGTTAGTGTCAGCCTTTCACTTTCTAGACGATGGGGTTGGACAAAGCCCCCCGGGCCGTTGCATCTGGAAGAAGGGTGAAAGATGAGGCCTCCATCTTGCCAGCCCTGGTGTCTGGGGCCGCACCAAGGGCACAGACTGCAGGAGGAGTCCTTGGGGCCCACAGAATTAGGTTTTGGACAAAGGATGGTCCCACTGTGCGCAGTCAGCTGCCAGGAATAGTGGTGTGTGCTGCGTCTCTGGGTGTGCAGGCGCCACATGAACCTATAGCTCAGATGCCAGTGGAGAAGGGCCAGCTGGCAAATTCGGTGGGGACGGAGCAGGACCAGGTTGACCAAGAGCCATGTAACCAGGCAGTGGGCTTGGTTCATTAGAGGAAAGGCTTCTCTGAAAGCCCTACTGTCATGGCCTGTCCCTGCTCTGGCCCCCGTGGCTGCTCTGACCCCTGTGGTCTCTGTGGCCATAGTCATTAAGTGGGACTCCTGTGGCCTCTGAGGCCTGCACCCTGGTCCCTGGGCACATAGGATGAGTGAGGGGACCGGGTGGCAGTTTGGTCTTTCCCAAAAGTTTGTGCCCTGGGGAAGTCGGGAGTGGGCGGTGCTCCTGGCTAGGGTGGGCACCCAGGCAGAGGAAGGGTCCCTCCCGAGACAAGACTGTGTGCCCTCGGAGCCCACTGTGACCCCACTATTTCCTTTCAGCCTCAAGGAATTAGAGTCCCAGGTATCATGTCTGGAAAAGGAGGCCACCGAGCTCAAGGAGGCGGTTGAGCAGCAGAAAGTGAAGAACAATGTGAGTATTGGGCGTGTGCATGCGGAAGAGGGACGGGGCCAGCAGCCTCTTTACATGCCCTTGTGTACTCACTGCTCAAAGCCCGCCTTTGGGGTCCATCAGAGTCCCAGGGCAGACTCCCATTCAGCTTGGGTCATGTGTCCTGAGACAAAACCCCCATGAGGACAGAGATGTGCTGATTGGCCACTTTGCTGGGGTCACATGGTCAGTCATCTTGAGGCCAGTGTCAGGAAAAGGGGATGTGGCAGTTCCCTCTACTATGTTGTGTGTATGTGGGGGGGGGGGGGGGGAGGGAAGGGGGGACACTGACGGGTAGTGAGCAGAGGATCCTTGGCTGTATCTTCCTCACCCGGCTGCCCACGCACCGCCCCTCGCAGAGCCTGTTTCGGGTAGCCCTGTCTGCTCTCCCCAGAGGTTCTCCCTGTACCTCCATGCGCCTGGCTTGGCCAGAGCCAGCCAAGGGGTCGGTGCTTACTGTTTGATGACAGGAACCTCTTTTGTCTTAGGAGCCAGGCTGGCCCTCCCTCCTCCAGAATAGCATCTCCCTGAAAAGATGCCTACCCTCCTCACGCCCTGCGCCACAGCCCCCCATAGTGGGCTATAGCACCCTGGCCTGTGTTTCTGCCCCAGAGAAGCCCATGGGCATGGCCCCGGGGGAAGGGCACTTGTCCCTCTGCAGGCCCCTGTGGGGTCCAGAGCAGGGTCGGAGGCTCTGCCTGCTGAGACCCCTGAGGCGCGCCTAGGGGACGGGGATGGGTGACTGCTGCCCCCTGGCTGCTGACTGCTCCCATCTCCCCTCAGGACCTCCGAGAGAAGAACTGGAAGGCGATGGAGGCCCTGGCCTCATCGGAGAAAGCCTTCGAAGAGAAGCTGTGCTCCCTGACCCAGGCCAAGGTCAGTGCCGCCTTACACAAGCCTGACGGGAAGACCCGATCAGCAGCTCCTGCGGCGTTTAGCCAGCCGCAAAACTCACAGCCGTGGCCCTGGCATCTCAGAGACCCACGCCCGGTCCTCCCCAAGGGCAGCCCATGGCCCGGCTCCCGCGTCTGCCTCCCCTCCCCTCCCTCCTTGAGCTCACCCTAAGATAACAGGTGTAAATGTTCCTTTGGCTGCCTTTTCTCACCTGGGCTCTTTGCTATCAGGCAGAGATGGGCCGTGGAGGCCGTGAGCTCAGCATTGGGCCGTCTTTGACACGTTGATATTTTGACTGATCTTGCTACTTTCTCGGGCCCTCTGAGGTCCTGGTGCAGTAGGTTCTGTGGTTGCCCTCTGCAGTAAGTCACAGAGGGGAAAGGCATCTTTGGCAGTAGTTAGGCCTTGAAGTCCACGTTGGCCCTGGTTCTGCGCCACCCGGGTTGGGGAGAAGGCAGGCATCTTAGTGTCCGGGCCCTCACGTCACTTGTGAAGCTCTGGGCTGGGACAGTGCCGAGGCTCCGGCCGGCATGGCCTGCAGCAGCAGCAGCAGCAAGTGGAGGCCTCGCCCATCGGTCTCATGTTTGCCATTTTCAGGGCCTTCGCAGTGGCTTCGTGAACCTTCGGGAAGCCTCTGAGACGAGGGAGGTGGAGGGCTGGCCTTGGGTCCATTGTGGCAGCTGTGCCTACACTCCCCTGGGGGACCGGAGAGCCTGCCTGGCCTCTGTGTGGCAAATGCAGAACCGATGACTAGAGATGTCATTCGATTTGCTTGTGGCCACGAAGTCAGATAAAGACAAGAGCTGGGCTCTGGCTTCGAACTCCCACGACTGGGGGCCTGAGTGGTGGTCATGAGGTTGGGGTCTGTGGCAGGCATTGTCTCTGGGCACTGGTGAGGCAAAAAGGGTCTGCTTCTAAGACTTCCAGACCAGGTGGGTGCCTTGGGCCAGCTGGTGCCTGTGGGCCGTCCTCCATGTGCACGTTGCAGAGCACCAGTCACAGCTCTCACCCAGGCGGCGCCCTAGTGCTGCCCCTGGGGCCCACCTGCTGTGCTTATTAGAAAAACTGTTTTAGCCAGAAATCTCCTGTGGCCACCTCCCTCTCCCCCCCCCCCCCCCCCCCCCCCAGTGTGCAGAGAGGGGATGTTATCTGTCTCCAGGGGGCGCTGCTGTCCTAGGTTTTGCTTTATAGCTACTTTGGTCCTTTATGCTTTGAAGAGGAGCCTCAAGGAGGGCCACTGGGGCCGCTGATGGAGTGCGGCATGGCCCAGGCATACGGCAAAGTGGGAATACTGATTCCCCCCCCCCCCCCTCCACTGCTGCCAGGTGTCCCGCCACCCCTGCCAGCAGTAGCTCCTAACTTTGGTGGCTACTGGGTGATACATCTCTTTGCCTCCTTGTCACCTCCCACAGCAGCTCGGACCCCACCCTCCCCTTAGTGTTTACCCCCCTCCCCTCCTCCCCGAAAGAGACAGTTGATTTAGCCTGAGCATCTGCGGAGAGGTGCTGGGTTAACCCATATCTGCCACATGGGCCAGCCTGCTCTCTCCCTTTATTAGAGCTGAATCTGTTTAAAATAGAGCAGGTTAAACTGCCCCTTCAATCAACCCCATGAAGCTGCTCACCTTCTTTGACCCTCCTCCCTCCCCTTTCTGGGGTGGAAACCCTAGCATCTATGGGGACACCCCCCACCCTCGCGCCCCGGGAGTTACCCTAAACCTTCATGTCTGAGAATCGCCTTCCCCCTGCAGGAGGAATCTGAAAAGCAGCTCACGCTGACTGAGGCACAGACCAAGGAGGCACTGCTGGCTCTGCTCCCAGCACTTTCCAACTCTGCCCACCAGGTAGAGGGGGGGGCTGCTCCCTCAGACCCCACTGCTCATCAAGAATGTTACTGAGCCCCCTTTGCACATTCTCATTGCAGAATTACACCGAGTGGCTCCAAGAACTCAAAGAGAAAGGCCCGGAGCTGCTGAAGCAGCCGCCAGTGAACACAGAGCCGCCCTCGGTAAGCATGGCACACAGGCCCCCGTGGGGCTGCCCCTTGCTTTCCTGTCTGCAGGAAGGGAGGAGTTTTGGTTTCTTCAGGCCTCGGGAGAAACCTCTGCTTGGCTAAGCAGACCCTGTACTGCCCTGTGCCCTTAGGACCTGGCCTCCAAGCTGAGGGAGGCCGAGGAGACCCAGAGCAGCCTGCAGGCCGAGTGTGACCAGTACCGCACCATCCTGGCAGAGACGGTAAGGCACGAGGGCGGGGCCTCTGGCGAGGCTTTTGGCTGGGTGCCCGCCAAGGGGCTTCCAGGAAAGAGCTTTCTGGGCCTGCAGGGCATGAGGCAGGTGGTAAGGAAAGAGCTCTGGGTTCAGATGCACTCAGTGGGACTTTGGGCAAGTCACTGCCCAGTCTGGCCCCATTTCATTGGCTGAATGGTAAAAGGGATGAGGAAGGCACCCAGCTCTTCATGACTCCTAAGCTGTGGTGAGGGCAGGGATGAAGGTTTGGGGTGCTCTCAGGGGACAGAAAGACTTGGTCAAAACAAGAACGGTCTTGGAAGGGAAAGGAAGGCGGGACCATTTGGCTGACAGCTGCCTTAAAGCTGTGGCCTCGGGCCCCTCCCGTGTTCCTCATGCTGGGCCACTGAGGTTGCAAGGGTGGCAGACTCAGCTGAGATAAGATGAGGCCTGTGGGTCACAGCCTCATTCCCATGCGTGGCCCACAGCCTTTGTTCACACCTGCCAGAGGTCCCCCCTCCCGGACTGTGGCCCACCTTGTTCCTCATGTGACGCTGACTGACCAAGTCAGAGCAGGGCCACACTGGAAGTCAGGCAGTCATCACGGAGGGACTGAGGGACAGGAAGACTCAGCGGTGTTTCCGAGGGGTGGGCCTCCAGAGAGAGGGCCCCGCCTCACTGCCTGTCCCCCCAGGAGGGTATGCTCAGACACCTGCAGAAGAGTGTGGAGGAGGAGGAGCAGGTGTGGAAGGCCAGAGTCAGCACCACGGAGGAGGAGCTCCAAAAGGTACAAAGTCCTATGCCTCTCGCCATGGCCCAGTGACGCGAGCATTGCTCCAGGTGTACCCCTTCCTAGGAATCCAAACATAACTTACTTAAGAAAGACAGCTGGGTCAGAGTTCCATAAAATCCAGGGGGAAAGCCTATGGCATCATTTGGGAGACAGGAGTCACATTTGCTGGGTTTTGGTGATGCCATATTTATAGGCAACTGCAGAATGACAGGTATGTCCTCACCCTCAAGGAGACCACCCTTCCACCTGCTCACCTCCAGGAAGAGGCTGTGGGGTCAGAGTGTGCGGGCACCACAGGGCTTCCTGAGAGATGGGGCTCAAGTTTGACACATGCCTTCCCCTTGCCTTGTAGTCACAGGTCACGGTGAAACATCTTGAGGAGATTGTAGAGAAGCTAAAAGGAGAACTTGAAAGTTCAGATCAGGTGCGTATGGAGAGTTAGAGGGCTACTTTCCTTATTACTGAGAAGCGTTATTATGAGGCTACCTTAGTTATTTCCTCTGTGGATCACGTGTCTTAAGAGTGGCCAGGGCAGTGGTCGGCAAACTCATTAGTCAGCAGAGCCAAATGTCAACAGTGCAACGATTGGAATTTCTTTTGAGAACCAAATTTTTTAAATTTAAACTTCTAGCGTCACTTCTTCATAATAGATTCGCTCAGGCCATGGTATTTTGTGGAAGAGCCGCACTCAAGGGGCCAAAAAGCCACATGTGGCTCACGAGCCGAAGTTTGCAGACCACGGGGCTAGGGGATCTTATCAACCCTGCTTTTCCTTAATGAGGGCCTTTTACTGCCTGAGCTGTTTGAGACCACATGGGCCGTTTGCAGAATGCCCAGCCCTGGTGAGCAGTGGCTTCTGCAGTGGCCTTCGGAGTCGTGGGAGGTGGGCACACTGCTGTCGGGAGACATACTGTCAGCCCTGGCTATGAAGAGGTGCTCCTGGTACCCACCCAGCAAGTCCTCTCCCTAACTGCTGAGGGCTGAGAACACAGACCCAGGGGTACTGGCGCTTAGGAACAATTTTTAGGAAGGGGTTCTGTTGCCATAGACTTGACTTGTTTCTGCCTGGCTTTGATTGGCTCCATAGTCATTGGGCTGTGGAGGTCTCCCTTAGCCCTTATCTCAGGGCCAGCCATCTGTCTGTCGCCCATCACCCTGTTCCCCCGTGGCTGACTCTTGGCCTCTGACATGTGCATGTGCATGTCCAGGTGAGGGAGCACACCTCGCATCTGGAGGCCGAGCTGGAGAAGCACATGGCAGCCGCTAGCGCCGAGTGCCAGAACTATGCGCAGGAGGTGGCAGGGGTGAGTCTCCCAGGGTCCCGGCCTGCCCAGAGGCTCCGCCTCAGCAACTCTCATTTATAGGAGCGCAAAGCCCAGTTCTCCAGCTTTGCTCTAGGGCAGCCGTGGGCAAACTACAGCCTGAGGGCCGGATTCAGCCCGTTCGGCTGTTCTATCTGGCCCGCGGAGCCGAAAGAGCAGAGGGTTCTCTTGCTCTCCCCTCGGCTCCTTCACCAGCAGCCCAAGATGAGAGTGCCAGCATGGTCAGGTTGCTTTTGTTCCGGCCCTCCGGTCCAGTTTAAGAACCCATTGTGGCCCTCGAGTCAAAAAGTTTGCCCACCCCTGCTCTAAGTCCTGGGCCGACAGGGCAGGGGTGAGCTGGGATGGTTGAGAATTCTCCACCTGACTTCGTGACACCATTCTGGGGGAAATGGATTTCATTCTGATACTGTTTTCTGATTTCTGAAGCAGAAAGAGCAAACCTGGCACCCTAATTCTGGTTTGATCTCAAACTTTTGGCCTTATTTTGCGCAACAGTCCATAAACATTTGCAAAAGCTCTAGACAAGATGGACTGTGAATGCCGGCTTTTCTTTAGTCTTCAGAAAGGAAACAGGAGCTGCTGGCGGCCTGGGAGCCCACATGCTCTCTGCCCTGCATGCTCTTAAGGGTCTGGGTTACAGCGATGTAGCAGATTGTATTTAGGTGTTAACTCACAGGTGCTGCTTTCTCTTCTCTATCCTTTGCCCCCATCACCTGGATCTGTTTTACTTCTCAAGTTGAGGCAACTTTTATTAGAATCTCAATCTCAGCTGGATGCTGCCAAGAGTGAAGCCCAGAAACAGAGCGATGAGCTTGCCCTGGTGAGTGAACATGGGGTGGGACAGCAGCGTGAGATGTGGAGGGTGTGTGTGTGTGTGTGTGTGTGTGTATGTGTGTGTATGATTAATTTCCAGTCCCACTTGTACATCCTGTCAAAGGTGATGGGGCCACATGCACCAGTTTGGTGTTTGGGCCAGGCTTGGATTGGGCTGTGCTTAAGGGGCTCCTTGCACATTTGCTCAGACCTCTAAGCTGGGCCTGTGGCTACTGGGACCGGTGTGCTCAGGCCCCACTTCCCATGTCTCCTGGGTCAGGGCGGGGTGTTCAGGGAGGTCTTCCCCTGAGTCCAGTGCTACCTGGAGCTTCTGGGCTTGGCTTGTTTGCCCCCAGGGCTATCAGCACAGGCCTTGCCGTCTGTGGGACTTTGGACCTCTCTCACTGCAGCAGAGGCCGAGACCAGTTCTGCCCAGCCCGTGGCTGGGAGGCCTGCTCTGCCACTGGCAGTCGAAGAGACTTGCAGAGCCCTCTGTATGCCCTTGGCTTCTGGGCCCTCCCAGTTTTTAGTGTTGGTGTCTGGTCACAGTCCCCACTCCCTGTCAGTTAGCCCAGCCTTAAAGGGGCAAACCCACTGGTCCCGATACCAGCTCCAGAGTTGGGGCTGCAAATAGCAGCCTGAAAGGTCATAGGCATATGGTGTTATCTGCACAGTCATTTTAATAATTCTGAACCAGTTGACAGAAATTGGGAGATGTTGAACACAAATGGATGTGTCTGGGTTTCTGTGAGGGGACCAGTCTCATGCATGGGCTGCCATTCCCACAGCAGCATCTGCTGAGCTTGCAGCCGTGCATGGTGCACATGCTCCTGACTCCCTGGGGCCTTCCCTGGTATTGTTGCACCAAAGAATGGGTGTCATCCAGACTGGGTCACCGCCTGAGCCCAAGGGCCACTTCCTAAAGCAAGATCTGGGTGATAGGCTCCCGGGCACTGCCAGGCTGGGGGCATGTTGGAGCAGACGTCCCCGAGTGCTCATCATCAGTGCAGGCAGTTTGGCTTCTGTCTGTAGGGGTTGTTGGGAGGAAAGGAAGCCAGGGAGCAGGGCCCACACTCGGGGTGTCTGAGACCACCCATGTCTCCTAGAGAGCTTGGCCAAGGGCCCATCCAGTCCCCTTAACTGGAACCTTGATCTGAGCTTCATGGGTGATGCTGCTGTTGTTGCCTTTTCAGATCTGAGCTCAATGGTCTGAGGGCTTGGGGATCACTAATGTGTCATTTAGTGGAGCTCAGGGGTTCGGGAACCTTATAGAAAAGTGTTCTCTTGTAATCTCTTCTAGACCCCATAAAGGGCTCTGAACAGTGATCTATTTCTAGAAGGAATCCAGGACCTGGGCAGTATGCTGAGTCTGCCAGCACCTTACTCCCTTTTGAGTTCCTCCACTGTGTGTGCCTTGCGTCCACCAGGGGTCACCTTGCTCCCGGGAGGGTTTTGTGCCTGCTGGTCTTGGAGCAGAACACGTGGGCCAGGCCAGCCCAGGCCCCTCATTGGTTACAGGTCACAGTAACCAAACCAAGTGCCCTGAGGGGCTTTGGCTGTTGAGAGCATCTGTGGCCCTCCCAGGGTGGGGGGTCTGTATGTGTGTGCAAGGTAGGCGTGCGTCCGGCTGGGCCTTTGCACAAACCCACCCCTCCCTGTTTCAGGTCAGGCAGCAGTTGAGTGAGATGAAGAGCCACGTAGAGGATGGTGACGTAGCTGGGTCTCCAGAGGCCCCCCCAGCAGAGCAGGACCCTGTCGAGGTTAGGGCGGTGAGCTGGTCCTCAGATGTTTGTCACTAACCACCCCCGGGCTCCTCCACCCGTTGGCGTGCAGGGACAGTAGGCCTCAATTCTGGCTAAACACTCACTACTTGCAGCCTCCACTGCCTGCCCCCCACCCTTCTGCCCCGATACTGGGAGTGGGTCACCCAGGCCTGAGGAAGCTGCAGAGCAGGTGAAGGGCAGGGCAGGTGTCCAGGTGGGGTGTTAGAGGCTTGATCCTAACAACATGTGCAGAGGGGGAAGGAAGAGGGAGGAGGGGAAGCCAGGCCTGTGATTAGGGTCTGATCTCTCACTGTGGCCCTTGCTGAGGCATCACTAGCAGGGTGCTTGCTCTCCAACTTTTAACCCAAGTAGGTGCTGCCAAGAGCCCTCTCCAGAGGCAGGAGCCTATCACCAGAGTGGCAGTGGGCTGGTTGCTGGATGGGGAGATCGCTTGGGACAGGGCTTGCCCAGTGACTCTGAGGCATCCTTGTCCGTGGCCTCATTAAAGGTCAGCAGAGGTCCCACCAGCTTCTCCCTTCAGCCACATCGGCTTTTGTGCCCCAGAGGCTGAGGCACCATGTCCCTGTGAGGGAGAGCTTTGCAATCACCGTGGTTGGCTGGCTGGTGGGAAAGGCCACTCCAGCTGGGCAGAGGCAGGGAGAGGCAGCAATACTAGAAGCAGCTAGAAGGTGGAGCCTCCAGGTCTCAACCTTCCCAGGAGCCCTGGGCTCCCAAGAGGGTCCTTCACCAGGTTCCCAAAGGATGTTTGGGGTGTTTCCACGCAGCTGAAGACACAGTTGGAGCGGACAGAAGCCATCCTGGAGGACGAGCAGACGCAGCGGCAGAAGCTCACAGCTGAGTTTGAGGAGGTGAGGCCCCGCCCGGGGTCCTGGGCCGTCAGCTGTGTTGGGAATGGTGGAGGGATCTACCCTTGGGGCTGTTGCGGTGCAGTTGGTCACCTGCCTCATGTCCAGAGGCTGGAACTGTTGTCCCATCATGCTGGGTGCCCTTCCATCTCAAGTGGGCTAGTTGAGGGTTTGTGAGGTGACTCCTCAGCCCCATGCCATAAGCCCTCTCTCTGCCCCTTCTCTGCCAAGGCTCAGAATGCAGCGTGCCGGCTACAGGAGGAATTGGAGAAGCTCCGTGCCAGCGCCTTGGACTCAGCAGATGCAGAGGCAGTCACACAGTTGAAGGTAGAAGGGCATCCCTTGAGCAGAGCCAGCTCTGGGCACTGGCTTCCATTGTCACCACCTGGAGCAGGAATGGAGGAGCCATCCTGTGGCCCCTTGGGCAGATGCAGCCTAATTTGGTGGTTGGGGGGGGGGGGGTAGTCCCTAAACTTTCAGTGTCATATACGCCAGCCACTAGTCACTGTGACTATTTAAATTTATTAAGTTTAAAGTTCAGTTCCTCAGTCACAGTGGCCATATTGCACGTGTTTAGCAGCCACCATATCTGTCCTGTGCACATCAGAACATACCACCGTCACAGCTGGCAGTGCTGGTAGATAGGCACAGGCCTGATAGTAATCTGTCAGCTCCCAATCATCACTGCCAGTCTGGTGAGCAGAAGACAGCATCCTCCTGCCTCCCCAATGTGCAGGCTGATCCCCTTCCACCCTCTGATCCATAGGAGAGACTAGAAAAAGAGAAGAAGTTAACGAGTGACCTGGGACGTGCAGCCACCAAATTACAGGGGCTTTTGAAGACAACCCAGGAGCAGCTGGCAAAGGAGAAAGAAACAGTGAAGATATTGCAGGAGCAGCTGGACAAATCAGTGAGTGTTCTGGCCATACAGGGCTACGGGCTCTCAGGGGCTGGACCTGGGGCAGAGGTGTGGGAACAGACTTCTGAAGGTAGCATCAGGATGTGCAGCACCCATGGGTCTCTTTGGTGAGAAGCAGTCTGTAACACTCTAATTCTAATTCTCTCTTAATTTTCACACACACACACACACACACACTGCCAGCCTAAGGCCTGTAGGATCAAGGTCCCCACCCAAACTTGGAACTCTCAGGTCCCCCAAACCCTGAGGCATTTCTGCCAGCCCCAGGAGTCAGCTCTGGTTCTCCGATGTGCTGGGTATTTTCCGATGGGCATGGAGGCTTAACCCAGGGGAACTGGAGGTCCCTAGGAGTTGGAGTGAGTCTTTTTGGTTCCTTGGCCCTAATGTCACCCTCCCTCTTCCCTTTGTTCACAGGACGATGGTAGCAGCTCAAAGGAAGGCACCTCTGTCTGAGTCTCCTCTGTGGAAAAAGAAGTTACTGTTCAACTTACCAAAATGCCTTATACATTCCTTAAAAATACACAAACCAACACAGCGTTATCCAGGCCCAACTCCAGTGGCTCTGAGAGAAGCCATTAGAGACAGTCTCTTAGAACCACAGAAGTAGATCTTCCAGAACCCCCATTTGTAAAAGAACCTGTCACATTCGATAAACACTATTCCCCAGGACGAGCCCTGGACCACCACAGAGCAGACACCAAAGCCCTTATCAGCTGTGACAGACCCCGGGAGTGTGCTGGGGAGGCCGGGACCTCTGGCTGTCTGTATGTCGAGATCAGTGCAATTGTTTTGTCTTTCATTGGGTCGGGGGCCGGGAGGTGGGCAGACCAGGTGGTGAGTCTCAGATGCTGTGGCACAGACTGGAGGGACCCAGCCCAGCCAGGCAGCAGCCCCTCACCCCTGGAGAAGTTGCCAACCAGAACTGATATGTGACCTCCTGGATGTTATGTCATTAAAACCAACATTGTTGCCCGGCACTGCGGTCTCATCTGCTCTTCTGCTGGGGCTTCCATGCTGGCTTCTGGGCCTGGACTGAGCAATGAAGATGGGCTGGATCTCTCAGGAGAGAGAGCAAGTGTGGTTCTTGGTTTCTCTGAAGTCAGAGATTGGCAGCTCGGCCTCAAGTGGGGATGAAATGTGTTGCTTCCTGGTCCCCAGCTCTTTCCCCATAGTGCTCCCAGGCCCCGCTGTCCGCCAGGCAGGAGCAGCAGGCCCTGGATGCCAGGTGGCCAGATACTGACTATAGTCCCGACCTTTGGAGATCTGAGGTTACCTGAGTAGGGCTGTGGGTGGACTGGGCTGCTGTGTGCTGTGAGCTCTGAGTGAATAAGAGGGTCTCTGTCCTTCTGGCTGGGGCTTGGACAAACATCCATGCCTCAGGAGGGGCAGACCAGCATCCAGCTGAGACCTCCTGGGATCATCAACCCTCTGTGTCCTTTGTAGCCCAGCACAGCATGGTCCAGAAAACCACTGGGCCAAGAGGTATGTCGGAGACTTTTTAAGAAACAGGAAGCTGGAGCTTAAGCAAAAAATGGATTTAGAGGCTGAGTTGCAGGAGGGGATTGGAAGGTGAAACTGAGCTGCCTGGGTTCTTGGAGGCAGATGTCAGCCTTTCTGTTAAGGGGCTGCCCGAACCAAGAACAATCCCATGTCCATCTCCTAACCCTCAGCATCCTGGGAGGGGGTCTCATTGGCTGGGGAGTGAGCATTTGGATGCTGAGGGGATGATGGGCTCCCAAGGAAAGGCAACCTTTCGGCTGGTGCGTTAGACTCCTCTTGGGAAGTACTGCACTGTGTATCCTTTCTCCAGCTCCCACACTTTGAGCATCTGCCGGGAGCCACAGTGCTGATCTTAACCTGCACACCAAGTCGTGGTCCCAGCTCTCCTGAGCTGTGTGGCTTTGTGTGTTGCAGTCATACTGGAAACAGGGAGCTGGGAATTCCGGGAAGGCTTCCCAGAGAAATGAGCCTAAGTTGGAGTTGGAGTTAACCAGACCAGAAGGCATTTGTCAGGGGAAGGAAAGAAAAGTTCAGGCTGAGGGGACAGGTTATGATTTGGACAAGCAGGGCCGTAAATAGGAACCACCTAGGTTTTTTAGACAAGGGAAGACAATTGGACCTATTCTAGAACTTGGGCCTGAAGCGGAGCCGAGCCCATGGGACTTGGGACATGGATGTCATGGTTCCTGGCCAGGAGACTGAATAGAAAGAAGTGACCATTATTAATACCTACCACCCACCCTCTGGCGCTCTGGTGAAAGTTGCAGTTCCCATGGGAGGTGAACCTCCCATTTTTGCAAACAATCCCAATGAAAAGAAGATAGCTCACCAAGTAAAAGGCAGGTTACAACCCATCTCTAATGCTTGGCAGTGCATCCCGCAGCCTGGGGGTCGTCTGAAGAGAGAATGTCATCTGGCATGTTCAGACCTCATGAAGAGTGGCCCCTCACTACCTCCTGTGTGCCCGGTGCCGCAGGAGCAGGGGCTTAGGAGGGCTGGCCTGTGCGGCACAACTCATCCTCCCACCTTGTCTCCACTAAGTTCCCCACCCTGCCTCACCGAGTGCAGAAATGAGGACTCCCTGTGCCAGGCAGATGCCCTCTGAAGGCACAGAAATGGAAGAACCTCAGGGAAAGGAAAGGCACCAGAAACCCTGGGAGTACCAAATGGCTGCTTTGGGGTTCTGGCTACTCCCTATGCCCTTCTCAGACCACCTGGTGGGGACCCAGTGTCTGCCTGTGAGGAGGAGGTAAAAGTACAGTGTGTGGGGCCCAGTGAGACTCAGGAAAATGTTACCTGGGACTCAAGCTCTGAGGGCCTATCATCAGGCCTTCTTCCCTCCAACCCAGCAAGGACTGAGCGGCCCCGAGGCCCAGCAGTGGCCTCTCCCAGACCAGCAGAGGGAGCCCAAGTGTGCCAGGCAATGTGCCAGGCTTCAGTCGGGCCTCGTGGCTAGGGCTGTTCCTAGGCAAGGCTGCATCAGGCTGGGGAAGGAGAAAAACAATCAGGAAGGTATCGGAGCAGATTGCAACATGAGAGGCTGACAGGCCCCTCGTGTCCCACCATAGGGAACTGACGTGGGAGCCTGGCTCTGTCCCGGCCCCTCTCTGATCTTGGCCGGCAAGTACAGCACAACACCCCTACAGCACAGGGCCCGTGGCTTCGTAGTCACTTGGAACAAAGCTGTGTGGAGGCAGGAATCACCAGGCTGGGCTGAAGCATTTGCCAACTAAAAGGCACTGGCTGGCCTGATAACAGGGAGCACTCCTCTCCCCGAACCTGGCTTCTGAGGCCACGGCCTGGGCACAGCGCTACTGCTCATCTAGACCAGCGGTTTTCAACCTTTCTCATCCCCTGGTACACATACACCAATTCCTAAAACTGCGGCACATCAAAAAATAGATTTTTGATGACCTGACAAAAATAGGTATAATTTTGATTCACACCAGATGGCTGTTGTCATTTTTTTTTTTTTTTTTACAATCTAAGGGAAAAGAGGTCAGTGCCCCCAAATAAGTAGTACACGTTGCAGCAGAGGTTGAAAATCACGGAGAGCCGAAACCAGTTTGGCTCAGTGGATAGAGCATCGGCCTGTGGGCTGAAAGGTCGCAGGTTCAATTCTGGTCAAGGGCATGTACCTTGGTTGGCACATCCCGTGGGGGGTGTGCAAGAGGCAGCTGATGGATGTCTCTAGCTTTCTATCTCTCTCTCTTCCTCTCTGTAAAAACTCAATAAAATATATATTTTTAAAAAATCACTTAGACTACCAACAAGCAGAGCTGGGACTAGACCAGCTGTGGGCAAACTACGGCCCATTCGGCTGTTCTATCCGGCCCTCGGAGCTGAAAGAGCGGAGGGTTCTCTTGCTCTCCCCTCCGCTCCTTCACCAGCAGCCCAAGATGAGAGTGCCAGCATGGTCAGGTTGCTTTTGTTCCGGCCCTCCGGTCCAGTTTAAGAACCCATTGTGGCCCTTGAGTCAAAAAGTTTGCCCACCCCTGGACTAGACATGCTCCATAAATGCCTTCTCTCTGAGCCTTTCAGATTTGGGTTTAACAAGATTCAAAGCCCAAAAGAATTGTGTTTTCCTTTCAGTTCAAGTCACATCCATGGCACTGAATAAGATCTAACCTTAGAAATCCATGTTAGAAATAACTCTCTAGGGATTCAAGGGGAAGCACTAAAGACCAAAAAATAAGACCCTAATTGCCGTGGTTCTGCTACTCACGAGCTGTGTGACCTTATGCAAGTTATTTGACCTCAGGCTGGCTTCTGAGGGCACCAGCTACAGGCTGGGTAAGTCCCCTTTCTGCTACCCTTCTAGAACTGCAGAGCCCAAGGACCGCCCTGACCAGCCAAACACAGCTCAGATTATGTGAGCCTGGCTCCTGGACCACCCCCCACCAAATGCAATTAATGGTCCTTTTACTGGAGCTTGGTTTGGAGACTGTTTTATTTCAGAAATGCCCCATGAGAAAGCGATGTATATGTCCTTAGACATATCTAGTCTCTGACAGTTCAAAGAACAACAAAACCATCAAGAACCAGAAGCTGCACTTCTGGGTGTGGACCAAGCCAGCACTGTGGGCAGTTATGCAAAAGAAACCACTCAAGCCTAATTCTGTTATTCAAGTCATTGTGTTCACTGTTTTCTCGGATTAATGTTCTCTGAAATAACAAACTTCAAAATCAAATTCTGTATTTCTATTAGTAGTGGCTTTATCTGCTACCAATAGAAATTAGGGCAAAAGAATACTCACTGGATAAAACCTTAGCTTTCCACACACATACTTTTGTCCCACACACATACTTTTGTCATGTGTTGACTCTTAAAAAAAAAATACAAATATGTTTGCTGAAAGCAGAGTACACTGCAGTTTTGGTCTTACCAATGTCAGCTAAGGTTCCAAACTGGCATCAGAATGACCTGGAATGCTTCTTTAGCAGGATTCTTGGGCCCCACCCACAGGAATATAAGAAGACTCTCAAAACTTGCCCTACATGAAAATATAATTAACATCTTCCAATTTCTGGAATAAGAGTGAAGTGTTGGTAGATGTTTACATTATAGTATATCTCTGCACACTGCTTGAAATTCTTGCCGTGGCACACATCACACAGACAGATGCACACCTGCCCGGAGTGGTGCTTAAACCAAGTTTTATCGCATGTCCAAACTAAAACCACAGAAAATACTTTCTAAAACCCCTTGACCAAATATCTGGTTCTAGCTACATAGCTGCTTCCTGAGTAGGCCAACCCTGGGCCTGCAATGCTTCTCAAGAGGCCTGTTAATATACACAGTCACTGAAAGCACTGCAAACAGCAAAGAAATTCGGGATAAAAGAATGACAAGCAGCTTATCAGTAAACCAGTAACCAGCACTATTTTCTAGACTATTTTGAACAGTATTTTAATTAAAGCCTTTTTTTTGCACCTCAAATAAATCAAAGGAGATAAAAGACTGTTATCTGGATAAACATTTGGAATAAGGAAGATTCCCAACTTTTATACCAACTTTCTCATTTTTTAAGAAGAGGCAGCTGTGATTTTAACTGTAATTGTCCGAAATACTCAAACTTCCATAACTTGCCCAATATATGGAAGAAAATTTCCTTTAAACGCAACTCAAATGTGAATAATTACACAAGAGAATAAGTTAAAAATGCTTCCTTTATTACATAAGCCAATATAGCTATTTCTAAGTTCAACTGTTTATGCATCTCTATATTATTCAAAGTGTTATGTCTGTGATGTTAAGACAATCATATCCAAGTGTCATCAGGTAACAGTTTTCTATGGGTGTCATCTTTTGTCATACCTGCTCCCCATTTCACATACAGTTGACAAACTGCTCTAGGAAATTAAGAAGTTCACCCAGGCCCCAGAGTAATCATATACCTAATGTTCTTCCCCATCTTACTGTGCCAGAAACAAAGTTCTGAAGACACAAAGTTTGCACAAGTGTCCCAGCTTATCAATATACTGTTTTATCACTTTCATTAACAAAGTGGATTACAATGGAATGTTAATTTGCATCTTATCTGGTTGTTACAAGATATTGCACATTTTCCTAAGGATATATGATTCTCTAGATGCAAGGTCACTCTCAGAACAGTCTCCCATCTAGTAAGTGGAGAGCTCACCACAGGTGCAAGGAGTTGTTTCCTGTACTCCAACTAGTGTTTGAAATAGTGCTTTGCAAGATCAGCGCTGATTACTGGATAAGCGTTCACAATTCTGAGATAGTCTCATTACATATCTGGTAGAATTAAAAGACTCCCTGACTTAATCTTATTGTAGTTAGTATATTAGTGTTATTACATGTGAGAATTATTTTCCATTATTCAGTTTCACTCAAGAGAGAATAAAGAATTTGGGCAAAAATTATAACCAGGTTATGACCAATTTTCTAAGCTAACGAAACAAAGTAATTGCTGAAGTTAACAAAGATGCAATAGTTCTCTTCATATGACCTTGCACTGTTTTGTGAACTGCATTATTAAAAAGGAGCTTAGCAAAAATCTTTACAAGCCAACTCATCAAAACAGGCATTTGACCAATAAGAATTTAATTTCATACCAATAGATCTTTAGATTTATTTAGGGCCTTTTGCACATGTTTATAGAATATTTAGTTTACTCTAACAGATGACAAGATAGCTCCCTCTCAGTGAGACTCTGGCCTAAACATATTTGCTTTACTTATATAGCAAGAAGATAACATTACACATGGAAGCTTTTGATTTGTGGCACTGAACCATGAGCTACACAGGGCATCCTTCAAAAGCTACAATTAAGGATCCACCTAGCTTTTCAGCAATACAAGCCCGATTGAGGTCTTCTGGCCCATTTGCTTGACATTCGTGTTTTATGCCTACGGAGGAAAAATAACTCTATTTAGAATTATGGCAGTAGTTTACCTATTTCTCTAAGATAGCAAGCTGTTTTAGAAGACCAATTCCAATATGGATAAAAAAAAATTCTTGTATACACAAACAACAATATACTATACAGTAATGAGAATAAATAATCTATAACTACATGCATAAAAATGAATGACTAACAAACAATGCTGACTGAAGCATACATTCTGGATAATTCTATTTATATAACACAAAATCAGCCAAAGCTCTTTTATGCTGTTAGAAGCCAGAATATTGGTTATCCTTTGGGTGAAGGAGTAAATGGAAGTGGTGTGACTGGAAGGGGCAGAAGTGAGACTCCTGGGGTTACTGGTCTTTGAATCTAGAAACAACAATTAGTCAGTTTGTGAAAATTCATTGAGTACTACAATAATTCACAACATATGCTATTTTATACATATGATGTACTTCAGTAAAAAGTTAAAAAGCAAGTCTAGCAATATTTTTTAAAATAAGTAAAAATATGAACATGATGTTTTGATTGCAGTTGATTTAGTCAAATGTGTTGAAGAGTAAAAATATTTTTAAATTGCATTCTTTTGTTCTACAAAGAATTCTATCACAATGGAAACTGTAAAATGTGTTACTAATTGCTTTCTCAGAAAAATTACACCACCACACTGAAGAATGAGCTCTATTATAGAATTACATACAGTAGCTTCTCTGTAATTAACAATTCTTTAAATACCTACGTTGTTTCTGATTTCCATAATTTTAAGTCAATTTCTTAAGCTGCTGAAAACATAACAGGTCAGCTAGCTTTTGGAACACTTAGGACTGATTGGAGAAAACCAGTCATGGTTTCACTAGAAAAAGGTGACAAAGTTGCCATCTTTAATTAATATGAACAGATCAAGTGTATGTAGCAATTCCTTTTACTGAAAGGCCTGCAGAATAAGGATAAGGAATCCACCCTGAATCCTTTCTATTATCTTATAGAAGTGTTAAAGCTAAGGAGTCATGTTAAAACATCAGTTAACCAACTGGTGAACACACTTCTGGGGAATGGGCAACACCAACTCGAAGGCATGGAGAACCTGCAAGGCCTGAACTTACACAGCAGCAGGTTCCCGGAAATAAAGCAAGAATGTTGCTTTCCTAAGTAAAACAAGCTAGGGCAAACCTGTTCAACTACAAGAACATAAATGTCAGTCACAGTCAAATAAACAAAACAAAAATCACACTAGGCCAAGTCCTTATGACCTTGGCTCACCCAGCTGTTTGGAGCAAGCCATGGCAGGAAGAAGGTAGGGCAACCTCTAAGACAAAGCTCGCACAATCAAGATGATCTCATTCTACAGCTGAGAGAATCAAGGCCCAAGGAGATTTAGCAGTTTTGGTCAAGGTCACACAGCAGTTAGATGACAAGCTTAGCCCTCAATGCAGGCCTTTGGGCACTTGCCCCATGCTCTTTCAGCATACCAACATCTCCTCCTGGCTGGAGACAGTATGGGCAGGCCATCTCATCAGGATCCCAATCACCCAGTGGGCAAGTCAAACATAACTGGCCAGCTCAAGGAGGGAACTTTCCTTTGGCTACGGATGAGTCAATTACCTAAAATTATACCATTCCAAAGTAAAACTAGAGATAAAAGTATCCTTTCCCATTTATAAGCATTTCCTTTTTCACTTTATGTTAACTACAATCAAAGGCAAGAACAGCCCAGCCAGTGTGGCTCAGGGTTGAGCATTGACCTATGAACCAGGAGGTCACAGTTCAATTCCTGGTCAGGGCACATGCCCAGGTTTCAGGCTCGATCCCCAGTGGGGATGTGTGCGGGAGGTAACTGATCAATGATTCTCTCTCATCAAAGATGTTTCTCTCTCCCTCTCCCTTCTTCCCTGAAATAAATAAAAATATGTATTTTTTTAAAAAAACAAAAGCAAATTTATCATTTAATATGACCAATGTAAACCAATTAGTCTCCATTTATTATGTGAAAAACTTGACAGCATTTCAAACGAGTTTAAAACCAGCTTGAACAAATGATATACAATGTGGAGAGAATGAGGTTATTAAATATGGGCCATGCAGACCCTAAGTGACCAGCACAAGGTGGAGGACACACTGAAAACCAGGTTCAACCTTCTGGGTTTTTCTCAAAACTGTCAGTGCTTCCCTTCATGGCAAAGTTCTCCAAAGAAAATAAGGTGCTCCCTAGAAAAGATATCGCCCCATTTCAGGGGCTCACCATGCCCCTAAGTATTTGGAAGCAACTCTAGATCATACCTTGAAATTTCTTTTTAATTGCATCCTTGGAGCTCGCATAGATCATTTTACTTTTCAGAGGTGCTAGTTCTGGTGCCCTGGATAAAGAGATGCCAAAAATGAAAAAACTGGTTTAGAGAAAGTACAATTTACATCGTGCTACACATTTCTATCAGTGATGGAGAAGGGTCTTCAGACTATCCTAGGAGAGTTTTCCTAACTACAGAATTTCTACGTCCTCACCTTCTTATAGAGAACGGTTGCAGGTTGACCAAGTGGGAAAAAAGTAGAGAACTACTGATTAAAAATCAGATTAATGGGGCCAGAATAAAAGAACCAACACTGGATAATCCATTGTATTACTGTTTTCTTTAAAATAATTTTTTAATCAATAAAGGCTTGAGTTTAGGTAATAACAACTTTTACATAAGACTAAAGGACCAGTGCACAAATTCGTCCATGGGTGGGGTCTGTCTACCCCAGCCTCAAGATTGGGACAGGGCCTCTCAGGAGGAGATGGTGGGAGTTTGGCCAGCCCACCTGGATCAGGGCCCGGTCAGGGCTGGGCCACCTGGGAGGAAGGGGCTGCAGGTGATTGCCCAGCTGGCCCTGTCCCTGATTGGGGTTAGGGGCCGATTGGGGGTGGGGCTGGCCATGGAGAGGGCTGTGGGCAGTGGGCCTGCCAGCCCTGCCTCTGAATGGGGTGGGTGAGGAGTGCCGATTTGGGGCCAGCAGCCTGGGGGAGGGGCCATGGGTGGTTGGCTGGCCTGCACTGCCTCTGATTGCGGGGAGAGGGGGGGGGCATGATCTGGGGTGGGGCCAGCTGGGAAAGAGCCTGCGGGCAGATCAGAATGGTGGGGGCCTATTGGGGGCGTGGCCATCTGGGGGGAGGGGCTGGAGTAGGTTGGCTGGCCAGCCTTTCCCCCTATGGAGGTGGGATGGTGATCAGGGTGGTCGGGGCCCATTGGGGGCACGGCTGGCTGGAGGAGGGGCTGCAGAAGTTGGCTACCCAGCCCCACACCCTATTGGGGTGAGAGATGCTATCAGGGGCAGGCAGGCTAAGGGGAGGGACTGGGCAGTGGTGGGGCAGGCTGATGGGGTGCAGCTGGTGGAGTTGGGGGACGCGGGTGCCTTTGGCCAGCAGGCCCAGCTCTTGATGGGGGTGGGAGAACTGATCAGGGGCAGGCCAGCAGCAGGGAGGTTGGCCACCAGCGGCCCCACTACCTGATCAACCGGTTTGCTGGCCACAGTGGGCATCATAGTGACAGGTTGTTAGGTGATTATGGCAGTTATGGCATCTAGATAGATAGATAGATATTTAACCCCTTCTGGTTAGAAAAAGTTTTAAAGTAGAGAGAAGTACAAAGAATAATTTGTAAATCAAGTGTATGCCACTCCAAATTAAGAAATGCTAGTAATATTAGCATTTTTGCTTCTAATTTTCTTAAAAAGAATATATTATAAAAGTTCCTTTCTTACCCCTTTTATGTCTATTACAATAGCAAGTTCTGACCACATGACTACTTGTTTTCCATCTTAGTCTACCAATAAAACATATCAGAAGGATTTCTTGCCCTAACTGGTTTGGCTCAGTGGATGGAGGGTCAGCCTGCAGACTCAAGGGTCCCAGGTTCGATTCTGGTCAAGGGCATGTACCTTGGTTGCAGGCATATCCCCAGTAGGTGCACAGGAGGCAACTGGTCAATTTTTCTCTCATCGATGTTTCTAACTCTCTCCCTCTCCCTTCCTCTCTGTAAAAAAATGAATAAAATGTATTTTTTTAAAAGGATATTTTTTAAAGCTTAATGGAAATTCAGCAATAGCTATGCCTTAATTGTCGATATTTACTATCTTGTATCTACAAGACTTTTTTGTGCTGGCCTATGTTGAATGAACACTGCATATGCTTTACCACTTTCTTCACCAGTAATATTGAAAAAATACCAGAAATATTAACAATTGACAGAAAAAATCCTATCCTATGCAAACTGCTATCTGTGAATGTATAATTCCCCACAGCACCACCTAACCCCAGGCCCACCTCCACTCCATACTACCAAGATAGCAAAGGATAAATGGAGTGTTGTTAAATACTTGTAAGCACTTAACTCCTTTTCACTGCCATATTTCCAGGATATGCCACAGTTCTTAACACCATGGGCTGACATGGACCTCACCTAGTCTACTCCCAGTACGGAGATTCTATTCTTGGGAACCAGGAAAAGGACAGTCTCTGTGTCTCTCAGATGCTTATTCTTCTCAATCCTAAGGTCAAAGGAGGGAGGCAGTCATAACCTCAGGTCTGGTCAATGTTTGAACTGCAAAGTTAAGTGGTACTTTTCTTAGGCCAAATCAGTCAGGGACAGGAAAAAGTATTCACTGCTCTGATTTTACTCTGACCAGATTTAAAAAACACTAGGTAAGAGCGGTTCCCTGGGCCCTTTAAACAGTCTGTAATGGAACATTCTGAATGGTTTCACCTTTTCTTTTAAAAAGCAATGGTACAAAATAAAACACTGCACTAACATGGAATTTCCTTTTCTTCTTTTTACTTTTATTTTCCAATGCTTTTTTGTGTAGAGGATCATTGTCATAGTAAATAAAAAGTATAAAAACCAGGAGCAAATGAAGGAAATTTAGGAAGGGTGGGGCAAAATTAGACTTATATTTGTTTGTATGGAAAAGAATGCAATAATCTATATATATAAAAGCCTAAGCAACCATTATGACCGAACAACCAGTTGACCAGTAGCTATGACATGCACTGACAACCAGGGGGCAGACACTCAATGCAGGAGCTGCTTCCTTGTGGTCAGTGTGCTCCCACAGCCAATCTCCCATGGCCAGCCAACCTCTTGTGGTCCATCCCCCTGGCCAACTGGCTCCCTAATAGGCCTGAATCACCGGCCAGGCTGAGGGACCCTACCAGTGCACAAATTTGTGCACTGGACCTCTAGTTAATAAATAATAATTCAAGAATAAACTGTGTTTTGTGCACTCACAACTGTAAACCTACTTTCTCCTTACCTGTATTCACCAATTTAAAAGTTAAACCTTACTATATTCGTTATAAATAAATAAATTGTCAAGTCAAATGTTTATTTAGCTGCCACTCAGCTGTAAATCCCAGAATAGCAGGCAGGGACCTTACCTGTTTTATTCAGAGCTATTTCCCCAGGCCAACACACAATACTTGGCATGGAACAGAAATTAAGATTAATGAATGCACCTTCACTCAAGTCAGGAATGTGCTCCTTTTGTCTCATTAACTACTATCTTTATGTATTACTAGAGGCCCGATGCACCAAGATTTGTGCAAGAATGGGCCTTCCTTACCCTGGCTGCTGGCACCACCTTCGCTCCACCTTTCTATTTTGCCCTGGAGCTGCCTTTCCACCTTCCCACGCTGCCCAGACGCCTGGAGCAGCTGGGGCAGTGCAGAACGCCTGCATCCCACCCCACTCCGGGCTGCTCAGAGCCTGAATATGCAAATTAATCTTCCATCTTTGTTGGGTTAATCTGCATACTCACTCCTGATTGGCTGGTGGGCATCATGAAGGTACAGTCAATTTGCACCTTACTCTTATTAATGTAGATTAGAGGCCTAGCACACACTATCACATGGCCCCGCCCACCGGGCTCATACTCTGCCTGCAGCCCAGCCCACCCACCTGCTGCACTCACAGCCACACTTGCAGCTGTGCCCTCCTTGCTTCGCCCACATGTCCACTCGCTGGCCACCAGCCTTGCTGCAATTGGAGCCTGTGGGCCATGGGGGAAGACCCAAGAAGTGCTCTATGCACCTCTCGGTGACTGGTTGTTTGGTCATTTTAATCATGACACCTCTTGGCCTTTTATTATCATCACATAAGTGGCTGCCAGTCTTGCAGAACAGTAAGTTGCCCTAATACATGCACTCAGACCTCATATTTATATTCATCACACATCTTTGTTTAGTCAAGTGCAACAGGCTTGCTGAAATGAAACGGGTGTTACAATCCTTTAAACCACAAGTTCTTTTGACTTCCTAGCCACACATCCTAAGGTATTGGTGGCACACAACTGAGAGCTAAGCACCCCCTTGCCTTGCCCTGGCTCAGGTCAAAGTATTAAGAGCACCTTCACTCCCCCCAAATCAGAGGCTGTTACCATTCCCCCTTCCTCCTGGAAGATAAACAAAGTCTCATGTAAGAATTCCGTACCAAGAAATGTAGCGTAATACAATTAAATGAGGATACAGGTGTGACTTTTAGCTCATACTTAATCTCAAATATTAACTTACTTGAAAAAAAAACAACAACAGGATAACTTGTTTAAATAGACTTTCAAGAAAATCATGTAAAATCAATTTATAACACTTTTTTACTATTTAGAACAATGCTGTCCAATAGAGCTTTCTGTAATGATGGAAATGTTGTATATCTGTGCTACCCAATAATGTGGCCACTAGTCACATGTGGCTACTGAGCATTTGAAATTTAAATTAAATGTATATAAATTTTATTGGATTTAATTCTTTTATATCTACCTAGCCACAGTGACTAGTGGCACTCTTATGGACAGTGTGAACTATCACAGTTGGAGGCAATGATAGTACCAACTTCAAAAGTAGCAAACCACAGGCACAAATAAAGTATAGATGTTTTAAAAAGTAGGAGGCTGGTTCTTGGCATTGCAAGTTAGAGAAGAATTTTGGTGAGATAAACTTTCTTCTCAGTATTCTAGGAAGAGTTTTTAGAGAAATTTTAACTTATAAGGCGTTTAGAGGATGCATAGAAATCTACCATTCTGCATCCTTCCACTGCCAAAATAACCAACTATTGCAAGTCATTTTTCAAGTAAACAAACAGTAGTTAAAATTTACTTTTGGTCCCACATACATCAATCTAGCTAAGTTCTTTTCTTTACTTTCTTAATTTAAAATTTTTATTGTTGACACTGCGCAAATAGTCTTGATTCCCACACCCTTTTGCCCATCTTGTAAATAAAAATTTACCAAAAACCTTGTAAATAAAAATTAAATAACAACAACTACAGACCACTTGATTGAAAACTATTTTGGCTTTCCAAATGCTAACAACTAACAATGACATTAACTCTAAGTGTTACAGAGACTCAATATTTCTATCACTGCTTACCATAAGAAAAACATCAGCTCCTCTTTTCTGGATTCCTTGGTTTCAAAGCTTGCATCATACAAAGCATAGCGACAATCTTTCTCTGGAAGCATTCCCACAAAATGCTTGAAAGGATCGGTTATGGTTACACCAACATCTCCAACCAAGATCTCTTTGCCTTCTTCTACAATGATGCACTTTTTGTCTGCACTGAGACAAAAAATGACAGCCTTCTTTCTTTTCTTGATTTCTTCTGGTGTGGAACACTTCCTAACTTTCATGTCATAAAAAATGCGACATACTTCATCAGCAACTTGCACTCCTGAGGCCTAAAATGAGAAAAGGAAATCAGAAAGAGGCTTATAATCTTTACTGTGCCAAATACAGAAACTGTGTATTTGATTATAGACTGATGTGTACTTATTACAATTTTTAAGGCATACTTATCATCCAATAGGAAAACTGCAATCAGTAATTTCAGTCACTGAACATTTAAAAGATTTCAAATATATGCCATTCATCACTATAATGTGGGATTAAGGGAAGAGTCATCTATGCAGCCTCTCATATCTTAAAACCTGAAAAAAGGTACTTCTTAGGTACTGGATTTGTTTTTCTTATAGAGGTGGCTCAGAGCCCTGACTGGAGGTAATCATCTTTCCAGTTTGATTATTAATATCACCCCAAATTCTTTTCATACTGTATAATAGATGGTCAGAGTGGCTGGGCTGGAAAAATTATTCTATTACTATGGCATAGCTTTCACTAATAAAAGAATTAAAAGGTCTTTGTTCTACTTACATTTCAAAATTATGTAATTATATCCAGTAACATAACAGTCAAATGCCTTTAAAATTACACTTTAAAAAAATCTAGCTGAAACCGGTTTGGCTCAGTGGATAGAGAGTGGGTCTGCGGACTGAAAGGTCCCAGGTTCAATTCCGGTCAAGGGCATGTACCTTGGTTGCGGGCACATCCCCAGTAGGGAGTGTGCAAGAGGCAGCTGATGGATGTTTCTAACTCTCTATGCCTCTCTCTTCCTTTCTGTAAAAAATCAATAAAATATATATTTTTTAAAAATCTCCAAGTTTTAAATTAAGATAAGAATAATTAAATTAAGAGACTAAATCTTAATTATTTCCACCACAAAAAGCAATGATATTTATGTGATGTGACAGAGGTGTTGGTTAGCTAATGCTATGATGGTAATCATTTTGCAATATAAAAATGTATTAAATCAACAACTTTTACACCTTAAACTTACATGTCAATTTTATCTCAATTTAAAAAAAGAATAAATCAGAAAATATTTACTGCTGTGACAAAGAATAGTTTAATTATATTGAAGAGAAAAATAAGCTTTTTACTAAATTTGCTATTTTGAGATAAAAAAGCAGTTGCACAAGATCTTGATAGCAAAAGTTCTAAAACCAGTTTTTAATCTCTTCATCTTCTTTAAGGAATGTGCTACTTCATTAACTTCTTTGGTTTTGCATGTTAGTTTTCCTAAAGCAAGAGTTTAAACTTAATAGAATATAAATACTAAGCAATGCAAAATTATTGATAACCCAAAATTAATGTCAAGTAATTTGCTTATGAAACAAAAATACATGTGAGATGAAAAGATAACCCATATATTCAGAGAAAGTATTTGCAAATGATGTATCCAATAAAAACTTGTATCCAGAATATATAAAGAACCCTTCTAACTCAACAATAAAAATAAAGACAACACAATTTAAGGGATTTGAATAGACATTTCTTCAAAGAAGATATAAAAATGGTCAATAAGCACTTGGAAAAATGCTCAGTATAGTAGTCTGAGGGCAAAACCACATGAGCTATTACTTCATACCCACTAGGATGGCTGTAACCAAAAAGACAACAGCAATAAATGCTGGTGAGGCTGTTGAAAAACTAGAACACTTATACATCGCTGACAGAACTGTTAAATGGTGCTGCTGCTTTGGGAAACAGTCTGGTTGAGTTCCTAAAAAGTTAAACATGCAGTTAAACACCTAGCAAGGAGAAGGAAACAAGATGGCGGCCCAGGCAGCCTCCTAGGCTGCCACCTCATCAACAATTTGGAAAAAAACAACAGCCAAAATCGGAAGGGATCACACCAGACCCACAGGAAAGCTGGCAAAATGGGAAGGCTACAACTAGACACCAAGCAGGGCGCCATTGCTGCCATGTGGAGCTTAAAACTGGACCTGCCGGAGCCGCTGCTGCCGGGAATGAGGGAAGCCAGACCTCGCTCTGCCCCGGGGCCCAGGGACTGGGCCAGCCCGCCGGCCGCCTTGGGAACCAGGGAACCGATACGGGACCTCCGCCGCGCCTTTGGCACCTGCCCGGATGAGAAGCCTCCCTGCCTGCAACCATCCCGGCATGCAGCTGTCCCAGCCCACCCGCCGTGCTGGTGAGGAGCTGGCGCGGCGTCTCCCGGCCTGTGGCCGGCTCGGCCCGGTCTCCATGCGCACTGTGTAAAATTAATAATAATAATAAAAAAAGAACCCATTGTGGCCCTTGAATCAAAAAGTTTGCCCACCTCTGGACTAGATTGTCTGGTAACAGGCAAAACTCTAGGGCACCTTTCTCTCAGAGGTGCTTGTAGTGAGTACCAAAGGACACTGAGAAGCACTGAGACCCAGGAACTTCATAGGGAGGGGCTAACAGGAAGCCAAGGCTGTAGGCTCCACCCTGAAAGTCCGCCTCATCCAAACTGAGCACAGAGGCTTTTGCAGTTTTCCAAGTCTAGTCAAATAAGGCTGTCTCCTGGCATAGACACAGCTGATACTCACAGCCAATTGGCCTGGAGGTCAGTTCCTCCCAGTTAAAACAACAACAATCAAGACTTAACTACAATAAGGCTGTACACACAGTCCACAAAGGGGTACACCAAGGGTGTCCACCTCAGATAACTGGGAGGCACACCCACTGAACCATATACGACACCTTAACACACAAAGCCACCCTACCAACTCATGGAAGCAGCGAAAATGCCGAGACAAAATAATAGATCACAAACGAAAGAAATGGAGGACAAAGAGCGACTAGATATAGAGTTCAAAACCACGCTTATAAGGATTTTCAAGAATTTCCTAGAAAAGGTTGATAAAATAAACAAGACCTATGAAGATCTGAAAAGGTATCAACTAGAATTAACAAATGATCAACTAGAAATAAAGAATACATTGTCTTAAATAAAAATTATTATACAGGGTCCTAAAAACAGAATGGAAGATTGCAAGAATCAAGTCAAAGAGTTCAAACACAAAGAACCAGAGGACACTCCTCCACAGAAGCAAGAAGACAAGAGAATCCATAAAGTTGAAGATAGTGTAAGTAACCTCTGGGACAACTTCAAGCGAACCAACATCAGAATTATGGGCATCCCAGAAGATGACAGAGAGCAAGATACCGAAAACATATTGAAAGAAATAGTGACAGAAAACTCCCCCCAACCTGGTGAAAGAAATAAGACTTACAAGTCCAGGAAGCACACAGAACCCCAAACAAAAGGAATCCAAAGAGGACCACACCAAGACACATCATAATTACAATGCCAAGAGCAAAAGACAAAGAGAGAATATTAAAAGCACCAAGACAAAAGCAGGTAATTACCTATAAAGGAGCACCTATAATATTTTCAGCTGATTTCTCAACAGAAACCATGCAGGCCAGACTGGAATGGCAAGAAATATTCAAGGTGATGAATAACAAGAACCTAAAGCCAAAAATACTCTACCCAGCAAACCTATCACTCAGAATCGAGGCCAGATAATGAGCTTTACAAATAAATTTAAGCTAAAGTAGTTCATCACAGACAAACCAGAATTATATGAACTACTGAAAAGGGTTCTTTAGGAAGAGGAAGAAAATAAAGATAAAAGTTATGAACAACAAATACGTAACTATCAACAAGTGAATCTAAAACCATGGGAAGTAAAAAACATGATGAACAATATTAACTGTTGAATATAATAGAATCAGAGGTATGCAAGGGGAGTGGACTGATGAATCTCGGGGAAAAGGAGAGTGGGGGGTGCGGGAAGAGACTGAACATAAATTGTGCACCTATGGATGAGGTCAATGGGAAATGGGGAAAGGACAGAAGGTGGGATGGGAACCTGGTGGAGGGGAGGAATGGAGGGTAAAAACATGAGGAACATTTGTAATATATGAACAATAAAGATTTGTTAAAATAAATAAATAAATAAATAAATAAATATAATAAATCTTTATTGCTCAGATTATTACAATTGCCCCCCATAGTTCCCTTCCACCCAGTTCCCACCCCACCCTCTGTCCTCACCTCTCCCCACATTGTCCTCATCCAGAGGTGTATGATTTTAATCCATTTTCTTCATGCATCCCTTCCTCTTCCCAATAATTATCAATCCATTCCCCGCTCTTTGCCCCTGATTCTATTATATTCACCAGTTTATTTTGTTCCTCAGATTTTTAATTCACTTCATTTTAGATTCACTTGTTGACATATATTTTATCATAATTTTTATCTTTTTTTTCTTCTTCTTCCTCTTCTTAAAGAATACCTTTCAGCATTTCATATAATACTGGTTTTGGTGGTGAAGAACTCCTTTAGCTTTTTCTTATCTGTGAAGCTCTTTAGCTGACCTTCAATTCTGAATAATTTTTCTGGGTAGAGTATTCTTGGTTGTAGGTTCTTGCTCTTCATCACTTTGAATATATCTTGCAGCTCCCATTTGGCCTGCATAGTTTCTGTTGAGAAATCAGCTGATAACAGTATGGGTGCTCTCGTACAGGTAACTAATTGTTTTTCTCTTGCTGCTTGTAAGATTTTCTCTTCGTCTTTTGCTCTTGGCATTTTAATTATGTCTTAGTGTGGTCCTCTTTGGATTCCTTTTGTTTGGGATTCTGTGGGCTTCCTGTACCTCTAAGTGTATTTTTTAACCAGGTGGGGGAAGTTTTCTGACATTATTTCTTCAAATAGGTTTTCAGTATCTTCCACTCTCTCTTCTTCTGCCACCCTCCCATACTTCTGATGTTGGTACACTTGAAGTTGTCCCAGGGGCTCCTTACACTATATCCAACTCTCTGGATTCTCTTCTCTTCTTGCTTCTCCACAGGAGTGTTTTTTTGTCTCTTTGTATTCCAAATCTTTGACTTGATTCTTGCATTCCTCTAGTCTGCTGTTGGGTGTCTGTATAATATTTTTTATTTCAGTCAGTGTATGTTTAATTTCTAGTTGGTCCTTTTTCAATTCCTCGAGGTTCTCATTAAATTTATCATCCTCTTCTAGGGAATTTTTGAAAAACCTTATAACCATGGTTTTGAACTCTTATCCAATCTTTTGTTCTCCACCATTTCTTTCGTTTGAGATGTCTCCTTGTCTCCTCATTTTTGCTGCTTCCCTGAATTGGTAGGGTGGTTTTGTGTGTTTGGTCTCCTATATGGCCCGGTGGGTCAGCCTCCTGTTACCCAGACATTCTTGGTGCTGCCCTTTGTGGACTGTGTGTACATCCTTGTTGTAGTTAAGTCTTGATTCTTGTTGGTATCACTGGGAGGAATTAATCTCCAGACCAATTGGCTGTGAGTATCAGCTGTGTCTACGCCGAGATACCTTCTGTATTGGAGACAGTCTTATAGAATCAGATTTGCAAAATTGCAAAAGCCTCTGTGCTCAGCTTGGATGAGGTAGAGTCTCAGGGCTGAGCCAACAGTCTTTTTTAAATATATATATATTTTATTGATATTTCACAGAGAGGAAGGGAGAGGGATTGAAAGCTAGAATCGTCAATGAGAGAGAAACACCGACCAGCTGCCTCTTGCACACCCCCTACCGGGGATGTGCCTGCAACCAATGTACATGCCCTTGACCGGAATCAAACTCGGGACCTTTCAGTCCACAAACGGACACTCTACCACTGAGCCAAACCGGTTTTGGCTGAGCCAACAGTCTTGGCTTCCAGTCAGTCCTGCCCTTGTGCCACGTGCCTCTGACTTCTGCCTTCTGCAGCTCCCCTGAGTTTCCACCTCACAGTCCAGATTCCCCCTGAATGTGGGTGCCCCAGGGGCTCGCCCGTAATTGGGTTGGGTCTCTGTATAATACTTTTTTAAAATTTTTAAATATATTTTATTGATTTTTTTACAGAGAGGAAGAGAGAGGGATAGTTAGAAACATCGATGAGAGAGAATCATAGATCAGCTGCCTCTTACACACCCCCTACTGGGGATGTGCCCACAACTACATGCCCTTGACTGGAATCGAACCCGGGACCTTTCAGTCTGCAGGCCGACGCTCTATCCATTGAGCCAAACAGGTTTCGGCTCTGTATAATACTTTTAATCCCAGTGCAGTCAGGAGCTTCTGACTCCTTCCACTATGGAGAGGCCGCAGCAATCTCCACAGTCAGACCTCTCTGCGCATACTCACTTGCACACGACTCTAGACCCTGCCCACTGCGGCTCCCAGCCCCCCCGAGTCTCCCAGTCTCTGGGTCTCCAGATACCTTTATCTACAGTCCATATTCCACCCGTATGAGCCTGGGTCTTCAGGGTTTCAGCTAGGGTTGGGGTTCAATGCAGTCGGAACTGGGGTTCAGTGCAGTCAGGGGCTTCCTTTCCCCTCCCACCAGCCAGGCACTCAGCTGTCCTTACTCTCTGCACGCATGTCTCACTACCTCAGAACTTTGCGGCTCCACTGATCCGTGAGCCTCTCTCCTTTTTAGTTGTAGATTTCCCACTCAGCCAGCTTCCCTGTGGTTTTGGATTATGTCTGTTCTTTTAGTTATTGTTTTGAAATCGTTGTGCGAGGTGGCAGATTAGGTGCTTACCTAGGCCGTCGTCTTGGTTTCTCCTCCCCAAACCTGAGACATCTTTAACAATCCTTCTCCCTCACCTTACTGAGCTCTTTGGTTTTTCATATATTTTTCCAGGATATTCGTCTCTCTCCCTTTTCATTGCCACTCTTCTAGTCCAAACCACCACTGCCTGTTATCTGAACTGTTAAAATAAGCTCCCCAAGTCCATGCAAATCTCTCTGGGACATGTGTATACCATACTGTTTCATGAACTTCTACCCCATAGCACTTAACCAGATTCAAAGTTGTCTCTTTAAGATTATTTAATGATTCTCTCCCCAAATAGGGTTTAAGACTGTAAGTTCCTTAAGAAAGACTATCTTATTCACTATTGTGTTCCTCTAAGGAAATCCAAGATAAATAAAAGACTCCTAATGTAGTTTAATTAATGGAGAAGATAAAGACAGCATATACAAATCATTAATACTATTATTCCTTGATAAATTCCAATAGAAGAATTTAAAGAAGGTAGAGATTAAGATAGGGCAGTGGTCAACAAACTCATTAGTCAACAGAGCCAAATATCACAGTACAACAATTGAAATTTCTTTTGAGAGCCAAATTTTTTTAACTTAAACTTCTTTTTACGCCACTTCAAAATAGACTCGCCCAGGCCATGGTATTTTATGGAAGAGCCACACTCAGGGGCCAAAGAGCTGCATGTGGCTTGCAAGCCACAGTTTGCTGACCATGGAGCTATGGTAAAGTAGGACACAGGTAGGGGGTGGAGGTTCACATGAAAACTGACTTAATGTACTCCAAGAGGACTAAAAAGATAAAAAGATAGTCCCTGACAAAGGGAACCTAGCACATACAATATGAGAGGATAGAGAGGATGAAATTGAGATGTCAACTGGGTTTAGTAGAAAGAGACCATAAATGACACGCTTGAGTTTGGAGACAATGGATATATTTTTAAAAAGAAAAGGATGACCATCAAAACTGCTAATTCAGTAAGCAAGGCAAGAAATGATCAAAGCCTTCATTAGAGTAGCAGGACCAGTACAAGAAAGAGGGCTGGATGTCAACAGTGTGTAGGTACAAACATTTGTACTTGACAACCACTGGCTGGGAGAGGGATGGTGGAAAGGAAGCAATCAGAATAGTTTGTTGATTAAGAGGCTGATTAAATATCCTAGACAGTGTGGCTCAATTGGTTGGAGCATCGGCCTGGAACACTGAAGGGTCCCAGGTTCGATCCCTGGTCAGGGCACATTTAAAAGGCAACCAGTGGTCCTAGCTGATTTGGCTCAGTGAACAGAACAGAGCATCGGCCGACGGACTGAAGGGTCTTGTGTTTGATTCCAGTCAAGGACATGTACCTTGGTTGCAGGTTCCCTGGACCTGATCAGGGTCCGTGCAGTAGGCAACCAATAAATGTGCCTCTTTCACATTAATGTTTCTCTCTGTCTCTTTCTTTCCCTTCCACTTTTTCTAAAAATCAATGGAAAAATATCCTCAGGTGAGGATTAACAACAACAACAACAACAACAACACACACACACACACAGCAAGCATAAAAAAAAAAGACAAATAGTGAATGCATAAATGATCTCTCTCTCCCTCTTTCTTCCTCTCCCTCCCCCCTTCCAATCAATAAAAATAAATTCTTGATATTTTTAATATTAGTGGATTTGTCATCATCACAAAATCACAAAGAGACATTATGGTGAATCTTAAAACAAAAACAGATGTGATATACGTAATCATTTATGGTTTTTTGTTTGGTTTTTTTTTTTGTTTTTTTACTTTATATTGTGCTTTTACCTAATAGAAAAGGTCCTTTCCCACCAGTCTCATTTTTCAGTATTTTTCTAAAATGTTAGATGACTAAGATATTAACTACTCACCTATCAAGAAAGCTAAAGTTTATTTTTATTTTAAAAAGCAAAATCAAATTTGGTTTTGATTTCTTAAAAATGTAGTTATTTATATTCAATTACAAAGTTTTAACAATAAAGACCATTAAAGGTTACTCTGAATATAGCACCACAATTTGCTGCATAGCTAGGAAGGAAAATCTTGAGTAAAAATAGATTGCTATTGCAACAAGAGCTTTGTGATTACCTTAAAAAGATATGTTATCCACAACTTCAGATCCACTGTGTTCTGTACCAGTGACCACTGGAGAATAACAGTTACTCTTAGGACTCCACCCCCATGTCAAAACAGTTGCTGTTAAATAATGACTCCACTGTATTTTATTTCACTTGACGACCAGTTTTTAATTGTTCATGAAGCATAGTGGATTTCAAACCCGTCTGAGTCTACTTGGCAGAGCTTTTGTAAAAACACTGATTCAGAGATTAAGTAAATACATCAGAGGCACTGCTTTAATACTCAAGATTCACTTAGTGTCCTCTTCTCTAAATAAAGTTACTACTCACAAACATAGGGGAAGTAAATGCTATAGAGAATTTGTAACACTGGATATTTTAAAGGTGTGAATCAGAGAACGCACTTAAAACCTCAATTCTCTAAATTCTAGCACAAGGGTAGTGATCTCTGAAAGGAGCATCAAGTTTTTCTGATTAAATTTTTGTGAACAACTAAACCAGACCAAATCCTAAATGTAGTAGCAGCTGCCCAACCTAAATCAAAATATCAGAAACACTGGCTACTTTTATACTACCAACTCAAGTAGGATACCTGACTTTGGCTCCATAAATAATAGCAAATACACTTTACCCAACACTGACTGGGGAAAAAAACACACCACATAAATAAAAGATACTTTCCTCCATCAGAAGAGCTGAGAGCCTGAAATATTTGACAGTAGGATATTGCATAGCAGAAAAACACAATTTCAAATTTACAAACACCTGGCAGAAAACAGTTTCTTTCTCAATCCATCAACTGTTAAAAACCCAGCATAACTACTAATCAAAGGAGTTGGGGGCTTTAAAAATGGGTTCACGATTCTCCTTTATTTTACACCATGTATTGAGTGACAGTGCTTAAGACATGAATGACATTTCTACATAGGAATATTAAGGATCCTATAGATCTTGTGTTAAAATGGTCGACTAAATACATACATCTAAATTTATTTCCCTCCCAAAACTCGAATAAAAGTACAAAAGGGGATTTTTTTTAAAAAGTAAAGGAACATATACCCACAAGAACAAGGAGAGCAAAAAAAAATGGAAATTCAGATAAGGAAGAATAAGTGAAATTAGTTTGAGAAACAATTAGTTCCCTAGACCCTTTCCTTAGAATTCTGCAGTTTATTCTCTGCACAGTAGGTCTTTCTGGCTTAGTCATCATATTGGAAATAGGAGAACATAGGTAAATAGAATGCTAAGACACTCTCTACTACCACTACTATCTTGAAACTTAACTGTTCAACAGAACTTTCTGTGATGATGCAGTTGTTCTATATGTGCACTGTGCAACATGGGAGACAGTACCATACATGACTATTGAGTACATGAAATGTGACTAATAAAAATGAGGAACTAAACTGTTAATTTTATCTTATTTTAAGTGATTTAACATAGAACATAAAACTAACTCTCAATACTAAAATAGTATGTTTTAACAAATTTATAAAATATACCAGTTTTCTACCTTGGAAAAAATAGTATATAATTTAAATTTGATAATGACTTGTATCCTTAGGAACCTCAGTTTTTATCCTGTGCAGGGACAGAATAATGCCTGCAAGTGTATGAATTTCAATTCTAGCTTTCTAATAATAATTATAGTAAACTATTTCTGGGGGCAAGTAAGCAACCTCAGGGGGAAATTCAGATATACTTTTTGTCTCTTTGAAATATCCGGAGTGTAATTTGAAAGAGTCTAAGGACCAAAATCAGGAAGCTACACTAATAAAAGAGTAAAATGCAAATTGACCGTACCTTCACAACTCCCACCAGCCAATCAGTGGTATGCAATTAACCCAACAATGATTGCAGGTTAATTTGCATACCCAGGCACTGAGCAGTCAGGGGCAGGCAGGACACTTGCATTGTCACCATGGCAATGACACAAGCATTCTGCACCACCCCAACTGCTCTGGGCCTCTGGGTAGTGTGGGAAGGCAGGTCCATTCTTGCACAAGTCTTTGTGCATTGGGCCTCTAGTAGTTTATAAAACTCCAGAAAGGAAAGCTTGACTTTAAGGAAAGATTTTTAATTTTTTTGTGTTTTTCAAAAAAAATATTTTTTAATTGGTTGATTGGCAGAGAGAGGAAACATCAATTGGCTACCTCCTGATTGAACCAGTAACCAGGGCATGTGCCCCAAACAGGAATCAAACTGGCAATCTTTTGGTGCATAGGACTACACCCAACCAACTGAGCAACACTGGCCAGGGCTTTATTTTATTTTACAATTACAGTTGACATTCAATATTATTTTGTATTACTTTCTGTTGTACAGCATAATGGTTAAACAATCAAATACTTTACAAGTGATCCCCCTGAGCATGGGAGAAACCAAGATGGTGTCATAGATAAAAACCTAAACTGCAGTCTCACACAACAATTTCAAAAATACAACTAAAAGACAAAATGGACATCATCCAGAACCACAGGAAATCTGACTGACTGGAAATTCCACAACTAGAAGGAAAGAGAAAACCCCAAGGAAAATCAGAGGAGCTGTAAAAGCCTGAGGTACGAAGACATGCGCGTGTGCATGTGGAGAGGACAGAGCCGGAGAGGACAGGTTGGCTGAGTGCCTGGCTGGCATTCTTTAGCAGGAAGGAGATAAAAGCTCCAGACTTTGCTGAGCCCCAGTTCTGACTGCACTGAACCCCAGTTCCAGGCTAGACCCTAGGAACCCAGGCTCATACGGGGGAATCTGGGCTATAGGGCGGAAACTCAGGGGAGTGGTGAAAGGCAGAGCTCCAGAGGTGCCCACGTGAATGCACGCAGAGGACAGACTGTGGACTGTGCCACTGGATTGCCCTAGGGGGAAGGAGATGAAAGTTCCGGACTTTGCTGAACTCCAGTTCTGGACGAGAATCTGGGAATCCAGATTCATTGGGGGTGAGACTAGACTGTCTGGGTGAAACTCGAGGGCGCCTTTCTCTCAGAGAAGCTTGCAGTGAGAACTGAGGGACACTGAGTGACAGAGACTCAGGAGCCTCATAGGACCAGGCTGATGGAAAGCCAAGGCTGTAGGCTCCACCCTGAAACTCCACCCCATCCAAGCTGAGCACAGAGGCTTTTACAATTTTGCAAGTCTAGTCAAATAAGGCTATCTCCTGGCATAGACACAGCTGATCCTCACAGCCAATTGGCCTGGAGGTCAACTCCTCCCATTGATACAAACAACAATCAAGACTTAACTACAACAAGGCTGTATACACAGTACACAAAGGGGTGCACCAAGAGTGTCCACCTCAGATAACTGGGGAGGCCAAGCCACTGGCCCATATAGGACACCTAATACACAAAGCTACCCTACCAACTCAGGGAAGCAGGGAAAATGCAGAGACAAAGAAACAGGTTACAAATGAAAGAAATGGAGAAAAACAAAAGATTGGATACAGAGTTCAAAACTATGGTTATAAAGTTTTTCAAGAATTTCCTAGAAAAGGCTGATAAGTTTAGCAAGACTCTCGAGGATATGAGAGAGACCCTTGAGGATATGGAAAAGGACTAACTAGAAATTAAACATACACTGACTGAAATAAAAAATATTATACAGACACCCAACAGCAGACTAGAGGAATGCAAGAATCAAGTCAAAGATTTGGAATACAAAGAAGCAAAAAACACTCACTGAAAAAGCTAAAAGAAAAAAGTATCCAAAAAGTTGAAGATAGTGTAAGGAGCCTCTGGGACAACTTCAAGTGTACCAACATCAGAAGTATGGGGATGCCAGAAGAAGAGAGAGTGCAAGATACTGAAAACCTATTTGAAGAAATAATGTCAGAAAACTTCCCCCACCTGGTTAAAGAAATACACTTACAGGTACAGGAAGCCCACAGAATCCCAAACAAAAGGAATCCAAAGAGGACCACACCAAGACACATCATAATTAAAATGCCAGGAGCCAGGTGAGCCATGTGCCCCAGGTGAGCCGTGTGCCCCAGGGGGCCGTGTGCCTCAGGTGAGTCGTGTGCCCCAGGGTGAGCTGTGTGCCCCAGGGGAAGTGGTGGGACCTGGGGGGAGGGGGCAGGGTGAACCAGAGGAGGAGTGGATTCTATTCATGTGGTCCTGAGATAGTCACCATAAAACAAGCAGACTGCCAAATGAGGAGTGGATTCTAATCATGTGATTCTGAGATAGTCACTATAAAACAAGCAGATTGTCAAATGACAGCGGGGAGGGGAAGGAGACCTGGGGGGAGATAAGAGAACAACCGAAGGACTGGTATGCATGAATATAAGTACAACCAACGAACACAGAACTCTGGGGAGGGAGGGCATGAATGGGAGGTGGGGGGAGGGGGGCAACGGTAAGCTATGTACACATATAATACCTTAATAGTGAACAAGGAATCTAATGAACAAAACTGATTAATAAGATAGAACCAGAGGCATAGAAACATGGATCAGACTGATGAATCTCAGAGGGAAGGGGGGAGGGATGGACAGGAAGAGATTAACCAAAGAACTTCTATGCATAGTAGAGGTCCGGTGCACAAAATTTGTACACTGGGGGGGTGGTGTCTCTCAGCCTGGCCTGCACCCTCTTGCAGTCCAGGACCCCTTCCTCTTCATTGCCCACCTGCTCGCTGCTCATTACTGCTTGACTCACTGCACCTGCCCCCTAGTGGGGAGGGACCTCGGGAGGGCTCCAGGGCGTGTCTGTCCTGTCTTGCTCAATTCCTATCAGTGAGACCCCAGCAGCAAGCTAACATACTGGTCGGAGCATCTGCCCCCAACTCCACCCCGCCCCAGGTGTTCAGTGCACATCATAGTGACTAGTTGACCAGTTGAATGTCTGCCCCCTGGTGGTCAGTGCATGTCATAGCAAGCAGTTGAACATCCTTGGCATATCATTAGCACATTACGCTTTGACTGGTTGAACGGCCGACTAGACAAGCAGACACTTAGTATATAAGGCTTTTATTATATAAGATATGTACCTATGGACACAGACAATAGAGTGGTAAAGACTTGGGGTGAGGCTGAAACTGGGTGGAGGGGGACAATAAGGGGGAAAAGGAGGACATCTGTAATACTCTCAATAATAAAGATTATAAAAATAAATAAATAAACCCATGGTAAGAGGGGGGAAAATACATACAAACCCTCCCTTAACAGTCTAGTCCCACAAAACATCTTATGAAGTGCCATCAAAGAAATTCATGCTATCTTAGTACTGTTTCTTAGAGATGAGCAAAAATGCAGAGAATTAACACCAGTGTTGATATCCATACTAACTTTCCTTTACAAATAGGCCAATTCACAAAGTTGGATGATAGTCTATCAAGGTGACCACTAGCCATTATATGTGGCTAGTGTGATTTTTTTATTGCATTTCACTTTAATTAACTTAAAATTTTTTTTAACTTATCAATTCCATTACTGGAAAACTTATAAGTATGCCCAGAGCAACTTATGTGTGTGAATCTAAGTTTTCAATAGTAAAATTTAAATCTAAATACATATCAAATATTTCTTATGAAAATTGAACATTTGAATTGATATACTGTAGGTGTAAAATATATACTGATTTCAAACAATTTGTATGAAACAAGAATGTGAAATGTCTTTTTAACTTTTATATATATTAATTGTTGACATATTTCAGATATATTGGGTTAAATTTCACTTTTTATACTTTTACAATGGGGCTATTAGAAAATTTTAAAGTACATATATACTTTGGGTAATGAACACAATGCAATATACATATTATAGAACTGTATACTTGAAATATATATATACTTTTATTAACTGTTAACCCAATAAATTTAATAAATTTTTTAAAAGTACATATGTAGCCCTAACCGGTTTGGCTCAGTGGATATAGCATTGGCCTGTGGACTGGGGGTCCCAGGTTCAATTCCCGTCAAGGGTATGTGCCTTGGTTTTGGGCATATCCCCAGTGGGGAGTGTGCAGGAGGCAGCTGATCGATGTTTCTTTCTCATCGATGTTTCTAACTCTCTATCATTCTCTCTTCCTCTCTGTAAAAAAATCAATAAAATATATATTTTTAAAAATAAAAAAAATAAAAGTACCTATGTAACTCATGTTTTATTTCTGTTCGACAAAATTGGTCAAAAGATTACTTACAACATCCTTTTTTTTTTAAATATATTTTTATTGATTTTTTTTACAGAGAGGAAGAGAGAATGATAGAGAGTTAGAAACATCAATGAGAGAGAATCATCCATCAGCTGCCCTTGACCGGAATCGAACCTGGGACCTTTCAGTCTGCAGGCCAAAGCTCTATCCACTGAGCCAAACCGATTTTGGCACTTACAGCATTCTTAAAACAAGATTCCAATGATTTGAGAATTCCTCAGGGCTCTACAATTGCCTTAAAAGATTGTGCCTTAGCAAGTTGAAGGAGTCTTACCGGTATTTGCCTATGCTTTAGTTTTAGCTCTATTACTACATGGAAATACTACCACTGAAAAAACATGTCATGTGAAACCGCTTTAAAGTAAACATTATTTACATTTAAAGTTGGTGATTTTCTGAAAGCAAGTCAAGATAGAAATATGGGTAGGAAATTAATCTTTCTTTTCTGTGATAACTCAAATGTGAGTACATCCTATAAAGTAAAGCAAAAATGCTGAAAGGAGTAAACAGTCTTCCTTCAATATGATCCAAAAATACAAACACAGTGACAGACTCATTTTATTTATTTTAAAAAAATATATTTTATTGATTTTTCACAGAGAGGAAGGGAGAGGGATAGAGAGCTAGAAACATCGATGGAAGAGAAACATTGACCAGCTGCCTCCTGCACACCCCTCACCGGGGATGTGACCACAATCAATGTACATGCCCTTGACCGGAATCAAACCTGGGACCTTTCAGTCCACAGACCGACGCTCTATCCACTGAGCCAAACTGGTTTTGTCGACAGACTCATTTTAAATGTAGGTTTCTTGCTATAGTATGCACCAAAGTGTACAACTTTTAAATGCTCATCCTGTGCCCTGTTGCAACAAAACAGAGTTCTTTGATACGCCCCAGGTTTAAAAAAAAAAAAAAAGCCAAACTATCAGCTTTTTCATAACTTTAACAGATTAAAATGTGAATTGTAAGAATTTTAATTGCATTTTTACTTGTCAATTGATTTTAATATACCAGAACAAATCACATAAGCATTACAATGTCAGCTACTGAAAGAACTATCTTCAAAAGTTAAGAGTCACTAGACTAAAAACTACTCAACTTTACGGAGGTCCTTGTACAGAAGACTTCACAATGACGAATGTAAGTAACAGGTTTGTCAAAGTATTACTATCATGGACCAATCTGATGTTTATTTTTCTATACTTCTCCCAATGTAAAATTTCAAGCAAAATGAACAGGAGATGGCTTTTAGAAGCCTGATTTTAAGTGAAAAGTCACTTCTAACATCAAGGCAAGGAGGCAGGGACAAAAGAAAAGCTAGGATTAAAATATTTCTGAAGTATGAAGTATAAATCTTTGGATATGGCTTTCATGGACAATCTAGAAAGGAATATTATGCTACAAGGGAAGGAAGTTCAAGATACTTCAGTAACAATCTTCTACTTATTTATTGTGTTTTGTGGTTTAGATATGCAAATAGCAAACAGCACAGGCATACTTCAAAGATATTGTGGGTTGGGTTCCAGACCACTACAATAAAGTGAGCATCACAATAAAGCCAGCCATAATTGTTTTGCTGGTGTAAGTTCTTGCCTTCAATTTGTAAAAAAAACCCTCAACATATATAAAGTGTAATAAAGCAAACCACAATAAAAGAAGTATGCCTGTAAAGAGACTAGGCCTAGTTATTCAGAGATGAGAGAATTGTTCTGTAAATAAAAGCAATGCATATACTCCTAGGCTAGATGAAATTTTCTTTGGTTAAATAAAAATGAAAGAACAATTAATCTATGGTCTGATTTCCCTGTGCTCTTACTATTCATCTCCAAAATTCAAAGGCTAATTTTTAAATGGATAAATGCAGAAAAGGAAAATTAATAAATAAAAATGGTAATCCTTCAAAACTAAAAACAAAAAAATAAAAAACCCACCAATGCATATATATATATATATATATATATATATATATATATATTAAATCTAGTTTTTCAAGAGTTTCAAGATTTTTTCAAATTTCAAATATGGTATTCATCTCAAAGTATCTTAATTATTACTGAGAGAAAACAAAGTTATTTATTATAAAACCACAAATATTTGGAGTCTTCCTGCATACCAAGTTAAACACCATTTTGATTCAAACCAATTCTATTTATAAAAAAGTCACAGTTATTTTTGTTTTGCTTGCTCTTTCAATAGACTATTTTTCAGAGACCTTTTAGGTTCACAATAAAATTGAGCAGAAAGTATAGAGAGTTCCTATATATCCCTTGTAGGGTTTTGTTGCTGTTTGTTTTTAACTGATTAGAAAAAAAAAAAATTTGCTAGATTAACTGCCTAGAAAAAAACCCAGTTGTAAATATAAAGCAAAGATGGAACTCTATCCTGGATCGCTCTGCATTCTGCTGCTACCAGGACCTGACAATGGCAGGTATCTAGAATTAAGAGAGAGTACTGAACTTTCTCTACTTAGCTTGAAGCTTGCAAAGAAACTAGGTGCCAGAGGAGAGGAATATTAGTCCTCTGATATGGTTCTGGTCTTGACAATCACTTTCTTGTCAATTTTCTTTTAAGTCTGGGTTTACTTAATGGCTCCACAAATTAGCTTAGATGAAGGCATGACAAAGTATTTCACAATGTCAAGTTCACCAATGAGCATGCATGCAAAAAATAAGCTGCAATGAAAAGATAACTCAACTCTTACTAATCAGAGAAATACAAATGAAAGAATGAGAAAACATTTCACACCCATCAGATTGGCAAGGTTGAAGCAAGCAGTGAAAAGACATGGAGAAATGGGCTCCTAAATATAGATAGGATAGATACAAACTAGAACTGCTAATGGTAGATTAAAAAATACATATGCATGGTCTCCAAACCAGGCTTCTACTTCTGGATATAAACCAAGAAGATATTCATTCTGGCTAGAGAAGCAATATATAATGATATATAAAAATGGAGCTTGGCTAGTGTGGCTCAGTGTTTGAGCATCATCAACCTATGATCCAAGGGGGTCACAGTTCAATTCCTGGTCAGGCCCAGGACTTTATCCCCAGTGAGGGGCATGCAGGGGACAGCCAATCAATGATTCTTTCTCATCACTGATGTTTCTCTCTCTCTTCCTCTCTGAAATCAATAAAAATATATTTTGGGCGGGGGGGGGGGGGGAATGGAAACAATATATTGCAAAAAAAGATAAAAAGGCAAAAGGTTGGGCAAGTATCCATCAATAGGGCAATGGATAATCTTAACCTTATATAATAAAAGGCTAATATGCAAATAGACTGTACATGGAACAAACGAACAACAGGTCACTATGATAGGTGCTGACCACTAGGGGACATGCACAGAACATGGAGGGCATCAGCCGGCAGTACAGTGGAGCAGGTGAGCCAGGGCACTAGACCAAGGTGGGGCACCAGTTGCTGTCACAGGGAAAAGCCTCTGGTAGTTACTGAAAATTCTTTGCTCCTGCGCACCAAGGTCCCATCTGGTGTGCTTGCACCTGCTGCCGGCGATAGCCCCACTTGCACCCGCTACTGGCGCTGTGCAAGCCTCAGCAGTGGGAACGGGGCTGCTGGCAGACCAGGGGGCCAGTGAGCGGAAGGGGCCGGGTGGGGATGCGGAGGATGGGCCGAAACCTGCTCCTATGTCTACCGCTGGCTTGCAGCCCACAGTTCCTTTCAAGGTGCAAGATTCATGCACTGGGACCCTAGTCTACACTAATAAAAGCAAACATGCAAATTGACTATCACTCCACTACACCCACAACCAATAAGGAGCGAACATGCAATTTAGCCCAACAAAGATGGGGGCGGTGGTCACAGAGCTGGAGTGAGTAGAGGCTTGGGTTGCCCACGGCAATGGAGGAAGCCAACCCTCCACTCAAGACTACAAAGTTTCAATTATAGAAAATAAATAAATCCCATATACCTGCTTCCAGCGGGCCCTGGCCTCTGCTCAAGGAGGCGCTGAAAAAAATAGAAAGAAAAGAAGAAAAGGAGGGACTGGGAGCCTGGATGGGAGAGGGCATGGTCAGCCTAAAACCAGCCCTCATCTCCTCACCCAGGCTGGCCACACTCCTATGGGGTAAGGGTCCCCACTGGGGAGGGCGTGGCCAGCCTGCAAACAGCCATCAGTCCTCACCCAGGCTGGCCAGGCACCCCAGTGAGAATCCCCACCCTGAAGGGGGTGTGGCCAGCATGAAAACAGCCCTCAGCCCCTCACCCCATCAGTGAAGGTCAGTTGGAGGTGATCAGGACAGCAGGGGTGGGGGAGCAGTTTGGAGTGAGCAGGCCAGTGGGAAGGTTAGGTGGGGACAAGGAGGCCAGCAGAGGAGGCTGTCGGGAGCAAGCACACTGGCAGGGGGGGCAGTTAGGGGTGATCAGGCTGGTGGGAGGGGAAAGAATTTGGGGGTGAGCAAGCAGGCAGCGGAAGCAGTTGGGGACAAGTGGGCTGGCAAGCAGAGCGATTAGGGCCAATCAGGCAGGCAGGTAGGCAGGCAAGTGAGTGGTTAGGATCCTGCAGTCCTGGATTGCAACAGGGATATCCGACTGCCAGTTTAGGCCCAATCCCTGTAGGACATCCTTCAAGGGGTCCCAGATTGGAGAGGGTGCAGGCCGGGTTGAGGCACACGTGCATGAATTTCGTACACCAGGCCTCTAGTATAATTATAAAATGCAAAGTATTCAGCTGTTAAAATAAAGAACCACTAATTTTACACACTAAAATTAAAAATCACCCAATCCCCCCAAAATTGACCAAGTTTAATTTAAAGTTGCAAGAGGATACACAAAGCATATGTATCATAAAATCAAAATATCTCTATATATAAAGAGTTAATATGCTAATTGGCCCTAATGGAGTTACAGTAACAACCAATTTGCATATTGACAGACCAAAGGCAGATGCGTGTGCGCAGCAGGGGGCAGGAGGCCAGAGCCAAGTTCCCACAAGTCTGAGGAGAGTGCTTGACAGGAGCCTAGACTGCAAAGAAGGAAGAGGAAGCGGCCACAGGGAGCTCTTCGAATTCCCCTGCACAGACACCCTATCCCGGCCCCCTCACCCCCAGGGGAACAGGGAGACTGACTGGACAGGGAGAAGACTCAACCTTGGGGTAGCTGCACCCACACCTCCAACTCCCGGATCTCTTTCCCCACCATCCCTGCCAGGGGCGCCCACAATAGCACACCAGCGACCTCCCGATGCTGGGCACATTCCACCGGGCTAGGCACACCTCTCCTCCTTACAACTCCAGACCCAGGTAAAGACAGCCCTGAGCGGCCCTCCAGGATCAGACTCTTTTCCCCAACAGCAGTAACGCCATCTCCACAGTGGAAGCACGCTGAACCTCGCTGGGGACATGGCTAAACCGGCCATCCTAGCCTGCCTGGCTCTGCCCTGGCCCAGCCCGGACCCCATCCCACTCCAGGAGATTGGAGCCCCGCCCTGAGCAGGTACAACTTTGAAACAGCCACGTACAATAATGACGCCAAGCAGGAAGGTTTGACAGTTACTCCCCCTTCGGCCTCACTGCCCCCCTGACGTCCCACCTCTGCCAGCACCTCCAGAGAAGACCACCACTACAGGGTTGCTGGCCAGAGCCCGCCCCTCTGAGGCTTGCAGAACCATCTGCAAAGCTTCCAAAGCTACAGTCCCAGGAAACAATCATGTTCTCCTCCCCTAATCAGCACCTGCTATCTGCAAGGGCTTAAAAATAACAATCCTTTCCCGTTTAGACATCATTTACTTGATTAAACATTTGTAGGTTTATTAGCTCAGAACCTCCTCATGACAACCCAGTGAGGTAGGCCGAGAAGAGATTACAATTCCATGGGATATGCATATGAATTCAGAAATGAAGAAATGAAGCTCCGAGAGGAAAAGTGTCCCCAAGGGGCAGCACACGCCCCACGGGGGATGGAGGCGATTTGATTTTAAGTGGGGGCAATTCGAGAATGAGTTAACAGTAAATTTTTTGCATTTCTTATCGTCCTAGGGAGCCTCATCTACAGAGTATCCTACATAATAAAAGGCTAATATGCAAATGACTAAATGGTGGAATGACGGGTCACTATGATGCGCACTCATCACCAGACACTCAATGCAGGAGCTGCCCCCTAGTGATCAGTGCGCTCCCACAGGGGAAGAGTCACTCAGCCAGAAGCCGGGGTCACAGCTGGTGAGCACGGCAGCAGTGGTGGGAGTTCTGCCTCCATGGCAATGCTAAGGATGCCCGACTGATGGCTTAGGCTCACTAAGCCGTCAGTCAGACATCCCCCCAGGGCTCCGCAGGCCAGGCTGAGGGACCCCGCCCCCAAGTGCACAAATTTTGTGCACTAGGCCTCTAGTATAAATATAAAACAAATCAAGGCAATATAGCATATACTAATGCAGATACATACATATATAGCTAAAAGTATAGAAATGCCAATGAGAATGAAATACATTAATTTCAGGTGACTATGTTAAATTTTACCTGAGCCCTGTGCTCCTGGAAAGCAGTACTGGTTAAGAAATCCACTCCCACCGAAACTGGTTTGGCTCAGTGGTAGAGCGTTGGTCTGCAGACTTAAAGGTCCCGGGTTCGATTCCGGTCAAGGGCATGTACATTGGTTGCGGGCACATCCCCGGTAGGGGGTGTGTAAGAGGCAGCTGGTCGATGTTTCTCTCTCATCAATGTTTCTGGCTCTCTATCTCTCTCCCTTCCTCTCTGTAAAATATCAATAAAATATACTTTAAAAAAAGAAATCCACTCCCATCATTTTGTGTTCTGGGGAACAAGTAACAAAAGGATTCTGCTCTTAAGACTCCCTGATTTAGCCGAAACCGGTTTGGCTCAGTGGATAGAGCATCAGCCTGCACACTGAAGGATCCCAGGTTCGATTCCAGTCAAGGGCATGTACCTTGGCAGCTAGCTGATCGATGATTCTCTCTCATCAATGTTTCTAACTCTCTATCCCTCTCTCTTCCTCTCTGTAAAAAAATAATCAATAAAATAAAAAAATTAAAAAAAGACTCCCTGATTTACCTACCTGCCTCAGGTCCCAACCCCCCTCTTTTTTTTTTTTTAGATGTTTCTCATTAATTGATTGCAATAGCCTAAAACAGAAATCACTCGCCAATTGGGGGGGGGGGGGGCACGTGGGAATCCGAGCTGCCTTGTTGGACATGTTTCCTCCCAATTTCGATAGCCTAAAAAAGAAATCATTTCCTTAATTGGCTGGTACATTATATCTTTGACCCTGGAGTGGTTGCTTATTTCTGGGATAAGAAGATGCATACTTAAATGTAATGGTAGTAGAATCTTTTTAAAAAAACAACAACAAAGGAACTTGTTATTCTATGTAGTTTTCTGCTTAGAATGTTTCTAAATTAATTTTGAAGTTATTTTTGAAATATGATGTGGAGTCAGAAGAGGTCACACAAGTCAATCCATTAGTCAGTTTTCTGATATGTTAAACTAACACATGTCCAACCTATTCCACTAGGTTGTTACAAATAAAAGTGTTTTTGCAGCCGGAACAGGTTTGGCTCAGTGGATAGAGCGTCGGCCTGCAGACTGAAAGGTCCCAGGTTCGACTCCGGACAAGGGCATGTATCCTGGTTGCGGGCATATCCCCAGTGAGGGGTGTGCAGGAGGCAGCTGACCGATGATTCTCTCTCATCGATGATTCTAACTCTCTATCCCTCTCTCTTCCTCTCTGTAAAATATCAAAATATATTTTTTTGTAAAAAAAAAAAAGTGTTTTTACTAATCATCAAGTGGTACAATACATTTGTAATTCAGTCTGAGCCAATTAGTTCAGTATGGTAAAGCAGCATTCTGATTAGAATAAAGTTACGGATTAGATTATCATATAGACCTTTACTATGTTTCAGGGGCAACACTACACTCTTACTTCAGAGAGAGCAATGTAGCTCTCTCTATACTGCAAATGAACACACTATCAGTTACAAGAGGAGCTAGGAAAGTCTATGTTATGTCTCAATCCATACCCAACACAAGAACTACTGAGCAGATAACACAAAGAATTTGGTGGGTGGGCTGGTACTCAATCTTTATATGAGGAAACTGGCACACCCAGCACATATATGCAGTTTTGTTCGGAAAGTGTAGATGTGGTTCATGTGGAGGATATGCATCTGTTTTTTTTCTTTTTTCCTTTTATTGGCACTGTAAAGTGAGACTTTGAAAACGTGAAATTTCATGGTAAAGTGCCCTGGGTTATCTTTTGAGTTGGTTTCAAATTGCTTTACTCCAAAGTATTCTGGAATACTTGGTGAGTACCAGGAAGTGATTTTGTTAATGTAGAACAAAACCATCAACAGTTAAAATTTAACTTTAAAAAAAAAAACACAAAAAAAAAGAACCCAGTATCTAGACAAATCTAAAAAAGATAAATAGAGGTAAAATGCTAAAATCTGGGATAATAAAGGAACTTTCCATCTTCACAATATTCTATCATAGCTGGACTGAAGGGAAATGCTCTATTCTCATGAGGCTTACATAGAAGAGTAACCAACTTTCTTTGCCTATAAGGTCTTCTTTTTTTTTAATTTAAATTCATTAAATTTATTGGGGTGACACTGGTCAACATGAACATACAGGTTCCAGGTGTGGGTTTCTGTTACAAGATCTGTATATTGCACTTTGTGCCCACTACCTAGTCAAATCTTCTTCTGTCACCATATAAAGTCTTCTTAATCTCTCTACACCAAGTAGTTTGAAATGTATTTGGAATCCCCCATCTTGATTTGTGTTTCTCCTCCTCCCCCAAGAACCAGTAAATAAAAGATTCTTCATTTTATTTGGATTACAAAAAATGGAAGTAAAGCTTTAACTAAAATGTAACTTTAGCTAAAGTTAAAATGCATGGTCCTATTTTCAAACAAAATAAAGTTTGCAGTCTAGCAACTTAAAAACACAGAATGTCAAATTAGAAGACCCTAAAGGAGTTTTCAAAGCACTTTCGTCAGAGCTGATGGTCTTAACATGTACTAGAATTCAAAAGCCTTAGTTCAATATTGCCTTTTAGTATGAGGTAGTATATATATATTTATAATCTTAAAGAGGCTAACAATCTGAAGTGCTAATCCTCTTTGTGATTTACAGAATTAAACCAAAGAAGAATCAGAAACTGAACAATATCAAATTCCCAATACATAACATATCCCCGTCACCAAGAAACTACTGATTAATCTCATTTCCTTCCACTAATGAGACTCATGCACAGTCATGAAAGTTGCAATACCTTAAGAAAACCAAAATTATTGTTCATTGAAAACGTTTTGGATGCAAATAAGCTGGCACCAACTGCTTCCACGCAAACAGATGCAAAAACTGTAATATTTCTAGCAAAGTGTGGCAAGCCTTTGCCTGCAAATCACTGACCAAAAATGGTAATGGCGTGTGCAAGGGCTACAGAAAATGACAAAATGTTCTACTTGAGAATATTTAAGAATACTGTTTTACAGCACACACTGGAACTACAGTTGAGACGGGGGAAAAAAATATATCTAACTTAAGCAAAGTGTCCATCAACTGGCATATTCTGAGCATGTTTACTTTTTAGAGACTGGAGTAATTTTACGGACTTTTAAGAAGTTTAGATTATCATATAGACCTTTATTTGTTTTCATTCGTGCCCCCTGCGTCAGGCCCACACCTTGCATGCTGAGTTCTGAAGCACAGCCAAACCGTTTACAGGTGAAAAGACACTTTCCAGCCGACGTGGAGAGGCCGGGCAGGCGAGGGTTAAAGCGGACACTTCCAAACCAGACGAGCCCAGGGAGGGAGAGGGCGGCAGGAAGCGGACGGCCAGATACGGTCACGAAAGCGGCTGCAAGGCCGCCGGTTCTTAAAGCCGCCAGCGCCGGGCTCGCAGGGGCCACTGCGCCCTCCAGAGCTGTTCAATAAAGGCCTTGTTTTTATTTTCCTTCTCGAGATGGACAGACCTCCCCGGCGCATCTGTGCCGGGTTTGGGGAGACGTGCTCCACAAGGCCGCTCCGGATTCCCACGCCCCCCACCCGGCATGGACGAACCCCACCCCCCGATCGATTCCACCGAGGTGGGAGAAGTCGGCTCCCGGGGCGGAGAAACCTCCGAGGCGACGCTCCGGGACGGCAGCCAAGCCGCAGCTGCGACCAACGCAGCGGCCGTGGAACCTCCCCGGGACGTGGGGTCCAATGGGTGGGCGGGAGACAGACGCCCAGGACCCTCCCGCGGCGGGAGGCGGCTGGGAGACGCGGGTCCCTTCGGGGCGCGGGTAGAGGGGGCCGTGGGGGTCGGCGTTCGCCCCTCCGCCCCGACTCGCGCGGCGCCCCAGAGCCCCGCGGTCCCCGCCGCGTCAGCTCACGCCTCGCGCTCCCTTCCACTCACCATCTTCGCCGAGGCGGTCGCAGGGACGCGGGGCAGGGAGCCGGCGGGCGCCGAGTGTGCGGGGCGGGCGCCGAGTGTCCTCACAGCCGCGCGGCCGAGCAACCCAGCGAGGCGGCGACGCCGGGCGCGAGCCTACCGGGGGGAGGGCGCGAGAGCGCGCCGCGGGCCCAAACACGACTGCGCACGTCACGCGCTGCCCGCCGTTGCTACGCAACCGGAAGACCGGGTACCGCCCCCTCTCCTCCCCCCCCCCCCCCGCGGGTTGTCTTCGGGGCCGCACGCCGGAGGAGGTCTTCCTCGCCTTCTGGAGAATGGGGTCCCCCCTCACCAGCTCGGGTCTAAGGGGGAATGGGGATGGGTCCTCTCTCTCCTGCGAGGGGTGAGGAGGCGGAGCTTGGCCTGGCACCTGCGGGGCTGGCGGCCCTTCCCCCCCCGAGGCGGGGCCACGTGGCGCCCCGCCCCCTGCGAAGCTATTGGCCTTACAAGGAAGTGGCTACCTGGCCAGGTGTGCGCCGCCGCGGGGCGGGGCCCGGGAGGGGCCGAGGCGGGGGGGCGGGGCTGCGGGGACGGACGGAGTCGCGAGGCCGCGCGGGAGGGAGCGGAGGCGCGGGCGGCGGCCGAGGGGTACGCATCCCGCATATTTTACCTACTTTGGTGCGATTCCCGCCATCCTCCCCTGATTGGCCCAGCCCGGCACGTCGGGCCCTCGTCTAAGGAAAGAAAAAAAAAAATCTGCACATTTTTTTCCTCCTTCCTGAGGCGACTGTGGCCATACCGAGCGCTCTGCGTCACCGCTAATTTCAGGTCTGGAAAAAACAGGGAGTGATTTATTTATCTTTGGGAACTGGCCGGGAAAGGAAGGCAGGCGGTCCGCTGGGTGGAGCTGGGAAACGGCCGACCGGTTTGGGGATGATGGCGCCAACCCCGCTGCCCCGTTTTGAGGGGGTTTTAAATTTGGGATTGTGTCTTGTTATGTTTTTTTTTAATGGGCGGTTGCATCAGAAACACAGTTTTCAGACGGCCAGAAGGAATCCCAACGTTTTTGGGTTTTTTTCCTGAGGGTGTTTTTGTGGGGAGTAAAGGGAACAGAAAGAATTTGAAACTGGATTGATTACTTAATTTTTTTTTTAGGTCGTATTTCAATATAAGATACTGAGAACATCACCACCTCTACCAAAACTGTGTTAATCCTCCAAATGGGAAGCTTTTGGACAGGATGGTCAGTGTATATGTGTGTGTATCTTTTTTTGTTTTTAAAAATATATATTTTATTGATTTTTTTTTTTTTTACAGAGAAGATGAGAGAGGGATAGAGAGCAGAAACATCAATGAGAGAGAAACATGGATCAGCTGCCTCCCGCACACCTCCCACTGCCCTTGACCTGAATCAAACCTGGGACCTTCCAGTCCACAGACAGATGCTCTATCCACTGAGCCAAACTGGTTTCGGCTCTATCTGGATTTTTTTTGTTTGTTATTTTCCTGGGCATTATCTAAAATCTAGATTGTATGTGGATTTTGTTCTGACGATTCAGCATGGGAACTCATTTCTTATTGCTCTCATGTTTTTTGTTTCCTTTCCTTTTTAAAAAGAAACGTTGATTTCAGAGCGGGAGAGAGAAACATCAATGCTGAGAAAGAATCATTGATTGGCTGCCTCTTGTGCCCCCACACGGGGGAATGACCCCACAACCCAGGCATGTGCCCGCACCCAGGATCAAACCTTGAGCTCCTGGTTCATAGATCCTGGCTCAGTCCAGGAGCCAGCCAGCCGGAGCTGTTCTGTTTTCTTTTTAAGAGAGGAAGCAAGTTGTGACAATTCTAAGCCTATACAATTTGCCACAAGATTTTTGGCAGGCTGAGCAGTGGTTCTCAACTTAAAAGGACCTTGTTCAGCCGAAACCGGTTTGGCTCAGTGGTAGAGCGTCGGTCTACGGACTGAAAGGTCCCGGGTTCGATTCTGGTCAAGGGCATGTGCATTGGTTGCGGGCACATTCCCCAGTGGGGGGTGTGCAAGAGGCAGCTGGTCGATGTTTCTTTCTCATCGACGTTTCTGGCTCTCTATCTCTCTCCCTTCCTCTCTGTAAAGTATCAATAAAATATATATATTTTTTAAAAATAAAAGGACCTTGTTCAGTTACAGTTATTTGCCTCACCTCTCAGAGTTTCAGACACCGCACATTTGTGGTGGGACTCGAGGATTTGCATTTCTAACAATTAACTGGTGATGCTAAGGCCACTGGCTGGGTACTAGCTTTGAGAAGAAAGAACCTTCCTGTATCCACCTGCAGCTGGAACCCATTGTTTCTCTGTCTGGTTGCTTGGGATTCAGTGCCCGCCTCCACTTGTACTAGTAAGTCCTCAAGACATCCTTTCTAGTCCAAAATTGAACCCTGTTCATGTAAGGACACAGGCTGTCTGCTCCATCGTCTCTCCTACATTTCATCCTCCATTTTGCTACCAGAGTTATGTCCAAACAATAACAATAGGATCCTGTCACATCACTGCTTTAATTTTCCTATGGCTTCCTCCAGAATTAGCAGGTCAGCATGGCCTTTTTGCCTCTGGCCTCAGCCTACCTTTACTGCCTTGTCTCCCATATCTTCCATAGTGCCCAGTTTTCTTCCAGAAGCCCTCTTAACTGAGCTTGCTCCTTTCTTAGCCTGAAATGTACTTATAACCCCAGTCACCCCTAACTGCCCTTCCTGCTGGCCTGATCACCCACAACTGCCCTCTCCTGTAGGCCTGGTCTCCCCCAACTGCCCTGCCCTGCTGGCCTGGTCACTCCTAACTACCCTCCCCTGCTATCCTGCCCCCCCCCCCAGTTGCCCTCCCCTGCAGGCCTGGTCCCCCCAACTGTCTTCCCCTGCAGGCCTTGTCCCCCCTAACTGCCCTCCTCTGCCAGCCTTGTCACCCACAACTGCCCTCCCCTGCCAGCCATCTTGTGGCGACCACCTTGTATCTACATGGGGGCAGCCTTCTTGTGTGTTAGAGTGACAATCAATTTGCATAATATTTTTATTAGATAATATATACACCATCATCAGATTAGGCTGAGTTCCTTGAGGACAGGGGCTGTTTAGGATGCATTTTATATGAACTAGCATAGCTCCTGATAATGTAGTAGTTTTTAATACAGTTTTTTTCAGTAAGTAAACCAATATCTGAAGATGTTTACAATTCCTCAAGCAAACTTCAATATCAGTTCACTGTAATTTTAAGGAGGAACCCCATTGTTCTTAAGATCCCATTGAATTTTACACATAAGTTTGCTGAATATTTTCATTCCTCCTCATTCCACAGAGGGAACAAGTTTTAACATAAGGTCTCGTTTAAATTTGAGATGGGGGAGACACAACAAGATGGCGGCAGAGGTAAAAGCCTAACTGCAGCCGCCCTCAACAATTTAAAAAAATACAACTAAAATATAGAGTGGACACTATCCAGAACTACAGGAAAGTTGACTGACTGGGAATTCTACAACTAGAAGGAAAGAGAAAACCAGAAGGAAAACCAGAGGAGCTGTAAAAGCCTGAGGTACGGAGGCGCGGCGCACGCGGGGAGAGGACTAAGCCAGAGAGGAGGGGCGGCTGAGTGCCTGGCTGGCGTTCCCCAGCGGGAAGGAGATAAAAGCTCCGGACTGTGCTGAACCCCAACTCCAACTGCACTGAACCCCAGTTCTGTGCGAGACCCCGGGGGTCCCAGGCTCATACAGAGGGAATCTGGGCTGTAAGGCGGAAGCTCAGCCGAGCGGCGAGAAAGGCAGAGCCCCTGAGTCGCGCACATTGCGCGCAGAGGAGGGACTGTTCCCTGAGCTGCTGAATTGCCCCAGCGGGAAGGACTCAAAAGCTCAGGAATGTGCTGAGCCCCAGTTCTGACTGCACTGAACCCCAGTCCTGGGCAAGACCCTCGGGCCCCAGCCTCATACAGGGGGAATCTGGGCTGTAAGGCAGAAGCTCAGGGGAGCGAAAAGCAGATCCCCTGAGTCGCGCACTTTACGCGCACAGAGGACAGACTGTTGTTTGGGCCGCGAGATTGCCCTAGCGGGAAGGAGACATAAGCTCCGGACTGTGCTTAACCCCACTTCCAACTGCTCTGAACCCCAGTTGTGGGCTTGTTGGGGGAGAGACTACACTGTCTGGAAGCGGGCAAAGCTCCAGGGCGCCTTTCTCTCAGAGGTGGTTGCAGCGAGTACCAAAGGACACTGAGGAACACTGAGACTCAGGAACCTCCGAGGGCGGGGCTAACCGGAAGCCAAGGCTGTAGGTTCCACCCTGAAACTCTGCCCCATCCAAGCTGAACTCAGAGAGGCTTTTGCAGGTTTCCAAGTCTAGTGGAATAAGGTTATCTCCTGGCATAGACACAGCTGATCCTCCCAACCTACCAACTCAGGGAAGCAGCGAAAATGTCGAAACGAGGAAACAGATCACAAACGAAAGAAATGGAGGACAAAAAGCGACGGGATATAGAGTTCAAAACCACGCTTATAAGGTTGTTCAACAATCTCCTAGAAAAGGCCGATAAAATAAATGAGACCTATGAGGATATGAAAAAAGAAATAATAAAGGGTCAACAAGAAATAATAAAGGGTCAACAAGAAATAATAAAAGGTCAACTAGAAATAAAGAATACAATCTCTGAAATAAATAATATTATACAGAGTCCTAAAAACAGAATGGAAGATTGTAAGAATCAAGTCCAAGATTTGCAACACAAAGAGCCAGAGGACACTCCTCCACAGAAGCAAGAAGACAAGAGAATCCAGAAAGTTGAAGATAATGTAAGAAACCTCTGGGACAACTTCAAGCAAACCAACATCAGAATTATGGGCATCCCAGAAGATGACAGAGAGCAAAATACCGAAAACATATTGAAAGAAATAGTGACAGAAAACTTCCCCCACCTGGTGAAAGAAATAGATTTACATGTCCAGGAAGCACACAGAACCCCAAACAAAAGGAATCCAAAAAGAACCACACCAAGACACATCATAATTAAAATTCCAAGAGCTAAAGACAAAGAGAGAATATTAAAAGCAGCAAGACAAAAGCAGGTAGTTACCTATAAAGGGGCACCCATACGACTGTCAGCTGATTTCTCAACAGAAACCATGCAGGCCAGACGGGAATGGCAAGAAATATTCAAGGTGATGAATAACAAGAACCTACAGCCAAAAATACTCTACCCAGCAAAGCTATCACTCAGAATCGAAGGCCAGATAAAGAGCTTCACAAATAAATTTAAGCTAAAGGAATTCATCACTGCCAAGCCAGAATTATATGAATTGTTAAAAGGGGTTCTTTAGGAAGAGGAAGAAAATAAAGATAAAAATTATGAACAAACACGTAACTATCAACAAGTGAGTCTAAAAACCAAGGGAAGTAAAAATGATGAACAATATTAACTGGTGAATATAATAGAATCAGAGGTATGGGAGGGGAGTGGACTGATGATTCTTGGGGAAATGGGGAGTGGAGCGGGGCGGGAAGAGACTGAACATAAACTGCACCTATGGATGAGGACAATGGGGGATGGGGAAAGGGCAGAAAATTGAATGGAAACTTGGTGTAGGGGAGCAATGGGGGGGGGGGGAATGAGGAACATTTGTAATAATATGAACAATAAAGATTTATAAAAAAATAAATAAAAAAATAAAAAAAAGGTCTTCCACCAAAAAAAAAAATAAAATAAAATAATAAATTTGAGATGGGTATATTTCACTTCACATTTAGGAAACATACTTAACAATATATTGTTATATACTTGATCTGTGAACATATAGGCACTTGCATTTAAAACCATTTATGAGTGGCAGAGAAGTATAAGTTAAACATTAATGTTAATCAGTAAACTAAAAAGTTTTTTTTTGCAAGGCAGTATAATAACTCTGTCAGTATATAGTATAGAAAAAACTATCTAGTTTCTCTTCTGCCTCCCCACAAATTCACCTGTTCTCTTGTTTATGTCTATAGCGTCTTTAAAAAATAATTTTAATTATATAATAAGATATGAATATATTCTCAGTATAAAAGATCCAAACAACACAAGAAAGGAAAGTTTCTTGAGCACCTCTGGTCTCCATTTCTGTAGTCCCAGGAGCCTGCCTCCTCACACTTTGGTCTATGGCCTTACAGAGAAATAAACTTTGTCCATGTGCGTTGTGTTATTTTGCTTTTGTTGGTGTTTTGTGTAATGGTTTTATGCTGGAATGTGGTGTCCTATAGCTTACATTCTGCTTTTCTTAATTTTCAGCCTGCTGGATCTGTTCATTTATGACAGGGAGATGTTCAAACTCCAACTGTCTGTTTCTTGTACTTCTATCAGTTTTTGCATCCTGTAGTTTAACACTATGAGGTGCATTCATGTTAAGAATTGTCGTATGTTCTTAGAGAATTGATAGTTTTATCATTATACTAGAGGCCTGGTGCACGAAATTCATGTGTGGGTACGGTGACCTGGCCTGGAATCGAGGCCATCTTCCCTAGATGCCTACAGCTGACCCTGCCCCCTCTGCCACCCACCCCCTGTTCCCCATTCGCTGTCGGGTGATCGGTGCCTGATGGCAAGGGGGAAGGGACCTAGAGGTGGTCGTTGTGCCTCACAGTGACTAGTCCAGTAGTCATTCTGCCATTAGGGTCTATTTGCATATTCCCTTTTATTATATAGGACTAGAAGCCCAGTACACCCTTAACTACCCTCCCTGCTGGCCTGATTGCCCACAACTACCCTCCTCTTGTAGACCTGGTCTCCAGTTTTGGGGGCAGCAGTTTGCACATTGTCCTCTCCTTTCTTATGAATCCAAGAAGAGTTACCTGTTCAGCTTTTTAACTTGTCACTGGGACTGAGTGGCAGCTTTCAAGTTCCTTAAATGCAGACCTAGTAATTGGAAGTTCTCCCTTTCCTTTTTTTTTTTTTTTTTTTTTTAAATATATCTGATTGATTTTTACAGAGAGGAAGGGAGAGGGATAGAGAGTTAGAAACATCAATGAGAGAGAAACATCGATCAGCTGCCTCCTGCACACTCCCCACTGGGGACATGCCCACAACCAAGGTACTTGCCCTCGACCAGAATCGAACCTGGGACCCTTCAGTTTGCAGGCCAACACTCTATCCACCGAGTCAAACTAATTAAGGCCACCTTTACCTTAATAAAAAGAAATATCAGGCTAACTGGGTTTCCATTTTTACCTTATTGACCAGAACTTAGTCATACAGCTGGGTCATGTGGTCTGTTCTCAGAGCAGAAGTTTGCTCAGCTAAGAAATTGGGGTTCCTTTACTAAGGAAGAAGGGGGAAATGGGCATTTGGAGATAAATAGTGGTGACTGCCATGGGTAGATGACATTAGTCCCATTCTACATTTGAGGTAATAAGGTGAAGAGCCAAAAAGAAAAAGTGATCTCTTTCCAAACGTATGACCTTTACTGTCGGGCCACATGACACATCACTCATGGGTAATGCTGGATAAGAAAATGAGGTACTTCTGGTTCTTCACTTTACAGGGGGTCTTGTACAAAACATAGCAAATGGAAGCTGTAGAAAACACATTCTGGACATGCAGGCAGCTCCTAGGGCCCGAGCATCTATTTTAGGAAAGTGCTAAATTTAAATATATCCATGGGGCATTTGGCCACTGTGACTCAGTTGATTGGGCATTGTCCCATGCACTGGAAAGTTGCTGGTTCAATTCACAGTCAGGGCACATGCCTAGGTTGCAGGCTCAATCCCTGGTGGGGGATGAGTAGAAGGCAGCCGATTGATGTTCCATTCTCATATCGATGTCTCTCTGCCTCTGCCTCTTCCTCTTTTAAAAGTATAAAAATATACTTTTAAAAATATATATTCATGGGGATGATGCAGAACTACATGGTAACAGTTGATTTCTCTATTGGTCCTTATGATAGGGTAAAAGTCATATACCACTATTTTATTACATAAAAAATTGAACAATTATTATGTTTTTCAGACAACATGTACTTTTTGAGTTAACCTATGAGAAAAGGGAGTAGAAAGTGGCACAACAACCTTAACCAATGGTTATTAACCCCTTTTGAACCAAATGTTCCCTCTGAGATTCTGGAGAAAATTATAGACCCTCTTTCTAGAAAAGTGGACATTTGTTATGACTCACAAAGCTTAGCCTACAATTTCAGGGAGTTCATGGGCTACCCTGATGCCTCTCTGTTAATCTAGATAATTCAAGAAAGGTTTTGGGAAGTGTTCTAAAAAGGAAATTCATGCTAGGGATAAATGAAGAGCCTCACTGTTTCCTTCCCCACAATCCACACGTCGAGATCAGAGTGGTTATCAGTTTAGCATGAAGCCTTCCAGACCCTTACAGTGTGGAGCATTTAAAAAATAAAAATGGCCTCTATAATGCATATGGGACTGTGTCTTGTTTTTATTCATTCATTCCTCAGTATATCTTGGGGATCTGTCTATGGTATATTGTCTTCCCGTTTTTCAGAATCAGGTTGTTATGGAGGAAAAATAAAAGCCATAAAATGTTTTAAAAGGGACAAATAAAGGAATCAAGTATTTGATATAATTACAGACTCAATGCCTTCAAACTCTTCAGAATGTAAATAAGCCCAAGGGTTGAGTATGATCATGAAGAGTAGGAATGAAGTGAATAGAAATTTTGCAGCAAATTCTAACATAAAAATAAGAGGGCTGCACTTAAAGCTCAAAAGATAGAATTTTAGGAAAAATTAGTGCTATTTTTTATGATGGGTAAGGATGAGAGGAAGATGACAGATGGGGAAGAAAGGCATGTCATAAACAGTAATAGGCTGATAGTGGCAAGCTCTTTGGTTGGGACCCATTTTTCTCCACCACCATCTGTTACGCTCTGCAAGCCTCTGCTTCTCCCATGACTACTGTAGGGCAGGAAAACTTCAGAACCAGCAGTGTCCACCCAGAGGCTGCCAGGTAATGTCAAGGCTGTGCTGGTGCCTTGCTGGGGTGTGGGAAGGTGATACTAGCATATGCAAGTGGCTGCCCAACCCTGGAACTTTTCCTCACCCCACTCTTACCTCCCCTGCTCTTGAGAACTAAATAATTATACCCTAGAACAAAGGGGTTGGGATACTGGAAAGTCATCTAGAAGACTGAGGTGTGGGAAGGTGAACACAGATTGCAATATCAGAGGTTTCTCAGATTGATGCATCCCAAACTCTCCAGGAATGACACCAGTTCTCACCTCCTCCCCCAGGTATTCTGTACAAGACCAGGTAGAGAGATGAAAATCCTAAAGATGTGTGTATGAGTCCACAGGTAAATATAAGGAGACAGGAAGGATTCAAGCATTTTGAAAGAAAGATAGCCAACTGAATAAACTCAAGCAGACGAACCAGGACAAGAACTTGAGCTTGGTAAATATTCTCAGAGAAATAAGGAAAGCTATTGGGAAACCAGAAGCAAGAACAAGTAGTTATAGAAACATTAGGAGTCTAAAATATTCTTGAACTAAAAGATTCATTGGATGAGTTGGAAAACTGCATTTATTTTTAAAAGATGAAGATGTGAGTTGCAAGATAAGGTCAAGGAATTAATTCACAGACAGTATCTAGAAAGGATAGAGATGCAAAGAATTAAAAAAAAAAAAAAAGAGTCATGGAAGATAGAAAGAAAAGAGCCAGTATCTGTATAAAAAAATTTGATGATAGTGAAAGCAAACTGAGGGGGGAAAATGTTTGAAGAAATAATAATTGCAACTTTAGTTCTGTTTTATTTTTAATTTAATTACTGAATTCATTATTTCAACATCTGTGATGTGTCTGCAATGTGCCAAATCTGTTCATAGCATGAATAAGAAAAAAGGTTCCTGCTGTCCTGAAGCTCAAATTCTAGTCAGCTAGAGGCAGATAATAAACAACTAAACAAACAAAAAAGTCCTGGGTGGTGCTAGGTGCTAAATTGACAATAAAACCAGGTGATAGGACAGAAGATAACTGGAGGTGGTGAAGGTGCTTTTAAGTTAGTGCTCAGCTAAATCTCCAAAGGGATAAAATGTAAGCTGACTCTTAAATGCCAAGAAGGGTTCAGCAGTGTGGAAATAGGAGTGGGGAGCAGCCCCTGCAGAGGGAATGAGCTAGGTGTGCTCAAAAACAGAGGAAGACAGTGAATGCAACTGGAACGAGGCAGGTGGCCCATGGGCAGCGAGTTTGACATGCTTGCGTAGGCCCAGGGTGTGTGGACCCAGCTGAGGCCGAAAAGGTGACCAGAAATCGGATCATGTAGACCTCTAGACCATGGTAAGGAGAGCAAGATGGATTAAAAAAAAAAAAAGGAAAAAAATCTGAATTATAGCTTTATATAGCGACATATTTACAATTATAACCAAGCAAGAGTTTGTGCAGCATGGCCCTTTTAAAGGATATTTGTATCACCCCGTCATCTATTATAACCACCACATTTTCTCATGGAAAAGAGGTGTTTAAAAAAAAAAGTCTGTGTTCAGAGGCAAAAGAAGGACCTTGGTTGCATTCACAATGGGGTGGTGCTTTAAAGTATTTTCTTTAAAAATGGGATGGTGCTTTAAAGTTAGATGACAGATGTTTATTGGGATCCTACTGTGTGCCAGGTGTAGCCACAGTCGGTCGGTCGGTTGGTCGCTACTAGGACTACAAAGATAAATAAGTCATGCGCCTGCCACAAAGAGATCTCTAGTGAAAACAGATCAATGTCAAGATAAACTCAGCCCAGGTTCCCTTGAGAATTCTCAGGATCCTAACTGGTGGGGCAGATCATACTGGGGAGATGTTAACAGATCTTAATGAGTGAGGCATCCCAAGAGGAAGGAAGTGTGTGTGTGTGTGTTTGTTACCTAAATGATTTCTCATTTAATTAAGGAAAAGATGGTGAGAGGACTTACTCAGAGACCGATATTCGGAAGGAAAGATTACCAAATGTTCCTATAAAAAATTTAGACTCCATGGACCACGATACCTAAGTAGATATAGATGTGAATTTTGTGTGCTTTGGGGGCTGCTCCAGCCTGCTTCCTAGTTTTCTCTTCATCTAGGGGTGGATTAAGAGAACACAGAACAAGTTAAAGTTCTCCACCAGAAACAGCCAAGGGACGATGGTCCTGATGTGTAATTTAAGTGCCTGTAGGTATAACTGTTTTACTTTTACCACTAAGATTCCAATATTTCTATGATGTATTTGATACTATTGGTACAAGTTCTAGTCTTATCTGGCTGTGTGACCTGCAAGATGCACCTCTCTGGGCCTCCCTATCCTCACCTGCAAACGGAAGGTGTTGATAAATTTAACCCCTTTATCTCTAAAATATCATGTCTGTACTACAGAGAAGACTTATTGAATATCTAGCACAATGTTAGCAATTTGTGGAATATCTATTCTAGTAATATTAAGGCAGACTCTTGCATTTTGATTTATGAACTCTAGGCCTTGAGCTCTTGACACAGCCTGTTTCTACAGCAAAATCAATTGTTGAGGTTTTGGATTAATGGGGTTCTCTCAGCTATCCACGACTGGGGAAAGGGAGCTAATAGGCACAAAGGGAGAAAATAGCATTCATGTCACACACCCTCCCTCAAGTAAATGAGAGACAAAACATGTCACATCATGCAATGTTTGTTTTTTTAAATATATTTTTATAGATTTCAGAGAGAAAGGGAGAGGGAGAGAGAAGAAACATCAACGATGGGAAAGAGTCATTGATTGGCTGCCTCATGCATGCCCCACACTGTGGATGGAGCCCACAATCTGGGCATGTGCCTGGACAGATTACTCCCTGGTTCATAGGTCGACACTCAACCACTGAGTCATGCCAGTGGGCTTGCAGTGTTTTTAAAAATATATATTGTCAATAAATTCTGTTTCAGCCATCAAGGGGTGGTTCCCTCACAAGATTTTCCATGCTGGAAGTGGAAGGAGTTACTTGCTCCTTTATAGTCTGACTCCTATGAAAAATCTTCCCTCCCAACCCTTGAGCCAGTGAGTCACTTCCTCCCTCAAACCTCTACAGCTTCCTTTCTTTGCCCATGACCCTGTGGAGACAGGAGGGGTCTGGACTGTTGGGGAGGAAAGGAGCTTTAGGCAACAGGCCACACACCTTGAATAGCTCAGATTTAGAGAAGGATCCTCCACACAGGAGGAAGTAGTATGTGGTCTGGTAAATGCTGTGTGGGATTTCAGATTCAGCCTTTTCCCTTTTATTTTAAGCAACTCTAAGAGAGAAACACCCATAGAAGGTACAGTGAGTTTCTCCGGTTTATTTTATGACTCATGGAAATTTCAAAAATGATAAATATTGGCTCAGCCGTAGCATGACTTAAGAAACACTCAACTAAGCCAGACACTATAGTTACAAAAAACAAGGAGCGTGTATTCAACAAATAAACTGTGACTCTTTTCTGAGCTTTTAAGAGAAAAAAAAAAAAGCAGAAAGCATTGCCTGGATTCTGTTAGGTGCCCTTCCTGGCCAGCCAAGATTTCACTTGTTTTCCCTGAAGCCAGAAACTCCTGTGATGGATACAGTATCTTCCTGGCCAGGAAGCCATTTCAGATGCCTTTGGTTTTATACTTTTTTTAGTCCAGACTCTTTTTGGCTAATATAATGAAAATACTTTACCAACCATAAAAATTAATGAGGGTGAAGATGAAAAGATTTTCCCCTCAAAAGAAAGAAAATAAATGTTTTCCTTCCTGAGTAACAATCCCTCTGTGCAGAGGAAACTAGACTTCCTGGAAAGATGTTAGGAATCTAAAACATCACCTTTTTTCAGAGAAAATTTAGAAAGTAGAAGCCCTAAGTAATGGTTGGGCTCCAGAGTAAATGTTTTATTTTTTATAAAACAAGGTCAGCATTACCTTAATTTTTCTCCAGCTGATTTTATTTTCTAAAAAATATATAATATACTATTATTTATACTCAAGGAAAAAGCTAGTGGAACAACTTACCAAAAACTAGTAATGAGTAGTTAACTAGTAAATCTGCCTTTCAGCTTGTTTATCCTGTATAATTATTGTGGGTTTATTAATAGTAGTATTACTTACTAGCAGTGTTCTTTAGAATTGGCTATCCCAGCATAGACACAACAAACTTTTCAGTGCAGGGTATTGATACATACATGATGAGGATTAATAGTAAAGTGAGAAAAGTCTCAGGTCACAACTCTTTTAAATACAGGGATGGGCAAAAGTAGGTTTACAGTTGTGAATACACAAAATAGTTTATTCTTATTATTTATTCATTAATTATTGTATAATAATTATTAACCTACTTTTGCCCACCCCTGTACAGTAGCTAAACAGACTGTTAAACATGTGTGGGTCCCAAGCCAGGGACCCAGGAGGAGGCACCAAATGTGAAAAGGTAATTCAGCCAGGTCTTGCCAATGGCCCTTCTACAACCACTCATGGTTAAATGGGCTTCCCTTGAGAAAGAGGAGACCACCCACTTTGGAACAGACTTAGTCACCTGGGACAAGACTCTAGACATATTATTAGGGGATAAACAGCTAAGGTCATGCCATGAGCTCCTATCTTTCTCTCTCTCTCTCTTTGTTGATTAAGGTATTACATATGTGTCCTTATCCCCCCCCCCCATTGACCCCTCCCATCCTCACGCATGCCCTCACCCTCCTGGTGTCTGTGTCCATTGGTTAGGCTTATATGCATGCATACAAGTCCTTTGGTTGATCTCTCCCCCTTACCCATGCCATAAGCTCTTGCAGAGAATCCACCATGAGGTAGGGAAAAGACAAGGTGCCTGGCATGGTCTGGAACACCAGTGTGAGCGGAAAGGGATGTACAAGACACCACATCCATCTGCCCTTTGACCCAGCCACCAGGAAACTGATCTCAGGTTTCTCCAGAGAGAATCTGCGAGAGCCAGATTAATCGGAGAGATGTGCCGAGTGGCCTGGGGAACGGTACTAAGGAAACGGGACTTGTTTGGAAGGACTAGCCCTCTGTCCTTTTTCCTCCCTTTGCCTCTCTGTTCATCTTACATTGTTTCAACCTGATGGGGAGGGAGCTCTTTCCACCCAGAGGCTGGGCAGGAGTGTTTCTACAGGTAGCCAAGGTGATGCTGGCAGCCACAGAGGCAACAGTTGTGTGGATGGCTCCCACAAGAGCACCTCACTGTCTGCCAAGGGAGAGAGAGCCCCCGGGCCCTGAGCCATGACACAGATGGGTCCTGGGTCATCTGCTGGTGAGCCAAAGAGCATTAAAAATAATTACAGGATGAAAATCCCTTTGATACATTCTTTCCTGGTTATTAAAAAAATTCAGGTTTATTAAAAAAAGAAACACCTGAAAATATGTAAGGAAGAAGTGCTTTCAATTCATTGTCCCATTAACTTTTTATCCAATAATAAATAAAGGTGATTAAAATTTTTTCATTACACAAATGATCTGGGGATACTTTCTCCTTATTAGAAAACCATATAGAAAAATTCACCTTTACTCCCCTGTAATTCTTTGCCCCTCACCAGAGTAAGCCCTATCATTGGTTTGGAATGTGTCCTTTCGGAAGTCTATATATTTATACTGTGTGCGAATACACACACACACTAGATCGATTGACTGTTTTGTATTTCTGTGGTTTTTTAAAAACCAAATAGCATTATTGTTTCTAATCAGCTTGCTTTCTTCATTGAGCAGTATCCCGTGGCTATATTCCTATGGCTGTACATATTGATGCATTCATAGAGGGCTAGTCCTTCCAGGCACCTTGTACATAGTGTTACATAATAAGAAAACACGAAAGTTAATTATTTACCTTTCTGAGGAATATTTAAGTGGCTTCCAATGACAAATAAGTGCGCAGTTAACATCCTTGTGCATGCCTCTTTGCGTACATAGGTAGGACAGTTCTAATTAAAACATGGAACTTCAGGGTTGAAGAATATATACACGTTTAATTTTTGAAACCTAAGATAAATTGCTGTTCCAAAAGGCTTTCTATTTATTCTCTTACCAACTGTGTATGGAAGAGTACTATCTCCCCACATCTTCACCAACTCTGAATATCAACCTTTGTAAATTTTGTCAATCTGATGAATGAAAAGTATATCTCATTATTTGCATTTAAAATTTCCTGATTACTAGTGATATTGAGCATCTCTTCTCATGTTTATTGGGATGTTTGATATTTCCTCTCCTGTGAAATACATATTCATGTATTGCTGAATTTCCCTTTGTCTCTTTCTGATGTTAGCACGATAGTTGTTTTTCCTTTAATCCTCACTCGAGGGCATGTTTTTTTTTGGAGAGAGAGAGAGAGAGAGAGAAATATTGATGTGAGCGATAAATGCTGATTTTAATAATTTTTCATGTTCTGGTTATTAACCCAGAACATGTTTTGTTCATGTGAAAAAGATCTATCTCCTAGTTGTTTCTCATCTTTTAATTTTTTAAAAAATATATATATTTTATTGATTTTTTACGGAGAGGAAGAGAGAGGGATAGTTAGAAACATCGATGAGAGAGAAACATCCATCAACCGCCTCTTGCACAACCCCACTGGGGACATGCCCGCAACCAGCGTACATGCCCTTGACTGGGATCAAACCCGGGACCCTTCAGTCTGCAAGCTGACGCTCTATCCATTGAGCCAAACTGGTTTCGGCTCATCTTTTAATTTTTTAATAGTGTCATTTGAAATATATTTTAATGTTAAACATGTTAAATGATGATGTGTTAATAGCATAAATTTATCAATTCTTTTTTGGTGGTTATTGCATTTTTAATTTTGCTTAAGAAGGCCTTCTCAGCAAAATTTCATTTGGATTTAGTTTTATATGTTGTGAGGTATCTAATTTTATTTTTTCCAAATATATAACTTCTTTTTCCAGAACTATTTGTTCAACTAGTTTATCTTTTCCCCATTGACATGAAATGTCATTTTTACCATATATTTCCTATTCCCTTATAGCCGTGGTCAGCAAACTGCAGCTCACAAGCCACATTTGGCTCTTTGACCTCTTGAGTGTGGCTGTTCCACAAAATACCACAGCCTGGGTGAGTCTATTTTGAAGAAGTGGTGTTAGAAGAAGTTTAAGTTTAACATTTTGGTTCTCAAAAGAAATTTCAGTCGTTGTACTGTTGATATTTGGCTCTGTGGACTAATGAGTTTGCCTATCAATGACTTATGCTAAAACAATGTCATCTGTAACTGTAATTTTGTTACATTTTTACAGCAATTACAAATAATTGTGACTTCTTATTTTGATCAGACTTGCCATCTGTTATGAATTGAATGTTTGTGTACCCCCAAAATTTGTATGTTGAAGTCCTAACCCCTAGTGGATTAGGAGGTGGAATCTTTGGGAATGGAGCCTGTATGACTGGGATTAATGCTTTTATAAAAAGAGACTCCAAAGAGCATCTAGCTTTCTTTCTGCCATGTGAGGATACAATGAAAAGTAGGCAGTTTGCAACCAGGAAGAGGGTCAGGTATACCGGAATCAAACCTGGACCCTTCTGTCCACAGGCCAACACTCTATCCACTGAGCCAAATCAGCTAGGGTGCTTCTGTTATTAACACTACCATTCAAGTAACCCTGTTAAATAGTAAGTCCGTTTATGCAACTTCTTTGTCAAAAGTCTCAATGGCTTCCCTTCACTTGATTAGTAAAGCCAAATCATTGTGTAGTTTATTGTAGAAACCCTCTAATATGAGGCTTCTTGTTTATCCTTTCTGACCTCATAACCCTCTATTCTATCCTCATTTTCTCTGCTTTTACCGAGGCAGCCTTTCCACTTTTCCATGAACAAACCAGGAATGCCCTAATACACTTTCTCTTCCCTGGTTTGGAATGCTCTTCCTTTAGGCTTGAGGCATTAGCCCAAAATGTCTTGGGCATCACTTCCCTCAGTTCTCTACTCAGATATCTCCTCCTCAGTGAGACTGTCCATGTCCACCTTGTCTAAAATTACCACACACCCCTATCCTCCAGTTCCCTTCTCTGCTTTATTTTTCTCCATAGCACTTATCACCATTTAACATATTTTTCACCTGTTTATATTATTTACTTTCTATTTTCCCTATCCTATCTAATAAAAGAGTAATATGCAAATTAACCATCACTCCAACACACAAGATGGATCAGGCCTAAATGGGTAGCCGAACATTCCTCAAGGAGTCCCAGATCAGAGAGGGTCTGAGTGTTAATGCCCTTGGAGATAGCTCTCAACCAAAGATGGACAGGAATTAGAGGATGTATACCCAGCTTCCTCACCCCTTGGGCGCGCTATCTTTGTGGTGTCTCCTGCTGTCTCCTAGACTCCCCAGATGCAGTGAGCTCCAGTCACCCACAGTGGTGATGCCTCAATGATAGGCTGCCTTCCATTTCTGGCCTCCCTTCCCCATTTGTCTACTGGGGACCCCAGGATCCTCTCCCAAACACACTACTTGAACTCAAATCCTTGCCTCAGCATCTGCTTCTGGGGGACTCCAAACTAAGACAAATAAGTCATCTACATGCAAAAAAAAAAAAAAAAAAAAGGCTAATATTTATTAAGCACTTACTATGTGCCACACACCATTCTAAGCAGATCATTTAACTCACAACAAGTCTTTTGGGCACAACTATCACCTCCAGTTTATGGATGATGCCCATGAGGCTTAGAGAGATCACATAGCTAATGGGTGATGAAGGATTTAAACCTAAATTAATTAACTCAAGTGCCCTGGGTTTTAATCATGGTATGTCCTGACAGTGTATCAGGTTATTCAAATATCTTCAGTGGTATATATATAATAGGCTTTGTGAGGGCATTTTGCTGTTTGTTTGTGTTTTTTTTTTTTTTTTTTTTGCAACCTATCAGCACTAATAATGCTGCCTAACTTGGATTGTCTGTACTCATCCAACTGAAACCCGAGTCCCAGCAAGAAGCTTTTCTTTTTTTCCAACCACGTCAAGACATTTTCTCCTGGCTCTTCTATAATGTAAGTCTGTTTTTGCAGCTAACCACCATTCCCATTGCTTTTGACAAAACTAGCTGCCTAGCTTACAATTTATTGTCTGGTAAATAAAGCTCACCATTTATTCCCTAGTAACCAGCTGAATAGATCCAAAATTTTAGCTTGTGGTGTTGTGTGAGACGTGTTCATTGCTGGTTTGGAAGACAACATTCCATGAGCTCTGGATGACCCTTCTTTGAACTGAGATATTCTTCCAGCTGCCGACTTCATCCAGTTTTTTCTTTGCTGTGAGGCAAAATATTATGCTCTCCTCCTAGTCCCACTGCTAGTCTTCAGAGAGAGAAAAAGAAATGTTTCATGGTTCCACGAAAATGTTATAAAATTGTTTCCCAAGTTAGGTCATTGCATTTGAAAAATTTTTGTTTTGGTAGAAGACTTAGCCAAAAACAACAGAGCCAATAATCAGCCATTATTTCAGGGAAAAAATATCGAGATTAGCTAGGGATTGCTATCTTCCTTTCCACTGAAACAGAGACCAAGTCCTGGCTAGGTGGCTCAGTTGGTCAGAGTCATCCTGCACACCAAAAGGTTGTGGGTTTGATTCCTGATCATAGCATATATCTAGGTACATAGGTTGTGGGCTTGATCTCTGGTCGGAACATGTATGGGAAACAACTGATCAATGTTTCTCTCACATCAATGTTTCTCTCTCTTTCTCCCTCTTCCCTCCTTCCTTCTTCCTCTCCCTCGCTCCTCCCCTCTCTCTGAACATATCCTCCTGCAAGGATTAAAAAAGAAAATGAAAAAAAAAAAAAAAAAAGGAATAGAAACCAATTCTTCCATCCGGGCCTAAACTATTTTTGAGATAAATCTTTCTCTCTTTATAGTCATACACTTTAATTTACTGGCTGACTTCCCCAGTTTTTGAAATGGCCCCATAAAATTTTGAAAGGCATTTTAACTTTATAAGGCAAATTATCATAAATTAATTTTCAGAAACTTCTTGAGCCAACTTGAAATAAAAATAAACTGTTTTCTCAGGCTGTATACTCTAACTAGTCTAATTTTTAAAAATGAACATTTAAATTTAGGATATAATTTAAAATAATATACTTAGGAAGACTGATTCTTTTCTTTGAGCTTGCAGAGACCAAAAGGACATTAAAAAATGTCTTCTTAGCAATTTCTGGAGAGATGAGTCTATTATTTCATAATTAATGTGATGCCAGCAAATATTAACTGACTTTCAAGGGGAGAAATGTCCTATTTATAGTGTTTGTTATTTCCTGTGGTATAAATAATACTCCCACCCCGAGCTACCAATGTGGTGTCAATCAGCTCCCAAAATTCTTGAAAATTTAACAATTGGTTCTTATGAGCTTTTAAGAGGCAGCTTTAAAACAACTGGCAGGTGACTCCTCCAATCAGTGCCCTAAATGCAGGCTCGGGAACACGGAATTATTCTTCAAGGTGACTAGGACATCATGTAGCAAATCCTGGCAAATGGCACTTTCAGATCCAATGTTACCCAAAAACTCAAGTTACCTTGAAAAAATAATGTATCCTGGGAGAACCTGGTCCACAATATCCTGTTAAATTGTTGTCCTTACAGATACTAAGTCATACAATTAGGGTCATTGAGGACACTCCAAAGGCGTTGTAGAGACAGGGGCCACTCAGAGCTCTGTGGCTTGAGTTGAAATGCTAGGTTCTGCAGAGGCTGACCACAGAACAAAATACAAAGCCAGAATCAAACTGGATGCCACCCTTTGTCATGAATTTTGTTTTAGGTTTACATCTGAAAAGCCACAGCCTTTGAGGATGCCTGGGAAGTGTCTTCATAATCTGTCACTTGAGGACATTTCTTCTTTTTTTCATCTCCTGAAAATAAAAGTTCTTTTCCAGGGAGCTCGTTTTCCTTTCAGTGTGTCTTGTAACTACAGTCTTTCTGCTGACTGATGCATTCTTTTCTTTCTAAATGAATATATTTTTGTCCTGTCCCTATATATTTCCTCTAATGATGAAAAACAACATAAACCTAGTCATCACAATGGAGAGCAGAGTAAATTTCAAGTTAGGGCTGCTACTAAATTTGACCAGGCCTTTTGAAACAGTCCAGTCAGCAAATGTGGGGTAAGAGGGCCAGGCCTTCAGTTCAGCTATTGATATGCTTCATGGTTTATCTTTGGCCAAGTACCCTTTAGCATCCCCATTTAAAGGTTTCAAGATGAGGCACCCAACATTTAAAAACTATCATTCATTTCAAATTTCTATCTAAGATTCATTTATTATTTTCACATATATATATATATATATTTTATTGATTTCAGAGAGAAAGGGAAAGGGAGACAGATAGGAACATCAATGATGAGAAACATCATCAATTTGCTGCCTCCTGCATGCCCCACATTGGTTTTTCTGTATCCAGCAGGAAATAAATGACATAAATAAAAGGTTTAACTGAGAAGAATTGAATAAAGGGACAACATCCAGAGTTGTGAGCAGGATCAAGGAAATCAATAGAATATGATGAAGCTCCAGGTATTAGCAATAGCAGGAAGTTCTTTCTACCCCTAGGCCTAAAGGAGCAAAGGATGGAGCCTGGAGTGCTGATTATGCCTGGAGGGGGAAGGAAGCACCAGGGATGGCTCTCTGACCTGCCAATGACTCCCATTTGCCAAACCCTACAGCAGGGGTGGGGAACATCTGGGTCAGCCAGTGGACCATATGAGGCCCGGAAAATCATTTGGTCTGGCCTTGCCAAGGCATTAGGAGTGAGTTAATTGTTTGACCAAATATAGCAGGCTAATTTTATAGTAAGTTGATAATTTTGTATGGCCTGCGAATGATGTTATAAATGTCCAAATGGCCCTTGGCAGAAAAAAGGTTCTCCTACCCTGCCCTACAGGAAGCCAGGGAGGCAGGTATACAATCTGAGAGGACCAGCCTTTTAGGGTTCAGGCAGCCTAGGGAAGCATGGAAGATGGTTCTTTTGGGTCATCCTCTGGTAGAGAATGGCTGTTGGGGAATGAACAGCATTAATCTCAACCCTGCCCTCAAAGACCTGTAGTCTAGTCAGAATAATCATATGGGCAGGTCTGCTAGGATAACAGTGAGGTAGAGCCTTAGCTAAGCCATGGAGCTTGAGTCTGTAGAACTGAAGACCTCTAAAGACATCCATTTTCATACATTAATATGCAGGGCCAGTTGAATGAAAAGTGCAAACGAGTAAGGGAGATGTTGGTATTCAAATTGAGGGACACAGGCAAGTGAAGAACAGGATGGTGTTTGATGGGTGAGAGGAAAATCCAAATGGTAAAAATTTTAAATAAGTGAAGGACTGGGAGACAGTAGGCCTCAACTATAAGCAGGTGGTAGAAGATGAAATAGTGGGGTAATAGTATTCACAGCACCTATCGTCCTTTTCCAAATAATAAGTCAGATGGTTGGAATAGGTAGTTCTTCAAATTTGGGTCTTTCAAACAATGGTAATCTCCTACAAACCAGTCCTTATTGGAAATTTCTTTAGAAAACTTTACATGGATTTTATGTCTGAGGGTTGAAGGCTAGGGTTTAAAATGTACAGTTTTAGTGTCCCTTACCATACTTCAAAACTGTGTACAGAATCTGAAAATAACTGATAAAATAGCTTAGGATATTGTCCCTCTCAATCTCAGATCAGAGCTGAGAAGTCGGTAACCTTTGGGAGATAGACTATCTCTTGTGACATAGTTTAATCGGTTCCTCTTGATATCGATAGGAAAGTAGATATGGACCTATAACAACAGTGGATATAAGATATATCCAGATATATAAGATATATCCAGATATATGTTTAAATATATAAATGAGTATTTTGTTAGAAATGCCTAAGTGGAACAAAGCAGGACCTAGAATATTCTTTTCTTGGGGCAAAGTTGGCATACCAGTTGGCCAATTATGGCTGGATGATACATCAAACCACTTGATAATCTTTTCCCAGAAGATAAGGGGCTGTGGTTCAGATGTTAGAATGACCCAACTTGAGAGTAGTAGTAGATTTCTTTAAAGATATCTTAAGAAGAAGTATGTAGCAGAAATATGAATAACATGGCTAGATTTAAATTCACAAAAAATTACAACTGGGAAAGAGACTTCTCCAAACTCAGTGCTGAGGGTGGTGCTTGCTGGGATAGTGACTCATTCCTGCATCCCCGAGGGCATGGGTATGGCCACTTTTCATGCATAACCAGAGTGATGATGAATGAGTAGGTTCCAAGGCTCTGCCCCACCGGTATTCAGGGAGGGTAAGTCCAAGTTCTTCTCAAAAATCCTTTCATTATTAGTGATGTTAAACTCCTACCAGTATCATCAATGGAATCCTGTTTGCCAAGATCAAATGCCATCTGTTGAATCAAAGGATCATTTTAGCATTTTCTTGCTATTGCTAAGAAATATCTATTCTTACTTAGCACACTTTTCCCATATGGGTTTGTTATGTTATAATTTCAAATGTACAGCAAAGTTGCTGGAAGAGTACAGGGACTCCCATATACCCTTTACCCAAATCTACTAATTATTTACATTTTACTCCATTTGTTTTGTTATTTTACTAGAGGCCCGGTGAACAAAATTCATGCATGGGTAAGGGTCCCTAGGCCTGACCAGAGATCAGGGCCAATCTGTGGGGTGACCGGTGGAGCAATTGGTGTGTGGGGGCTCCACTGGTACCCACCTTGGCTGACCTGGCGCCATCTGCTTGCTGCTTCCCCCCTCCCCTCCCCCCCCACTGCTGCCAGCTGCTTCCCTCTGCTGGGTGACCCTCCAGGGGATCTGGGATGGGGGGGCCCCACTGGTACCCACCTTGGAGGCGACAGGCGGCTGCCGCCCTCTGCAGGAGACAACTGGCAGGACAATTAGGTGGCAGCGCTGGCCCACTCGCCAGCTGGCCCCATCCCTCGCTGTTGCCACCAGTCCTCTCCCTTGGCTGGCCTGGGGCCTGCAGGCTGGGGCAGTTCCTGCATTGAGCATCTGCCCCCTGGTGGTCAGTGCATATCATAGTGACCAGTCATTCAGCTGTTCCATCATTTTGCACATCAGGCTTTTATTATATAAGATGTAATTATTTTACTCCATTTGTTTTATTATTAATTATTTGTATATGTGCATTAATGTATATTATTTATTTTCTGAACTATTGAGAGTAAGCTGAACATTGTGCCTCTTTATTTCTTAAACTATGTGTATTTCCTAAGAACATGACATAGTACAATTATCAAAATCCGGAGTTTTAATACAATATGGCTATCTATATTCCACCCAGCATCACAATAATGTTTCTTTATAGCTTTTTTTTTCTTCTGGTCTAGAATCCTATCCAAGATCATGTATTACCTTTAGTTGTCTTGCCTTTTGTGGGGCCCATTAATCAAAGAGTACCAGGAGCACATCTGTCTTCAGACAAACTGGGTTTGTTGATATTTGCATCAGTTACTGTATTAGACTCTGAGAAAAGCAGGTTGGGTATTTAGAACCCTCCTTCCTTTGAAGGTGTCTGAGTCTGTGACCTTCACTTTCCAGAAAGTCTTCAGAGCCAACTGTGTGTGTGAGACAGAGCCTTGCTTCTGAGTGTGTTTCTCCGTCTGTTGCCACCCATCATGCTGACTCATCCCTTAGAGCAGTGGTTCTCAACCTTCCTAATGCCGCAACCCTTTAATACAGTTCCTCATGTAGTGGTGACCCCCCTACCATAAAATTATTTTCGTTGCTACTTCACAACTGCAATTTTGCTACTGTTAAGAATCATAATGTAAATGTCTGTGTTTTCCGATGGTTTTAGGCGACCCTGCTAGCTGTTCTCAACCTGCGGGCCATTTACATTATGATTCATAACAATGGCAAAATTACAGTTATGAAGTAGCAACGAAAATAATTTTATGGTTGGGGGTCACCACTACACGAGGAACTGTGTTAAAGGATCGCAGCATTAGGAAGGTTGAGAACCACTGTCTTAGCGGGCAGCTGACAGTGCTTCATAACCTGTCTTTAGAGCCCGGGGCCTGACGGAGCAGGGAGCAGGAGGCAGGTGTCTGCCCTTTGACTTTGGGGTTCCTGGCCACCTTACTGAAATCAGCATTTCTAAGCTGACTTGCCTTTGAGTTGACCCAGTTTGGTGGAAGGCTTCAGGCTGTGCATCTGGGCATCCATCTGCCCTCACGGCTCTCTGCAGTCACCTGGGAGCAGCAGCCAGGGTGTTCACTCTTAGGGCAGCGTGGCCCCCTTGTGGCAGACATGAGTGTGTCCCTGGGGAATGGATGGAGTATATAAGATCATGCAGAATCACAATGTTGGAGCAGTGTATTAAATTGCTGGGGCTGCCATAACAAAGTATCACTGATGGGGTGGCTTAAACAACAGAAATTTATTTTCTCATAATTCTAGAAGCTAGATGCTGAGATCATGGTGTCAGCAAGGTTGATTTTTTCCCCCCTGAGGCCTCTCTCCTTGGAGTGTAGATGTCTGCCTTCTCCTTGTGTTTTCACATGGCCTTCCCTCTGAACCTGCCAGTGTCGTAATCTTTTCTTATAAGGACATCAGTTATATTATACTAGGACCCACCCATTTGACCTCCTTTACCTTAATTACCTCTGTAAAGGTTCTATTCTAAAGACAGGCACATTCTGAGGTGTTAGGGGTTAGAGCTTCAGCATATGAATTTTGAAGGACACAGTTCAACCTGTAACCAGCAGGAAGGAGGTCTCAGGTCATGATTAAGGTTGGGTTTAGTGCCTGGCTATGTAAGAATGCAGTAGGAGACGGAATTCTGATTCTTATGCAGATTCTCAGTCAACCCTCTGGATTATCAGCTCTACCTGTCACCCCCACCTTCTGACATGTCTGGTACATACAATTCCTAAGTTTTTCTGAGATTCTCTCTCATGAGCCAGCTTGTTTTTCTTGCCCATTCCTCTCTGCAGGCTCTTAGGTTTCAGCTTTCTCCACTCTGCTAAGTCAGTAATCACTAACCTATCTTTATTCAGCCTTTCAAAATTTATTGACATATCTTGTGCTCTGTGACCTTTTGTTGGGAAAATTTCCCAAGGAAGATATGTAAAGAGACTGAAGAAAAAGGCTGACAACTCTGGAGTTAGAGTTTATCAAGGGAACTTAAGGACAGAAGCAGTCTTGGGTGGCAGCAACACAGTGAATCTCCACACCAGAGTGGATGAGGTTTGGTATATACAGCCTCCAGGAACACAAGTGGTCTATAACCAAGTGGCACGTGGATATATTGCAAAGCAGTAAATAACTTAATGGACCTGCTTCCGATGTCAGAACATTCCTTTTGGGTGATATGGGTCCACTCCTCCCAGGCCACTGAGAGCAATTTTTTTCTTAGGATGGCATTCGTCACATCAAGCACTAGAAACTACACTGAGTGGCCAGGCTATTATGATATCTGAACGCATAATAATCTGGCCACTCAGTGTATCCTATATAATAAAAGGCTAATATGCAAATTGTCCCCTTGACCAGGAGTTCCACCAGAAGGCAGGCCGGCCAACCACCCATATCCCCTCCCCCTGGCCAGGCTGGCCAGATCCCATCCATACACAAATTCATGCACCAGGCCTCTACTATGTACTGAGTGGCCAGATTATTATGCGTTCAGAGATCATAATAATCTGGCCACTCAGTGTATTTTGCCTAACATCTTTTCTTCCTTATTTTTGTGGAGTTTTAATTAAAAAAATTTTTTTGTTGCTACCATTTTTGGGTGGGGTTGTCAATGTAAGAAACATCCACATTTTTATGAATTTATTTGAGCCAATCTTATGACAATTGTTAGGAAGCAAAATCTCAACGGATTGAGAAAATGCTGGAGAGAGTGGCAGTTTTACAACTTATTTTATACATTACAATCAAAGGAGGACACTTAAGGGGTTATATGATATCCATTGGTGATAGATTAAGGAGGTGGGAGAAAGCAAAACAGGGGAATCTCTGGGAATTGAAAAAAGTAAACCAAATAGACACATACTTCTTTTACATTTGTGGGTATAAGAGAGTCAGTGGTTAATAATTAACATGGTAACAATAACAATGAGGGGTTTTGTGATCTCTGCTCTGGCACAGTGAGGGGGTCCAGAAAAAAGAAAATTACTCTGACATTCCAAAGGTATGTTATCATAGATGCAAAAAGACAATAGGCTCAGTTGTTAGGGAAGCTATCAGCCTAAGACTTGTCTACCCGCCATGAACTGCTGAAAGTTTTCATTACTTTCAATCTCTGAGTTTATAAGGCTGCCATGCAGACCTCCCTTGAGTAGATCAAGTTCAGCATTTGGCCCCACAGGGTTTAGGGAAAGAAGCAGAGATAACACCCCTATTCAGTCCACTACAACTAATGAGGAGCACAGCCCTCCCTACTTGCCATGCCCACCTCAACTCATCCTCACCATTTTCGGGGAACGCCTGACTCATTTCACTGCTCCTCACCCCAGGTGCTCTCTCACCCTGTTTATGCTGCTGTGTCTGGAATTCTAACTTCTCTACCAAGCCACACACTACTCACTGAGGCTTCTTTCTTGTTTTGTTTTTATATTTAACTTTATTGTTGAAAGTAGTGCAGATGTCTCCCCCCCCCCCCCCCCGCCACTGACCCCTTCCTCCCCACTCCTACCTTCCTCAGGCCTTCACTGCCCTCTTCTCTGTGTCCATGGTTTTGTAAAGCTCTCTATTTTAGAACTTATCTCGGATTTTGTGTGTGTGTGTGTGTGTTTCGGTGTAAAATAAATAAATAAATAAATAAAAAGGAACAGGTTTTATGGAAAGCAATCTCACAGGGTGACCTGATCATGAATTCCTAATTGAGCAGGTCATTGTGGGTAGTCATTATCCAGACCTGTCCATTGTTCTTATGTATACAGGTTAGCTCATCTTTGACATACCAGAAGTAACATTCCTCCAAGGGGTTATTAACCCCCAAGAGGGCACATATCTTCTTAGCTATCCTGTAATCCAATCTCGGTCTCGCTTTCTCTAATTATCCTACATTCCCTCCTTAATTTTGAATGCATAAAAGAAGCTGCAAAACTGTTATTCTCCCGAGCATTTGAGATCTTGTTCCCTGACACATCATTCATTTAGATCAAATAAACTCATTAAAATTCTCTACAGGTTTAGATGTTTCTTATGTTGACAGAGTCTTCATTAGTTGGGTAGGAATTTGTCTTCTCACACATTGAAGGTTGGGATTTGACCTTAGATATTTTCTAAGTGTTTGTTCTATTGAAATTATATTTTTTCCTTTGTTATGTTTCTGGGATATATTTATTCTCAAATGGGATTACTATGTGTGGTAGACTGAGTTTCTGGTCCCCATTCTTCAGTGTGAGGGAGCTACATACTCACTCCCATGCCATGCCTATTCCCTGCCTCCTTGTTTTGGCTGTAGCCTTGTGATCTGCATTGACCAATGAGATGTTAGTGGCCATGATGCAAACAAAGGCTTGGAATGAGCTTGTGTGCCCGGGCATGCTCTTGTCCTTTTGTCACTAAGAGAATGAGAGACATTTTGGAGCAGAGCAGCTCCAGCTGACCTGCAGACCTGGGAATGTAGTGATAAGTACTTCTTCTATGCCACTTAGTTTTGGGGTCAGTTTGTTCTGTAGTGATGCCTGATATCATAGGGCATGAATGGTTTTATAACCCTTGTTCTATGTTGGTTTGCTCTCTAAGATACTCAAAACCAATTTACCATGCTGTCAGCCTGGTATTTGTATACCTGCATATATACTCATATGGCTCTCTTTGATTTGATCATAACATTTATTTGTAAACGGCTTAAGAAAATGTAATAAAACAATAACCACACCACCAACACAACTAGGACCTTACAAAGCTTCATTTTAGATGGAATCTATTATGTTGCAGTCTTTTTGGAGTGATAATAAACCCAACGAAGAAATGTGTAATTTTCTTGATCTTTGATAACTATGAATTTATAGTATAATTGTACATAATCTACACAGTTGTTAATCAGATGGAACTCCTAATCCTTATTTTTACAAAAATAGCCTTTTAATAATGATTTAAAAAATTGGAGATATGACAAAATATTTATATTTTGTAAATTTTTCATCAAATGCTATCTTTTTTTCAATACCCACAGTTCGCTTTTAAATTTGTCAAAGGGTAGCTTTGTTAATTCCATAATACAATGAAACACGGTAGCCAAAAAGTTCTTTTATAGTATTTAATTGAGAGTATGCCAATTTGTTAAATCTTAGGCTGTAAGGATTTTTTTTCTTTAGTTCAAATAATCTATTATGCAAGTGTATTGATGGAGCTCTTTGTTTCTCCTCAGAAAGGACATCAGAATCCAGGAGAGCAAGGGTGACATTATAATAACTGTGCATCTCTTTCTTAAGCTTTGTACAAAAGGTAGAGTCTTCACAAATGTGCACAAGTAGGAACGTTCGGCAATGCCACACCTCACAATTTACCGAGTCGTGGAATTTAAAAAATATATATTTTTTTGTTGATTTTAGAGAGGAAGGGAGAGGGAAGAGAGATAGAAACATCAACGATGAGAGAGAATCATTGATCAGCTGCCTCTTGCACACCTCACACCGGGGACCGAGCCCACAACCCAGGCATGTGCCCTGACCCGGTTAGCCTCCATGGTGTCCTGGTTCATGGGTCAAAGCTCAACTACTGAGCCACGCCAGCCAGGCTTGAGTCGTAGCATTTTATTTTGCATCCATGGTTAAGAATCTCTATCGTAGCCGAAACCGCTTTGGCTCAGTGGATAGAGCATCGGCCTGCGGACTGAAAGGTCCTGGGTTCGATTCGGGTCAAGGGCATGTACCTTGGTTGCGGACACATCCCAGTGGGGGGCGTGCAAGAGGCAGCTGATCAATGACTCTCACTCATCGATGTTTCTGACTATCCCTCTCTCTTCCTTTCTGTAAAAAATCAATAAAATATGTTAAAAAAAAAGAATCTCTATCGTAAATGCCAAGGTATACCGTAATTAAGAAAAAGAACTGCTTAAAGTAATCAGAAAAAAATAGTCTTGTTTAAAGTTTTATAATTGAAGCTTGGCTTTAACAGCTAAAGACAAAGCTAGGGGTCCTTGGGCACTGGAGCTAGTCCAACGCTCCCTTGGGCCCCCTTCACAATTCCAGTGGAACGAGTCAAAAGAGAGTCACGCTCCTCTTGTCCCTTTGACCTTCCATCCCATCATACAGCAACGGACTTGAACAATCACGGAACAAAATCCTCATTGCCCCATTTAACCTCGCATGCCCGGGAGCTGTATGGTCCGCTAATCCAGCTCACAAAAGCATGCCTGCTGCTCTTTTATTCTCCCAGAGACGGGGAGCCCTGCTGATCATGACAGCTGATCAGCTCTGGAACGTCCCAGCCGCGTGCCAGCGGCCTCCGCAGGTTATTTAGCTTCTGGCTCCGCGAGGGCCCCCCTGGAGCCGGCTTTGCACGCGCTCGCCCGCGCAGGAGCCATGTACCGGCGCAGCTACGTCTTCCAGACCCGCAGGGAGCTGTTCGAGCGGGCGGAGGAAGGGGCGCCGGGCCCCCTGGCCTCGGACCCAGCCGCCGCGCCCAACCTGGCGGCGCTGCAGGGCCTGGGCGAGCGCGTGGCCGCCCACGTCCAGCGGGCTCGCGCGCTCGAGCAGCGCCACGGCGTCCTCCGGCGGCAGCTGGAAGCCTTTCGGCGCCTGGGCGAGCTGGCGGGCCCCGAGGACGCCCTCCTCCGCCAGGTGGAAGGCAATCGCCGGCGCGCCCGGGACCTGGCGGCTGAGCGCGCCCGGCTGGAGCGCCTGGGCGCAGAGGCGCAGCGCGAGCTTGACGAATATCGTAGCAAGTAAGCTTTGGTCGTGGGGGGAAACTGAGGCAGATGGGGGGGGGGCACCTGCGGCAGGGATCTGAGAGCAGGCTGCCATCCAGGTTGGAGGGCCATCTCTGGTGTCCCGGTCCTCAAGACCACATTGTGTGTGTGTGCGCGCGCGCGCGAGCAATTGAGTTTTCCTGATTTCACTTGGTTCTGATTATGTCTCCATCATGGAGCATGTCCTTCAGATTCTGTGATTTATTTAATAATTCCCCTTAATTTATTCCCTCTCATTGCCCTGTTGGAGAAGTTTTGATATTCTGGCTGGGGTAGTGGGACTTAAAAATTATTATAAAAATCATAACCATCCACATGCATGCGTATACACACACCAAGTTTGGTTTCACATTCCAGCGGGGACTTGATGGTTAGCCAAAGCAGATGAAAATAATGAGACATGCAGAGGAATATGCAGCCTCAGGCGTATTTTCTACTTTGATAGTTGAATAATTTCAAAATCAGGTCATTCACATGTCAAAGACTAAATATAATAAAATGAAATAAAAACAAATAAAATCATCAAAATGCAATGGTGAATGTAGTCAATTATCCAAATTGCTGAAAATCAAAATAGTTGTACAAAACAATCAGATAATTAAAGCTAGTGTATCTTCATTTTATGAATTCACTTATATGAATATATATAAATGTATCTTGAATTCTTATGAGCTTTTATAATGAAGATACTTGCTTTTAATATAATATCTAGATTTTTCTATAGCATGAAAATCACATTAATATGTTGTTTATTCAACCTGTATTGTTTTTTTAACACGCCTATTTTAAAAATATATATATTTTATAATTTTTTTACAGAGAGGAAGGGAGAGGGATAGAGAATTAGAAACATCGATGAGAGAGAGACATCAATCAGCTGCCCCCTACATACCCCCTACTGGGGATTTGCCCACAACCAAGGTACATGCCCTTGACCAGAATGGAACCTGGGACCCTTGAGTCCGCAGGCTGATGCTCTATCTACTGAGCCATACCAGTTAGGGCCCAACCTGTTTTTAAGCTATAGAAATTCTTAAGATGTTTTTAGCAGGAAAAAGCAATGAGGAAAATTAGATTCTTGTTAACAGTTTTATTCTCAAAATTAATTAACCATAAAAAACAATTTCTGGCTCCATTACAGCCACACACAAAAGAAACTGCTAAATGTGACATCTTGGCGTGAAATGTAAAACTTGTGCTGCTGTGTTTTAATTTGATTTCATGCCTCTCTTAGTTTGGAGTCTTCTAGGAGCAGAACCTGAGTCAGGGGCTTAAGGACAAATAGCTTATTTGGGGGGTGACCTCAGGGAGCACAGGTTGGGGAGTGAGGGAAGGCAGAAAGGGAAGGCTGCTAACGCTGAGTGCATTATTCAGCAAGTTCCCCCTGTGGCAACTGGGACTAACCTGTGGGGTGGAGGACACACCTCACTTGTCCCAGCTGAGGGGAAGGGAGCTGGGGAATTGATGCACCCACTCACCTTCCTGCCAGAGGCACCCTCTAGCCCATCCAGCCTGCCCTGCTCACTGGCTCAGAGCAAGTCTTTGGTGTCAGGGATGATGCCACAAAGATTGCCCTGCAATCTTTTTTTAAAAAAATATATTTTATTGGTATTTTACAGAGAGGAAGGGAGAGAGATAGAGAGCCAGAAACACCGATGAGAGAGAAACATCGACCAGCTGCCTCTTGCACACCCCCTACTGGGGATGTGCCCGCAACCAATGTACATGCCCCTGGCCGGAATCGAACCCGGGACCCTCAGTCCACAGACCGACACTACCACTGAGCCAAACCGACCTCGGCTGCCCTGCAATCTTTGATCATAAAACATTATTTCTGGTGACAATTCTTATTTTGGGCTAGGCCCCTCATTTAAATTCTTTAAGGATGAGGTGAAAGTTTCTTATGTGCCCACAGGATCTTGATTGCCTTCAGCTCAAAATAATTCACATGCCAGAGTGGCATTTTGGGGAGGCCTATTCTGAACCCTTTTGTGGTAAGAATACGTCTTTCAGGGTTTTGTGAGGGTTAAATGGCATAATCCAGAGTCACTGACACATGTCGGTAAATAAATACAGGAGCATAGGAAATCTACACAAGGTCAGGTCAATGGTATTGTCAGCAGGGCAGACGCTCAGGCTCTGTGCCGCTGTTGCACTTGGCTCCCAGGTGTGCTGAGATGTGATTCCCTCATACTTGGTGGCTGGGAGGGGACGTGCTAGGGGATTGGGATTGGGCCTCCAGAAGGGAAGACTCCTTTGCCATTTACTAGTACTGCTCCCAGTTAGCCCATGTGCGATGCCCATGTCAGCACTTCTTGTGTGTGGCAGGATGTGAAAGGGGTTGGGAAGCAGTGGGCTTGGAAAGGCAGCACCGGCTTCTGCTTTAAAATTAGGGACCTCTTCTAAAAGAGAGGGCATAATACTCATATCGGATTAAATTTAATGCTGATTGTGTGATGGACTTTTGTGGAATCGTAGAAGCTGCTCAACTTTCACTTATATGTGCAATTTGCAGGTATGAGAATGAATGTGAATGTCAAGTGCTGCTAAAAGAAACGCTTCAGCGGCTTAACAAGGTGAGCAGAGCACATCCTTGGGTTTGAGTAGATTAATGACAGGATTGAACTAAATGGCTGCGATGAGTGTTATCCACACTCCTCTTTGTGGTATTTCAAGATTCAGTTTGCTGTCACCCTATTTCTTGACTTTGTAATTTCAACTAAATCTTTGTGTGAAAGCACACATAACCCAACACTCACTCCTGTACTGCAGGATATAGGATCGTGAGAGAGCCTGGCAGGTAAAGGCTGGACCTTCAAGTTCTCTGTCCATTAAAATCATCAAGTGGGAAGAAGGAGATGAAATGAAGAATATAACTCCGCATCCTGTTTCCTGGTCATATCAATGATTTTGGTTGACAAATCTTTGAATGTGTGCACATATTAGATCCATAAGGTTTTGGCTATCAACTCTGCCTCAGTGCCCATTTCCTTTGTCTCAGTAAAGGGATTCAATCCTGGGTGTGGCCATGGAAAATGGGAGTTTAGGAGGAGATTGGGAAGGAATGTGGAGGGAGAGCAGAGTAGGAAATGAAGCAGTGGGAAGAGAGAGGATGGAGAGTTGTCAGCAGGCCCAGCCCCTCTCTCCAGGCCAGTCTAAGCACCAGGAAGGAAAGTGACTGAAACATTTTTGGAATTTTTTTGACATCCAGGATCAAAGTAGGTGTCGTCCCCCCTCCCCCCCCCCCCCCCCCCCCCCCCGCCAAAGTAAACCTAATTAGCTAGAAATCTTAATGAACTTGAATGCTCATTCTTTAGGAGAGAGAGAGAGAGAGAGAGAGAGAGAGAGAGAGAGAGAGAGAGAGAGAGTGTGTGTGTGTGTGTGTGTGTGTGTGTGTGTTTGTTAATTAGGCTGCTCAGCAGGATTTTTAATGACTTTCTATGAGTGATTTGGGAAGGCTGATTTTTCAAGGATTCATCGGATTCTAGTTATTCCTCCAGCACCTTTCTCAGAAGTGGTCCAGATCAGTGAGTGGCTCTGAAACGTCTGTGGGCATGGGCAGCACCTGGAGTTCATGTTAAATGCCCTGGGCTCAGAACCGAGGCCTTCTCATCCAGTAGGTCTAGGATCTGCCATATATTTAACATTTCTAATCATTTCTCAGGTGACATGGTCCAGAGACCACACTTGGAGAACCACTGACCTAGATCTAAAACACACACCATGTCAGGGTTGGAATGCTTCCTAAAACTAGACTATCAAACGAGAGTGTCTGTTCAGAAACATCTGGATGCTTCTGCTGGGGGAGCTTTGGAAAGTGCAGCTGACAGTATCCAAAGCACAATAAAAGCACAAGCATCTGCACATTTCTGAGTTCTGGTACAAACAAAAGAAAATACTTCCAAACGAATTCTCAACGTACCAGCAATTGCATATTCCAGTGGCACTTCCTCATCTTCGGGGGAGTTTTCTGGGGCAGTTTATCAGGTGATTGTCTTCAAAGAGGGTGAATGTGCTTGTGAAGCACCTGATTAATCTCTCCTTTATGGATAAATGCTGGCTGGGCATTTTAAAGGGCTGGCTGATGGGACCTAAGAGTGGTGGTTTTGGCATGAACCTAAGAGGGAGGTGGGAGAAGAATGACTGCTGAGGTTGGGGTGGGGCAGAGAGTTCTCAAACATCTTAATTTAGACCAAAAATTCATCCATAATTAATACACAATTACTGGAGCTGAAGAACTGGAAATTGGGTTTCAAGGACTATGTGCTATTACTAATAAAGGGATCAAACACTCAAGTTTAGAAATAGAAAGAACCCTAAAGTCACTGATTATCAATCTATCTATCTATCTATCTATCTATTTATATTTTTATTGATTTCAGAGAGGAAGGGAGAGGGAGAGATAGAAACATCAATGATGAGAGAGAATCATTGACTGGCTGCCTCCTGCATGCCCCCTACTGGGGATGGAGCCCAAAACCCGGGCATGTGCTCTGACTGGCAATTGAACCGTGACCTCCTGGTTCATAAGTCGATGCTCAACCACTGAGCGATGCTGGCTGGGCGATTCTCAAACTTTTTAAAGCCACATCCTGTAAATAAAATATTCTAGAGAAGCCAATTTAAAGAACCAAAGCAGAGATCTGTTTTAAGGACATGAGAGTGGGACAGGCACCCCATCCACCCAGCAGCCCTCCTCCCTCAGAGCCTTTTCAAGCAACTCAAGGAATGTGAGGGCTCTGCCAAGTGCAGCTTGGAAACCAGTCTGCCCCGCAGATGGGAAGGCTGAGTCCAGACTGATCCAGTGGGTCATGCAGCTAGTTAATGAAAGATTAATAGAAGACAAGGGGACTAGAATCTGTCTTGGGCTTCTCTCTGCTTCTCACGAGTTGAGTGCTGAATTCTCATCCCACCCTCTGAGTTGGAGGAACTCATCTCTAAATTTTTGCTACAGAGGGTTGTCCAGCTGAGAGACTCATTCATTTTTTCCTGTCCTTCAGTGGCCCTGGAGTGCTACCACCCACACTTCTGGTCTGTGCTTCCAGTCTGTAGAGATCAGCTTATGTGTGTGCTCAGCTTATGTGTGTGACCTTGAGGGTGGCCCGGGGTGCCAGGGCTGACCGGCAGACCCTGAGTGATGGATGAATAAATTACTCTGACACACATTTTTGTGAAAGAGAGGCTAAGGGACTGTTTTGCTTTAGGAGCAAACAGCTTTGTTCGCCTGCCTCCTTAGGCTTTTTAAAAAAAATATATTTTATTGATTTTTCACAGAGAGGAAGGTAGAGGGACAGAGAATTAGAAACATCGATGAGAGAGAGAGATGTCGACCAGCTGCCTCTTGCACACCCCCTACTGGGGATGTGCCCACAACCAAAGTACATGCCCTTGACCGGAATCGAACCTGGGACCCTTCAGTCCCCAGACCGACACTCTATCCACTGAGCCAAACTGGTTTCGGCCCTCCTTAGGCTTTTATTGTAACCACAGCTTAAACTAAAATTAACCTTTAGATACAATCAGCAGGGTAAGCATTCTTGAGAAAATACCTTTATATTTAGTGTTTTTCAAACAAGGATGCTTTGAAGTCTAAACATAAAGATTCTAGTAAAATACCCAGTGGTCAGACATGTTTGGAAAACTCAAGGTAGGGGCTGCCGCCTTCGGAAAGGTCCCCTCAGAGGCCTCCGACCTTTCAGATATCCTCCTTAACACCAGGGGAGATGGAAGGGGCACCAATATCAAGTGGGAAGGGGCCATCTTTACCCAGGGACACTTGGCTTTGTGTCTGTCTCCTGGGAGACAGATTCCCTGTCTGTCCTTGGGAGGTAGAGAATGAGCCATGGACCCAAAGACCCTACTCCTGCCTATACCTGCCACAGAAGGGCTCAGGTCTGTGGTCCTTCCATTTGTCTCGTCACCCAGTGTTGGTGTTCCCGATACAAAGGAAGGGATTTCAGAATCTCCAGAGGAAAGAATTAGGTATGTGGAAATTAGTGTATAGAGAGACAAGGGGATTCACCTTGAGCAGAAACCTGGAGGACTCACTGAGGAAGAATGAGATGCTCCTCTGTGCCTAAGATTTTAATTCTGGTGAGCTGTGTCGTCCAGCCTGGGACTCACTGGCTAGGCATGGCTGGGAGCAACTGAAATGCAGATAACTCAAATTGCAATGTGTTATAAGTATAAAATACACACCAGGTTTCAAAGACCTAGCCTAAGGGGAAGCATGTAAATTATCATTAATAACTTAAAAACATTGGTTACATGATGAAATGACAGTATCTGGTAGAAGAAAATGTTGAAACCACTTTTATCCATTTATTTTTATTTTATTTAATGGGGCTACTAGAAACACTTTAAAATTATGCCTGAGGCTTGCTGTATTGTAATAACTTAATTTTTACTTGCATAAGTCTATGCAAAAAGGAATGCTTTAAGGCACATTGCTAATGATTGCAAATTAAATGATTTGATCTTGTAGAACTCTTCAGTTCTTTAAGATAAACTAAAAGGTTTTTTTGTAGATAAAATAGCTTCAGAAGTTTGAGTTGGTTGAGGGTTGGCCACTCCCCCTACAATCTTGCTGACATTTCAGACCAGATTCACATAAGGCATACATTTCTTTTCTTTAAAACACACACACACACACACACACACACACACACACACACACACACACACACACATTTTTATTGATTTCAGAGAGGAAGGCAGAAGGAGAGAGAGAGATAGAAACATCAATGATGAGAGATAATCATTGATCAGCTGCCTCCTGCATTCTTCCCATTGGGGATTGAACTTGCAACCCAGCACGTGTTCCCACCAGAAATCAAACCACGACCTTCTAGTTCATAGATTGATGCTCAATCACTGAACCATGCTGGCCAGTCTATTTATTTATTTCTTTTTTAAGTTTATTATTTTTATTGTTGACATATATTTCTTAAGTAACATTTATTTTGCTGCAGACTCCCAAAAGTTCATACAACCTGTTTTCTAGGCTCCACGAAGTCCCAGCTCTCTGATGTTTTAGGAGCTAAGGCAACACTTTGCATGAAAAATTAATTCAAGGCAGGTAATCCAACAGAGTCAGAATCCTGATATCCTTATTGTCAGCACCAGACATTCTCAGATCTTCCTTCTCCAATGGTCTTTTACAGGAACAATTAAGGAACCAGTGTCTTTCCTAAGAGAGCAGGCCACAGGCCTTCCCAGAACCCAAGTCCATTAGTGCAATGGTGGGAGTATCTCGAAATATCTTAACTAGTCCACATACCTGATGCTCTTAACCCTGTTCATGCAAGAATGGAGTGTCTTAAATATTTTAGCCAAACCATACATCTTCCTTTATTAATGAGAATCCATTGCTGACATCCGTCATGCTTTTTAACAAGTCATTAATAAGTCAGTAAAAATTCACTTAGTGAGGCCCCAGGTATTGGCCGGCGTTCCTGGCAGAGGTGTCTTGAGTCCAGGTAATGTTCACCTGTAATGTTGCACCAGACAACTGAAGTGTTTAAGTCAATTCCAGTTGTTACGGCACTATCTTATTAAGAGCATGAACAGCTCTTCAACCTATTTGGGTCATGCAAACAAGATCAATGAGAGAAAAGTCAGTGAATTATCAAAAAGTTCGGTGAGAACATTCAACCTCCTGTCATAAACGTTATTTCCAACTTTAAAGGAATGAATGCCACTCACCGCAGCAGTCATTATAAAATGCATGCTGTATTAGAGGTACGTAGCCTCAGGGAGGTGTGCAGCAGTCCTTGGGAGAAATGATTAAATTGAAGGTTCCAGTGTTAAAACACTGAAACCTTCAATTTCTTAGTCTTAGAAACATAACCCACTGATAATTAGATATAGGAAAAATATAGGTGTAACTTAAATTTTAAGTTTGTTGGTCGGTAAATATACCCTAACATTGTCCCTGATCTGTCTAGATCAAGGTTTTTCAGCTGTGGCACTAATGACATTTTGGATTAAATGATCGTTGTGTGGGCTTGTCCTGTGTATTGTAGAATATTTAGCAGCATGCTTGGACTCTACTCACTAGATGCCAGGAGTAACACCCCACCACCAAGTGATGACAATAAAATGTCTCAGACATTGCCACATGTCCCCTTGGGGGCAAAAATCACTCCCATTGAGAACTGCTATTCCAGACCAGGTCCAATGGGCTAACCCAATGCCTTGCTAGAAATGCAGAATTGTAGACCCCTTCCAGACCCACGGGACAACAATCTGCATTGTAGTAAAACTCCAAAGGGTCTGTGGGTACACCCACCTGGCCAATTCCACACCCATCTCTGTGCCCCACAGAGTCGGATGTGTGATGCTTTCTCATTGCAGGAAGCTGATGAAGCCTTACTGCGTAATCTGCACCTTCAGATTGAGGCCCAGTTTCTGGAGGACGATATCAGTGCAGCAAAGGACAGGTACAAAAAGGTAACCACAACCCTTCTGGTGTTCTTCTCCCAGGCAGTCCAGGGCACTTGTGGCTGAAAAGTGAGACTGCTAGACTGAGTTACTTTAGTGTGCATTGCTCCAGAATCAAGTGGGAGATGGGTTGGTTGCTAGACAGTTCTTAGTGAGCCAGACATGTGTAGTGGAGGAGGCAAAAGTGTATGTGTGTGTTGGGTGGGGTGTTGGGAACTAGCACATTACAGTTCACAGAGAGATTTTATGTAGATATGTCTTGAATAAACTTCAGCCTATAAATTGTTTCAGCTCAGAAAATGCAGAAAATGCAATAAGTATGTTTTAACTCTTCCTCTGAGCCAATTAATTGAGGCATTCAGGGGCCTCCTCTCATGTAATGCTCTTTCCTGCCTCCTAACCCACCAATTTATTAAAGGCCTGATTTGGAGGCTGGGGCTTGATGAACTGGAAAAATCAAATCCTGGAGTTGTATGATCATGGACAAGTAGCCTAACCTCTCTGAGCTTTTTTTAATCTTTAAAATGTAAATGACAGTCCTGGTGGATTTGGCTCAGGGGATAGAGCATCGGCCTGAGGACTGAACAGTACCGGGTTTGATTCCAGTCAAGGACCCCTACCTCTGTTACAAGCTTGATTCCTGGACCTGGTCCGGGTGAGTGCAAGAGACAACCAATTGACGTGTCTCTCTCACATAGAAGTTTCTCTCTCTCTCCCTTTCACTCTAAAAGTCAATGGAGAAATATCCTCGGGTGAGGATAAACCACAGCAAAAAAAACCAAAAAACAAAAAAATCATGACAGTGATGCACTCTCCTTCCTACAAGGCTGTGTGGTTAACTTCGTGTAGCTGACCTGTGGCCATGACCTTGTGAGTTGACCCTTGCAGTGAGCTCTGGCCTCACTTTAACTGCCATTATCGGAAGCCCTGCCTCCGTACTTTCTATAGGCAATAAGAGCTGCTGTGCCTCATGGGAAGTGTTGGGAAATGAATGCCCTGGAGCAGCCTTCCAGTGATGGATATGAGTTGCTGGATATGTTCCCAGCTGTCTCTTGCCTGCTGTTCTGCACTGGCCTCCAGAGATCCCCACTGGGCCTCAGCTCCCAGTGCTCCCAGTGGTACCGTACCTGGTAAAACATCCCTTTTTGGCTGCCTTACCCCTCCTATCTCACCTCCTCACTGTACTACCTACGTTTCCTGGCATCTTTGTCTAAGTAAACTATTTGCACTCAGACAGTTTTCTTTTCTTTTTAAAAAATATATTTTTATTGATTTCAGAGAGAAAGAAAATGAGAGAGATAGAAACATCAATGATGAGAGAGAATCATTGATCGGCTGCCTCCTGCACACCCCATACTGGGGGATTGAGCCTGAAACTTGGGCATGTACCCTGACCGGGAATCAAACTGTAATCTCCTGGTTCATAGGTCAATGCTCAACCACTGGGCCATGATGGAGGGGCTACACTCAGACGGTTTTCTTAGGATATGTTGTAGCCAGCTTGAGTTGCTATAAAAAATACCACAGAACAAGTATCTTATAAGTAACAAAAATTTATTTCTCACAGTTCTGGAGGCTGGGACTCCAAGATCAGGGAGCCAGCCTGTTAAGATTCTGGTGAGGGCTCTCTTCCTGTCTTCTCCCTGTGTGTTCACATGGCTCTTCCCAGGAGCATGCATTGAAGAGAGAGAGAGAAAGAGAGAGAGCCAGCTCTCATGCCTCTTCTTATGAGGACACCAATCCCATCCAAGGGCCCCACCCTTATGACCACATCTAAATCTAATTATTTCTCAAAGGCCCAGCCTCCAAATACTGTCTTACTGGAGGTTAGGACTTCCACAGATGAATTGGGAAGGACGCGGTATTCAATATATAATAGTCTTCCTCTGGGGAAACCCAAACTGAGGCTCCATGATAATGCAGGTGAAGCACCTGGTATAACCTGGACCTTGGCCAGTGCTCAGCAAGCATTAGATCCCCTTCCTGCCTCAGTGTGTACCTGCTTCAGCACAAAGGCAGGCTTGTTGCTGTGCACTGAAGGGATGTTCCCTCCTGTTGGCTTCCTCCAACTTTTCATCAGGCCCAGCCTGGATCCTCCTCATCCCCCGAACTGCTACACTTTTATGGAATCCTGGGAGCAGTACCTGGGGGCAGTTTCTAAACAGCTTAAAACATTCTTCAGGGCAATTTACAGTAATCTTATATAATAAAAGCCTAGTATGCTAAGTGTCCAGTCATTGGGTCAGCTGTTCAACCAATCAAAGTGTAATATGCTAATGATATGCTAAGACCGCTCAACCACTCACTATGATGTGCACTGACCACCAGGGGAGCATATGCTCTGACTAGTAGGTTAGCTTGCTGCTGGGGTCCAGCTGATCAGTACTGAGCGAGATGGACTGGACATGCCCTGGAGCCCTCCACGGTCTCTCCCCAGCTGGCCAACCTCCCGCATCCCTTCCCTCCCTGGCCCTGATTGTGCACTGGTGGGGTCCCTCTGCCTGGCCGGCACCCTCTTGCAATCTGGGACCTCTTGGGGGATGTCAGAGAGCCAGTTTTGGCCCAACGGTGGGAACAACTGGTTGCTGTGATGCTCACTGACTACCAAGGAGCAGACGCTTAATGCAGGAGCTGCCCCCTGGTGGTCAGTGCGCTCCCATAGGGGGAGTTCCGCTCAGCCAGAAGCCAGGCAAAGGAGCCTCTCCTGCCCTTGGGGGGAGCGGGCCTAAACCAACAATCAGACATCCCCTGAGGGCTTCCAGACTATGAGAGGGTGCAGGTTGGGCTGAGGGACCCCCCTGAGTGCACGAATTTCATGCACCAGGCCTCTAGTAGTAGTAGTAGTAATAATAATAAGCACTCACACTATGACACTTTCGTGCATAATCTAATTCATCCCAACAACAGCTTCTTAAGATAGTGTTTTAGGTCAGGTTTCCCATCACCAGAGCCTAAGGTGGTGATTTTTGTGTGATTGCTGTTTGGGTGGAGAGCACGTAGGAGAAGAGGAGGGAGGAAGAGGAGCAGGATAGCATAGGTATGGGGACTGGGCTGCCCTCGTTCACCTGGAGCCTCAGTCTGATCTCACTGCTGGTTTGGGGGCTCTGAGTCATGAGTCTCCCCCCACTAGACTGTTCCTACCTGAGGTAAGAGGGCTGGACTTTTTCTACTCCTGTGCCAGCTAGTCACTGGCCTGGGTTGGATGGGAGTGGATTGGTAGGAGTTGAGCCACTTCCTGGACAAGATAACCATTGCCTGGAGTGGGCACAGCTGCGAGATGTGCCATCAGTCCTCATGCGGAGCTGGGCACAGTGCTCTTCAGATTGTGATCCCACTTTTACAGAAGAGCCTGAGTTTTAGGAGCTATTAATAACTTGCCCGAGGCCTCATGCAGCTAGCAAATGATTTTGTCTGGGACCCACGACCAAATTCTGTCCTTTGAAGCAGTGCCCGGCTCTGGGGTCAGAAAAGGCCCTTTGCACCATCTGGGGCTTGGTCCTCCTCTGCTTCCCCCCTATCTGCAGGGCTCTGTGAAGACAATAGCAAAGCATGCACATAACTTATGGGGAATGAAATAAAACTGTTATCCATCGGCCTGTTGATCTTGTGAAGATGGAAGATCTAAAGATCATGGCCTGTGCTATTTGTGACAGTTGGACTATGAGAAAGCATTCATCCAGTAGTCACCTAGTCCTGGAGGGAGAAACTCGGGGAGCTCAGGTTTTAATGAGAATGCTGTCTTTCCTCTGACAGAATCTTCTGGAAATTCAGACCTACGCCAGCCTCCTGCAGCAAATTATCCAAACCACCCCTCAAGCAGCTGCCATTACAGATGGGACGAGGGAGGTGAGAGCCGGGGCCCAGGCTGAAGGAGAGTGCATCTGGAGGTCTTTGTTACAGCACCTTGGGCCTGGTTCACACCCCCCTGGAAAGGGGAAAGGTGTTAGGCAGATGGACTGCATGGAGCTGCGGTGGGTTAGCTCCTCCTCACTCGACTGTGTGTTCACATTGAAGTTTACTCTTGTTCCCTTACTCAGACTGTGAACGCTGCTCTTTTTATTATTTTTTAATTTTTATTTAAAAAATATTTTATTGATTTTTTACAGAGAGGAAGGGAGAGGGATAGAGAGCTAGAAACGTCAATGAGAGAGAAACATCGACTAGCTGCCTCTTGCACACCCCCTACCGGGGATGTGCCCACAACCAATGTACATGTCCCTGACCGGAATTGAATCTGGGACCTTTCAGTCTGCAGATCGACGCTCTATCCACTGAGCTAAACCGGTCTGGGCAATGCTGCTCTTTTTAGACATCTGAGGATATAAACTGTGTCCCTGACAGTGTTCTTAGGCGTTTTCTCTTGAGAATCATGGGCTGTTCTTCCTTGTATAGTTTACAGAAACTGCCAGACTGTTTTCAAGGCCGGGTAGCCTTTCTGCATCCTCAGTGGTGGTGTTTGGAAGATTGTGTTGCTTTGGTCCTTAGCTGCACTGGGCATGCCAGGTGTTTGTTTTTGTTTGTTGCTGTTCTAAGAGGAATGTTGTGCATCTCACTGTGGTTCTGCCTGCCTCACCTAAGGACTAGTGATGGTGGACATTTTTTCCATCCTTATTTGTTGGAATATCTACTCAAGTCTTTTGTTCATTTTCAGATTGGGTTTTCTTATTCCTTATATGATTTGACCATAAAATTTGAATACAGAAAGATTCAGGTAATTAGTGACTATATTTTCAAGACCTAGCCCTGCAAGTTTGTGGCTTAAAAACTACTAGGAAAGGATAGAGATGAATGACTCTGGCTTTTTAAAAATGGGGATTTGGGTGTAAAACATTATTCCCAATAATATTCCACATTTCTTCTCCACTTACCTCTAGCTGTTCAACAGGATATTGATGTGTTTTTTTTCTTAACATGTTCTGTGGGATTTCATGATTCATAATATGACACATCCAAACATACACAGAAAGGATACAATTAAAAGAAAACTGTCCTGATTTCTGGAGGGTGTGGTATTCTGGTACAGGGTTCTGTGGACTGGTCAACTGATAAAAGTCTGTTGTTGCTTTGTGTGTGTGTGTATTGTGTGTGTGTGTGTGTGTGTGTGTGTGTGTGTGTGTTTTGTAAGGATGACTTAGACAGTGGTTCTCAACCCTGGTGACACCTGGAATTGCTTAGAAGTTTGCACAGACCACACCCCCAGCCAATTAATGGGCTGGGGTAGCCGACTGCTTGTGTTTTTGTTTTAACTTAAAATTTTTATGTCAAAGTTAAAGAAATTCCCAAATTTACTTTCAAAGAAACTCTTGAATCCTGCCAAGTAACATCTAAGAGGCAGAAAAGTTACTTTTTTGGGCCTTTATTGGGACATTTTTGTCCACTAACGATCATTTCAGGTTCCTGTTCTTCTCAACTGATATATCCAAAGTTGCTACAAAGGCCTAAAGTAGTGTTTCCTGAAACCTTAAATTCCTTTATCAGCTATTTATTTCCAAATACCTCATTTTAATTTTGCAAACATCAGTCCTTCCATTCCGAGGCTGCAGGTCTAGAGTTTGCAGTGTGGTATATATCATCCATTTCCTGGTACACATGGGTATGAGGCCCCTTCTGCTCCCAACCACTCTCTTGTCTGCACTTTTGAGGCAGAGAGGTGGAGACTGAGATGCAGGGAAACAAAGAGGACAGAGACAAATGAACTGAGAGCCACTGAGAGCCACTGAGAGCATGCATTCCTTCATGCACCCAGAAACACAGAACTGCACACAGGGAGAGGATTCTTGTGCAGTTACATCTCAAGTCCTGCCTTCCCTGTGGGGTCAGGCCACAGGGCCACACTCTCACTTCCTCCCTTTAAGCATGACTGTCTTGTTCTAGTTGCCTCTCTGCCTGTGTGGTTGCTCCAGCCACTTTGCAGGGTGTTGGAGAGCAGGGGGCTGCTTAAGCCTTTGGTCTTGAACATGGATGGCTGCACTGGGAAAATGCTTGTTTCTGATTTTGCCTGGCTGTGAGGCCACATGCCCTGCGGCAGAAGGCACTGCTCTTGACCAGTCAGGCTCTCATGAAGCGATTTGGACAGTTTCCAATAAACAGTGGAGAGGCAGGTTGGAAATGGGTGCCTGTTCTGCAGAGAGTGGAGAGGTTGCAAGATCTCCAGAATGTTCCGTGGAGCAGCGGCAGGGGGTGCAGCTGCCTTACCACGTCCCCGGGTTCCCTGGTGCCCTTGACTTCTGCTTTGTGAAGCAGCGATGTCTTAGCAGAGTTGATGGCTCAGGGCTCACACTGACCTGGCTGTCTGCAGAGACACAGAGAGTAGAGCCCAATGAGAAACTGCCGCCCAAGTTTTCATTTAGACAGAAGGGAAGGGGCCTTGTCCAGAATCTCTCATCCTGTTTGTGGCACAACCAGCTCTGAAGTACAGGTCTCCCGACACTGTCTCTGCACTTGACTGGCCCTCACAGCATTAATGGCTCAGATGTTGGAGACAGACTGGATGACTCAAAGAACAGGCATGTATTTGTCACAGTCCTGGAGCCTTCAAGTCTAAGATCATGGTGCTGGCAGGTTTGGTTCCTGGTGCAAATCCACTTTCTGGCTTACATATGCCGGTCTCCTGTTGTCCTCAACATTGTCTTTTAGGATGCAGCACAAAGAGAGGGAGAGCTCTGGTGTCTTTTCTAATAAGGACACTAATTTCATCCTGGGGGCCCCACCCTCATAACCTCATCTAAATAATGACCTCCCAAAGGTCCCAGCTCCAGATGCCATCCCACAGGGGGGTAGGGCTTCAGCATATGGATTTGTAAAAGGGGGGACAAACATGCAGAACATAATGGGGTCCCATGCATTCCTTGTCCCTTTCCTGTTCAGATTCCCTGGCCTGGAACATCAAGCATGTGTGAGTGCTGAGTCTGGCCCTCTTTGTGCAGGAGAAGCTCCTGATGGAACAAGAGGCGACCACCCTTCAGGGACAGCTGGAGGAGAGCCGGGAGGTCCTGTCTCTGCTGCAGGCGCAGAGAGCGGAGCTGCAGGCCCAGGTAGGCCCTGTGTCCTCTTGTCTACTGCTTCCTGTGGGGCATTCAGCCACCCGTGTGAACCAGGGTTTACAACATGTTTTATTCAGTGTCAGGTGCCTGCAGAGGAGTGCACATGTATCCAGTTCAGTGATTCTTACAAACTCAAAACACCTATATGTTTAGGGTTGTCTAGTTTAAATTTAAGTTGTTTTTTAAAATAAGAAGAAATGGACACATGTTGGGATTTTTATTCTATACTTCCTCAAATCTGTGCTTCCTGTTTCTCTCCTCATGACTGCAAATTGCACCTTTGGATTATAAACCTGGGAAAGAGTATTGACCCTGCTCAGAATTTCTTAGTGGAAAACTCTCAATCTCCCCCCCCCCCAACCACTTTGGGGGCTAAATCTTATTTTAAAAACTCAACTCAACAGAAAAGCTCCATCCTGTTTCCATGGTACACGCTTTGGTAACTTGGTAGTGTTTGGCTTCCTCTGAGGCCCTGAGAGGATAGGTGTGTGTGTGTGTGTGTGTGTGTGTGTGTGTGTGTGTATGCACATGTGTGTATGTGTACATGTGTGCAACATGTGTGTGTGTGTATATATATATATATGTATAGAAATGTGTGTATCCTATATAATAAAATGGTAATATGCAAATTGACAGAATGGCAGAATGACTGGTTGCTATGATGTACACTGACCACCAGAGGACAGATACTCAATGCAGGACCTGTCCCCTGGTGGTCAGTGTGCTCCCACTGGGGGAGTACTGCTCAGCCACAAGCTGCAAGTGCAGTGCAGTGGCAGGAGAACTAAGGTTGTCCAACTGCCCTGTATGGGGAGCGAGCCTAAGCCATCAGTCGGACATCCCCCGAAGGCTCCTGGACTTCAAAAGGGTAGGCCAAGTTGAGGGACCCCACTTGTTCATGAATGTCATGCATCAGGCTTCTAGTATATATATATATATATATATATATATATATATATATATATATGTGTGTGTGTGTGTGTGTGTGTGTTTATATGTGTATATGTGTGTATGTGTGCACATGTGTGTGTGAATTCAGTCGAGTCAAGCGAAATTAAAAAAGAAGAAATGGACAACATTAGACCAAGGTAGGGTAATAAATAACAGTGTATAGCAATAAAAAAAGTAGGATTTGTTTTGTGAAACCTTGTTTTAAATATGTAGGTTTACTTAAATGTATATATTTGTTGAAATGCACATGTGTATAAGTGGTATGATTGATGATGTAAATGGTGTTTCCCCCTGTGGCTTTGGGAAGAAGTTGACAAGCACTGCCTCTGATGCTGAGGAAGGCAAGAGGCCAGGCCAAGGTGATGAGTTCAGTTCCAGGGCAAAGAAGGTTTCTCCCTCCATGTTCACTTGAGTGCTTGTTGAATATAAAAATAAAACATTGCATAAAGGATGAACCTACTTCCTGAGAATATAAAATAAAACTCTCTGGGTTGTTACCTGACCCCAACTATAGCTGCTACAGAAAGACTTACTAATTTTAACCTGATGTTGTTTTCTTTCTGAATTTATGGGGTGGCGGTAGGGGCTTCACCTCTTCTGTGCCCCCTGCTGCTAGTCTGGTGAAGCCCATGGACCACCCCCCCCATTAGAAAAATGTTAAATATATATACATACAATAAAGTATATATAATGAAGAGGAAGCCAATTATATTGAAACGATTATCAAAATATTACCAAAGCATATCCTATATAATAATATGTGTGCTTCTATTATATACACTAGTCTCCCCTTATCTGAGGTTTTGCTTTCTATGATTTCAGTTATTTATGGTCAACTGTGGTCTGAAAATATTAAATGGAAAATTCCAGAAATCAACAACCCATTAGTTTTAAATTGAATACTATTTCGAGTAGTATGATGAAATCCTGTGCCGTCCCTCTCCTTTCCACCCAGGGTGTGAATCATCCCTTTGACCAGCGTCTGCACACTAAATGTTTTCTGCCCGTTAGTCATTTAGTAGTCATCTGGGGTTATCAGATCCACTGTTGTGGTGTCACAGTGCTTATGTTCAAGTAACCATTTTTCTACTTAATAATGGCCCCAAAGCACACGGGTATTGATGCTGGCAATTTGTATATGCCAAAGAGAAGCTGTAAAGTGCTTCCTTTAATTGGAAAGTTCAGTACTATCTTTGGTTTCAGGCATCCACTAGGGTCTTGGGTCATATCCCCCTCAGATAAGGGGGCAACTGCTGTAACAACTATAGCAGTAAGTCTGATGAAACACAAGTTAGTTTTCTCTTTCTGCCACAATGAATTACCACAGATGCAGCCGCTCAAACAGCTCTCCTTTATCTCACAGTCCTGGAGGTCAGAAGTCTGGTTCTGGGCCTCACAGGCTGAAATAAAAGACGTTGGCCTGCCCGGGTGGCCTCATCTGGAGGCTCTAGGGGATAATTGCTTCCAGTGTCATTCAAGGTGTTGGCTGAATTCAATTCTGTATGCCTGTGGGCCCAAGGACCCTGTTTCTTTACTGGCTGTTGGCTAGGAGTTGTTCTAAAGGCCACCCTTATTCCTTGGTTGTGGCCCCTCCATGTTCACAGCCAGCCATGGTGCTGTGAATCTTTCTTGTGCATTTTATCATTCTGACTTCTGCTTTTAAGGTCTCCTATGGCTGGGCCTACCCAAGAGTTTCTGACTCAGTAGGTATGGCCCAAGTATTTGCATTTCTAGGTTCCCAGGTGCTGTTGCCAGTCTAGGAACCACACTTTGAGAACACTGGGATAAGGTGGTTACCAAGTTGGGTCAGAATGATCTACATTTGGTCTACCTGAGTCCCTGGCTCAGGTCCTCCACAGGAGGTGTTGATAGCTGGCTTTTTGCCGATTTTAAAAGGTTTTAGTGGCTGCACCAGGTAGTAGCTAAAATGAGGATAAATATGACTGTGGGATTTGGTGGGGGATAGAGGATGAAGAACCCCTTGTGGCCTGAGGGTTCCAGCTGGGCAGGGCTGTGGCATCTGGTTCTGCGTGTGTTTAAAGACTCTGGTGCTTCCTTAAGGGGAGGTCTCTGAACCAGCAGCATCAGCAGCACCTGGGAACTTGACAGACCCTTACCCTCATGGACCCATCCTGGATCTACAGAATCAGCAAGCTCTGTTCCAAAATGTGTTTCCATAGGTTTAAGTTCGAGGACACTAGTCCACAGGATGAGAGACACAGCACCCATCCCTTTGGGGGTGGCACTCCTTATAGAAAGTTGCCTAAATTGTATTGACTGAGAATTTCTGTGACAGGAAAATGAAAAACTGTCATGTATTACTTGGAAAGTGTGAGCCTACCAACAATTGTGATAGTCTCATTGAAGTCACTTATCACCACCTAGTGGTAGTTTTGGGTAAGACTGTGTAATCAGTGAGACTTGATTTCTTCTGTTTCCTAAAAAAAAAAAATCTTTATCGAGTATATGATTTTATTGATTTTTAGAGAGAGGAAGGAAGAGAGAGAAGCATCTATGTGAGAGAGAAACACATGTTAGTTGCCTCCTGTATGCATCCTGACCAGGTTGAACCCACAACCTTTTGGTGCTGAGCCACCCGGCCAACGTCATTTCCTTTATAAAAAAGACCTTGTATCCAAAGGAGTCTGGGGGTCTAGAGGACTGAAGCAGGAGTTCATCTTTCAGATGAGGTCCACCGTGAGGCACTGTCCTGGGTCCCTATTCTACCCCTGCTGTGCAAAGGCAAGCCCCACAGCTATGCTTGAACACTTACTCTTTCATTCAACCTTTACTGCCAAGATCACGAAGTTCAAGTTGCCACATGGCACACACCTTCTGCCTGCTTCTCTTCAGTGTCCACTTGGCTGCTTTCCTCTAAGAACCCCTGGTCTGGCTATGGGCTGCTATCTTCTCCTGTGGTCCTGTGGCTCCTGACACATGCCCCTTTGCTCATCACTTCTCTTTCTGGAAGTCCCTTTTTCTCTTCAGTCCCACTACCCACTGGAAGCCTCAGACACCTTTCAGCATAGAGGGCCTCTCTGTGTGCTCCGTGATGCTCTGGGCATGTCTTTGTGACCCGGCTGCCTTCGCCTCGGAGCTGTGGACTCCGACAGCCAGGCTGGTGCTGGACAGCACCTTACGCCTGTGCTGAGGTAGCTCACCCAGAGACATCATATGAGCCTCCTTGGAGCTGGTGAAGGTGGGTCTCTTACTATTTTTCCTGAACATCCCTTCTTCTGATGAATAGTTTAAGTGATTGAACTTTAAGGACCACATAGATGTGGGCATAAGTCCAGTTTTATAAACATGATCAGCACTTCACTGGGCTTTGGAATTTTGGTTGTCTCAGGCAGAGCCATGTGGAGTATTGTATTAGTGCCAGTCACAGGTTTCGACTCATCCACGGAGCCTTCCGCCCTGAGCAGACTCTACCACAGGATAGCCACCAACCACCCACCAATTCATGAGATATAAGAAAGATTGTGCTTGCCCTGGCGGTCCAAAGATTACAGATGATATTTTCCTAGTGAGAACACACTTGGGGGGCGTGTAAGGGTCTGATGGGGCTTACACCGAGTCCCCTGTGTCTTATGTCTTCTGTAAGAGTAGGCTGATCTTGCCTGTTGACCCGGACCTTGGAGTGTGTGTGTGTGTGTGTGTGTGTGTGTGTGTATGTGTGTGTGTGTGTATGTGTGAGCATGCACACTATTCATCTACAGCTGGGAGGAGGCTGAGGCAGCAGGGTCCTTAATTTCTGAAAGTGTCTCAGCCTGCACAGGTGGGTCTGAATCCTGCTGTTGTATCTGTGAACAAGTCACTGCCTGTGTGCCTCAGTTTCCTCATCCGTAAAAGTGGGAATAACAACAGTCTAAGATTGTGAGGCTGAGTTGATCCACGTTAGAACTAACCAACACAGTCATTACTCTCTCACTCCAGGCTGGGGAACCCCTACCCAAAGGGGGTGATAGGTCTCTTCATACACAGTCTTTTCTTTTACTCTTTGTTCTGAACACTTCAAACAGATAAAAGTGAGAGGACAGTCTCAGGACCCCAGGTCTCCATCCTCCAGCACATGCCCCCTGGTGGAACTCTGAAGCAGTCCCAACACCATCTTACCCAGCAGTATCTCAACATACATCTCCAGCAGGTGGAGGTTATTTTTATAGAATGCAAGACCATTAACCCACCTTTAAGATTAATAATAATTCTATAGTATCATTAAATGTCCAGTGAGGGATCAGGCTTCCAAGGGTCTCATAATTTTTTAAACTGAGGTGATTTTTACATATAGTGTCACCATCTTCAGTGCACAGCACACCTGTTTGACAAATGTATGCAGTAACCTACCTACAATCAAGATTTTGGACAGTTCCCTCACCCAAAATTCCCTCAGCTGTGGTCAACCCCTTCCCCACTTCCCGCTTGTGGCTGGCAACCAGTGAATCTGTTTCTGGTTTTGTAAATGGCTCTTTGTACATTGTCAGAAGCTCTAAAAGTGAATATCAGGCCACATTTTTTATTTTCCCACCTTAATTTTGACTTCCCTTGAATTAACATGCAAATAATATTTCCCTGAAGTTATTTTATGTAGACACGAATGTGCACACACATGCAATAATACATGCACACATGCACAGACATTTTGGCTAACAGAGGCCTTTTCTGACTGCCCAATTGAGAAAATTAAAGCACTATAGTGATTAAATAAGAACAAGGAAACACTCTCCCCCTGAATTATTTCAGTAAAATTAGCATCTTATCTGTACAGGGGTGGGCAAACTTTTTGACTCGAGGGCCACAATGGGTTCTTAAACTGGACCAGAGGGCCGGAACAAAAGCATGGATGGAGTGTTTGTGTGAACTAATATAAATTCAAAGTAAACATCATTACATAAAAGGGTACGGTCTTTTTTTTTTTAATTCAATAGTTTTATTCACCGGATCTGGCCCGCGGGCCATAGTTTGCCCAGCCCTGGTCAGTATGTATTCTTTTTACTTATGTTTTGGCTATTAGATATAGGCCAACTCATTAAAGTATGAAGAATATACTTTATTTGAGTTGTACATTTTACTCCATGGACAACAGTCTTCTTATTTCTTGAGGTTGTCATCTTCAGACTGCCTTTGGGGGAGCTATGTTGAAGGCTGATTTCAGTGGGTTTTGTGCAAGTGTGAGGAGAGGGAGCTCAGTTTTCACATTCCTCTTGGGCTTAAGGATTCCAAAATGATTCCATTGCTGATGAGAAAGAAATAAAACTTGACACACTGAGTCCAGATTTCCCCTGTCAAGCCTGGGTCTTAAGGGGGAGGATGGGATGGGTTTCCTTACAACTGTGTCTTTGCCCACAGACAGCGACCCTGGAACAAGCTATTAAAGACGCCCACGAGTCTTACGATGACGAGATTCAGCTTTACAATGAGCAGATTGAAACCCTGCGGAGGGAGATTGAAGAGACAGAGAGGAGCCTGGAGAAGTCTTCCTATGACTGCAGGCAGCTAGTGGTCGCCCAGCAAACCCTGAAGAACGAGCTGCACCGCTATCATCGCATCATTGAGAATGAAGACAGCAGGTGTGGTCACAGAGGGACAGCGAGGGAGTGCCTCTCTCTCCATGCTGCCCACTCACTCATCCCACAGATCCTTGTTGAGTGCATTCTGTGTGCCAGCTCTAGGCAGTGGGCAGGTGGCAGGGAGTGAAACACAAAAATCCATGAGCTCATGGGCCTTGAATACTAGCAGATGATGAATGAATGTGTAACAGAGGGAGTACAACTTATGACAAGTGCAGTGGAGAAGAATATAGCAGGAAAGAGGGGAATGAAGATGAGGCTGATGGTGGGAATGCTTGAAATTCTGAGTTGAGCAGTCAGAAAAGGCCTCATGGAGAAGGCTACTATTTGCTCCATGGGCCTCTGAGGATGTAACTGTCTTAGCAGATGGAATGATCAGGAGTATTTAAGGAGATGCTGCAGGTGAGGTTCCTAGCACTGTGCCTGGTACCACAAGTACTTTGAGCTGTTATTGTTATTACTGCTACTACCAGCATGATTTGTACCACCTGGTTGGGTCTGTAAGGTGGCCGTCAACATGCTGTCTGGTCTTGTTCATAATGGAGCTGTGACTTGAACACCATTCACTTCAAGCTGGGAAATAAATCTCATTCTCTGTCTCTGTCTCTATCTCATCTACATTTACACCTTTACCTAGACCTAAATATACATATACTCTACATCCTCTATTCCCACACTTATATCTATATCTACATTTCCATCTGTATCTACACCATCTATAATATGAATGTGTACATCTATGCCTACAAATACATTACCTACCATTACATCATCTACACTTCTACCTATATCATCTATATCTATGCCTACACTTAAACTTACATGAATACAATCTACATATATATCATCTATACTTACTAGTATAACTACAATTATTTTAACTACAGCTACACACTACATTATCTACATCTGTATCATCTGTATATCTATATCATCTACAATCACACCATCTAAGTCTATACTTATACCTACACCTATATCCACATTTATATAATCTATACCCATACCTATATCTATATTATTCTATATAATAAAGAGCTAATATGCAAGTGGTCATCATGCCCTCACGCCATAACAACTCAGACACTCAACAGTGGGGAGAGAGAAATGGGGACCAGCCAGCCACAAATGAACTCAGAAGAGAGGAATGGGGATCAGCCAGGCTGTGGGCCAGGGAGAGGGACAAGCCACCTGCCCAGTGCTCCCTGGCACCGGCACCTGCAGCCTGGGAGAGGGACAATCCGCATGTCCCATGGTCCTGGGTGCCTGTGGCTGCTGCCTGGGTGAAGCCACCTGCCCATGGTCCCCTGCGGCTGCAACCAGCCCCGAGTGAAGCCAGCCCAGGTCCTGGGTGCCTGCAGCCAGCCAGAGGGAGGGAAGCCTGGGTCCCAGATGCCTGCAACAGGCTGGAGGAGGGAATCTTGGGTCTTGGGTGCAGGGCAAGGCAGAGGTGATTAGGGGCAATCAAGCCAGCAGGGTAGCAGTTAGGGGCAATCAGGGAGATCAGGCAGGCAGGCAGAGGTGCTTAGGGTCAATCAGGCAGGCAGAGGTGGTTAGGGGTGACCAGGCAGTCAGGCAGGTGAGCCGTTAGGAGCCAGCGATTGTGGATTGTGAGAGGCAGTCAGACATCTTCTGAGGGATCCCGGATTGGAAAGGATGCAGGCTGGGCTAAGGGACCCCCCAAACCCCCGTGCATGAATTTTGTGCACTGGGCCTCTAGTATACATTATATACATCTATACTTACACTTACAACTACTTCAATATTATCTCTACCCACTCCTAACCTACCTTTACATCTATGTTATCTGTATCTTTATCTACATCTATGGCTGTATGGATATTCATATCCAATTTTATCATCCGAAAGCAGATTGTAGACCACCAACTACTTCATTATAAGGATTCTGATTCTCTTCTTAGCTGTGATTCTTTGATTCATTCTTGCTGATATTTGAGGTTTATTGAATTAAAATAGAAGTGCTCAGAAGTATCGCACAAAGAGCAGTTCTTTCTTTTCTCTGGGTTCTCTGTCTTACCAGCAATTACTTGAGTGTCTAACAGAGAAAGTAAGATTTTTTCCACTCATTATGGTCAATATATCATGCATAATTCCAAATTATATTTATGCCACAGTGAACATTTTATTCACACATTTATGAAAATAAGTATTAATATACTAATTTCAAATTCATAGAAATGTTACAAACATTGAACAAGCAACTCCCAAATGCTTTTTACGCAGATTCACCAGTTGCTTATGTTTTGTCTCAACTGCTTTTTTCCTCTTTATTTATATATATAATACATATTATTTTTAAAATAATAAATTGGAGATATTATACCAATACCCTGGTTGCCCTAAATACTTCAGCCTGGGATGGGGATTGTTTTATTAAAAAACAAAACAACAACTGCCCAGATGGCATAGTTCAGTGATTGAGCATTGGCTTATGAACCAGGACATCATGGTTCGATTCCCAGACAGGGCACGTGCCCGGATTTTGGGCTCGATCCCCAGTGTGGGGAATGCAGAAGGCAGCCAATTAATGATTCTCTTTTGTCATTGGTGTTTTTATTTTTCCCTCTTTCTTCCTCTCTCAAATCAATAAAAATATATTAACAAACCACCCCCTGAAACAACAACAAAAACCCCCTGTTCAACATAGTAGTGGCATTGTGAGGCTATAAGCAATTCCCACTTTACAATGTTTTTGTGTGTTTCACAGTTTGTGACTTGAGCTTAAAGCAATAATTATTTCCTTTACATTCTCATCCAGTGTGCAAATGTTTATGTGGCTCATGAGAAATTTGATCTAAGGAACGCTTTTGTTATTTTTGCTCATAATTAGTGGGTCACTTTTACCCCCTCACCATCTGTGTGGCTTGAATTAGAGATGGTGACTACCTCTTTCTGATCTTTCTGCCAGGCTGAGCTCCACCCTCTTTGAAGTGCCTACCACTCTATTCACCATGGGCCATGGAGCCTCTCTCAGCCCTCAACCCAGTGGAAAAGGTAATGCTCCCCAACTCTGACTTCTGCTGTTTTCTGCCCCCCCCCCAAAAAAAAAGGAAAAAAAAAAGGAGAAAATTAAGTGTATTTATTCTTGAACTTCACATTCATGCTTCCTTTCAATCTATCAGGAAAGTAAACTCTTTTAGGGGAGGTCTCCTTCTCTCCCTCTTGGATGCATTCCCACAGGTGCTAAGGGACTGAGCCAGAAAAATCACAGGGGAAAAAAATCAGACTGGGGGACAGACCACCTTAGGAATGCTACCCTCATATAAGACATATTTAATAGGGGGATACAATTCAATATTCTGAGTATTGAATTGCACCCTCCCCTTATTAAATGAACTATTCTATACAAAAATGTCTGGAGCAGAGAACATGCTCAATTATTGCTCATTTTTTCTTCTCTTTACAACTGGGAAGAAGTAGATTGGTTGGCAAGTGTGGCTTCTGCCTTCAACATTCAGTCCTTTGGGGAAGTTTTTTTTTGCACCTGTGAGAGGTCATCTCTTAGCTAAACCTCCCCAGTCCTGGACAAGCAAACTGCCGGGGTTCTTGTTCCAGCATTAAGAAGGGTTCAGCAATCTGGAGAAAGGCTGTGTGTTGATTAAGTAGGAATCCAGAGATGAAAGATAACTTTGAAAGGCATTGGGGGTCAGAGGAGCCTAGCTGAAGGAGCTATATTCTCCTTGTCTCAGGACCCCTTGCTTTTTATTAACACAAATCGTCCTAAGGCAAGATGGAGACATACATTTCAAAGGTTAGGGTTTTGTATAGAAGCATTGTCAGATTGGGGAATTGCCTACGGCTTTTCAGGTGTTTGGCCAATAGGAGGCAATAACATGTAGATTAAGATGCTGTGAGCTGTCTGGCAGCAAACAGTCATCCCTTTCAGGTTTGGGGAAATGCCTTTAGCCATTCCCAGCAGGTGATAACATATGTGACTCAGCCCTTGTTGAGTCCCCAAGTTCCAACAACCTTTTGATGAAACTCTTGCAATTATGACATGCTGGATTCGGCTTCTGGCACAAACAGTGGGAGAAGAGAAGAAGGTAATGCCACATCCCTATACTTAGAGTGCCTCCAAATCCCCGTGTCTCAGAAAGCTTAGAGGGGTTTGTGGAAATGGTTCTGGAGTCAGAACACTGTTGGAGGGGGCAGCAGGTCCCAGTGGCCAAATAGCCAGGGCCAGCTCCAGGACTGTGGCCCATGCATGAGGGACCCTGCACTGCGCTTATGCTCTATCAGTGTCTTGACATTCCTTTTCTGTTTGTTCTGATTTTTTCTCACCCAGGATATTTTTCCATTGAGTTTTACAGACAGTGGAAGGGAAGGGATGAGGCAGAGAGAGAAACATTGATGTGAGACACATCGATTGGTTGTTTTCCACCTACAACCGAGGTACATGCCTTCACTGGAATCAATGGGACCCTTCCTCTGGCTGACGCTCTATCAGTTGAGCCAAACTGGCTAGGGCTTGGCATTTTTAATCATTTTGAACAGGGGGAACTGCCTTTTTCTTTTGCAGTGGACCCTGAAACTCTGTAACTGGTTCTGCAAGCACCCCCTTCTTTCCTATCTGCTCCCCACTGGCTTCCTTTGACATGCCCCTCTCTGCATCCCCTCCTTCCTTCTTGCTCCATGGCCTTTCCTGGCACTCTGCTCTTTCATCGTGAGTCATGCTAGATGCCCTTGCTTAGCCCTCTGGTTAACAGAGGATGCAGAAGTCCTTTGGGATGAAAATGTTTTAAAAAAATCACCATGTGAGTGAAGCAGAAAAGCCTCACGGATGAGGCAGAGTTATATTTTGAGTGTTTTCTTAAAGTTTCAATTTTTCCTTTTAGCTAGTCTGAAGAAATAAATATGGCCTCGGGAACAGGGGATTCCTTTGAGTTCTGAGTTTAATAGCATCGCTTCCCCTTTACCCAGCAAGAAGGGGATGATGATCAAAGGGTGGTCATGTTTATTTAGCTTGGGATGCCCATGCAGCAAGGGAGCAACCTTGTGGAGTCATATAATTCCCATGCCTGAAGCCACTCTGCCCATGTCAGAGGCCCAAGCAGCACTGCCCATTCTCCTTTGGGGATGTCCAGGCGGGAATGACTTTATGGAGTGGATTTCCTTCATCTAATATATGGATCCAAGTAGCTGCTATGAGCTCAGCAGGTGGGACAGGAGGTGTTGCTCCTATCAAGTGTTCTTGCAATAGAATTGTGCATCTCAGTAAGTTGTACCCAGTGGGATGGGAACTGTGAGAGTCAGAATAGCAGTGTCTTCCCTCTGTAAGTCCAGAGGGGTCAAGTGACTTGTATAAAGTTGCACAATTGGTGGGTCCTTAACATGGGCCCTGGATGTTATAGATCTAGACCTCTTTCCCCATTGCTTTGCCCCATAAACAGTAAACCCACCCCAGTGCGAGGCATTGGTCTCTAAGACAGATAGCATAATTTTAAGTGAATGCATTTTCTCCCTCTCTCATTCACAGTTATATTTGATTTGTTGCCCATTTACTTTTTAATTTTATTTTTAAGATTTTGCCAGAGCTGTGCAGGATGTAACAACAGCAAAACCAAGACAAAAAGGCCCCCCTAAGGCCATTCCAAGGAAAAAGGAGATTATAGCTAAAGAAAGAGGAGATGAAAATTTGGAAGACACACCACTGAAAGGCCCGGAAGACACAAGGCTGGTGCATGTGGTAGTTAAAGAAGAAGAGGAATCTAAGCTTGAATCAGGGGTTGAGGAAGCTAGTGTCCCAACCCCAGAAGGAGGTCCAGAGGACATGCCAGATGGAGGGCAGATAAGCAAAGCCTTTGGAAAACTCTGCAAGATGATCAAGGAGAAAGTGAGAAGCCCCGAGGAGCCTGAGCACCCAGTTGACCTCTACCCTAAAGGGCGCTACGTGCTGGTCTCGGGGGATGCCAGTTACATGGACCCTGGGTTCTGTTCCTTGTCTATCCCAGCCAGGGGTGGAGTGGTTGTTTCTACTGAGGACGGCTCTCTGCATGGGGACCGTGCTATGGAGCCCTCTCCTGAGCAGCCCCCACCCCTTTGGGAGAATGGAAGGTGTCCACAGGGGAGGGAAGATGGACACCCGCTTAACCAGCATACTGCAGGCAAGGAGGTTGAGAGAGACACTGAAGAACTGAAAGGTCTGGGCAAGAAGCAGGATGGACAGAAGGACGATGAAGGGCCCAGCAGGCCCTGGGTCGTGGTCACACCTGGTGCACAGGAACCGTCTGCACCCCCTCTCCAAAGGCCTGGGGCCAGTCAGGGTGGACCTGAGGGGCAGGGGGATAGGAGTGGCAGCCAGCAGGAGAGGAGCCATGCGGGGACTTTGGCTTACGAGAGGGTGGAAGTGATGGAATCCGTGGAGAAGTTTTCAACTGAGAGCATTCAGACGTATGAAGAAACCGCTGTTATTGTGGAGACCCTGATTGGAAAGACAAAGGCAAACAAGAAGAAACTGGGAGACAAGGGCTCTCTCAGCCTCTAGGCTCTGCAGGACCGCCCCTGGGAAGTGCTTTGATGTGTAGAACAATTGATAAAGAGTAGAGTAGGGCTTCCTGTTTGGATTAGACTTTAGTTGGCCTGTCTGGCATTGTCAACGAAGCCTAATTAAAAAGGTTTTTTTTTTTTGCTCGCACATTGTTTGTCCAATTAAGAGTGGCTTTGGGAATGTAAGCACATTAGCCACGCGGAGGACATACTCTGTTAAATGGCCACCAAACCGTGGTTGTTTAGGAGAGAGACATGCCCTTCGCAGTGGTTCTTTGAGACTCAGAAGAGGGTCTAGATTTCACACAGGAAATGCTGGTTGATGGCCTTGACTCATTTCCATTGCATTTCAAGCACAAAGCACAAGCTCACATGGAGGAGTGTTTTGTTAGAGGTAAAATGATTAAAGATGTCTGTCTTAGTTTGGGTTCCCCCAGAAGCTGATCCCAAAGCAAGGCTTTATATTTCTTTCTTTTTTAACAATTAAAATTTTTTAATTGATTTTGTTTTTTGAGAGAGAGAAAGAGAGAAAGAGAAACATCGATGTGAGAAAGAAATATCCATTGGTTGCCTCTATACCCACCCTGACTTGGGACCGAATCCGCAGCCTGGGTATGTGCCCTGATCAGGAATCAAATCCACCACCTTGTGGTTTATGGGCTGACGTTCCAACCAACCAAGCCATGCTGGCCACTGCTGAATGTAGTATCTTAGGGGTGTGATCTCAGGAAGCACCAGTGGGGCAGTGGAGAGAGAGGCAGGCATAGAGGCAACCAGTAAGAAGTGTGCTGCCAGGCCAGTTAGCACTGTGGGCAGCTGGAGCTCAACCCCCCTGCACCCCTACCCTCTGCCCCCCAGGGACTCTGGGATGGACTAGAACATGTGCCACAGAGTTATCCTGTCTTAGGGGTGAGGGAGCAAGGTTTTCATCCACCACCTCCTGTCAACCAGTGGGGAGGGCTGCTCTTGGGACATTACATGGAAGTACACGGATCATGGGGATATAAGTGGGACACCATGCCATCTGCCATAGGCCAGGTTTCAAAAAGCAAAATCAAATGTCATAGTTTCTTGTTTAGGAGTTAATTTGTCCAACAAGCATTTATTGAATATATACTATGTGCCAGAACAGTGTGCTATGCTGACAAAGGAAGGCTTGCAGATTTATTAATAGTCACTGTAGTATAATACGCTGTAACATACCTGTATGTGCATTATTTTGTGCACACATGCACACATACATGCACATGGTATCTACTGTGCCACATGCTAGGAAATATAAATGACTTTAAACTAGAAACTTTACAGAAATTTTTATGTGGCCTCTAGGCATCTATTTTTGTACTAACAGTCCCAAAGTGATTTTTTATTTATACTGATTAAGAAAGTACTCCTTCCCTGTGTAGGTACTCCAAAATACAAAATACAGTAAACATGCTCATACAGATTTGTGCATCTGCCTGAACAAAAGCATCTGGCAAGACAGCTACACACCCTTACAAGAAAATCGGTGGAATCCTAAGTTACATTCTCTTATTTCCTTGTTATGGGTAATAGAAAGAATATTAAATGGAGTCAGCTTTCTATTTAGAGCTTTAAAAAAATATCGTTCTGGATTTATTTGAGGTTTTGATTTCAATAATGAAAAGTGCTTTTGTGTTGTATTTTTCCTAAGAAATGAATGGAGAACCTACTACATTGCACAGTATTAAAATATTTATGGTTTAAAAGCTTAAGAGAGAATGATGGAAACCATTAGCTAGTGCCCAGAATGTACTAGGAATTTGGGCCAGTACATAGGTTTTATTTAGCATAAACCACTGCAAACCTTTTTGTTTCCCCCAAGAAGTCTGTTCATTTCTTGGACTAAATGTTCAGTTAATATTCTTATTTTAAAAGGCAAGGGTATCTTTTTGGGAAGAAAGGTAATATTTATGTTCAATTGATAATAAAAAATGGATGCCTGGCTGGTGTAGCTCACGGGTTAGAACATTGGCCCTCCCACCCAAGGGTCTCAAGTTCGATTTCTGATCAGAGGGAGAAGGGACCTGCTCCATCCTGCTTGTCCCTCCTGCCCCAGCAGCACTCCGTCACCCTGGCAGGGGCAGCACTTCCTGCAGTAGCAGCTGGATTCAGTTTTTCAGAAATATGCAGAAATATGATAATCTCTTCAGAGATCCCTGCACCAGCCAGTTGAGTCCCTCCACAGACACCTGGGTCTCTCAGGGGCCTGCCATGTGCACTCATTCTCCACCCATGGGCCAGGAGGGCGAGTCAGGTGAGTGGTGCCACTCTCCAGGACCTCAGCACAGTCCCAGCAAGCCCCTGGCTCGTGCCCATGTTAGCCTGCTTGGTCCTTGTAACACTTGAGTTCTCTTTTGCCTTCCTAATTAAGCACTTAGTATTTCTTTATATGACTCAGTTGAGGGTGCTTTATATTCAGTCATCACTGCTGGAATTTCTGTCTCCTGACTGGTGAAGAAGGGGCATGAGACAGGAAAGGGAGGCGCCAACACAGACAGCATTAACCTGCTGCCAGCTGGGTTTCCATCCCCGTTGGGGACTGAGGCGACCAGGTAGCACATCTTCAAATGGCTTCAACAGGAGGCCAGCAAGCTGGGATCTTTCTGCACCAGCTCCCTCCCTTCCTCAGGTGAGGTGGGCCTGGGGCATTGAACCCCTGGCACTTCTGCCTGTAGCACACCAGGCCTGGCGCCTGTCTGCATCCAGAGAACACCTGGTAGGGAGAGAGCTCCTTGGTGTGTACAAAACTGTCCATAGGTGACCTCTGGGGTGGGCTGAGGAGACAGCTAGAGGGCAGAGGTTGGCAAAGGTTTTCTATAAAAGGCCCAATTACAGGCGGTACAGCCTCCATTATAACTACTCAACTCGGCCAGTGTAGCATGGAAACAGCCACAGACAATAAAAACTAGGCATGGTTATTTCCAATAAAACTAATTCCAAAAGTAGGCAGTATGCTGGGTTGGGTCCCTAGGCTGCAGTTTGCTGACTCCTGATGTAGGGCATGCACAAGCAGCGTCTAATACAAAATTCAGTTTACATAACAGACACTGCTAACCTGGCATCTCTTCTTTCTTTCCTCTTTCACGTTGCAAAATTCTACGGAGGCTTCCCCTAAAATTGTTATATCATAGGTTTGTAGTTGGGATGTTGCTGGTGAATGAAGTCACTTCAAACCCATATGGCATTTGATAATGAAGGGCGCCATTCAGGTGCCTTGATTAGTATAAATGCTTGACTCCAATTTCTCATGCTTGGATAAATGCAAATAGATGCCACAAAACCCAAATTGACCTGTTTTATTAAAAGAAGTAGGGCTTTTGAAATGAGATGTATGTTCTCCAAGAAGGTATATCCTTGGCCAATAACTTCACTGTGCTGTGAAATGACTAGTCACAACTGCCCCTTCTTCAACATGCTTGTGTCCTTATGACCAGGAGCTTACCAAGTGGCTTATCTGTCACTCGTGGTTGGTCAGTGATTCCAGAATAGGGGCCAAAAGGGAAAAACACAGGTTACAGTGTCTGCCTTTTGTCAAGCTTGGGGCAGCCCATTGGGTGTCCTCTTTGGTGTAGAGGGACATCTTTGAGCGTGCTATAAGATGGGACAACCCGCCCTGGGATGGTAAGGAGGGTTGGCCTGAAGCCTCCGGGGTAGAAATAGATGACAGTTAACATTAGACCTAGGAATCCCCGGCCTCATTTGGCTGTTCTGGCGTCTCAAACTCTGTGGGCTGAGATCTCTAATTGCCCCCATTCCAACCAAAACCACACAGGACTGAACATGAGGAATTTAGAAAGATATTTTGGGCCAATTGCATTTCTTATGGTCAGTTCATTCTGTTCCCCGGTTCACAAACAGTGAGTCTCTTCTAAGTTTTAAGAGAAAAATGAAGCTGACAGGCTGGCTTGGCAAACTTGCCTCGAATCAGACCTCGATTCCTGGTCCCTTGTAAATCCAAAACCAAATTCCATCAGATTTTCTTGAACCCTAGGGAAGGATTCTTGGCAATGAAACGCATAAGAGACTATTGGAAGAACTCAAGTACTAAGTTGGTTAATTTGCAATGCAAAGAGGAGGGGCCCCTCTTTCCTGGAGGTGCCATGCTAGCACCCCTTATGCCGAATACTCCTCTTCTGGTGTTACTGTCCTTGGGAGGCCAAATAAAGCATCAGGAGGCTGTAGGTGGGCATAGAATTAGACCACCTAGGAGAATGGTGCTTCAAGGCACTTGTATGGGGATGGCTTCCCCAGTGTACTGGTTTCTCTCTTCAACAGACTTTAGCTCTTCAGAGACTGGAATTCTCCTTTACACCGGACTCTGTGTTTCCCTATGGCCGAACAACGTCAGATACTGTCTGCCTGCGTTCACCCAGACTCTCCGTTTTCCTAACTCCCATGAGCTGAGAGCAGGCCCCTCCTAGCACCCTTTTTGTTGACAGGGAATCACCCAGCTGGCTACAATCAAATCTCCTTCGCTGGCCCAGGACACATTCTGCGCTGATGTTATTTCAATCTCCCAGAATTTTTAGAATCTCTTATTTTCTCCCCCAAACTGTTTCTATTCTTGGCTTTTTGATTTTTTGAAATTTCTATCAAATTAAACTCTTTGTATCCAAGGACTTACTTTGGTGTGAGGGTACTAGTTCCCCTAATTCAGCATTTTCCTCTCTAACTGTAAAATTCTTAGCTATGTTTCCTAAAGGTTTTGTAGTGTATGGTTTTCATGTGATCACTCCAACTAATGCAGGCATTGATCACATGAAAATCACTGCTATTAATTTATGTGACAGTAATAATAACATGTAGTGGTAACTCTATAAGAATGGTGGTTTGTTTTTTTAAAAAAATATTTTATTGATTTTCCACAGAGAGGAAGGGAGAGGGATAGAGAGCTAGAAACGTGGATGAGAGAGAAACATCGACTAGCTGCCTCCTGCACACCCTCCATCGGGGATGTGCCCGCAACCAATGTACATGTCCTTGACCGGAATCGAACCTGGGACCTTTCAGTCCGTAGACTGACGCTCTATTCCCTGAGCCAAACCGGTTTCGGCTGTTTTTTTTTTCTTTCTTTTTTTAAACTTAATCTTTAAGAAATAAATTTTTGAACTTAAATATTGAAAAGCAGTTTCTTAGTTTGTCACAAGATTGGACTTGGGACCTTAACACCTTTCAATGTCTGCTTTTAATCATAGGCTCTCTTAAGATTTTGCTAATTGGGTACGATAAGTATTATATCATAGGAAACATTTGAAAATTATTTTTACAATGAAATATAAATATATTAATATTTTATCAACTATTAAGGTTTGCTAGAATAGCATGTAGTGACATAAGCTACAGCTAGTTTATAATACTGTTCATGGTACAATCCATGAAGATGGGTTGCCATGTAAATCAGTCCTTAAGAATATGTTTTAAGGGCACTTCAAGCTCTTTTTGTGGGAGAGTCTCTAATACTTATCAACCATCTGTTAGTTGTCCCAGGTGCTTACATTCAGGCAGGGTAATTGACCAGTACTGGCTGATGCTCTGTAGCTGAAGTGACCTTTGTGTCTCCATCAGGCTGAACATAAAAAAGTGGGTAAGAGTCCTCCACACAGATTCTCTTCTGCATGGATTGTAGCCACCTGTGTGATGATTAAAAACCATAAGATTGAAGGTTGAAGCAGCCTGAATCTCTGAGCTACTGCACAGGAGTCTATGGCGTTGGGGAGTCACTGAATCCTAAATAGGATTTGTGTAAATAAAAATAAAGCTTCATTGTGTTAAACCACTGAGATTCTTGGGCTGTTCATTACTATAGTATAATTTAGTTTGGCCTGGTGAATATATTCTAGAATAGATTTTGACCATGGCCCATGACCCACAATGAGAAATGCATTTTACATTGTGAGCCGCTTCACGCACTTAGACACATCCCTGGAAAATATATTTTAGAAAACAATGGTTATCATTAGTATGCATGGTCTGTTTTAGTCTATTACAAAATAGTGGTTTTGCCTTCCTAAATTTATTATTTATTTATTTTTAAATACATTTTATTGATTTTTTACAGAGAGGAAGAGAGAGGGATAGAGAGTGAGAAACATCAATGAGAGAGAATCATTGATCAGCTGCCTCTTGCACACCCCCTACTGGGGATGTGCCCACAACTAAGGTACATGCCCTTGATGGGAATCGAACCTGGGACCTTTCAGTCCGCAGGCCAATGCTCTATCCACTGAGCAAAACCAGTTTCAGCTCTAAATTTATTTTATTGCCAGTTATTGGGATGTAAACTGAGTATTAAAAATGCTGCTATAGGTGTTTGATTTATTTGTGTATGATTGATTTGCTAATTATAAATCTCTCATGAATATTAATGAAAGCAGGATTTTTTATATCTCTGGCAACATTTTATTATCTATTTCTAGAATGGCTGGCAGTGTTTTTATGTAATGCATATCACATCCCACAATTTCTGGAAAGTAATGTTTTGTTGTTAAGTTTCCTAATTTACATGTCTTTTTAAATTTGTTTAGAACATTTTGTAATAGGAAGCAACAATGTTATCCTGATTAATCATGATTTACTTATTTTCATTTAAAAAATAAATGACTATAAATGTTTCTTCCCTTATGATCAGGGATGTCATAAAACTTCACTAGCTAGACATATTCTAGTGTTAATACTGGTGCAAAAAATGAAATAGAGACCAAATATTTTTATATAGCACTATATATTTTTATATACTGTATACTCATATCAAAACTTGCCATTTTTATTAAGAAGCTGATAAGTTACTCTCTAATTTCATAAATTATACCACAATTGTGAAAATATGGATGCTATTTTATATTTTTGCTGCTATATAAGACATTTCATGTTTATACAGAGAGCTGCAAAATTACAGTGGTGATGCAATGGGAATCAATGAACATTTTCACCTGAATTTCCACTGGCCTTTCTCTTCAACCAGTATCAATCACCTTGATATTCTTTGAATATTCTTTTAAAGATGAATATGGTGTCTGTTTCTCCAATAAATACGCATACACACATTTTTTTGGTATATGTGTGTATATACATTTATACAAGTATATATATATACATATATACACATGTGTATAGTCTACATATGTATATATATATATATTTCTGTGTGCACTTTTACACACATAATGTCCTTTGGTTTATTTTCACATAGTTAATGAGAAATGAATTTTTGATGATTTCCATTTATTTTTTTCTTAAAATTTAAACTGGTTTAAAAAGACCTTCGCAATAAGTAATAAATTTCTTTTAAAAATCATAAATATTGTTACATTTAAAGCATTAAATAGAGAAGGTCATATGGTGTCAGAGAAGACAAATTCATGCCAAAATGGGGAAGAAAAAGAAATAAAAAGAAATAAAATGGGTTTTCCAGACTTCTCTCTTAAAGTTGTAACCTTCAGGGAATGGAAACTGGTGCTCTGGTGTTGCTGATTTTGAGGAAGGGAACTCTAGGCTTAGCTACGTGCTCCCAGGGAAGGGAGAAATGTAGCTAGAGTAGTTGATCAGTTTTTGGAAATCAAGTCAAACAAATGAGTCATTCTTGGGAATGGATGGGCATTGGAATTGGGGATGAGGAATCCATCCTTGAGTAGGAAAACAAGGTGTCAACAGGTCAGAAAGCATTTCTATTTGGTAATGAAATGGTGTGGTGTCTTTTGGGATATACATCTAAATGTATCATCTTTAGATTTAAACACCATCATGAACTGCTTAGTTGCCAAGATGGTACTCGTGCCTTCCCTAACAAGGGCTTCTCTTGCTTCCTTCAAGCTCAAGTTATGGGGGATGAGTTGGCATTCCCCACTTTGGCAGAAAAGTCTCCATACAAATGATGGTCCAGTGAAGATGGCTGCTCACATCAGACATGCCCACTTCACTCTCCACACCTGTGCCTAAACGGAGGCCATTGCCCTAACACATCAAAGAAATCACAAAGTGGAGGAGTAAGATATTGCCCACTGAGCACCTGCTTTGGAACTCAAAGCCCAAGTTCATATGTGGAAAGCTATAAAAAATACTCACCTGGCCTCTTGCTTCCATCAGATTGAGAAGTTCCCAAATGTATTAGGAAAAGGAATGTTCCTGGGTTAAAAACTACCATCATGTGTTGCCAGACCTGCCTTGCACTTTCCCCTTTTGGAGAGTTATGTGAGAAACCTCACAAAGTTGGGCTGAAATGAATTCTGTGCCAACTGAGAGTAATTTGGACTTCTCTAGAATATTTTACCGTAACTCAGAGCAATAGCTGGTGAAAGGACAGCCACGCTACATGGGTTTTATATTTGTCATGCTGGCTGAGTAGGAAAAGTTATGGTGCTGGCATTGGTGGTAAGATTTCCAATGCCCATGCTGTTTTACTCTTCCCCCTCCAGTAATTAGAGTTCTCATAGATGGTGTCTTTCAAATCATGCCCCCTTCATCTACGTCACTGAAAAATCTTGCTAAGTTCAAAACATCTTTCCCCAATGCACTTACAGCATCTCTTGTGCTTTAAGAGATTCAAAACTCAACCTTGGTCATAAGCTTTGATATTTTTTTTTTTAATCTAACGGGTCAGTTGAGACCATGAATAGACGTTCTTGGAGTCAATGTGTGTAGCTTTTAAAATGCACTCTCTTATCTTCTCAGATCTGAAAAAAATTGAGGGGAAAGTTGTCCAAGTTTTTTCTTTTTTTTTCCTTCAGGATATCATCTATTTGAGTGACACAAATAAAGAACCTAGAGTCACAAATAGAATGTAGATGTTGGTGGGAACACTGTATTTGGGGCATAGAATAAAAAAGATTACTTCCATTGTAAAGAAAATAATCATTGACAGTGAGTGAAGCTTCAGATCAAGAAGTTGGAATTGCTAGGTGCCTGACAAAGAATGGAGCAAGGACAGAGAGGCGGAGATGGAGGAAGGGGGGAGGCGCCAGAGCCAGGGAGCAGCACTAGTTCTTGTGCAGGATGCTTTTCAGGCTTCTCTCCACAGCTTCATCCAGCTCTTCCTCCAGTTCCTCCTTCTTGGACATGGCCAGCTTGGACTGGTAATCCCTCACGACCTGGTCAATGTAAGGGGCACTCTGCGTGCCATGCAGCATCAGGGTCCACTCCTTCAACAACCCCTTCTGAGGTGTGCTCCCGACAAAGCCCAGCTCCAGGGTCCAGGTTCCTCGGGCGTCTTCCCCCCACGTGTGGGTGGTCATGAAAGGCCACTTGTCAAAGCCCACTTTGGAGTCATCATCCCTTGGACGCCGGCTCAGCAAAATGGACTTGGTGCCCATAGGGGAAGTCATGTTGATATTCAGGTCTCCCCTCCTGGTTGCATTGACTGTGATGACAGCTTGGACATGCTCAAGGTAGCGGACAAAATTTTCCTTCCCTTCACACGCATCAGTGGTGAGAGTCAGCACCAACTTGCCAATGGATGGTATTTTTCTGAGGGCAAAGCAATGAGGGGATATGATAAGAAATGTGCATATTACGTGAGGGTTTTCTGACACCTTCAGGTTGCAGAGAGAGCAAGAGCTTTGAGCTTAATCAGTCAGACCTGGGTTAATTCCTACATCAGCTGTATGAGCCTGAGCAAGTTACCTATTATCTCTGAACCTTCTGTGTGGAAAGGGAATATAGCAGATCTGTTGATGCCCCTCCCATTTCTCCCAAGTCACCTCTGAGTTTCCCCTTCAGATGCAGCTCCCATGTACCCTGACTGCTTCCTATCCTTAGGTATCAGTATCTCCCAGCATCTCTCCTGGAGCTTTTCCATGTTCTGTGGAAGTTTGCTATGAACAGCCTACAAGTGGACAGGGATTTAATTCCTCAGGGACAATCCTCTACCGGGGACTGGCAGAAGGTGGTGAATAAATATACCCTAACTTCTCCATTCTTCAGTGGGACAACTCAGAGTCCCCAGTGGGACTGAGGCTAGTTGCCAATAGTGGAAAGTTAGTTGCTCATCAATGTACTCTTTATTGGCTTTTATTCCTCTTCCCTGTATTACATATCCACTTCCCCACTTGTATTTCCTGGAATCATCTCTCAAAAAATTGTTCCATCTCAGGGTCTACTTTTGGGACAAGCCAAACTGAGACAGGAGCTCATAAGACCTTTCTTTTAAAGTGCTAAGTTCTTTATTATTGCTAATGTGAGTGTTATTATTATCATAAAAAAGCTTAATTAATAGGTTAATTAATCCTATTGAAGAACAGTCTTTTGAAAGATCAGGGAAATTTGGGAATCTCTTTGATCATAGAATTAGAATCCAAAGAAGGATCAATCTCAGCATTTCAGCTATCTTTCCATACAATCAACCTACTTTGATGGTGTGATGGGAAGACTCTAGATTTTGGGAACAAAACTATCTGTGTAAGATTTCTGCTTCTACACACACTGGCCAGGAGACAAGTCATTCAAATACCTGAAAGTCTTACTGTCACTGTGTGTGAGTTTAAATAAGACTGTGCATGAAAACTCTGAGCATGGTGCTAGTTCCCCTTCCTGGCCCTTTGTCCATGTTAATATCCTTCTTTGACATGGTTTTTATTTTGGAGCATAAAATGGTGAATATTTTAAGAGACAAATCTTGTAGAGCACATCTACAAAAAGATGCTGGCCACACACTTGGTTCAAACCCAAGCCTTGGTTCTGCATTGACCTTGGAGCCAAGGCTATGGATGTGAAGCTTATCCTGCAGCTCACTGATAAAAGCAATAGTCTCCTGAGAAACGGAAAATATATATTTAACAGTTTTATGAAGTGTTGCCGTGTGCAGTCTGCAAGGACGCTGATGCTGAATAGTGCATGCAGTATTATCCATTGGCCATGGAGCTCTAATGGTTAATGGTGGAGGTGGCATCCCAAACACCAGGCAAATATGCATCCAAAATTCTATGAGATTATTGTCTTTCCTTTTTCTACCAGGAGTGTCTAAGTCATGAGTGAGAGGGAAAAGTAAAGTTGCACTTACTGAGCGCCTATTTATGCTAATTGTCTCACTAAAGTCTCCCAGCAGCCTGGTGAGGACAGAGACATTAGCCCCATTTTACTGGTGACAAAAGAAAGAAGAAACTCTTGTTTTGGGGCCCATAAGGGCAGAATTCAAGGGTCATGTCAATATACATGTAATTTATACCTACATCTTAATTTATACTAATTTATAATGGAAACAGCTTCTTTGATTATGAAGGCAGGCCATATGCTAGAGTGGTATTAGCTCTTCCTCGGTTTGTCACAAGAAGCCCAGAGATTTTCATTTCCATTACAGTCTTTGTAGGCATCTTAAAGTAGCATTTTGGTCATTGTCATTGCTCTGAAATTACACATGGCACTAGGAATGGCATTACTTAATGTGTTGATAAAACAAAGGACAAATATTACTTGATCACAAATTTGTTTAAAAAAGTTGGTTTCAATATATTTGGCTTCCTTTGCAATCCCATGTATTTTATCTAAAGCATTTAGAAACAGCATTCTAAGATGTGGTCCATAGATTTCACCATACTGCCAAAGAAGGTCAGGGTACAAAGGTTGAGAATTGCTAAAATAGAGGGTCAGAGAGGTCCAAGAATTCTCCAATTTGGTGGAATTATGATTTGAATCCAGGTCTGGGTAACTGACTACAGAAACTGCAGGTCCTTTTCCAGGACCAAAGGGGAATGGAGGGGAGGATGAATTATGAGAGGGCTCTGACTCTGGCCAAGCTCAACAGAAATAAGGCTGGGATGGTTAGAGATGGATTTACCACCATTGAAATGCCAATATCCCTGAGGTATACCCTCACAATGGAATATGACACAACGATGGGAGTGAATGAGATATTACTACACTTAATCACTTGGATTGATCTCACACTCATAATGTTTAGTCAAAGAAACTGAATACCAAAGTGTCCATACAATGTGATTTAGTCAGATAAAGCCTGAACTGTAAAGCTAATCTTTGGGGGCAGGAACGAAAACAATGGCTGTCCATGGGATGTTGGGACTAACTAGAAGGGGGGATGAGGAATCTTTCTGGGGTAATGGAATGTTCCAGAGATTTATTAGATGGAGGTTACTCGGGTGTATACACTTATCAAAACTCGAATAATACACTTAAGTTCTGTACATTTTGTTGCATGTACACAAAACCTTAATTAAAAATAACAATAATGAAAACTTCTATTTCTACTTTACTTATGGGCCAATGAGGAAAGGAATTAAATAAAGAGGACCCTATTGTCCAATCCTCTTGCCATAATGGGAAGTAGGTTCATGTGACCAGTGCAGTGATTTCTGGGTAAGGAACTTCTCACTTAAATCCTTTCAAATGTCTATCCACCTCATTTGGAATAAAATCAAATGCTTACCTTGTTCCACAAGTAGAATGAATAAATTAATTGTTATAGTCACACAAAGGAACATTATTCAACAATGAGAATAAATGTGCTACAAGTACACACTAAACATGCTTGAATCTCAGAACATAATTCTGAGCAAAACAATCTAGATACAAAGGAGAACACAGTGTATTATTCCATTTATATTAAGCATGAACTAGGGACTAAAGTAATCTATGGAATTAGAAGGATAGTGGGGAGATTGTGGTGGAAGAGGATGCGGGGTTTTCTGGGACATTGGTTGTGTTCTGTTCTTTGATATGGGAGCTGGTTACACTGGTTGGTTTTGCAATGAAAAATAATGGCATAAGGCACCAAAACAGTTAACGTTCACACCTAAAAGTATGCGTTCTGAGTCACACAACTGTGTTCTATGTAAATGCTCTCTCTCCCCAGGAGTTGTGCACTGCTATAGCTCTCTCTGCAAGCTAGATGTCCCTAAGTCAACTCCAATACATCTCCCTGACAGAGAGGGAATCTGATACTGTCGCTAATGCCATGGCACCATCTCTGGGACATTTCCACATGTAGCAGAAGAACCATGGCACCCACTTACTCAGGGTCCTGCACGGAGCCACCCACACAGTGGAATCTCTCTGGCACCGTTTTCCAGTCTTTAGCCATCTTCACCATGGCGCCTGCGTCAAGGACCCCATAGCCAAAGAGGTGATTAAACTCCAGGCCGACCCCATTCCGCCGCCACTGATGAACCTCATCATGAAGCTGGTTTCGTTTGGAGGTGAGCACAGTCAGATGCTGCATGTCTCTCCAGGTGAGACCCAGACTGGATGCCGGAATCCATTGGAAAACAAGAGAAAAGGGGAGGGCGAGAGAGAAGAAAGACACAATGACGAAGATAGGACAAAAAACCCATATAAGGTTTTGGAATATCTATGAACCCCCAAGTCAAGGGAGAATATTCATGCACTATTTAGAATCATTTTATATTTGTCAATTAGAAAAAAACACACTGGCTTTTCTTACTTAAATGCATTTCAAATGTGCATTCTAACACACACATTGGAATGGCTAAAAAGATAAGACTGACAATACTAAGTATTGACAAAAATGTGGAGCAACTGGAACTCATGTGTGTACCTTGCTGATAGGAGTGTAAATTACTGCAACCAGTTTGGAAAACTTTTTGGTTGTATCTTCTAAAGTTATCCATATACTTAAGCTATGGCCCAGAATTTCCATCCTTAGGTATGTATTCAACAAAAATGAGTGTATACATTCACCAGACATATGTACAAGAATGTTCATAGGCCCAAACTGTGAAGCCCTCACATGCCCATCCAGAGTAAATGAATAAACTAGTTGATGTGTATTTATAGACTGTGGAATACTATAAAGGAACAGGAATGAATGAACTATAGCTACTCGGAATAACATGAATGAATCTCACAAATAGAATGTTAATCTATGGAACCCACACACTGAGGAGAACATATTGTATTATTCCACTTGCTTAAAGTATAAAAACAGGAAACATTAATCTATGCAGTTAGAAGTCACATCTTGATCGGGGAGGGGACATAAAGGTCTTTTGGTGCTGGTAGTGTTGTTTCTTGATCTGGATGTTGGCTACATGTGTGTGTTTCATTTGTGAAAATGAAGCTATCAGTTCTTCAAGGGCAGATACAATGTCTTCTGGATATTTTTATCCTCAGTGTCCAGGTCACAGGACACAGAACTGTTATTGGTATACTGTCCAGTGAATAAACAAGTCTGCTTGAAAATGATATTGGTTTTGGAAATTAGTGTCTGATGCTACTCAGTGTTTGTTTGATTTTAAAAAAATATATTTCATTATTGATTTCAGAGAGGAAGGGAGAAGGAGAGACAGAAACATCAATGATGAGAGAGAATCATCGATCAGCTGCCTTCTGCACACCTCCTATTGGGGATGTGCCCAAAACCCAGGTACATGCCCTTGACCGGAATCAAACCCGGGAACTTTCAGTCCGCAGGCTGACGCTCTATCCACTAAGCCAAACCGGTTTTGGCAGAGTTTGTGTTTTTAAATTGCAAGTCAAGAATATTTGTGGCTAGGAAATCAACTTATTGCACATGTTACCTACCTGAGATGCACATAGAAATCTTCTGGTGGGGCATTTAAAATCCCACTGCTCAGGTCACACCTCAGACCAATTAAATTGGACTCTGCAGGAGTGGGACCCAGGTATGGTAAATTATTAACACTTCCCCAGTCCTTCTAATAGGCAGTTAAATTTGAGAACTAATGATTTAATGGATGGGACTATTAAAAAAGTGAATGGCATAGAATAGAAAAGAACAGTATACATTTCATATAATATGGAAAACTATTTTTTTGGGGGGAACTTTTGGTGTGTGTGTTGAGTAACAACAAAAAATTATTTCTCACTGGGAGTATGGTAAAAAAAATTGGAAAATACATGCACTGTGTTACTCTTCAAAAGTCAAATAATTATTGGGGGGTGGGCGCGGGGCTGGCTGCCAGCAGCCAGGGAAGATGGCCCTAATTGCAGGTCAGGCCTAGGGACCGTACCCATGCACGATTTTGTGCTCTGGGCTTCTAGTTAAACAACAAAAAATAAATTTACAGAGCATCTACAATATAAAGATCTCTGTGGTATAGTGACATGTTCTTTCCTGGCCTCAAATATTTTATGTAACGGTTGGGAAAATAAGACACATATGTAAAAAAGTACAGCACAATGAAGTGACTCCATGAATGCCTATTCAGTGTCCACCATGTCCAGGCACTGTGGAGGAAAGTCCAAGCCTCAGTATTTAAAAAGGGACAAAACCACAATGAGATATCACTCACATCTGCTAGAATGGTTATTATAAAAAAAACAACAAATTCTGGCAAGGATGTGGGGAAAAGGAGACCTGTGCACTGCTGGTGGGAATGTAAATTGGTGCAGCAACTATGGAAAGAAACATAGATGATCTTCAAAAAATTAAAAATAGAACTACCATGTGATCCAGCAATTCCACTTCCGGAATATATGCAAAGGAAACAAAAACACTCACTTGAAAAGAATTCTTCACCCCCCCCCATGTTCATAGAAGCATTATTTATAATAGCCAACATTGGAAACAATCTAAGGGTCTACTTACAGATGCATGGATAAAGACGTTTATCCATTATGTACGAAATGGAATATTATTTAGTCATGAAAAATAAGGAAATCCTGCCATTGTGACAGCATAGATGGACCTTGAGCATACTTATCTAAATGTTATGTTGGACAGAGAAAGACACATATATATAATCTCATTTCTATGCTAAATATAAAACAAACAAACAAAACAAAAACCAAATGAATAGAAAAAGAGATAACATTTGTTCTTACCAGAGATGTGCCATGAGATGAAAAAAGGTTAAAAACTGCCGCTCTAGCTTACTGAAGTGTAAATTGCTGAATCCTTAAACTCCAGGACTTTAACTTGTACTGAAACCTGTGTACGATATCCCTCCCTTCTTCCCACCGAGACCGGTGGATCACCCTGCACTTGAGTGTGGAGCCTCCCCTTGGGGACGTTTTTTCTTGGGAAACCGGGGCAGGCAGGTGGCCCACCAACTCCCTCACTTTGGCAGGTCTGCTGGTCCCAATGCGGTGGGGCGGGAGGTATTATAGGAAGGTGATTAAAAGGTACAAACTTTCAGGTATAAATAAGGACTAGGAATGTAATGCACAACTTGATGACTACAGTTAACTTCTTCTCCTTCTTTCTCTCCCTCTCCCTCTCTCTCTCCCTTTCCCTCCTCTTCCCTCCCTTCCACTCTCTAAAACTCAATGGAAAAACTATCCTCAGGTGAGGAATAAAAAAAGAAAAAATGTGGGTCAGGGAAGCAGGCCCACACTAATGAGAGGCTGCTGCAGGGGTCTGGCCAGGTATGACCATAGGATAAAGCTGGGAGCTGTCACAAGGCCACGCATGAGCAAGTCCCAGGAAAATTATCAATGAAAACTGTTGCACTTGTACAGCTGGCTTCAATCACTTATAGGATCCTGCAGTGCTCCAGGGATAAACACACGTTTGCTGGTAGATTGGACCTAGGCCACTCAAGAGTAGACCAGCTTGCACTTGGTTTAGAGTAAGTACCCACAGAGAGCAAAGTGGAACCCAGGGCTTCTCGAGGAGACAGAGGATAGTTACATTTTCACTCCAAAGAAAGAGGTCACTTGGGACACTGTTGGGAAAATCCTGTACAGATGTCACAGAGGACTTAAGCAGGAGAGCGTAGGGGTCCTGGAAAAGCCAGTCTGAAGACCAGGAAGAGATGGGACTCTTGTGTCTGAAAGAGGAGTCTGGCATCAGGGAGACTCAGGAAGGGCTGTTTCCTAAGACACTCAAAGCTGGTTCTGGAAAGTGAATTATATGCTTGAGATTGTTTGCCTGTGAATAATCAGCAGAACTGGGTCTCACACAGGGCCCTGCACTCAGCAAAACTTATAGTTGGTTTACCAAATTCCTGCTAGGAAGAGCAAAGTACAAAATATTGACTTTTTTTTTGTTCTCTATGATGATTGCCCTGACTTTCCCCTCATGATCAAGGCAGCTAAAGGAATTCAGAAGAGAACAGGCATCTTTGGAGGACTTGCACACTGAAATGCTTTCAAGGGTTAAAGTTGGAGGAATGACTTCTTTTAACCTGGGGTAAATCCTAGAAGCCAACAGAGTTTTAATACCTCTACTTATTGATCTTTACCTGAACAGAGAAAGGTGTATGAACCTGAGCAGGTAGTTTCATTCCTCTGGGCCTCATTATTTTTTGTGTAGAAGAAGAGATGTTTGGAGTAGTAAAATATCTGTTTGTTTTCTTTTAGCTTTAAATTCCAATTTATTTTCTGAACTCTGACAGGATTAAAAACCAATGTCAAAGGTCTAAATTACTTCCAGTCTGAGAAAATTATGCATTCATAAGTTGGTATTTTCTACATAGACTGTTTGCCTAACTCCTATGACCTGTGAGAGAAAAATCACTTTACATGTTACCATCATGTAGCTGTGCTATGTAAAACCTCATCTTGAAGAAATCAAAACCCAATTTTGTGCACAATTTTTGAGGAAGAATCAATTTACTAGCCTATTGCTTTGGGCAGAATGCATGGTGATACCTTGACTCCAGAAGGTAGCTCTTCCACATTCCATAGCTGGGCCAAGAAAAGACCCTGAGTTGGAGCCCAGGATCCATCCCTAGGGTTTAAATTTCAATCCTGCTATTTTCCAATCATGTGAATTTATATAAGCTACTTTGACAATCTGAGACTCAAGGTGCCATCTATAAAATGGGGTTAAGGACTGGCTAGCTGACTTAATGGCTGAGTGTTGACCTATGAATCAGGAGGTCATGGTTTGATTCCTGGTCAGGGCACATTACTGGGTTGCAGGCTCCATCCCCAGTGTGGGGTGGGCAGAAGGCAGCCGATCAATGATTCTCTCGTCATTGATGTTCTATCTTCCTCTCCCTCTCTCTCCCTCTTTGAAATCAATAAAAATATATTTGAAAAAAAATCTATACATATAAAAGCCCAAGCGACCAGTTGACCAGTTGCTATGATTCACACTGACCACCAGGGAGCAGACACTCAATGCAGGAGCTGCCCCTTGGTGGTCAGTGTGCTCCCACAGTGGGATCACTGCTCAGCTGACCAGGATGAGTGGGTCTGGGATGAGCGGGAGAGGCTCCTTCCCGGATCTCCACAGGCAATGCCAAGGGACCCTACTGATGCACAAATCTGTGCACTGGGTCTCTACTACATATATAAAATTGGGATAAGGCCTTAGAGGTTTTTTGTAGGGTATAAATGTAGATCACCATGTGATATTAATTAGCATGGCACTAAGTACTCAATAAAGAATTTATTAATATTATTAATATTAAAATATATCTCATATATTGAGCATCCATGTAAGTTTGAAGAGAATAGACACTATTTCCCATATACATATATTGGTCTCAATATTTAAACATAAACATTGAGGTGTATTCAGCCCTCAAATAAACACATATCCAATTAAACAATGCACTTTCCTAGAGGCATGGTGTTTTTGAAGTAGACCTATAATATAATATCAGGAAGTCATAGAAGACCTATTGGTGATCTAACTTTCTATTTTTCAGATAAGACAATAGAGATCCATAGGAGGTGAGTGATTGACCACTTAGTTGCTGGAAGACACTAGCAATTCTATCATATCTATCCTTATTTATTAAGAAAACCCAATTTTATTCAGAACAGCAATGTTATCAGTTATAAAACTACATTTGCCAGCCTCTCGAAGTCTGGAGTGGTCATATGACAGTTCTGACCAATGAGAAATAAGCAGAAGGCACTGGTCAGAGTTTTTTTTTTTTTTTTTTAAAGCTTTAATGGGGCTGACTCAACTGGTGGATTTCCTTTTTTCCTTTGCTCCTCTCTTTTTTCTGCCTGAAATGTAAACACAATGATTGGTGCTCCAGAAGCACCTACAGAACATGAAAGTGGAAGAGGAGAAATCCAGAAAAAGCTGGATTGCCTGATTCCTGGTGGCACCCCCATACTTGCCTGGACTCCCCACCTCTGTATTTATCTTTCACATGACAGGGTAATGAGCCCTTTTTTTAATTTACCTATTGTTATTCAAATTTCCTGTTTTCAATCTTGATCTAATACCAGCACCTAATCAGACTGAGTCTAGATATTCACATTCTGGACAATAGCACCCTGGTTCATAGGTTTATAGAGCCATTGCCCTACTGGGTGCCACACACCCCACTCCACAGAACAGCAATGGGCTGGATGCTTGTGTAGCCCCTGGAGTGGGATTGAAAAGACAAATTCCTGGACCATTCATCCCCAGGGATTTGTGTTCAGTGACTCTTGGCAGAGTTGGGTATCTATTATTTTCAAACTCCCCTTCATGCTTAACTTTGCTAGTTATCAGGGAAAAGCAAATTAAAACTACCATGCAATTCCACTGCACACCCATCAGCATGGCTAAAGTGTAGAAGACTGACAATACCCAATGCTGGCAGGGATGTGGAACAACTCTAACTCTCATACACTGCTGGAGGAAGTGTCAGTGGGTACATTCACTTTCGAAAACTATTTCACAGTATCTACTAGAGCTGCACGTATGTATACCCCCCGACTTAGCATTTTGACTCCCTAGAGAATACCCAACAGAAATGTGTCCTTAGCTTCACCAAAAGACATGTACAAGAATGTTTATAGAAATATTACTCATAATAGCCCCAAAGTAGAAACAACTCAAGTACCCATTTATAATACAGTAATATTCTACAATGAGTATGAACTACGTATAACCAGACACAACAGCATGGAGGAATCTCTCAGACTTTCAGAGTAAAAGAGACTGGTACTTAGACTTAGGTTAACAGTCTTTTTCTGATTTGGGTGCTGGGGGTCTGTTAACCTCGTATGAAGTCATTGCATTATATCTAATATCTGTATACTTTTCTCAGTGTCTATTATACTCTGATAAAGACTTTACATGTAAACATCCATCCCCTGGGAGATCAGTTTTGGAAACATTGTTCTAGACCAGTGGTCGGCAAACCGTGGCTCGTGAGCCACATGTGGCTCTTTGGCGTCTTGAGTGTGGTTCTTCCACAAAATACCACGTGCGGGTGTGCACGTACAGTGTGAATGAAACTTCGTGGCCTATGCGCAGAAGTCAGTTTTCTGCCTGGGCGAGTCTATTTTGAAGAAGTGGTGTTAGAAGAAGTTTAAGTTTAAAAAATTTGGCTCTCAAAAGAAATTTCAATTGTTGCACTGTTGATATTTGGCTCTGTTGTCTAATGAGTTTGCTGACCACTGTTCTAGACCAAGCATTTCAAACTCAAACAGCCTGTTAGCTGGGCCGAATGCCCTGTTTTTTTTGGCCCATGTTAGTCTTTGAGTTTGACATGCTTGTTCTAAACCAATATGTGGGCCATTTTACTATGGATGCTTCTTTTGAACCAAAAATTTGCCTCTTCATGACATCTGCTCCTCAAAACTAGCTCAGCCCAAACAACACAGATGGTCATGGAAGAACCCAAAATATTTGAAGGTAGCTGTTATTCCTCCCTCCTCTGCTCACATGTTCCTATTAAATAAATTCTTAGAAATTTCTCAAATGGTCACACTGGGACATGTGAACAATATTCTTGTGACTCAATAAGCCACTTTCAAGCATTTGGCAGAAAAGCACTTTATAATATTGAAAAACAGTGGTGATTGAGCAGGACAAAGGAAGGGTTTTCTTTCCTCCCCCCTGGAATCATGGAGGTTATTCTCCTTCTTTCACAGTCCTGAGGGGTATCCAGTGTGACAGGATAATTTGTTTACTGCATTCCCACTGCTTCATAAAAGTGTTTTATTGAGCCTCAGGGAGGGAAAGAGCCATTGACTGCTGTCACATGGTCACCGAGGATTCCCAGTTTCTTGTCTCAGGATAGAGGAGAGCAGAAGGAACGGTTCCTGGAGAGCCTTCCCCTCCTCATCCCTCTGGGCTCTTTCGGGGCTATTTCATACTGGCCAGTGGTTTTCTCTGCTGGCTACTGGGGCCCCTTTCCCCACAGGTGCAGAAAGCCAGATGTGCTCCCAGGCATGGCTTTTAGCACAGGAACATGGCAGCCCAGCTCCCTCACCTCTAGGGAAAACAAACTCTGAGGCATAAACATTTATACTCCAGAGTTCCCCACGGGATCAAGCTGAGGCCAGAACTCCTCTTAATTGCATACTTGCTTGGCTTCTCCCTGTCCTTAACCTGCTTCCACTACTTCCTTCTGGTCTTTTCCTTTAGAAACCATCTCACAGTGTGCTTCCACCTCAGGCAGTTGGTGCTCTGCAGGATTTTAGGACTGGCTCCCGTGATGGGCTTGAACCACCTACTGCCAGCTATCATCCTTCGCTCTCTATGGCAATAGAGAGCATGACATTCATGACCATTGCTCTAAAACGAAGTGTGCCTAAGTGGTGACTACACTCACTTCTGGAAGGATATCTACAAGTGTGTGCTCAAGAAAGCCGGTGCAGAGCCAATGAATCCAGTAGCCTTGCTCCATCCATTGCGTTGTTCCTTTGCATGCATATAGTTCTGGGAAAGTGGTTTTTACTTGCCAAAGTCCAAGATGACTTTGAGGCAAGCTCTGTCCTCTTAGATTTAAAGGGAGAGCAGAAACTCCTTGCTTTTGGAGTTCTCCTGCTCCCTGTTCTCTGCCAGGCTCACCTGCCTGTCTGCTCCAACTGGAGTGAGCAAAGCCAGCTCAGGCTCCAGGGCACAACAGGCTCTGAGATGCAGTTTCATCTGCAGGAAATGCAGATAATCTGTGAGTAGGTTTTGGTCTCTGTGTTTAATAGAAATTCTTTGACTGGTGTCTATCCCTCAGTGTCCTAACATTTCCACTTGACTTTTGTTAGAAGAATTGAATTTTGGCTTGGTCCAAAAAGAGGAGTCACTCTCAATTTGGGGCCTTAATTGTAAAAGAAGGATGTTTATGCCTTTTCAGCTTGGAGGCAGAGGGTTGGACTAGATTATCTTTCAAAGTCTTTTCCTAGTCTAGGAATCAACTCTTGCCTCTTTTGCAAGTCAAAAAATGCATTTGTGGAGAGAGACAAGCAGGGCTGCCTCGAGATTGATGATCAAAGATCCAGTTGCCTAGCAACAGTTGAGGAAGGGTGAGAGGTAGAGACTCAACTATGTTTCCTCAGGCACCTAAATCCAACTTCTCACAAGTGGCTGGTGCAGCATTTTCAGACAACTCCCTACATGGTGAGCAATTGCACTCACACCGAGTGCATGGTGCCTGAAGCCCACATGTTCATTGCTCAAAAACAAGGCTAGTCTCTGGTTTGCACTAAGAAAATATAGAGTAACAGGTTGTCAAGTACCTCAGCTGATGTATCGAAAGTCTGCCCAGCAGTAGGGATGTGTGGCCTTGCTGTGGAATGGTGAGAACAGAGAGTATGGTCTCCTCTTACCTGTAGCTTGGAAGGTTTCCCAGGCAAGCCCGTTTCTTGGCCAATACTGCGTGACTGCCCATCTTGTCTCAGTGTTAAAAGTGAATTCGCCTTATAAGTTAACAAATCATGAGTTGGAGCACTCCGTTTGACACATGTTCTGAATACCTTGCTAGATACCCAGATTGAAAATGGTTTTATTTCACTTAGCTGATGGTGAGTATTATTGGAATAAAATAGCCACTGGATCATCCAGAGGATAAAGAGAAGTTTTATGAAGAAAAGACGACCTACATACCCCTTTTTGGTATCTAAGCAAGTAGCTGATATGTGTGGTGGGGAGTTGGTGTCCTGTACTCTCCTAGGGGTGCACCAGTACTTTCTCAAGGTTGATGGCATCAGCATTTCTTTTCTGTTCAGGGAGGAAAGGTACTCCCGAAGAGGGAAGAATAAACAGGCTCAGCATCAAGCTTGCCTAAGAGGACAGGCCATTAAAAAAATGTTTCCTGTCCTAGCCAGTTTGGCTCAGTGAATAGAGCATTGGCCCACAGACTGAAGGGTCCTGGGTTGTATTTTGGTCAAGGGCATGTACCTGGGGTGTGGGCTCACTCCCTGGCCCTGGACAGGGTACATGTAGGAGGCAACCAATTGATGTGTCTGTTTTATATCGATGTTTTTCTCTCTCCATCGCTTTCTCTCCCTTTCACTCTCTCTAAAAATCAATGGAAAAATATATTCAAGATGAGGATTAACAAGCAAGCAAATAAACAAAAAAAAAAAAGTTTCCCCACATCTAAAACTCATGGAGAGATTCTGAGACATGTTGAGTTAATATAATGGATATGTGTGATTACCGGCACAACTTTTCTTAAGGGGGAGACCTTAATGATGAACTGAGTTTCAGAGAACGTTCACAACAGAAAAACTTCACTTTCAGTGTTTATGAGAACCAGGGTTTTCAATAAAACATGTCTGAACCACAGGAATTCTCCTTCCTCTGTTTGTCTGTAGGATTCTCAAGTGGGCCTATTGTAGTTTTGCTGTGTGTGTGGGTGTGTCTGTGTGTGTGTGTGTCTGTGTGTATATGCAGGCTCTTGCATCCACTTTCGCCTCCATGGACACTTCAGGTTGGGTGGAGATACACATGTTAGTCCACCTTACAGAGCTGACCCTCAGCCCAAGCTGGAAACATACTTAGCTTCTAAAGCCAGAGCAAACACTCCAGCGGCCTCTGGAGCTGCTGCAGATGTCCCAGAATGCCTCAGAGTGCAGTTGCCATACAAGTCTGTGGTTGCCTGAAAGGGAAGATATTGAGCAATGAGTCACACTATTTTGAATCCCAAAACAATATGGAGCAGAGAATGATCTATTTTTTAAAATTTAAACTCTTCTTTGTTCTGAAGAAGATTAAGATGAAGGTCAGGCTAAATTTATCACTCTTATATCTATTTTAAATATGCATTTTATCTGAGTTTCCTAGTAGCCTATGCAAAAAGTGACACACAATCAATTAGAGTTACAGTGTCCACAAGATAAAAGCAAGGTAGTTGCTCCAAGAAGCACTGTCTGCAGCTATTCCAGAGACCAGGGAGACGTTTTCTGGATCTTAAAATGAAACATTCTAGGTGGAGAGGCACAAGCCAAGAGTTTTATTGCACTGGGATCATCGTTCAGAAAGCCCAAGGGCTATTGCTTGAACATTCAGGCACTATACCAAAGAGGGAAGAATAATCTGGCTCAGCTAAGGCTTGCCTGAAAGGACAGGCCATTGAAAAGAAAATGTTTCTCTCCCTCTGAAATTCATGGGAAGATTCTGAGACATTTTGAGTCAAGATAAGGGATATGTGAATGATCACCTCCACAACTCTTCTTAAGGGGGATGTCTTCTCAATGACCAACCGAGTTTGAAAGAACTTCCACAAAGAGAAAAACCTTTCAAATGTTTGGGAGGGCCAGATTTTCATTAAAATCATGTATGAACCACAGGAATTCTCATTCTTCCTCTGTTTGTCTGTAGGGGAGAGTATAACTAACTCAGTGGTATATTGAACCACTCCCACATTCTTGGCTTGCAGGTCTGAGGAAAGGCTAATCTGTGAGTGAACTATCCAGAGAGAGGAAGAGATCAGAAGAGGCTCATTACACTGTACAGAGATTTATTTCCAAGGGGGTTTAGAAAAATTCACCATTATACCTAGTTGCCCAGGAAGGAAGAGTTGCTCAGAAAAGTGCAATCAATAATCTAAGTCTGGTCCTGGTCGATGTTGCTTGGTTGGTTGGGTGTTGTCCTGTGTATGGAAAGGTTGCTGGTTCTATTCCCAGTCTGTCAGGACACATGCCTGGGTTTTGGGCTTGATCCCTGATAGGGGGCCATAGAGCATGGATCTATATTTTTCTTTCACATTGATGCTTCTCTATCTTCCTTTCCTTCCCCCTCTCTCTAGAAATCAATAAAAATATTTTAAAAAAATCTAAGTTTGTGATTCTTAATATTTTGTTTTCTCATTCACTGACCTAGGATGAAAACCACTACTCTTTCCCCGAGAAAATACACATGTACCCTGTTTTGGGAGGTTTATAGACCCAGAAAAGTCCATCCTTGGGTTAAAAAAATTACTGTAATACCTGGGTGGGTTCTTGGCTTAGGTGGTGGTGATGCAGCAACCCAGTTCTTTTTATTAGTTTTCCTTATATTAGTTGACCTGGCAGGGCCACTTTTTGATAAACCAGACTTTGTCATATTTCGAAAATCAGTCAACTTCAAGAAAGACAATCGAAGGAAAATGAGCTGCAAGGGGGACATCCCATCCTTGCTTTCAATTTTCATGTCTTACATTTCTCTGCCTTGATAACAAAGCATTATTAGGCCTGGAGGAGAATGGATCTCCTCTCGGAATCTGCGCTGACATTTTGGGGAAGTGGGTAGCTCCCTCTCCTCTCATGACGTCACAATGTCTGTGCATGACGTCACAATACCTTGCATTCCACAACCTCACAGAGGGTCAGCGGCCTCACTCACCACTCCGGCCTCGGGGTTGCTCTTTCTGCCATTGCTGAAGGTGGAGGCCAAGGTGGAGGAGCAGCTTTCGTCGTACAAGGCTGTCCTACCGTCGTTGATGGCTGAGTTGATGGAGATGGTCCACATGCTGGAGGCATAGCCATCGCAATTGCAGTCGTCGTAGCTGCCGCCGTCCCCAGAGGCCCACACGTAGATGCTGCCTTTGCCGCCTCGGCCCTGTGGGAGGACAGAAGAGATGCTGCCAACTCGCAAACCCGGGGAACCAGGGACTGAAGGGGGTCCTGCTAGGTGTTGGGGATTCCCCATGTGGGGGAACTGGACTTGAACTTCCTCAGCAGCTCAACCAAATGACTGGATTCGGTTCTGTCGGCCCCTAAAAACCACTACCTTCTAGTGAGTCACCAAGAATATTTTTTCCCCAGTAAGGATACAGGATATAAAATCATCTGAACCTCCAATTTAAGCTGGGAATAAGGTGATGAGAAAAAACTGGAAGAATCTCAGTAACATTTATAAATGAACTGCTTTTAAAAAGTCAAAATATCTGAAAAGGAAAACAAAAATGTAAGTATACATGTGTATTTATATTTAGCTATATAAGATAGAAAAAATTTATAGCTTTTATTTTATATATAGTTACATATCCTATATATAAAATTTTACATACATGTAGATATTATGATGATAAAATACACACTTAATGCCAAAATGTTATTACAAATCATACATGTGTATACACATATGTATATATACATGGATGTGTGCACATACATATACATGTACATGTACTATATGCATATATACAAATATATATATATATATATATATATATATATATATATATATATATATGCCTACATACATGTATATATTTTTTTACCCAATTGGATCATATCAGATTTTTAAAACATGATATAATATGACATTTTACTTATGCCAGGAAACACTGAATATAGGAAGGGAGTCTAATATGATCAAGCAAAACAGAGCAAAAATAACTTTAAATACACAATGATATGCACAATGTTATTACCATATGCTTCTTAGTTATAAATGCCAAGCTTAGTCATGAATACTGGTTAATGTTGCTTTCCTGGCTTGAACAGAACTTTTACCATTCTCTATTTTCTAGGAGTATTTTCTCCACTTTCACCTCTTAGGAGTAGCTATTCCTTCTGGTTTCCCGTATTCTGATCCAGGGTGAGGGTGGGGCTGCTCTGTTTTCCCCTGAGGGCTGAGTGGAGGAGAGGGGCACAGCGATACTGTGTGGGAGGTGAGCAGCAGTGTTCAGCCTCCCCTTTCTCTTTAGCCTGGCCCAGGCCACTCGGTAACCCTCTTCTGGGATGTCAGTTCCGACAAATAGGGGCAAGAAGACAAACAGAAGCTAGGGCAGAGACAGACTGTTCCTGCATGGCCCCAGGGACACACAGTCCTGACTGTTTTTTAAGGGTAGAGATGCCAGAAGGAAAGAAGATGACTGGACTACCTCCAAGCTCTCCCTGTCTCCTTTCTGACCATGAGAAATGACATTTCAATAGCTTCTAACAGGCCTTGGAGTTAATTAGCCTGTGATTGACTGAGTCAATACGTTAACAAAGATTTATTCAACCACTAGCTGAGAACTGTCCTTAGAGTCTTTGGCAAATCTAGACTGGAAAACTCCACCAAAGTAAGCAACTGCTCTTCGGAACCAGGACGGAGAAAGAAATGGATCATCCTGACAGCTGGTGTAGGAGATCACACTCCCAAACAGACTCCGATGTGGGCTCACTGTCAAGAAATGGCAGTTTGTGAAAGTGAAACATATGCAAACGAGGGTAATGGATCTTTCCCCTGAACCAGTTTACAGGTGGGCTGCTGGTGAGAGGAAGCATCCTTTGCTGAAAGGAAATCAATGCTAAGAGCATTCTCGCCTTGGTGTAGGGAGAGTGTTTGATTGTGACTAATTTTCAGGGTACCTTTTATGACTTTGCAGTCCTTCCCATTAAGAGGAGGGGCTCACTCCCCACGCTTGATTCTGGCTGGCCTCTAGTCTCGCTTTGGCTCACAGACTGTGGTGGAGAGTGAGGTTGTCTCAGTTCTGAGCATGAGTTTCAAGAAGCCCTAGACACTTCTGTCCCCTTAGAACTCTGTCTGCACCATGGGAGCAAATCCGAGGTTCCCCTCGGTCGATGATAGATATAACCCAGTCAAATTCACTGCCCCTGCTGACAGCCAGACTTGCGAGGGAGGCCATTCTAGACCAGTGTGTAGTTCCCCCTCTAGCTGACCACAGCTGCATGAGCGAGGCCAGCTGGGATTAGCAGAGGCTGTTCCAGGTCTGCAGAACAACCCAGCCAACTTGTAGACTGTAAGTAAATGTAAATGGTGGTTATTTTAAGCTATTAAGTTTTAGGGCAGTTTGTTATGTGGCTTAGCTCACAGATACACAGGGAGTAATTTTTCTGAAGAGTAAACAGCAAATGTTATTTGTATTGCATGGGAGCATGCTATTTGCCCACAGAAATACTTTGGTTCCTAGGAATACTAAGCTTCATTTTCTAAGCAAGATAGAACACATAAGGCAATGATAATTATATCCTTGTTTCTAATGATTGGGCATTAGAACCAAATAGTTCCAGGGTAAAATAAGTCAGTGAGACTGCTGGTCGGAAGGCAGACTGGTATAGCCACTGTGGAGAATAGTATGGAGTTTCCTCATAAAATTAAAAATGGGACTTCCATTTGGCCCAGTGATCCCACTTCTAGGACTATATCCCAAGAAAACAGAAATGCCAATCAGAAAGAATATATGCAACCCTATGTTCAAAGCAGCACAATTCACAATGGCTAAGATTTGGAAACAGCCTAAGTTCCCATCAGCAGATGAGAAGACTAGAAAACTGTGGTACATATATACAACGGAATACTACACTGCTGTAAAAAAGAAGGAATTCTTACTATTTGCAACAGCATGGCTGGAATTAGAGAGCATTATGCTAAGTGAAATAAGCCAGTCAGAGAAAGATAAATATCACATGTTCTCACTCATTTGTGGGATATAATGAACAGCATAAACTGATGAACAAAAATAGAACCAGAGTCATAGAAGCATCAAACAGACCGTCTAACCTATGAGGGAAGGTGAGTGTGAAGGGGTAAAAGATCAACCAAAGGACTTGTATGCATGCATAGGAGCATAGCCAATGGACACAGATAGTAGGGAGGTGAAGGCATGTGCTAGGGGTTGAGGGTAGCAGGGGAGAAGTCAATGGGAAAATAAAGGAGACTTATGTAACACTTTAAAAAATAAAGAATTAAAAAAAAGATAGGCCAGTGAAGATAAAACCATAGTTATGGGGCAGATAAGTGAGGATAGGGCATCTCTAAGAGAACTGAGACTGGGTATAAGATGTTATTGGCATGCTGCACTTTCCTGTTGTAAAAATAACTTAAACAGAGCCACTTTCCAATGGAGTCAGAACTGCCTAGCCCATCGCACCCCTCAGACCTTTAGAATGTGAAAATAGGGCAATAACCTTCGGACTGGGCCTAAAGCAACATTATATCTCAAACAACTGTTTACAAACAAACGAACAAAATGAAGAGAAAGCAGATACTACGACTTTGGACTGGAAATGAAAAAAATTCTTTAGAGGTAGCATAGCTATGTTGCCCTTTCTTCCTTCTATTGATGTAAATGTTGCTCTTCTGTTTCTCATACATGTCCCTTGCCTTAGTCTCCTAACAAAACCCTTGGGATTTCTCTTGCCTCTCACGTTGGCCTTTTCTTTTTAGGTTAACACTGTTAAAATGATGCCCTAAGATCCAGTTCTGCCCCGGCTTCACCTGAATAGCAAGAGGGCAGCAATTGAGACACAACTACTATGACCCACATTCAAACAACAATCAGTTGGAGGACAGTCATAGCAAGCACTTCTATGGCACTTACTGTATGTGTGTCAGGGTCACTCTAAGTACTTTACATATTGACTATAAGAATTTGCAATCTTATGTGGTGGCACCATTTACACTAGCTACATGAAGGATAAAATACTTTGGAAGAAACTCAACAAATTGGAAAAAAGAGCTAAGTACCAAATAAAATTTTGACACTCTATAGAGTACTGCTCTGGCCATGTAGCTCAGTTGGTTAGAGCATCATCCTGGTACAACAGGCTGTGGGTTTGATCCCTGGTCAGGGTGTACATAAGGAGCAACCAATGAATACATATATAAGTGGAACAACAAATGGACGTTTCTCTCTCTCTCTCTCTCTCTCTCTCTAGCTCTCTCCCTCTCTCAAAACCCAATAAATAAATAAATAAATAAATAAATAAATAAAGAAAGAAAGAAAGAAAGAAAGAAACAAACAAACTCCGTGGGAGGATATAGCTTGACCCACCAGAAAGACACAAGAATAGGTCATGTTGTTGGCTAGAAAAACAGCACAACAGCGATGTCAATTTTCCCCAAGTTAACTTATACATTGAACACCGTCACTCAAGGTTCAGTCAGGCAAACATTGCCATACTGGGCAGTTCAACAGAGGGAATTTTAACCAGGGAACAAGTGGTAAACAAAAGCCAAAAACCCAAATGGGGCTTGGGGGGTGGGTGGGGCGGGTGTCATCCACCCAGAGATGCACTGTGGGTGGGATCTGGGCCTTTGAGAATGGGCTGTCCCCTGGGGATGGGGGTGGGGGTGGGGGTGGGGGTGGGGGTCTCCTGCCCTTTTTCTGCAGTGCAGGATCAGAGAATAGAATGACAGCCAGACCTGTCTGCACTGTTGACACTGGAATTGCTTGTTCCTCTTCTACTTCCCCTATTACATTCTTTTTATTGACATATACTTGACATACAATATTGTTATTATTTTTGAAGATGGCAAATTCATTTAGATGAAATTTAGTACATGGTGCAACTCCACTCTGAATTCTGTCTTTGAACCAGTCTCTCACTGTTTAGCAGAATTAGTGCCTCGCTAGAGTTTTCACCAAATGATATTGTTCACCCAGGCACTACTGACTGTATTTAACTACTGTATTTTCCAATGAGGGGCGTTTTGCGCCCAAGGGTGTGTTTGACACCCTTAGAGACAGTTTTGGTAGGCACAACTGTGTGTGCAGGAATGCGCTATTACCCTTTATACACAACTGTGTGTGCTGGCATGCACTACTAGCCTTTAGTGGGTAGAGGCCAGGGAGACTACTAAACATTTATAATACATAAGGTAGTCCCGCATGTCCCCACAGCAAAGAATGATCTGTCCCAAAGTGTCCATGTGCCAAGGTGGGTGAACTGCTCTAACTTGTTGGTAAGCACACTGAGTGTGCAGTTGCTGTTTTTAGAGCATAGCCTAAAGAGCCTCTCACAAACCAACCTTTCTAAAAAGCTTATGCAGATTTTGCTCATAATGTAAAATGTCACAAATTGCTTACCATCAGTCTAGGTAAAGTTCCAGCTAGAGCTTGGCTCTGTGTCCCTAGCAGGCATCTGTATCCCAGGAGGTGAAAATACTGCTTTGAGGAGCTTAGGGCTGAAGTGAATCAGTTCCTGTAACCAATGCCCAGTGACCCGGGCTAATGACCAGACCAGGACCTGGCCCAGTGGTGTTATCTGCAGGCCAGCCTTCAGGTCTAGCTTACCTTTTACTAGACACTCAACTATACTAAGTGTTATTTTCCAGTCTTCTTGACATTGCAATATAACACTGATAGACTTTAAAAAATTATTGTGTATTTATTGTCAAAATCACATTCATTGTAGAATAATTATATATAGACTCGGAAGGAAAAAAATTCTTTATAATCTTCCACGACTAGAAAATCACTGATGATATTTTGTGGATTCCTGAAAGTTTTATATATAAATGCAAAGTATAAGAACAGGTTTAATAATAAAATTGGGGTCATAAAAATATACCCACGTTTGTGGCTCTGCTTAAAATGCATTTCTTACTGTTCTGTCATTAACATTTCCTCAATAATTATATATTCTTTTGCATATGATTTTTATTAGTCTTATTATATAGCCATCCCATAATTTACTTCTTTTCTTAGACATACATGGAAGGCTATTTCTAGGTTTTAAAGTACTACTGTGGACATAATTTTCTTTATTTTGTTGTTGTTAATTCTCACGAGGATATTTTCTGTTGATTTTTAGAGAGAGGAGTGAAAGGGAGGGAGAAAGGAAAGGGGAGAGAGAAAGAGCAACATCAATGTTTCTCTTTCACATAGATTGATTGCCTCCCACATGCACCCAGACTGGGGCTGAGTTGAACCTGCAACCCAGGTACATGCCCTTGACGGAGAATTGAACCGGCAACCCTTTAGTGTGTGGATGGATGCCCTAATCACTGAGTCACTTGGCCAGGGCATCTTTATTGCTTATTGTGTTTTTGCTTTATGAATAGCAAAGCATCAAGCTCCAAAATATAATATCCTTTGCCTATTTCTCTTTCATGATATTCTTTTTGTTGATGTGTTAGAGCTCTTCCTATATTAGGGCTCATAACCAATTTCTATAATCTATATTGCATATATATATATAGACCATTTTTCTTTTGTCTATTATTGTATTTAGTCTTGCAGAAGTTTTTCTTACTATATTTTTAATATATATATATTTAAGAAATATATTTAAAATACCATATAAAACAATGCGTTGATGTACAAATATTGCTTTTCTTCACTCACAGCTCATGAAAAAATTTCATTTAAATTATTCACAAACGTATTTGACATTCGTGTTTGTCCTCACTACATTTTTGTCACTTAGCAGTTACTCTGGGCCTTTGTGAGAGTCACTGGTGCTGTTTGCCAAATATTTCTAGCTGTCCACTATCCAGGCCTATGATAATGCTCTGTTTGGCCCATTTTAATCAATGAATTGTAAGTGGGAATGATTGACACACAATATCATTTCTAAGCTGAACCAATTACTGTTCAATACAGTTCTCGCTTTCTCTCTGCACAGTGATGGGCAATGTTCCAGAAGTCAGCCCTCATCCCTAAGAGACCGTGATGAGCAGAACCTCCTGCGGACCATGAGGGATGTGTAGCTGAGTGAGAAATCGTGGTGTTTTAAAGCTTCTGAGCTTTTGGGGCAGCTCGTTACCATAGCATAAGGTAGCCTCTCCTGACTGATACAGTTCATCCTATTCACTTCCATTTAGGTCATATCAGGTAGAGCATTAAAAACATAATCTGTGTATGCAGTCTCTAGAATTTTTATCCCAAACCACAAGTAGCCATTCTTATAAAATTAGAACTTGGCTTTTTTCACTTTTCTCTAGATATATATTCTTACTCTTGGCAACTGCACCACCTACTAAATTGCCTTACACTTTTTAGTGTGAATAAAAACCTTTTAATTTGAAAGACATTAAGAACCACACAAGTAGAGTGAATAATATAATAACTCTCAATGTATCCATTACTTAGCTTTAACAATGAACAGATTTGCAGAAGTTTTTAAAGGTTTTATGTAATAATACTTACCGTATTTGCCGGTGTATAAGACGACTTTTTGGCCCTGAAAAATATACCTCCAAGTGGGGGGTAGTCTTATACGGCGAGTATATAACAAACTCTGTATTTTTTGTGGAAATGTTAGGGGGTCGTCTTATACGCCCAGTCTCTTATACGCCGGCAAATACGGTATTTTTCAGGGCCAAAAAATCGTCTTATACGCCGGCAAATACGGTACTACTTTTTTTTTGTAAAATATGTTCCCTTTGTGTTTATGCTTAGAAAATTTCTCTTTGCAACAATACCAATGATTGAGTTATGTTTTTTTGTGCATCTGTTCTGTTTGTTTGAAAAATATATTTGTATTGATTTCAGAGAGGAAGGGGGAGAGAGATAGAAACACCAATGATGAGAATCATTGATGGGCTGCCTCCTGCATATCCCCTACTGGGGATGGAGCCCCAGCCCAGAATCCAACTGTGACTTCCTGGTTCATAGGTCAATGATCAACCACGGAGCCATGTCGGCTGGGCATTTTCATTCTTGATCTACTACTTTTCCACACATGGAGTGTGGGAGGGGGTACTAAGTCATGCAGGGCCTTAAGCAGGGGCGATGGGTGAATGGATTCCGAAAGGGGCTGGGCTTAATTTCAGAGAATTGCTGGCCACACCTGTAGGGAGAAAGGAGTTGGTCCCAATTTATGTTTCTTCCAAAGTGGTGGTTGAGACAAAGAATCTGGAGCAGGTAGTTAATTTGCTTAGAGATGGGTTCAAGAAGCACTAGTGAATGGTAGGGTAGCAAGAGGCAGGAGGGAGAAATGACAATCCAGCGTGGGCTCAGCCCCTTAGGAGATCCTTAGTGAACCTGCCACCGGGACAGTGAGGCTGATGTTGCCCCGGGGGTGTTAACTCCTATGGAGCACGCTGAGGAGTGTAAATCCATGGTGCTCAGAAGTCCTCAGGAGGGTGCAGAGAGAGGATGGCTGGCCCTGAGGGAGCGGGCCCTGCAGCCGGATATGGGCATCGCAGAGTTGGCCTGGTGCCCTCGTCAGGTTCTGCAGAGTCCACCGGGAGTGGGGTGAGGGTGTCAGAATCTCGGGGAAAGCCGAAAGGAGAAAGGTGCCATCACCCGAAGCCCACTGACCCAGTCTTCAGTTTCTTGTCAGAAGTGAAAGGAGGGATTGTAGCTGCAATATCCGCTTCAGAGGCTGGACCATTTAATCCTCCCTGTGGCAGCCCTGCTCAGCTGCGAACCTTCGTTTGGCTTTACGGCATAAATCTGCTCTGGGAGAATTCCTGAGAGCTCCTTGGCAGGAGGCATCCATTGCCCGCCAGAGGCCTTGGCACCTGCTGCCACTGTGTGAGACCCACTGCTCTGATTAAATTCCAGCAGGCCGCACCAGGGCCTCGCCCGGCCCATTCAGGATTAATCGCTGTCTCCCTAGGCAGCCCTCCACCTGCCTCCCTTTTCTGGATCTTGGCTTTTGACCCAGTCTCTTGCAAGTGACCCCTCTCTGGTACATTCCGAGTCTGTGCGTGTGCCCTTTGCAGCCACCCCTGGAAATAAACCATCAGTGATCTGTCTCATGGGTGCCTCAGAGGACTTCCTGTGGCATTGTCCTGAAATATTCTTAAACTGTTCCCTTTGGTAGCACCCTGAGTGTGATTCATACGAAGCGGGGGTGTAGTCATCGGAACCCGCCGAAGACATGTCAGGGGTGCTCTGGGTGGCTGCATTTCCTCAAGACGTGGAAAGAAATTCATGAATCAGCTGCCACTTTCAAGGTCCTGGAGTGTTACCTGAATTCTCTGTCTGATGGGTAGCGTGATATGAGACTGTGTCCCATAGGTTGGCCTTTGTTGCTCCATCTCTACTCAAGGGCTCCATTTTTTTCTGGCCAGGAAACACATAGGTGGGTCCTTTCGACCCAGAGAGCAATGGCTCTAGGGCTCAGATTAGGTTTTTACTCAAACTGCACGTTGGAGATTGTAGCAGAGGTGGCAGTGGGTATCAGCCATATCCCTTAGACCTTATATATTCTGTGCATTGAAATGCCAGCACAGGCACCTCTTGATCTAAGGACTTTCTCCCAAGAGTCTGAAGGCTGCTCTGCACACCTGCCCCTGGGCTGAAAGCACTGGGGCATTTACTTAGTCAGTGACATTTACCCCAGCTCCCTTGACATCAGGCGGGATAACTTCAGGGTGTGTTTTACATAGTTTGCCGGTTTCCCAATGGGATTATGCTCCAGTTGCTCACGGTGATAGCTTGCTCAATAGCACACCCTTTATTGGTCCTTTTCTTCCCTGTCATACCTTCCTATTTACTACTAGTGGTCCCTTGATTTCCCAAATTAACTACTTGAACTCAATCCTTGTCTCAGGGTCTTCTTCTGGGGGATCCCAGACTAGGAAGTTACTTATTTGATATTTCATAATCCCAGGGTCTCTGACTGTAACCACATATGATGTGAAGATTGCTTTAACTGTAAATTCAATATGTGGGTTATGATGTGAAGAGGAAAACACTGAGATAAAGGAAAACTTTTCCTCTTCCCTTCCTCTCATCTGCTCTTTGTTGCATCCTCATGTATTTCCTGAGCAAACTTTGGAGATACAAACTCAAATAAATCCCTAAGGAGCCAGGTAGCTGATATTTTTGTGTGAAGCAGATGTGATACAATTGGGAGTGGTGGGGTCTGTGGCAAACAGTACACTCAGAGCAAGGCCTCTTATTCTCCTTTCTCTCTTACTTTAAAAAAATAATTTTATTGATTTCAGAGAGGAGGGGAGAGGGAGAGAGAGAGAGAAACATTAATGATGAGAGAGAATCATTGATTGGCTGCCTCCTGGCATGCCCCACACTGGGGAGCGAGCCTGCATGTGCCTTGATGGGGAATTGAACCATGACCTCCTGGTTCACAGGTCAACACTCAACTACTGAGACCCATTAGCTTGGTATCCCCTTTCCTTTTTATCATTACTACTAGGAGCCCAGTGTATGAATTTGTGCACCTTGAAAGGAACTGGGCTGTGAGGCTGTGGTGGGCACAAGGGCAGATCTCCTCTGTGCCCCCACTGGCAACCCCTGGTCCTATCTGCCAGCAGCCCTGCTCTTGCCACAGCTCCCATGCACTGATGGCACCAGCCTCTGCTTGCATTTGCTGATGGCATGAAGCAATTGGGGCCAGCTCCAGCAGTGGGTGTGAGCAGTGGCTGCTTCCCTGATCACCCCTTAGGAGCAGGGAGAGATGGAGAAGCCCTCAGGGGCAACTGGGACCAGCAGCTGCCTCTCCCACCTACTGATGGCACCAAGCATTTGGTACTGGCACTGGGTGCCAGCAGTGGCTGCAAGTGGTGGCTGTGATGCTGGCAGCTGTTGCAAGTGGGGCCAGCCCCCGCTGTGGGTGTGAGAGGCAGCTGCTGGCTCTGATTGCCCCTTAGGAGCAGGGGGATGTGGAATAGCCCTGAGGAGTGATTGGGATTGGCAGTTGCTGCTCACACCCACTGACAGCACCAAGCGATTGGGGCTGGTGCCGGGTGCTGGGCACTGGCAGCAGGTGCGAGTGCTGGGCAGGATCACGGCATATAGGAGCAAAGAATTTTCAGTAACCACCAGAGGCTAATCCAGATGACAGCAACTGGCAAAGTCTTGGTCTGGTGCCCTCATTCACTTGCTCCACTATCCTGCTGCAGCTGGTGCTCACCACGTTCTGCACTCTACCACCTGCTGCCAGCACCTGCCATGTTCTGCTCGTGCCCCCTGGGGGTCAGTGCATGTCATAGCAACTGGTTGTTCTGCCGCTTGGTCTATTTGCATATTAGGGTTAAATATATATATATATATATATATATATATATATATATATATATATACAGAGAGAGAGAGAGTGAGAGAGAGATATGTTGGTCAAACAAAACCTATCTGGAGGATGCTAATGTTCAAAGGCAAGCATAAGAAGTGCCTTTGTGACAAAGGTAATTATCTGACTTTTGTTTAGGTGGAGACCACCTTGCAGAAGTAGATTTTTCTTTCTAGGAGACCAGACAACTGAAATAACGGGGAGGAAATATATATAATAGGAATGTATAATACATGAGCACTCACAAAATTCTACAGTACTCTTCAAAATTGTCACCTTGAAACCAGGAGAGAATCGTCCCCATAGCCTGGGGGAAAGTCAGATGAGAAGTCATGTATTTTTCATCATACTCACTTTACTTTCTAAAATATTTACACGCTGTCATCTGAAGATAAGTCATAACAAATTTTCTCTTAAGTTTTGCCGTGCTTGGCATGCTTTTCAGAGAAGTCACACTTGAAAGGGCCCTTTGAGTTGCAGCAGGGGAGGCTACAGATGGAGGAGAGAGAAATGCTCAGACATGAGATGCAGTGGAACCGATAAGTCCGTGGAAAATGACGAGAGGCACCCAGGGATGTGCTGCACTGAGCACCATCTGCATTGTAAATTCTCACAGAGGGCACATGTCACCCTCTCGCCTGACTCTCTTTTGGCCTTGAGTGTCAAAAAATGCTTCTCAGTGAAAATTCATGTCTGCCGGGAAGGGGGCCACCTGCCAACTGTTTCCTTGGGCACCTGCTGTCACTGGTGCTGGGAGTGGATGTGTAACCATTTCTTTCCAGCCACACAATGAATAGTGTGATAAGAAAACAAGCTGTTTGACTGTACAAGATTCATCCTAAAAAGTCCTAAGGATCTCTGGGTATTGACATGGGGCTGCACCATCACCACCTCGCCCTGATCCTGTTGGGAGACCCCTCCCTCTGTAAATGGCATGGTGCCATTCAAATGTCAGGGGTCCTTGTTGCTGTCTCAGGCTGAATGTCAAGAGCTGATTGGCATAACCTTGTAATAAAACATCACTTTATTATTTCCCCAAGGGGCCCCATCTCAGCGTCGATATTCAGCTACTGTTCACTTTCAAAAACTCACTTTTCTGTTTCATAATTGTGTTTCTGGGATCCCTTTGCTAAATTCATGAGTGCTGAATGGATTAAGGTGTGAGGTTTTGTTTTTACTCAAATTACTTAGAAAAATTGTTTCTCCACCGTCTTGGGAAACTTGTCATTTTTTTTTTTTGTTAATCCTCACTGGAAGATATTTTTCCATTGATTTTAGAGAGAGTGGAAAAGAGGGCAAAGAGGAACCTGCAAGCCAGGTATGTGCCCTTGACAGGACATGAACCTGTGACCTTCCAGTTCTTGGGCTGATGCTCTAACCATTGAATGACATCAGCCAGGGTGGGAAACTTGTAATTTTTTGGAAAAAAAAACACACCAAAAAAACCCCTTAGTATTTCAGTGTTTTTCCTCTTTCCAAAGGGCATTCCCAGACTCCTGAAAGCAAAGCTGGATTTTTATTGTGGGGAGAATAAGTGGGTATCTAACTGCTATAGCTGAAGGAAAGTCAGCAGTCTTTAACCAGGGGTATACTGGCAAATGCTTAACAACTGGCTTTCTGGAGGGGGCACAAAAATCTCTATTTGCCTATTTCCATATATAATTTCAAGTTACCCATGTGATGTCATCAGCAGCCAGCTCCAGCTTGGCACTGCCCCTAATGCAGACACATTTTCCTCTCCTGGTATTACATCATGGAAAATTTTGCATGCTTCTCCTTTGAAGGACCATGTTAGAGAATGAAGGATACTATCAAGGTCCCAGAGGAGAAGGAAAAAGTTGTCCTTAGATCAACTATCAGTCGTCTTGGCTATAAACATCAAGAGTAACCTGGCAAGGTGTCCATGCCATTTCCATATTGCTTGAGTCTGGCCAAATCCCCTTTTTTTGGCTGTCAATTCTAAGTAGAAGCTGTATTGATTTTCTAGGGCTGCCACAAGGATGGTGGCATAAACAACAGAAACATATTGTCTAGCAGTCTGGAGGCCAGAAGTTCAAGGTCAAGGTGTTGGCAGGGCTGGTTTCTTCTGAGAGCTATGGAGGAAGGATCTCTTCTCTCTCTTGCTCCTGGTGTCTTGTGTTTTGCTGCCAATCTTTTATGCTTCTTGGCTAATAGAATTACCACCCCAATCTCTGCTTTAAGTTTCTTTTCTTTTAAAAAAAATGTATCTTATTGATTTTTTACAGAAAGGAAGGGAAACGGGTAGAGAGTTAGAAACATCGATGAGAGAGAAACATCAATCAATTAGCTCCTACACACCCCTTACTGGGTATGTGCCCTCAACCAAGGTAAAGAATTGAATCTGGGACCCTTGAGTCCACAGGTCGATGCTCTCTATCCACTGAGCCAAATCAGTCAGGGCTTTGTTTTAATTTTCTCATGGTTTTCTCTTTGTGTCCAAATTGCTTGTGTGCCTGTGTCCAAAGTACCCTTTCTATGCAGACACCAATCTTATTGGATTAGTGGCCCTCCCTGCTTCAGTATGACCTCATCTTAACTAGCCACATCTATAATGACCCCATTTCCAAATAAGATCATATTCTAAGATACTTCAACATATAAATTTTGGGGGACACAATTAAACCCATAACAGAGGGGGAACATATGGTCTTACATTTCTGTTTAGACCGTTGAAAGAATTCAATAGCTCAGAAGAAGTGTCATCAGAGGGCTAAAAGGCCAGGATGAGTATAGATGATTGCCATTTGATGTTATTGGTATAGAAAAGAAAGGGCCTGTGCTAGCAATCTTCTAACTGTCCTCTGATCCCTCAAGTTTTAAACCTTTCCAAAAGAACCTCCCTTGGAATCTAGCAGGGGGAAGAGGTCTCCCCTAATTTTGGACCAAACCCTTCCCCCCTTAAAACATTGGAGTGGAGCAGGTGGCAGTTGGGTAGAGGCTGACAGGTTGTGATAAAGGATGGTGCTAATGGGACCTTGTCCAAGAAGTACCATGTGAGCATAAACCTCAAGGTGGAGAAAAAACTGATTGAAGAGATATATGAAGTCAGTGAGAAACAGCAATATGAGAGAGAATGGCCAACACCCGTGATTGCAGGGCCCTAGTGGGGATTTCTACACACTATTTGGTCAGTGTCCTGCAGCCATTTTGGGTCTAGAAAATGTCTAGTTCCACTCTGTACAAGGTCCTGCCTGAATCCATCCTGTTGCCCTCATCACTTCTCCTACATCTTTACAAAAATAAACACATTCAGTTGAGCTACTTGGGTCTCTGATCCTATAACTGAGAGATACACTAGTGCCGTGGTCGGCAAACCACAGCTTGCGAGCAACATGCGGTTCTTTGGACCCTTGAATATGGCTCTTTCATAAAATACCACGGCCTGGCAAATCTATTTTGAAGAAGTGGCATAGAAGAAGTTTAAGTTTAAAAAAATTGACTCTCAAAAGAAATTTCAATCGTCGTACTGTTGATATTTGGCTCAGTTGACTAATGAGTTTGCCAACCACTGCACTAGAGCATACTTCTCAGTCAGCTGTTAGCCCATCCAAGGCATTACCCTGATGAAGACATGCAGTGCCATGACCTCCAGAAAATGAGTTACCTCTACTGCTCTTTTCTACACACTGCGGCCTTTTTAAAACAATATATATTATGGTCCTAGCATCTTAGGGTTACATGATACACATCCTTTCAAACTTGAATGGGATTTTGTTAAGATGCAGATTATGATAAATCAGGTTGGGGCTGAGATTCCAGGTTTCTCACAAAGTTCTAGGTGGGTCAGTAGCCACATTTTGAGAAGCACTGATGTGGCTATCTTGCAAAAGAAGAAAGTAAGGAATGGAGAAACTTAGTCACTAATCTGAAGTCACACAGCCAATGAGGAACAGGTATCCTAGCTTACAAGCTCATTTATCCACTTATTTATGCCAAAAACAACAATCTCTGCCCAGAGGAAGCAAACCTCCTATCATACAAAGTCAGCCACTTCATGAAGACAGAGTTATGGACAGGCTAGCAGAAAAGTCCGTCATTTTGAGCGATGATTCCACTCATGTGCTTCTCCCATGTGGAGCTATGACAACTCTGGTTGGAAGAGAAATTGTGGCTGGAAGGACATAAAGGCTTTGATGGGCTTGTTTGTGTTCCAATAAAATTTTATTTGCAAAGACAGCTGGTAGGCTGGATTTGGTTAGCTGACCCATGTTCTAAGGTTGACTTACTGTTTACTATTGTTTAGGGCCCAGATGCTGTCAATTTTTCTCTAAGGAGAGCTTTAGTCCATTAAGACTAGGAATGTGTGTGAGCAAGCAACAATGTGAGGATCTAATGTTAGATTTTCCATGCCTAAATTTACTGTAATCAAGCTGAGCTCATTTAATCAATTCTTTTGCAAATTTTATGCTGCTTCATTTTCAGAAGCTTAGACTCAATAGGATTACAAAAATTGACATAGGGACAAAAGCTAAGGAATGACTTTGGAGGCCATGGTTGGTAATGAGAAGGGAAGAAAGTGGTAGAAGTTGTACTCACAACTGTAAACCTACTTTCCCCCCACCCTGTATATTCATAGGACATGAAATCAGTATCTGAGATATCTTCATTCCCATACTTACTGCAGCATTATCTACAAACTAATAAAAGAGAAAGATGCAAATTGACTGTACCTTTGCAACACCCACCAGCCAATCAGGAGTGAGTATGCAAATTAACCCAACAAAGATGGCAACAACGCAGCTGCTCTGGGCCTCTGGGCAGTGTGGGAAGGTGGAAACGTGACTCCGGGCTGGAACAAAGGCAGTGCCGGCAGCCAGAGGAAGGAAGGCCCATTCTTGCACAAATCTTTGTGCATCAGGCCTCTAGTGTATAATAAGACACGGAAATAGCCTGGGTCCTTTGATACAAGAATGGATAAGAAAATGTTTATATATACATAGTAGAATATTATTCAGCCATAAAAAAGAGGAAAGCTGCCATTTGTGACAGCATTAATGGAAGTTGAGGTCATTATGTTAAGTAAAATAAGTCAGAGAAAGACAAATTCTGTATGACCTCACATGTGGAATCTAAAAATACCAAATTCATAGAAATAGAGAGTAGAATGATTGTTGCCAGGGGCTACAGGGGTGGGAATTAGGGGATTGAAAAGATGTTGGTCATCCAGTTATATGATATGTAAGTTATGGGTATCTAATGTCCAGCATAGTGGCTATAAAAAATAAAAGAAATTTTGGCATATTGTAACTCTTCAAAAAAAAAAGTAAAAGAAAAAGTAAACTTCACCTGTCTGCTCTAATTTCCTTCAATATTTTTACTTTTGGGGCTACTGTTAAAAATAGCATTTTGTCCATATACCGCTTTTAGTGTTATAAATGTATAAGTAATGAGCTTATATGTTTCCATATACAAACTAAATAATTTAAATATATACATAGCACAGATGCATTTTACACTTTATAATAGTGCTAGTTTATATACCCAAATATGGCTATGAGCATTTCATCTAGTTGAAATTAGTCAAAACCCAAGAAGAAAAAAAAATTCCTAAAATGGATTGCCCAGTGCCCATATTTCATATACTGGCCTGTCCCCTCACTTATGACCTAATTATTCTCACTCTACACACCATGGTTTTCATCTTTGACATGGGACTCCCACACAGTGGCTGAACAGAGAAGTAACCTGAAAGCATGGAGAAGACCTTGGTGTCACCGTGACGGCAAATCCAATCCTGAATAAAGACCTCATGTGGCAAAATGACTACACTGCCCAGTGGGTGTGATGGCACTGATGGGGAGAAATTCTGAATTCAGCACATTGCAAGAACATGTGAAAACACAACATTTCGGTAAGTCAAGCAATGAGTCTTCCAGCTGAGGCCCAGGAACGGGGAGCAGGGACGAGCAACCCCACTGGGCCACCGGAATTCCTGATCCACAGACTCCACAAGCCTAGTGACACACTGTGCTTCATGCACAAAGTTTGGGGCCTGCGTGTTAAGCTTCCACATGACCAGGGCAGGCATGAATCCTTTGGTGGGGGGCATTGCCCAGTTCCAAGCACTTGTGTATTTATCTCATTTACACCGGACAAAGATCCCAGGAAGAATGTATCGTCATCACCATTTTACAGGCAAGAAAACTGAGGCATAGAAAGGTCAAGTCACTTGCAGATAGATGCTTAGACACTGAGTGGTGCACCTAGGACCTGAAGCCAGGGAGACTCTGACCCCAGAGTCTGGCGGTCATGTCTGGGTGACCGCTGATCCTGGATCTCAGCCAGGAGATCTCTGCTGCCCTCTGCCTTGGTCCCATCTCTTTGGCTCTGTCTGTCCCTGGGCTAATAATGTCTGGGAGGCCATGGAGACCTTGTGGGTTTACAGGCCCCGCCCCCCCCCCCGGATCCACGCGGGGTTTGCACAGATACCCCACTGCCTGCGGGCTCTCCCAGCCACGACTGGCAAAAAGGGGGGAACTAGTCAGGCCCCTTCCTGTGGGCACCAGGGCAGAACAAGATCCTCCTCCTACCTTCTCCTTTTCAGGGGCCTGGTGTTCTCACTTGCCTGAATCTGAAGGCGCCCCTGCCTCCTCTTGCCTCCCCCTTCTCCTTTCCCCCTTTGTCCTCTATAGACATCCATCCCCTTCAACAAATCTGCACGCCTAAGGCTGTTTTGGCGTCCATTGTGTTTTTTTTTGTAGAATTGGGGCTAAGCATAGGGTAACAGCCCCCCCTCTATCCCCTTGCTCCACCCCCTTCCCCCGCACGCTTCCTTTTCCTCCTCTATCATCACCTCCTCTCCACCCATGTGTTGGACCAGGGCCTCCTGTTGGCAGGACCAACCTTACCTTGTTCACACCATCTGCCAACGCCTGAAGCGTGAGCTCCCGGGGCCCATCCACCGTCTTGCCGTTGTCTGTGGGGCCCCAGCTGGCGCTGTAGATGTCGATCAGCTGGGGCATGTGGCTGATGGAGGAGGCCTCGATGATGTCCGTCATGAACGGCTGGTCCAGCATCCGGATACCTGTGGACATGGTGGGCAGGGAAACATGGGGTTTTGGTCCCCAGTTCCCAGGAGACACGGGGGAAGAAAGGCTCAGATCTTGAGTGTGGTCAGAGGGACCTTCATCCTGGGTGCCCTGGGGATGCTGCGGAATCTGGAGTCCAACCTGGGGGTGGTGTGTGGGCTACCTCTTTAGAGGATCAAGAGGCACAAACAGGCCACCCACCCTTTTGGGACCCCATCCTCACCTTTCCTTATGCAGCTATTTGAGGACAATGTTACTCCCCTAGAAAACTTAACTACAATTCCCAACGGGGAGAGACCACCTTGGTTGAGGACATTCCTGTCTCTAAGTGGAAGGCCAGGCTCTGAGATGGGGTGTTAACTGGGGCCTAGCTTCAGAGGAGAAATAAAGTTACTGTGCACAACAGTGAAGGGGAAGCAATAGATAGTAATATTTGAAGGAGAAATTCCAGAGGGCAGAGGGCAGGAAGGGCAGGGACAGTGTAGGTAAGTGCAGCATCAGGAGAAGAGGAACTCTCAGTCTCACTGTATCTGAGAAGGGCCTTTGGGAAGGACAAATGTTGCATGGCTTATTCTAAAATACACTATTAATGGGGTGCCTGATACAACACCCCCCTCCTCCTCTCCTATGGCTTTTTTGTAAAGTTGGCGTTACTCTCAGATGCCTATAGGAGTGACTCCTTACTGGGCAATTGAAAAGGAGCAGAGCGCTGCAGTCCTGGACTGCGTGTGTGTGTGTGTGTGTGTGTGTGTGTGTGTGTGTGTGTGTGTGAACCTGAACTGGGCAGAGGCACATGGAAACGGAGCATGCCTGTGCCACCTGTGGTTCACATCACCCTTTGGATGTCTGTAGAAAGCTTCTCCAGGGTTAACTCAGCTGCAGCCAATAGTCCCTCCATCACTAACCTCCAAACATTGCTCTTTGGGGCCATATTGTTCTCTGCTTGATACACTGCTTTGTGGCAAGGAGCCTAGAATTTTAATACCCTGACCTAAGTCTTTATGTCCACGAGAATTTTGAAATGAAGGGACTGGGCTGCACACAGTGAAAGCTTGGATGCGGACACTCCTTACTTATCCCCCATGACCAAAGAACATTATTGCGCAAGCATCACTCTTACATGGCATGCGACCCAGTTTAAATAAGGACAACCATGGTTCTTGCAGGACATATGAAATGGACATAAATTGTCTTCTTTCTTTAAGGGTCTCTCTTTCCTCCTCAACGTCCCATAGCCTACCCTTGTACCTGCATTGCAGCTTCCCCCAGTGCTCAACCTCCTCCCGACTATCCTTCATGTTCAGCAGGCATTTCCCCAGAAGCCTTTCTGGACCCAGCTCTCTGGGATTTCCATTTGCATCACACTTTCAGCCTTCTATGACAAGTGTTTCCCTGTGTGCTTCATCACCACCAAATATCAAAGTATTTGAGCTCAGGGCATGTGTCTGTTTTGTTCACTTCTGTGTCATACAGGGCATCAGCATGGCACTTGGAGTTTATCTTTTTAAAAAAATATTTTATTGATTTTTTTACAGAGAGGAAGGGAGGATAGTTAGAAACATCGATGAGAGAGAAACATCGATCAGCTGCCTCCTGCACACCCCCCACTGGGAATATGCTTGCAACAAAGGTACATGCCCTTGACCAGAATCGAACCTGGGACCCTTGAGTCTGAAGGCAGACGCTCTATCCATTGAGCCACACTGGTCAGGGCATGGAATTTACCTAAAGCTAGATAAATATTTGGTGAATAAGTGCATCATATTCTTACTTTATGTAGTCCATTTTCTCCCTAACAGAAATAACAAGTCCAGAAGAACAAATAATAACAGGTTCATATTTTCCCATCCTCTGCCATTAACATACACATCAACTCACCATTTTTGCCAATAAATATCCAATTATGAGTTAACATCCTTTTCGCCTGAAGGAAGCTCATCCAAAATAAGCATGGTTTGAACTTTCTGGGAGCTAAGTTTTATGGTTCATTTTATAAAAGATAGAAAATAAAAAAACTCTACCTTTTGTTTTTGGTCCATCTATATTTTACTTATTTAAAAAAAATTGTTCAACAAAGGTGGCCCACAGGTCACAGAATAAACAAAATAGTGCAGCTTCTTATTGTAAGAAGTCATGCCTACTTTGTGGATGGGGAAACGTCACAGAGAGGTTGGTATTCTTTTCTTGCAAGAAGAAAAATCAGATGGTCTTGAATTCATCAAGTGCCCAGATGACCAGGACTGAACAGCCAATGGCAGCACTGGATTTTGTCATACAGCCAGTGCCTGGTGCATTCAGCCGTGTCCTGTACCCTCTCTATTTGCAGTTCTTATCCTCCTGTCTCTCCCTCTTCATTTCCTCCCTGGCTCCCTGTGCACTGTGTAGACATCAAGCTGGTGTGCATTAATCTTCTGACTATTTCAGCATCGAGGGAGGCAAGGGCGCCAGAGACTGAAAGCAAAGCTCTCATTCATATTCAGGGGCCAGGCGCCCGACATTCTCTTAATCTCGTTAAGCTCTGGAAGAATGAGGCATGCATTAATTGGATGAGACACAGCATTAATTTTTGCAAGCGACTGCACCATTAGCAGCCAAGACAGGCTCAGGGTGACCCAAGGGTTTTTTTTAGAGGGCCTCTTTTTTGTCTCTGGGTGCTGTAGGATCTACAGGGGGATATATGGAGAGAGGACACAAGAAGGCATGAGAGTGAGAGGCAGAGCAGAGAGGGAGGACGAGGGTGCCAGGACTCAGTGTCTTCACATTTGTACAAATGCTCTACTGGCTGATGTAACTCAAAGGTGAGGAGACACAGTGAACATCTATTCCCTCCCATAATCCTCCCTTCCCCCCAGGCCTGATCACCACATTAATGATCAGTAGAGGCTCTACACCTCTTATTTTAGGTTCCGAGCCTCATGCCTGTCTGTACAACTTGAGTGCTGTTACCTCCAGGGCAGCCATTTTTAACGGATGTGTGCCATGAGAAACATGGCAACACTTGACCATTTAGTCAGGGGCATTGGCCGCTTTTCCCTTAGATTGTCCAGGAAAAAAAGGACAACAGCCAATACAACAATAGCCATCTAGTGTGAATGCCCTGTCTTGAACCATAAATATATAGGTCATAATAGAGTTGCATCTTATTGGTCTTATCGCATAGTAATAAGTTTGTGTCTGATTGATTATTGGTATCAGAAATCCTTATGCTGTATAGAAGTATAGGCACCTGATTTAAAAAAAAATCACTTTGGAGCAAAAAGAGTAGGTAATTATTATTTTTTGTAAATAAATCAAAATGATACCATTTTTTGGGGTCAGATTGGTTAAAAATATAACATTTTTGTTGTTGTTGTAGTGCAGAATTTTAGTAATTAGTTTATGTGTGCCATGAGATGAAAAAGATTGAAAATTACTCCTCTAGGGGCTCATGGCCAGGGTATTTAAGCTAAATCCTTTCTGACTCTATTCCTGTTAAAAAGATGAGCTTGTTTCTGACATCAGGAAATGCTACATCTGCCCACAGTATCTCTAGTTGCCACCATTTGTGCTTATGAATATTAGTCTGCAGGCTAAGGAGCAAATTTATGCTGATCTAGGTTTTAAGGATCTGAAAGTGTTAATTATTGTACTAATGGGTTGTTTTTTTATAGGTTTGTTTTAAAACTCAGATAAAAGATGTATAAACCCATGGAACTGTTATATGTTTTATTGGCCAAATATGTGGAAGCAGTTCATTGCTGGTAGAGAAATTCCAGGTCATTTTGACTACAGTCAATAGTCAACAGTCAATGGAGTGTGGTTTCCAAACTCTTCAGAATCTTTGACCAAAGGTGACCTCATCCTGAAGCCCAATGTGTAAATCTATATGCTCTGGCTTAAACGGGAAGGGAGGTAAGGCCAATCCCAACTGGCCTGGCCACACTGTAAGGCTGCTATGAGAAGCTCTGCAGAAGTCTAGGCATGATGCTGTAGAGCCTGCCCTCAAGTTGCTTGCTGTGGCCCGCTCCAGTTACTCTCTGCCACCTTGCTTTGTTTTGTTCCTACCAGCAATCATTATCTGATAGTATTGTGCTTATTTGCTCATTGTCAGAGTCTTCTCTTAGAATGTCAGCATTCCACCACCCACAGCAGGACTGGGCACATGGAAGGCACTCAACAGTGAGGCCCTAAGTCTCTTTGGAACTGATTTGATTTGGAATAAAGGAACAAAGGTAAGATGATACTGGTAGAAAAGGAGATACTTGCCCTGGTCAGTGTTTCTCAGTGGTTAGAGCAGTATAAACCCATGGAACTGTTGTATGTTTTATTGGGTTTTTAAGGTTCATGGTTTTGATTCCTGATGAAGGGCAGGTATGTGAGTTGCAGATCCAATCCACAGCCCTGGTCGGGGCATGTGAGGGAGGCAACCAATCAATGTGTCTCACATCGATGTTTTTTTCCCTCCCTCTCTTCCACTCTCTCTAAAAATCAATGGAGCCCTGTCTGGTTTGGCTCAGTGAATAGAGCATTGGCCTTCAGACTCAAGGGTCCAAGGCATTCTGGTCAAGGGCATGTACCTTGGTGGCAGGCACATCCTCAGTGGGGTTGGGGGTGTGTGCAGGAGGCAGCTGATCGATGTTTCTCTCTCATTGATGTTTCTAACTCTCTATCATTCTCCCTTCCTCTCTGTAAAAAATCAATAAAATATATTATATTATTTTTGCCTTTTCTTGGGTAAAGAGAGATAGACCTAGGACCCTGGAGGGATTTGGGGTGTAGCTGTCAAGGTCTCTACAATCTATAACTGAACACCTTGAGACTTATCAAAGACTAGCAAACTCTTGATAGGCCACAAGGTGGCACTCTACCCATCCCTAGCTCAGAAAGCTCCTGAAGATTCTCTGGAAGGGTATGGCTAAGAGTAATTAAAAAAATAGCCTTTTTTTTTTTTTTTTTTTTTTTTTTGTAATCGCCAAACTAGAATGAACAAAATGTTCCCCCTAAGTATATAAGGTGGTGGTGGTGGTGGGGCACAAATTCTGCTTTTTTGGGATCCTCATGAAGAATTCCTTTTGCTCCTCTGGCGAAGCCTAGAGAACACTGGATATCCTTTAGGACATAGGACACGGTTAGGTTACTGGAGTCTCCTGGCCCTGAGCAGTTAGAATTTGCATGAGTGGTTACAGAGGAGCAGGTCTGGGGTTTAGGGAGTGGAAAAGGGGAAAGAGGTGGCTGCTTTATTGGAAATCTTTGTGTGACTGGGCATGCCTCCCACCAGCTCTGGTCTTGGTTTCTGGAATCTTAGAGCATTGTAGCAAAGGTTTCAGAAAGCAGGGGTCGTGACTTTGAGGTGTCAGGCTGCAGTGACCCACCTGTGGGACAGGGGTTAGCCTCCAGGTGAGGCAGAGGCTGTCGGCCCCATATGAGTGTCTTTGCTTGGGGGAATTCTCAGTTCATGTGAGCTGGCAGTCCGGGCAGGCCAGGGTATTCTCATCCCAGGAGCCTTCCTCACCAATGAGGGATGGCAGTTGGTGAATAAATTCACCTTGAGAAGTGAATTTCCCCCCAGTAAATTTTTAATTTACTTTTAATTTTTATTACACAACTATTACAGATATTCCCCATTCCACCACCTCCACCCCGCTCCTACCCCCTTTCCTCTGACCTTCACCAGACATAGTCCATGGCAATGCATATATGTTCTTTGGCTAATCTCTACACCTTCTTTTATATGGTTGGAAGCTGAATTTTGAGGGGTATTCCCATTGTCCCTCAGATCCAGTTCTCCCTGAGAGCAGCCAGCTTATTTACATACACTGTTGGTTCCTTCCCTTTGCCCTCTTTCCCTCTCTCCAGCTTCCTGGATATCTTTCCAAATAAACTCTTTGCACCTGTAGGGAAGCAAAATTTGCCATCATAAAGTGTGTCTTTCTGGCATGAGGATTATTTTATTTTTAAGAAGCAAAAGACTCAAGAAGAACCTTTGATTGGTCAGCACCAGGGCAGGGGTCATTAGTCAATGCGGCTGGACCTGGCGTTACCACCTGGAGCTGAAATACAACTGAGACCATGACCCTGAAAGGGTACACCTGGAAAAGCTGATGAATAGTCTATTGAATCCTCCCCTAAGACCTTCTCTAAACTCCCTGCCTTTAAGCTCCACCTCTCTTCTCCCAAACGAAGGTCCCAGGAACATGCCTCGTGCCTTTCCTGCCTTCTTTCCCTACCTGTGTGCATCTCCTAAACTCTAAGGGACCCCATGAGATTTGCAACCAGGGGAGCAATGGGCAGTGGCAGCTCATCCTAGGCTAACCCCCTGAACCTGTCTTCAAGGCCCCCTTTGTTGCTGCTTCTAGCCTAAGCTCTTGTTTCACTGTCCCCAGCTTTAATAAACATACTTTCAAAAAAACAAAAAACAAAATCAAAACAAAGCAAAAACAGCACACACACAATGAAGAACCTTCGACCTCCCCCCTTACTCCCTTACTGCCTAAAGTAATTTAGCTAGAGGGCCTGCCCTTGGAAGGGAGCTCTCTTCATAGATAGCTATAGTGTAGTCAGAACTAGGTGTGGGGCCTATACTTTAGAGAGACTGTCTCCCACTGTCTGCATGGCCCGCACACATTTGCTTACCCAACATTTCCTTTTCCATCTCCCTGTGAATTGCCTTCTTCCCCTTTAAAGTCCCCAAATACTATCCACTTCTCCTAAGCTCAAGACAGCATATAAGCCTCAACTACCCTAACTGTCCTTGGGTGCCATTTTCTTATGGAACCTCCATACATATATACATAATTAAATCAGATTATTTTTCTCCTGTTAATCAGTCTCATCTCAATTTAATTCTTTGACCAGCCAGAAGAACCCAGAAGGGTAGGAGAAAGTTTTTCCTCTCTTACATACCCAAATTTTAGTCTCTGGATTTGCTTTTAGGTAATTCAAATGAAGAAGAAAGCAAGAAAATTAGGTTCAGCTGGGGCCGGTTTGGCTCAGTGGATAGAGTGTCAGCCTGCGGACTCAGGGGTCCCGGGGTTCGATTCCAGTCAGGGGCATGTGCCTTGGTTGCGGGCACGTCCCCAGTGGGGGGGGGTGCGGGAGGCAGCTGATCGGTGGTTCTCTCTCATCGATGTTTCTGGCTCTCTATACCTCTCTCTTCCTCTCTGTAAAAGATCAATTAAAAAAAAGAAAAAAAAAAAGAAAATTAGGTACATTTGGTGAATAGCTTAGATGTTTTCAGAGCTCAGATAATAGAGAAAAAGATAGAAGAAGCAGATGGGGAAAAGACCCCAATAAACTTCCCAACACTCTGAGCTACTCTGACTATATTTGATTTCAGAGAGGAAGAGAAAGAGAAACATCAATGATGAGAGAGAATCATTGATTGGCTGCTTCCTGCAAGCTCCCTACTGGGGAAATGAGCCTGCAACTTAGGCATGTGCCCTTGACCAGAAATGTGCATGGACATGTGCCCTTGACCCTTCAGTCCACAAGATGACACTATCCACTGAACCAAACCGGCTTAGGGCTGACGTTTAACTTTTACAAGCAATAGTTTTAAGAATCCCTTGTTGAAAAAAACCAGTTGATTTGGTTGTACAAAGCTTTTAAAACTATTTTGAAGACAGTCACTAGGAATGAGAAATTCAGGTTTGAATTTTTCAGTTGCCTCCGTTCTGTCTTGTGAATAGAAAACCCACCTCGCCTCAGCTATCATCCAAGGTACAAGTCTAGCTTATACAATATTAATTGGGTTATATTCTTTCCTCTGATCTCATAATGGCTTCTGACATTTTGATGCTAGCATTTTGGATGCACACAAAGTAAAGAGGCACCAAGCGTCCTCTATTTACATTTCAGAACCTCCCGATGTAAGCTTTGGGATGTATTCTGCACCTAGCTCAGGCAAGCCTCTGAGCAAACTGTTGAGAGGTTAATGATGGGTTTGTATAAGTTGCTCTTGCTTTATTTAGGTCCCCAGAAATGCAAGTGTCAGCACAAAATTCATTTATGGTTCCATTAAATCTCCAGGAAAAATATCAAGACAGTTGTAAAAAAAGAAAAACAAGGTTGGATGAGTCAGGCTAAACAAACGAAGAGCCAATTTGAGGCTAAATTTGGGACAAGCCAGGAGCCACTTCATTCTCCGGCATTTTGCGGAAAGGTTATGAACCCTGCTCTTTCATCCTCTCTCTCTCCTCCTCTCTTTTTTGGGGGTGGGGGAAGCTTTTGGTTTCTAATTTCTAGTGACTTGTCACTCTCTTGTCTAAAATCTTCTGTAAAGATGGAATTGGTAAATGTCCTTCCTATGGAACCTAGTAAAAAGGTTCTCAGTAGAATGTATTTCCTTAAAGATGAGATGCATTGTGCAAAACTGAAAACAACAACCAAAAAGACCATTTTGAAGATTCTGAGTGTGTTTATAATAATCCATGCACAGCTTCATATTCTATAGGCTTTGTTTGAGATTTTCTGATACTGATAGGAAAAAGTAAGACAATACAATTCCATTTATGTAAAGTTTAAAAGCCAGCACTAGCCAATGTTTGCTGTTAGAAATCAGGATTGTGATTATTCTTGTGTGTCTGGATAGCAACTGGGAGGGGACACAAGGAGGGCTTTTGGGTGCTGGTAATACTTTGTTTCTTGGCCATTTTGTAAAAATCAATTGAGCTACATGTTTGTGACCTGTGCACTTTTCTGCATTTATATTACACTTAAGTAAAAAAATTCAAATGTGTATTAATATTGCCATAGAGGTTAAAAAAGAAATATGTATTTTTTCACTTTTATTAAACTCCACGTCTCAGATCTCCCGCCACAGTGGGAGTTTTTGCCAGGCCCTGGCCATCCTGGAGACTAGGCTGGGATGCGTTTTGGGGCTGGCTGTCTGGAACAAGGCCTGGTGCTTGGCAGGGACAGCTTACCTGCGACCTTGGAGTTGTATGCTACTCCGACCCCACAGATATTGTTGTTGGCTGCGGCAGAAACTTCCCCTGCACATCGGGTCCCATGGCTGTAGGGAAAAATAAAGACAAGTTAGGTATAGTTTCAAAAGACTCTGGAAGAGGTTCCTTAAATTCTGTCAATTGGAAGCAATTTGGCTCTTTTCAATGGCTTGGTTAGCCCAAAGCTAGCACTTGGCCCACCCAATTTTCCATCTTTGTATCCAGCGTCTCTGCTTATGGACCTTGGCTTATTTTTGACAAAAGAGGCTTCTCAGAACATTTCAATCTTGAAATCTGATCTTTACTTTAAAATTTGAAGTATCTTCCTGCACAAAACACACTTATATGTCTCTGGTTGGAAGAACTCTGATTGTTTTTGAAGCACTAGAATTGTGGGCCGGTGCTTAATTTCAAGGCTGTCCCATCCATTGTGGGTAACACGGCTTTACCTTTTTGGATCATAGACTCTTCTGACGATTGAATGCTATAATATTCCATGCTACAGATTCTTACGTTCCTCTAGGAATATAAAAGTCATACAGTGACAACATTTTGTATGCAGTTTCAAGGGAGCTCATAAAACCTGTGAGGCTGACCGGATTAAGACCCCCCAGGTATTTATTAGGTAATCTTTCCGAGGGTTGCCTGGCTTTATAACTCTGAGAAAGCCTTGCTCTAGAATGTCCTTTGCAGCACTCACTGTGATTCCATTATCTTTCTCCCTTTAGCTTGTCCTCTCTTCCATTATATTACGGGTTCCAAATAGTTCTTCCCCTCCTATGTGTACTTCCCTCCTTCTTGAATTGGCCTGGTGACTTGGGTTGACCCATAAAATTCAGTGGGAGGATGATGAACCACTTCTGAAGAGGCCTGGCACCCTGGCCGGTGTGCTCAGTTTGTTGGGTATTGTGCTCATTTGATCCCTAGTCAAGGGCACATACCCGGGTTTTGGGCTAGATTCCTTGTAGGGGGTGTGCAGGAGGCAGCAGATTGATATTTGTTCTCACAACAATGTTCCTCTCTCCATCTCTCTTCCTCTTTCTGTAAAATATATAAAAAGAGGCCTGACAGCTTGAGCTTCCATCAGCTGGTGTCAGGTGCCACATAGAGGAGCTTGAGCTAGAGTCTAGCTGCTAGACCACATATGGGTGAGAACATGCGGAGAGAGAGGCCTCCAAAGTCCCAATACCTCGGATGATATGCCTGACATGTGAGGGGAGCCGCATCCCTCCTCCCTTCCAGACCAGCCAGGTCACCCCAGTCAGCAGCTAGTGGAGAGAAACAGGCTGCCCCTGCCCAGGTTACAGGACTGTGAGCATATAAATGTTTTTTTTTAGTTTTTTTAAGTTTTAGAGTGGTTTGTTAAGTGGATATAGAGAACTGAAACAAGCATAAATGCCTAAGTCAATCAGAATGCCGTGTTTAAACCCTACACAGCATTGAAGATGTAGAAGTCACCTGAAACTTACCAGCCCTGACCCTGAGGGGCCTATTTTAATTGTCTGTGAAGCAGCTAAGGGATTAAACAGTCACATTATCAAGTCTGCTGGAAACTGTGAGCACAGCCTGCGGAACTGCCAGGGTGGGGGTGGGAGTGGGAGTGGGAGGGGTGACTTTTCACTCACCGTTCAAACTATGGCTCAAGTAAGGAAATGTGGGTGCAGGGGCTATCTGGCTAGAGGGCCCCAGGAAGCCTTGATTTCTGCAGAGGTGACTAGTGTACTGTTTGTGACATCACCTCAGAGCAAGCAAAGCTATTGCACAAGTCCTTAAAAAATAACGTACAGATCTAGCCAGTTTTCAGTGGTTAGAGCATCAGCCTATAGACGTAAGGGTTAGATTCTGGTCAAGGTCATGTACCTCAATTGGTCAGGGTGCAACCAATTGATATGAGATAAATGTTTTTCTCTCTTTTCTGTCTCTCCCCCTCCCTTCCACTCTCTTTAAAAATCAATGGAAAAAATATCCTCAGGTGATATATGTACACACACAAGTGAATACACACACACACACACACACACACACACACACACACACACACACACACATTTTCTTTCTTTGTATGAGTAAAAGTAAATCCTGCCTCCATAAAGGCTACCTATCTCTTGGACTCTAAATTCCCTTTGAAATAAGCATAAAATCTGCATATTGTGTCCAAGTAACCCTGAAGTTACTGTAGAAGTTGGCCCTTATGACAGATTTGTGAAAACTTAAGAGTGCTGAGCCAACTGCTGTCTCCTTGTCCAAGTTTGCTGAGCCAACTGCTGTCTCCTTGTCCAAGTTTTCTGTAAACCACATTGAGAAGGTGCTTAGTGAAGATGGAACTTGATGGGAGAGTGTCGTGGATATGGCTTTAATGGCTACTACCTTCTTATTCCAAATGCTGGAGAAACTGATAACTAAAATGTTTAAAAACAGCATGAAAGCACACACATATGTATCTATATAAACAAAATGATATCTATAACTCTTTATATTGATTTGTATATATACTTTAAATGTTTAATTTAAGTGTATGTATATACTTATATCTACTTATATATTCATTAGAGGCCTGGTGTATGAAAATTCGTGCATTTGCGGGGGTGGGTCCCCCAGCTCGGCCTGCCCTCTCTCACAGTCAGGGAACCCTCAGGGGATGTCCTACTGACAGCTTAGGCCCACTACCCACGGGCCTAAGTCTAACCTCCCTCTGCAAGAGGTGATTGGGATGATCCGGGGAAGGTGCCACCCCCATTACCCCACTGCTGCTGCCATGGTCAGCCGTGGTGGCTGTGAGGCCTGAGCCCTGGGCCTTGCAGCCGCTGTGGCTTTGTCCGGATGGATGTCTGGAAGACATCTGCCCTAATTAGCGTATTACCCTTTTATTAGTATAGATAATGATATACTTATATATTTATATTTAATATATACCTATACATTATCTATATACCCACACATTATATACTTAAATATGTACATATATAAAATACAAACTATGTATAAAGTGTACATATGCTTTATATTGGTGCATAATTTAAAAAATGGAACTTTAATGGATACTGACTAAATGTAACTTGCTTGGTTGCTATTTGACTCATGCTGGACAAATAATTTTTAAATAAAAGTTTAAAAAATCACTGCCATCTCTAATTCGACTGAACATGAATTTCCTTATTATTTAATAATCAGCCCTTTGATATCTCCTTTCTGAGACCTAAAATGTGCAAGCAGGCCTTGCCTGGGCCAGTCAGTACTTTCACCAACATTTATGAAGAACACAGAGGTACCGATGGAGGCCGTATAGTGTGTGGACCCTGCTCTAGGAGACTCGGGAGTTAGAAGGCCCAACAGCCAGCTGCCACTTACTGGGTGGTTATTCATACCAGGTACTGTGCTCAGTGCTTTTCTGGCCTCATCTACTCTTAATCTTCACAGGAGGGCTACCCGTAGGCACTGCTCCATTTCACAGATGACAAAGTTAACTCTTGGAGATATTGGCTCTAAGGTCCACAGCAAGAGGTGGCTGAGACCAATGCTCAACTACTGAACCAATCCTCTACCTTCCCATATGGGGATATAAGCTCATCTCTACCCTAAAACTGCTCACTAATGGCTGGAGGACAAACGCATGTGAACTGGCCTGAGCAAATGAAAAACACTGAATGCTTCATTATCTTTAATTTTGGCCTTTAAGTGGTAAGATGAATGTTGTGGGCTCTCTAGGGAAACATAAGAGAAGAAACATTTCAATGTTAAATTAGGAGGCACTAATTAATTATAAGCAGCTAGTCGAGGCTTTTTATAATTGTTCATGACTCCATCTTTTCACAGTTCTGGGCCTTTGTAAGCTTTGTTCCATTGCCTCGGATGCTTTCCCCTCATTCCTGCCTTCTTGATGGTCTCAGGCAATGCTCCCTGAATGTCAGGAAAATATTTTTCCAAAACCATTTTTGTTTGGACTCTTTGCTTTCTTAAAACATTCAGTAGTTCCCTATTGCCTCTATAATAAAACACTAGAGGCCCAGTGCATGAAATTTGTGCACTGGAGGGGGGGGTTATCCCTCAGTCCAGCCTGCACCCTCTCCAATCTGTGACCCTTGCAAGATCAGGCCTAAACCAGCAGTCAGACATCCCTCTCATAATCTGGTACTGCTGGTTCCTAACCACTTGCCTGCCTGGCTTCCTGATTACCCCTAACCACTCTGGCTGCCAGCTTGATAGCCCTCTAACTGTTCCCCTACCAGCCTGATTGACACTTAACAACTGCCCTGCTGGCAGGATTGACATCTAACTGCTCCCCTGCCAGCCCAATAACCCCCAACTGCCCTCCCCTGATAGCCATCTTGTGACAACATGGGGGTGGCCATTTTGTGACACAAGCATGTGAGACTCAATTTGCATATTACCTCTTTATTATATAGGATAAGCCTGTCTGAAGTAGAAATACCTGTAGAGGTTGAGGGACAAATATGGTTGCTTGATTGACCTCCTTCAAGTGACCGAAGTCATGGCTGTGTTGCATTACTACTCTCTTGGTCCGTGTCTGTGGCAATATGGTTTACTTGCTCCTCCCATGAAGAGTGAAGCCTATTTCTCTCTTGAATCAGGCTGGCTTTGCAACTTGTTTTTGCCAAAAGCATGTGTGGAAATGCTGAGTTTAGCCCTCAAGAGGACTTGCAGCTTCTCCTTCCTCTTGAAACCTTGCCCAGGCACCATGTGGACAGGCTCAACTATTGGATGCTTAAAGACATGCAATCCCTTGGGTCTATCTCCTCAGCTGATAATCAACCATCCTCCAGACATGTGAGAGAGGCTGTCCTAAGCCAGCGAGCCCTTGGCCGACCTGCCAGCTGACCATGGATGCACAAGTGAGCCCAGCTACAAAGCTGAGCCCTGTGCAGATCAACAGCACTGTCTAGCTAACCTACAGATTTGTGAGCAATTGTTAATGCTTATTGTTTCAAGCTACTAAGTTTTGGGATGGTTTTTATGTGGCATTACTTGGCAACCGGTAACTGATACAATGGATGCACAAGGCTAGAGGGACGACACATAGTTAATCTGTGGAGGAATGGGGTTCAATCCTGGGCCGTCATGATGACTGTACTGGGGCTTCCCTAAACAGCTGCAGTTGTTGTGAAGATGTCCAAGAGAAAACCTGAGGCCCTACCCCTGCCCATGGGATCTCTAGTAAGAGAGCATAGGCACACCCCTTCTTTCCATGTTGCTGGCCTTCATCCACTAGAGTGATTGGTCACCCCACCAATCCTTTCCAGCTAAAAGCATGTTTGTTTTTTTGTTTTTTTGTTTTGTATGCGCTCCATTCAAGTAATAGATTAAGAAATATTGAGTAACGTGCACATGATGAGTATCATTTGTTGACCTACTATGGGCTAGGCACTGGGCTGAGAGTGCTACATGCATTATTCTATCTAATCCCCACAGCAAACTATTACTACTATCATTTTAAAGAGGAGGGGGTTGAGGCACAGAGATATTAAGTCACTTCTCATTAGCAGGAAGAACCAGAATTCTAACTCAAGTCTGCTGCTTTCAAACCCCTTCTCTAACCATGACCCTTGACTATCCTCTATTCCTGATTATCAGAAGTGTGCAAATAAATAGTGTGATGGTTAATTTCACGTGTCAGCTTGGTTGGGCCAGGGGGTGCTCAGATATTTGGTTAAAAATTATTCTGGGTGTTTCTGTGAGGGTGTGCATCCTTGTGCACCTGATGAGATTAACATTTAAATAGATGGACTTTGAGTAAACAACATCAGTAATTCTGTGTGTGAACAGTCAAAGTATCCTAGATATCCTCAAGGCTAAATGATTCTGTAATTCGAGGGCGCATTTATGTGTTTTATACTAGTATAGATTTTTAAAAGAAAGCAATATCTAGAGATGTAATTGAAGCCTTCCCTGAAGCCATTATGCCTTAGACTTGACCACTACACTAAGTTTGACAATTAGAACACTGATCCATGCATGTTTTTATGCAATCACCCTATAATCAGATATGTATATGCATACAAATGTTTCATAATATATTATCTATTTAAAATTTGCTTTATCCATTTGTATATTGAGGTTTATTCATGAATTCTAGTTCATTTGTTTTAGTGTTGTATAGTCATTCACTTAAAGATATGCTAAAATTTACTTATTTGTACTCCAAACGATAGGCATTTAGGTTGTTTGCAAGTTGCTTGCTATTACAAATAATTAAAAAAATATTATCGTCTATTTAATTCCTTGGGCACATGTGGAGATTTTCTCTGAGAGTATGTACATAGGGGGGAAAACAGGTTTATGGGTATATACTACCTTCAGAGAGGGAGAGCTCCTGTTTCTTTCAAATCCTTGCCAACATTTACTACCAGCAAAATTTACCATTTTGCTAGTCCATTTGGTGTGGAATGGTATCTCATTTGTTCATTTTGCATATTCTTCCTTACTAGGGAGGATTAGCATCTTCTCACATGTGAATTCACTCAGGTGTTCTCTTGTGTTAATCACCTGTACATAACTTCTGTTCATTTTTCTATTATCTTTTCTCCTTGACTTGTGGCCATTCTTTATATATTTTGACATCTAATTTTGTGTATTTGCCCCCCCCCATAAAACTTGGGGATTAAGTTGCACATATCTTCTCCTAGTCTGTAGCTTGTCTTTCAACTTTTTTCATTGTGATTTTTGTTGAAGAAAAAGTGCTTAATTTTAATGTAGTCAGGTTTATCAATCTTTTTATTTTTCTTGGGGTTCAGTGATTTGTTTAAGAAATCCATCCCTGTTTTAGTATCATAAAGATGTTTTTCTACATTTTAGTTCTAAAATATTTTTATACATTTAGGTCTTAATTATCCTGAATTTTATTTATGCTCAAGATGTGAGGTGAACACCTACTTTTGCATACTAACAACTAGTCCTATATATTAAATGTCATCACACCATCCTTTCCTTATTATTTTTATTGCCATCTTGTTCATATGTTAAGCTTCTTTTTATAGAAGGTGTGTGTGTGTGTGTGTGTGTGTGTGTGTGTGTGTGTGTGTATGTGTGATATATATCTGCTGGCCTCTCTATTCTGTTTCTTTGAATCTTTTTTCTCTCTCCCTGTACTCACCCTGCTCTCTCATATTTATTAAGATTTTATAATGTTTTGATATCTGGTGGGCAGTTTCTCACCTTGATGTTGTTGATCTCCTTCTCTCTTTATATTCATTCTCCTCAACCTCCTCTTTATCCTCTCTTGCCTTCTTTTTCTATTCTTGGTTCTCTGCTTTTCTATATCAATTTTAGGATCATTTTATTTAATTTCACAGAAAAAGCTTAATTGGAATTGCATGGATTAATAAATGAACTTGACATCTTTATATTGTTACATCTTCTTATCCATGAGCTTAGTATGTCACTCCATCTACCCAGGACCCCCTTTATGTGTTTTCTAAATTCATAATTTTCTCACTAATGTTCTCACATATGTTTTCTTAGATTTATAACTATTTCATTGGTCATGAGATGTGGCATATTATCAAATAAAAGAGATGCTAGGTAGTATTCTTATTTTGTCCCAGCATTAGAGAGTATGCCATCAAATTTCAGCACTAAAAATAATATTTGCTGTAGGTTTTTGATAGACAATGTTACCTTCAATTAATTATCTACTCAACTGCACCCAGGCTAGATTTTTAAAAAAAATATATATTTTATTGGTTTTTTTTTTATAGAGAGGGAGAGAGAGAGATAGAGAGCTAGAAACGTCGATGAGAGAGAAACATCGACCAGGTGCCTCTTGCACACCCCCTACCAGGGATGTGCCCGAAACCAATGTACATGCCCTTGACTGGAATCGAACCCGGGACCTTTCAGTCCGCAGACCGACGCTCTACCACTGAGCCAAACCGGTTTCGGCCCAGGCTAGATTTTATCCCATGTATTAAGATTTTATTCCAGTGGTTGTATTTTTTCAATTGCAATTGGTTCTTTTTCATACTCGTGTTTATTTTTACTCATGTTTTCCACATCATTTATTTTTCTTTTTAAACAGATGTTATTCATGCACTTATCATTTTGAGCAAATGTGCAAATAAAAAGCATGATGGTTAATTTTATGTTTCGACCTGGATGGATCATAGGGTGCTTAGCTATTTGGTCAAACATTATTCTGGCTGTTTCTGTGAGGCTGTTTTAAACATAATTTATTTTAAAGTATTATTAAAGATTCTCCATAAAATTAATTTCACCTGGTATAAATTCATGCCCTGTTTTTTATTTTGTTGAGTGTGTGTGGTTTTTCCCCTTAATACTTTTGAATTTTGGTTTTCAGGCTAATTTTGAGTTGGAGATCCCTCCCACCCCATTTCTTTATTTCCTTTTTAAGTCTCCATTCCTGGCCATTGGTCCTATGGTTGTCTTGACTTCTTAGTTCTATATCGGACAGCCACAGTTTATAATGGTGTTCTAGGGCTCTGGATTCACAAAGATATTGGGAATAATGCAGATTTATTTAGCAAGTTAGTAGTCAACTTGGCTAGGTTTATGGGCATCTAGTCTCCAGTCTCCTTGATCTACAGATTCTTAGATAACCTAGTGGCCAGCTACAGTATTTTCAGTCATGTCTTTGCTGAAAGATGCTTCAGTGTTGGATATTGGAGCTGAGCTGGCAGAGATTACCCAGCTAGTTGGTCATCAACCATGTATGCTGGCTAATCTCCAATAAGTTCTACAGGGTAAGATGTTAGGGTTTCAAGAGTCCTGGTTAAATAGGTGAGGAGGTGCAGCTGCTTTTGGGTAAAATCCCAGGTCCGCTGGGAAGTGCCCAGTGCTTTCTGGGGAAGAGAAGAGGCTCGCTAGCTTCCTAGATACTAGGCCCTTTCATTTGTTCCAATAGATTAAGCTTGTCTCATGCATACACACTATCTTTAGAAACAATTCCTTTTTCGATCAGCAATGCAGAAACACAGGTACCAGACACTTGCCACAAACTTTAACCTTGAATTGATTGTTATCTAGTTTCTGTCAAAGCTCAGATGAGAGGATGGATGTCTGAGAAAAAAATGGGTGAATGGCTGGGCCATCCAAAAACTCCTTTGGCATAAATTCTCCCCATTTTCTATGTAGCTGGAACACCTTTGACTTAGCTCCTTAGAAATTCCTTCACTGAATGTCAAAATTATATTTGTTTCCATTTGGGAGTGCTAACTATATGCATGCCCTCTACCAAGTGCTCTGTGTACACGTGTCTAGTCCCTCATACAAACCTTCAAGGTGGAGTTTTACTCTCATTTTACAGAGAGGAGAAACTGATTCAGGGATCACTTATTTCATACCAAGAAATTAATATAACACTATATTTGTTCATCATAATCTGCTATATTTTTCTCTCTTAAGAATTATTACCACCTGAGGACCATAAAACCCCCCTATGTGGCATGCATAACATCAGTTTCCAAAGTGGAAATGATTATAAAACATAAATATGATTCTTTTATAATTTATATAATTCTCTCCATAGCTCCCAGTCTGTGTTATGTCTGTTTCTTCTAGTTATAGGGAAACCTTAAATAATGAAGACTTGTGTAATCCAGGTAAGGGACTAGAAATAAAAAAATTTTATGTTTTTTCCCCCCCAATGGATCACAATAGCTAACAAAATCAATTTCTGTTGTGTTTTATTCTGCTCTGGTTTGTATAGAGGGAAGGTTTAAAGCAACAGCAACATTTGAGCAAATATAGACTTAGGAGATATAATATTCCCTGCTTATCTATGGGTTTGATTTCCATGGTTTTATTTACCCTATATCTGTGGCCGGCAAACTGTGGCTCATGAGCCACATGCAGCTCTTTGGCCCCTTGAGTGTGGCTCTTCCACAAAATACCACGGCCTGGGAGAGTCTATTTTGAAGAAATGGTGTTCGAAGAAGTTTAAGTTTTAAAAATTTGGCTCTCAAAAGAAATTTCAGTCGTTGTACTGTTGATATTTTGCTCTGTTGACTAATGAATTTGCTGGCCGTTGACCTAGGTCAACTGCAGTCCAAAAATATTAAATAGTAAATTCCAGAAAAAGCAATTTATAAGCTTTTAACTGTATGCTACTCTGAAATCTCTCACTGTCCTGCTCCATCCCATACGGAGGTGACTCATCCCTTTGGGGTTGCGATAGGTACAACCACCAAAGTACCTGTGTCCAATAACCCTTATTTTACTTAATAATGTCATATTCACATAACTTTTATTATAGTCTCCTGTTATAATTTTCTACCTTATTATTAATTATATTGGTGTTAGTCTCCCTACTATGTCTAATTTGTAAATTATGTTTTGTCATAGGCATGTATGTACAGAAAATAAAACCTAGTATATATAGAGTTCAGTACTATCTCTGGTTTTGGGTATCTACCCATTGGGGGTCTTAGAATGTGATTAAAGGGGATGACTGTATTCTCAAGGCTCCCATGAAAAAAAATTTAGATTAGGTCTTGGAAAGCAGTTTGAATTTTATTATCTAGGAGGTGATTATAGAATTGTCCATAAAGACAGAAAGAAAAGATGTTTGTCTATTTCTAAAGCATTAAGTGTCACCAGGGTAAAGTATCAGTTTCCATCAGTGTGCAAATAGCCAACCAGAGAAGGCCCATTTTTCTCACATGTTCTTCTCTGGCTTGTCACATAGAGCTCTTCAAAATGAAATACAACTTTTAATAAGAAAAAAAATGTTAATCATGGAAAACCTTTATTATTTGAAGGTTTAACTAATGCTGTCAATCAAAGGAACTTACGTAGAGATAAATGTTTCTCGTCATCCATTTTTCCTTCCTGATTCCCCCCATTTTGCCCGAGTAATAAATGTCTTCTCTCTTCATGAATTTATAGTTAATTTTTGGCAGCCAGGAATTGCATTTAATCTGGAATCTTTTACTCTTTAGGGCTTATAGATAGAGTGTGCTGCACCCTGTGATGCTCCTAAATATTGCTGATGACAGGGATGACATTTCAGTGTCGAATGCTTGTCAAATAAATGTTATGCAAGAGGGACTTTTATGGACAGAAGCACAGTAATGAAATACAGATCTGCAATGCATCACTGAATATTGACCTAAAACCGAGCAACGATGGAAGATTATTGACAGAGCAAGGGCTGCAAGACTTGGAAGAAGCAGGCAGCTCTAACATGGCCAGATGTCAAGGCTACTAAACAACTCAGCTCAGCTGAGAAGGTATGCCATCCATCTGTCAACCAGCCAATCAATAGTCGCTGAATGCCAGCAAGGAAAAAAAATGTGGTACTAGATCCTGATATCTCACAGCGAATCAGTTATATAAGTTTTGCACATTGTTGATGCTCATTAAATGTGTATTATTTTCTCTCTTTTTGCAATTTGGGTTATTATTACTGTTATTCCTATTTTGCTTGGCCATCTGTATTCTCTGATTATAAACTAGGAGGAAATTATACTCCTTTTGCAAATTTTTCAACTGTTTCAAGTATATCCTCAGAGCCCAGATACTGCATGTAATTATTAAATGGTTCACACTAGAATAAATACACTTGCTCTGCTTAAAAAGAAATAATCCTATAAAGTCAAATTAAGCACAGGGCAAGAAATTCTAATATACAGATCCACTGAAAGCAGTTTTGCATATATATGAAGTTTGCTTTCATAGAGTTCTTGGTTTGGAATTTTAAATATGTCCTTAAATAAATGTGCATTTGAAGGAAAAACAATTTAACAACTAAGTACAGAGGGGATGATATGGTGGTTTAGAATATCAGGGAAGCTCAGGAGAGATGACTGCCCTTGAACTTGGTTTCCTATCCAAGGAAAACATTTTATTTCCTTGCTTTGAGAGAGCCCTTTGTAGTGCATTTTATTTTCTACTTTTCACAGCAATGAGAACCCTGTGATGGAGAGCCACTGCCTTTTCCTGGGCAGCAATTGCTTCTGAGTCCTAACTTGCCTTGGTAGCCCAAGCCCATTGCTGGTCAACATCAGTCAGCCCTTTATCAGAGTCTTGCGTAAGTGAGCATTTCTCAAGAGCCCAAAGTCTGCTGGGCAGAAATGGGGCATCAGGTATGATGCCCATGCACATGCCCATGCCCAGAAGAGAATACAGCTTGTCTTTGTGATTGCATAGCGATCCAGAAACTCGTGCTGGATTGGTAGTGAACCCTGACAAAGGCAAGCGTGGGGCTCAAGGTTCCTGGAGCCTTTGGGGAGCCTTAGGTGCAATGGGAGAATGGTCTTGTCTATGCCTCTGACCCAGTTTCCTACCCAATCACAGAGTCTCTCCTTCTTTCTTCTAGAAACCTGACCGAACCTTTCATGCTCACTCTTCTGTGAAGCCTTCTTAGAATGCTGCCCCACACATGAATTTCTAAATCCCAGCCCAGTTACCCAGGCCACCTTGTGAACGTGTGTGCACCTCCTGCCTCTCTCTCTTCACCTAAATTGTACCCACATTCTGGAACACACTCCCCACCAACTCTGCCTATTACCTTCCTTAAAATCCTAGACCCGTGGTCTGCAAACTGCGGCTCGAAAACCACATGTGGCTCTTTGGCTCATTGAGTGTGGCTCTTCCACAAAATATCATAGCCTGGGCTAGTCTATTTTGAAGAAGTGGCATTAGAAGAAGTTTAAGTTTAAAAAATTTGGCTCTCAAAAGAAATTTCAATCGTTATACTGTTGATATTTGGCTCTGTTGACTAATGAGTTTGCAGACCCCTGTCCTAGACTAAATGCCACCTCTTCAAGGAAGCCTGTCCTAACTGCTCCAGCCAGACACAAGTTTGCATTCCTCTAGGCCAGTGGTAAGTAAACCCATTAGTCAAGAGAGCCAAATATCAACAGCTCAATGATTGAAATTTCTTTTGAGAGCCAAATTTTTAAAACTTCTTCCAACGCCACTTCTTCAAAATAGACTCGTCCAGGCCATGGTATTTTGTGGCAGAGCCACACTCAAAGGGCCAAAGAGCCACATGTGGCTTGAGAGCCGCAGTTTGCCGACCATGGCTTTTAGCTCTCCAAAGCATCTTTATTATGAGGCTGTGCATGTAATGGCCCCTTCACTAATGTCAAATCCTGTCTCCACCACTTATTGCTATGTGATGTTACACAACTTGCTTAACCTTTCTGTGCCTCAGTTTCCAAAATGGAAAAAATAATGATAATATATGTTTCAGATAATTATAATGAGAATTGAATTAATACATGCAAAACACTTAAAATAGTGCCCTAAATATAGTGACTGCTTAATAGGTATTAGCTTTCCTCGTGTTTTCCTTTCCTTTCCTTTCCTTTCCTTTCCTTTCCTTTCCTTTCCTTTCCTTTCCTTTCCTTTCCTTTCCTTTCCTTTCCTTTTCCTTCCTTTTCTTCCCTTCCCTACCCTTCCCTTCCCTACCTTTCCCTTTCCCTTCCTTCCTTCCTTCCTTCCTTCCTTCCTTCCTTCCTTCCTTCCTTCCTTCCTCCCTCCCTCCCTCCCTCCCTCCCTCCCTCCCTCTCTCCCTCCCTCTCTTCCTTCCTTCCTTCCTTCCTTCCTTCCTTCCTTCCTTCCTTCCTTCCTTCCTTCCTTCCTTTTTTCCTTCCTAGTTCTGGCTACCCTTAACCCTATAATGATTTAAGTATCTATCACCTCCTCATACAACACTGCAAGTTCCTTAGCAGCTTGTATACCAAAACTAACAGTTTTATGAGTACTGAATTAAAGTTCCAACTCTTTTTCTTTTGCTTCTTTTTATGCCCTATGCTCTTAAAATTTACTTCTTATTATGGATAATATCAAATAATATATAGGAGTAGAGTGAACTCATATACCCATCAGCCAGTTTAACAATTATTAACTCATGGCCAATTTTATTTCCTCTGTATACCGTCATTTTCCTCCTTTCTGTCCCAAACCTTAAGTTATATTGAAGAAATTACCCAGTAAAATATTTCATCTTAGGAGAAATTTTTAGTAAATGTATCCTACATTCATAGGAAGGCTGCTCTATTTTAATTCTTGTGCCAAGCAGGAATCATCTGAGGACAGACTCAAGCTTTTGGACTATGGATCCTTCCAGAGCTGTGGGGCTTGAACTTTGACCCATCATCTTCCCATAATCATTATAAGAGTAGTTATGTTTTGAGAGGCCATGCTTTGAACTGTGATACCATCTACTCTTTGCACCAACAAGTCATGATGGATGGGGATCTTTCAATGACTTGATCATTGGGAAAAGTCCCATTTATTGGCCACAGTGGACACTGTGTCTTGAGTCATTGGCTCCCTGAGAGGCAAGAATTATGCTCATCTGATTCACTATGACTGTGTATCAGGCAATTGGACACTTGAGAATTTTTACTAGTGAGAATGAAACATTTTATTGCACTAAATACTAATTAGTGCTAGCTAGAAGATTTTAGCTAGTTTAAAATTATACTTTCAATTGCTTCTCGGCCTTTTGGCTAAGATCAAGTATAAAATTATACTTTCAAGAACACATTTGAAAATTAACAATTTTAAGGGAGGAGTCATCATCATCATCTTTTTTTTTTTTTTTTTTTTTTTTAGAGAATAATATTATATCACACAGGATGAGATGCTTTGGGGAAGGTTGTGCTAGATTCAGAAAATGGGGTAAAGGGAGAAAACCATTCCGTTGGTTATATTTTTGTGCCTGAATCATTCCATCACAGGTTAATTTAGTACCTAGTAGCTGCAGAGAGATGGCAAAGAGCTGGCACACATGTTGCTACTGCCCTTTCCGAGGTCAAGTGGACAACTGGTAACCAATTGTGCTGAAGCCAGCCACTCCCTCGTGGTCCTTCTCAACACAGTGCTCCAGACCATTTCCAATCACAGCACACCCCTGGCTTAGTGACATCTAATTAGTAATGTCACATCCCTGGGTCAGAAAATGGTTTATTTGCTAAGAATATGTGAGGACCTAGGGTTATAAGTCATGGGGGTAAGAGATGCCATATGTCAAAAGTTCTCAGATGTTTTAATACACCCTCACCCCCTAAACACACTTCCAAATACTGCATTATAATTTTAAAGCTGTAGGTGAAGTTGATAGAAAGAGAATTGTGCTATTGGACATCAGCTATGATCTCTTGAAAGTGTTACAAATTTTCTTTATTCCCCTCCCCACCCTGCATTTTCTGTAATTGCCAAGCCCCTCCACCTGTATGCCTTGTCTACATCCTAGACATTCTCTGGTCAACTTGTTAATTATAGGAACAGAGTCTAAGCTACATGGCCACTCTCTGACCATAATGCTTCCTGACTTTTATAATAAAAATGTTGCTTACTAAAGGATGGTAAAAGTTGGAATTAGAGTCATTTATGAAGCTTAGATTCAAGTGTGGACTTTGACATATACTAACTGACCAGGGAAGTCACTTTCCCTTTCTAAACCTATTTTCTTATCACTAAACTGAGAATTGCATTTGTTTTATGGGCCACGAGTTTGTCACCAGAAGTAAAAGAAATGACTAAGGTGCTCTACACATAATATATTTTTATACTATTAATTGAAGTTCATATGTTCTCATAAACTTCACCCAAGAACATCAATAATAGGGAAGCACTAGGTTTAAAAAATATAGCAGTCTTTGGTTGAGCAAGCCATATACCTTTATTTCTTGGTATTTCTTATATATAACTAACCATTTAGACAAGAATGTTACTTAGGGGGAAAAAGAGGCTGCATTTACGTGTGTAAGTAGCCACATAGGCTGAAGAAAATAGGTAGATGTTGGATAGTTTTCCATGCTGAGCAATACTTCAAACGTCTGCCAGTTTCGTTTTAAGAAAGGGACTGCATGACTGTCACGAGGTTACAGCAGAAACACTTTAAAAAACACAGACACAGACCAGTGGGACAAAAAAAGTTCTCTACAATCATTTCCACAGATCGTGTGAAATCAGCATGTTTTAAATCACCCTGTGGTGGGTCCAGACAGGCTTTCTTATTCCTATTTCCTTCTATCTTTAATACAGTGGCAAACAATTCCTAGTCCAACAGCTAATTCTACAGGAGCATTGCAATGTTTGAAAAAAAACCCCAAGAATTTAGAGAATGCAGCCACAAAGAGGAAAAGTCACAATACAATTTAGTGAAGCACTGAGATTATTTTGCTTGAGATTTTCAAGCCTTAAAAACAAAACAACAAAACAAAGCAACAGAATAAAACCCCAAACCTAAAGCCAAAGACACCTCATTAGGCCCAGTTTACCTGTTAAACCAGTCATCTGTGTATCGAGGGTAAGGATAGGGGTCGTTGCTACTGAAGTCATAACTTGCTTCGGCATTCTGAAAAACACAAGGGGTCTCACTGGGTCAATAAAGCCAGAGGCACAGGCAAGAGAAAATGCGATACAACTGTTCCAAGCTGCTAATTCCTCCCCACTGCTGTGTTAATGTTCTGCTCTGGACCAGCCCTTGTCAAATGGTGACAGAGCTGAAATGTGTCTTTGGAGCTTTTTATCTTCCCTTTTATCCCCTCATTCCCCCCTTTTTTGGTTAATCCTCACCTGAGGATATTTTTTCACTGATTTTCAGAGAGTGAAAGAGAGAGGTAGAGACAGAGAGAAACATTGATGTGAGAGAGAGACATTGATTGATTGCCCTGCACATGCCCTGGGCTGGGAGCCTGCCACCGAGGCATGTGCCTTTGAGGGGGATAGAACTTCAATTAATGATAGAGCATCAGTCTGTGGGCCGATGCTCTATCCACTGAGCCAAATTGGCTATCCCCTTTCCTCATCCCAGTCAATTTCAGGCCCTCAGAGTAACGATTTTGAGTACTACACTCTCCAGGGCTGTCTTCATTTTAAGTTGAGTTATGCCTTTTGGATAAATGGGATTTACCTGGAATCCAGGGATTAAGCTGAGTTTCTTTGAACTGATGGCCAGAATGCTCTAGTTCTCATGTCACAAGTGAGATGGCCTTTATAGTTTTCTTGCTTTATGTGGAAGGCTAAAATCCAGCTCCCTGCTTCAGACTGACTTGGGGCTTACCTTCTTCATGCTTATGGGTGTTAAATCCCTGCCCAAGCCCTAAATATCAACCTCAACATCAACAGCAGTCATTTACACAATTTACTGTTTTGTTGAAAGTGGATACATGAGCTGCTATAAGGTTACAGCAAAAATACTTTTCAAAATCATATCATTAAGAGTATAATATATGCAGTTTTTTTTGATCGATACAAGTTTGAAATAGTAATTTATTGCCTTCCTTAAGTATGTTTAGGTACCCCTAATATTCTCTAAATTTTTTATTTTTATTTTTTAAAAAAATATATTTTATCTTGCACAGAGAGGAAGGGAGAGAGAGTGACAGGAGCTAGAAATATCGAGGAGAGAGATACATCGACTAGCTGCCTCCTGCACACTCCCCACCGGGGATGTGCCTGCAACCAATATACATGTCCTTGACCAGAATCGAACCTAGGACCTTTCGGTCCGCAGGCTGACGCTCTATCCACTGAGCCAAAATTCGGCATCTCTGAATTTTTTAGATAAGAGCATTCTTAGGAAGAGTTGGTGGGATAAGAATATCAAGAGAAAGTTAATATTTTTTCTTTTGGGTTTCAAAGCTGAGGTTGAAACTTAAACAGTAGATTTGGAAGACTATTGTTAAGCCTTATTGGTTTCTTCATAGAGATTAAAAATTTCTGGTTTGGGTGAATTAGATTAAACTTTTCTGGTTTGGGTGGGGTCCCCAGAGGCACCCTGAGTGCTATCTCTTTCTTCTGAGCTGTGCTCTCGGAATGGGAAGAGTTCTGTTGGAATGTCCAACTTCAGAGAAGTCTGAGACTCATCCTTGCATAAGGAATGAAACTGCAAATCAAAGTGGCTCTGTTAGGTGGGAAGGTTGAGGTAGCCCCCCCACTCTGCATTTTTGTGACCCTCCGTTTGGAGCAAGGAACAACACAATCTTCTTTTGGGGGCTGATTGGTGAGGACAAACAGTGAGAACCATCTGGCCCAGAAAGATCTGTGGTCAGGATAATGAAGATCCAGGGTTCAGGAATGATCTGCATGAACTGACTTTCCAGTAGGCATGGCATGCATGCAATAGGACAGTCCAGGATGGACCGAGAATGAGATGCAAGCATCAGGACCCCTGATCCCTCTCGTTAATGCTACGTTCATCCTTGAAGCTGGAGGGAAATTCTGGAGACAGGAGATTGGGGGGAAAACATGAGTTGACCAAAGTCATTTTTTTTTTTTTACCATCAGTGCAATTATCCTGGCAGATAGGAATAAAATTCAATTAGAGAAAAGTCGTCGAAATTTTTCTGCACCTTTATGTTTGTTTCATAAGCTCTCCATTCTGGCTCACCTTTCTGGCTCATAATCATCACCTGGGATGAGGCCTTTTGATGCTCATTTCTGGAGCAAATGGTTCGCCTTGAGGTGGGTGGGGGTTCTCAAGAGAAACTAGGGAGTTCTGACAGTGGAACTGGTAGTTGAGAATCCAAGGAACTCTGATTCCACTTTTACAGAAAGAAGAAAGACTCTGTATTGTCTGGGGTCAATTTCACCTCTGAATGTTGAAATGGATGATAACTTAGGAATTCTAAGTATTTTGCTGTCTTTCCAATGACTTTGATGAGGAATGCTCAAGTCCTTACATAACAGTCTACATTGAATATTAAGGAAAGCAAACAGTTGTGAATATTTGGCTGTATGTTTTCTGGCTGAAAATCAAATGGTTTATTGCAAGAAAGAACGGTAAGCAACATTTCACAAAGGCTCTGTTTATAGTTTTATAGCTCAAACCAAATCATTTATTGACTTGAATTATGGTGTTTCCTTTCACGAAATTGTTTGTGTTCAGGAATAAATTAAGTTAATGAATTATCCTGGAATTTTCTAAGATAGCTGTTAACACATATTTGGGGGAAAGTGGTGTCTCTGTAAACTTAATGCCCTTGTCATCCCAGGTAGAATGACTTGTTTTGGTTTGAATTCTTTTATAACTTCTTCCTAAAATGCATTAGTCTATTTTATTGCTTTAGAAAAGACTAGAGGTTTAGTGAACATAATCTAATCGTTGATGATTCAGGATCAGGATGATTCAGTCATCATTAAGAATTATCACTGTACCATCACGCAGAAAGTGAGAAGATTGGGCTGAATCCAAACTGACCACAGGGCTTCCCTGGGAATTATTTCTGAACTTAATTTGTATGCATAGCCAGAGAAAAAGGCTAGAGTAACTCTTAGCAAGAAAGTTTAATCATTATGGGTTTGGCCATTGCTTGCACTGTGCACTTTTCCATCAGTTGGCCTGCCTGCACACTCAGCCAGGAAAGGACAAAGGATTTACTTATTTTCACAAAATCTTTAGGCTTGCCATATCTGGGACACTGCATTGTGTGGCCACCAAAGGCACAGGTCCACACATGGCACATGCTGGGTGCTAGGGCTGGTCTGACTGTGAAAGCTGGTGGTGGACCCAGCAGTCACCATGCCCACTCCCTCCATTGCTTTGACATTCTCAGAGAATCTTTGTGACCCTGGAGACCCTGCTCTGACCCTTCCACCCTTATTGCCAAAACTGGAATTTAATTACTTAGGTTCCAGTGGATGTTCCTTGCTGGGTTGCATATGACAAATGTGTCCGCAGGCATCAGCTTGGAGTAGATAAAGGAAGAGAGGCATTAAAGCCAGACAGATCTGGTTTTGAACCTATACTGTTTGGCCTTGGCAATTTTCTTATGTTCTAGAAAATGTAGTTTCCTCATCTTTAAAATGCAAGTGATAAAACTGTAACTACTTGGCTGCTGTGAGGATAAAACAAAGGAATAGATGTAAGCTGGCAAACATTGTCCAATCAAGTGTGGGCATTTTTTCACCTCTTACTTCTCCTTTTGAGTTCATTTTCATTTTCTTTGATTGCTTATGGGTAGGATCACAAAAATGCCTATAGCCAAATTTGGTCCACCACCTGCTTTTGTAAATAAAGTTTTATTGGAACATACTAGTAGTCATGTCTCCCTGCTTATAGATTACCTATGGTTGCTTTCACACTACAACAGCAGACAAACAGTTGTGACAGATGTTCATGAATCTCAAAAAGTTTGCCATCTTTCATAGAAAGAATTTGCAAATTGACCTTAACTGGGGAATGAGCAGGAATGACTGGTCGCTATGATGCACACTGGCCATCAGGGGGCAATCACTCAATGCATGAGCTGCCCACTGGTGGTCAGTGCACTCTCACAGGGGAAGCTCTGCTCAGCCACAAGCTGAGCTGATGGCTGTGAGTGCAACAGTGGTGGTGGGAGCCTCTCCTGCTTCCTCTGTAGCGTTAAGGATGTCCAACTGCAACCATCAGCCTGACACTTGCCCTCCTAGGGCTCCCAGACAGCAAGAGGGCACAGGCTGAGAAAAGGGACCCCCCCTCCACCCTGAGTGAACAAATTTTTGTGCACCGGGCCCCTAGTCACCAAATAATCAGCTAGGATCTGTGTAACAATATTAGTTTAAATTGTACTGTGCTCATGGACTAATGAAAGAGAAATGAGCTTCCCCAGATAGACTTACAAACTGCAACCATATTGCCCAGAACAAAGCTCATCTGTATGGAAAGTGAGTAGCAAAAGAGCCCAGTCCATTAGAGCCTGAAGAATTTTACTATTGCACCTGCTTGCATTTAATATAGTCATGGCTGAATGTCCCCAACTGTGCCTATTTTGATTTTCCTCAAATAATTCTCCCACATGCACTGGTTTAACGATAATGTTCAGCTTACTTTTGACTGAAACCGACATTAAAGGGATTTATGTCTATATTAAGTCTGGCTGTAAAACTTAATGAAATTTAACATTTCTCCAGCACTCAAAAATTTTTAAACAAAGATGCATAGTCAGAAAATTGCACTATTTCTTCTATACTTCTAAGATTTACAGATTTTTTTCAGTGACAGAGTGTTCTCTGATTGTGGATTTGACCTCTCCTACCATCACTTTTTCCTATTCCTGAAATTCCAGCAACTTCTCTAGTCACTGGAGTACCCTATAGGTAAGTATCACCATGCCCCAAGTCATGTCCTGGACTACTAGGCTTTGTGTATTTTCTAAAGAGGAGCAGCTCTATCCTCTGGCTCTCAATAATACCTTTACCAGCATGTTTGAGAGAGGTTCTAAGCACTAAACATAAGAGGAGATGATGATGATGATAAAGTGTCTTTAAATTGTTTTCAAAGGAGTTTAAATTCTCTTATTTTATTTAATACTAGAGGCACAGTGCATGAAATTCATGCATGGGGGAAGAGATCCCCTCAGCCCAGCCTGCACCCTCTCCAATCTGGGATCCCTAGAATCCCAGGTATCGGGACAAAACTGGTGTTGGACATCCCTCTCACAATCCAGGACTGCTGGCTCCTAACTGCTCACCTGCCTGCTAGCCTGATAGCCCCTAACTTCCCCACCCTGCTGGCCTGGTAGCCCTAACTGCCCCACCCCCCACTGAACTAGTTGCCCCTTAGTGCCTCCCCTGCTGGCCTGGTTGCCCCCAGCTGCCCCTCATGCTGGCCTGGTCACCCACAACTGCCCCCTGCTGGCCTGGTTTCCCCTCACTGCGTCCCCCCCCCCCCACTGGCCTGGTTGTCCCACGAAGCCTGCTGTTCAGTTATTTGGTCATTCCTCACTAACCCCCCTGGTAGCCTGGTTGCCTCACGCAGCCTGCTGGTCAGTTGTTTGGTTGTCTCTCAATAATACCCCTGCTGGCCTGGTCATCTCATGCAGCCTGCTGTTTGGTTGTTACTGTGAGGGCGTCATAACCAATTTGCATATTACCCTTTTATTAGAATAGATTGTCTAAAACCCTGTGGGGTAGGAGAGCAGATGTACTGGAGGAAGAAACAGGGCTCTTACCACCTTTGACACAGTTAAGGCAACACCTAGATGGCCTTATTAGAGTTATCCCTGCCTGTCCATGGCTTCCTGGCTCGTCTTGCTATTTTACAAGGCTAATGGAACTTGTATTAGACTAGGTTGAGGCAAATTCCCATGCATGAATTTTAATAGCTCCCCTAAAAGTGTCAATTCCTGTGGCTGACCAGATGCATTGAGAACTGCTACTCACTGTAATTAATCTCAAAGAGCTGGCTCTAAGACAGAGCCCAACATTTGTTCAGAAAAAATTTACATCTTTCTTTTCATGAGCTGCCAACTCAAATTTAACATTTCTTTCAATTATGGATGTAGACTACAAGCCATGGTATTATTAGCAGTATCTGTGAGCTTATCAACAATATGAACTTTCATATCACATTATAGTTGTTGCAGATATGCTGAAATATCTTTTTTCCCCTCACTCTTACCTGCCACTTGATTTTGTTATTTAATGTACTAGAGGACCGATGCACAAAAATTTGTGCAAGAGTAGGCCTTCCTTCCCCTGGCTGCTGACACCAGCTTTCTTCCAGCACCTGGAACTTGGGCTGCTTCCTTCCTGCAGGCACCCGGGACCCAGCTGGCTTCCCTCTCACCCCAGCTTCATCAGGAAGGACATCCAGAGTGATGCCGGTCTAATTAGCATATTACCCTTTTATTATTACAAATTATTAAAGAAGGATACATATTGCCATCTCGCAAATGTTTATTTTTGTTTGATAACCTTGCTTTCATGTAATTGCTTTCCTCAGCTATCCTATCTATTAAAACATTATTCTGAGAATGAGGGGAAAGACCCACTTGTATACATGGGTACCCAGTGTGCAAATTGGTATGATCACTTGGAAGAGAATAGGTACAAAGGCTCTTTAACCCAGGGACACCACCTCTAAGAATCTATACTAAAGTTACATATCTGCCCATATACAAAAGATTTATTTTTAAACGTATTCATGGCAGCATGATTGCAAAAGTAAAAGACTTGAAAAAGCGTAAGTGCCCAACTTGAGAGGAAAGACCTAAATAAATAATGGTGCATTCATACAATGCAAAACTGCAGTCCTGGCAATGGACTGAGGCATGAGGTTTGCAATGAACTTTTTCCCAAGAAATACAGTTAGGTAAAAAAAGCAACGTGTAGAATAAAGTTCATAGTGAACTCTTGTTTGCATTTAAGATAGGGATATACTTGATGGTAAATGCATTAAATATATCTGGGAAGATACTCAGGAGCCTTTTTATAGTGCTTTGCCTTTAGTGAGGGAGGTCGGGTATGGGGTAGAAGGGAGATATAGTTTTCACTGTGTAACCTTTTGCTTTGTATAATGCTTTTGCCATAATAACAGGTAACATATATCAAGTGTTTATTTTGCCCAAGAGACTGTCTTAGATATTTTGTATGCTTAGCTCCTTATTTTGTACTTGTGTAGTAGGTCTCTTATTACCACTCTCATTCTATGAGCAAGGAGACTGAGGCACAGAGAAGTTGAATATTTTGCTCAAGGTCACACAGATGAGAAGAGGCAGGGCAGAGATTTAGACCAGGCAGTCTGGTTTCAGAGGCCTGTTCCCAACTCTGCCTGCAGTGTTGTCTCTCCACATTAGAATCATAATATTCCACTCTCTTGCTTGTGTTGTATAAAAGAGAAAAACTACAAATAAAAAATAATAACTTAGTGGATTTACTCTTTAAAATGTCAGTGGTTTATTCTATTCAAATCCAGGTATATAAATTGAGCTAATGCTTTAGCCCCCACACTGGGGCACCCCTCACCGACGAGCCAGGAAGCACATCTCTTGCTTTGCATGATCCATCCCTTTGTTAACAGCATAGTTTTTATCTAGTGAATTCTCTCCTCTTACGTAGATATGCTTTTGAGGCCTAAACCAGGAAGTATGCTTCCAACGAGAAAGCAAATTCCTGTTTTCAACAACAAGGCACAGCCTGTTCCTTTGTTTCTCTGTTGATTATATTGTTTCTCTTAGATATAGGACTGTTTTAGAAAAAAAAAACAATGAGAAAACAAAAACAAACCAATATCACACTGATATGAGACAAACAATACTGATGGCTGGCTTCCTCAGAAATGGAAATCCTAGAACAACTTCCTTTCCCTTAGAGTCTCTTCAGCAGAACTTGATGGCGGATGTTTAGGGAACCTTTTTTTCTGCCAAGGACTATTTGGATATTTATAACATCACTAGAGGCCCAGTGCACTGGTAGGGTCTCTGGGAGCTGCTGCCTGCTGGTTGGGCCTCCCTCCCTTTCCCTGGCCTGCCCACCCCCTGGTCAAACTCCTGGAATAATCCCAGTGGAGGGGACAATTTGCATACTATGCTTTCATTATATAGAATTTGAGGGCCATCCAAAATTATCAACTTAAAAATTAGCCTGCTATATTTGGTCATACATTGAATTAACTCACCCCTGATGCCTTGGCAGGGCCAGACCAAATGATTTCGAGGGTCTTATATGGCCGGAGGCCAGATGTTCTCCACCACTGCCGGAGGCTTGCACGTGGTGCCTTCAGCAGCATGATATTGTGGCCAGACTGTGACTTTTTTTTCAAAACACTCCTCCAATCCTTCTTATTATGCCAATGACAAGCCTTTAATTCCTCCCTGTTCCCTCCTAATCCATCTTCGTAACTGACAGAGGCAAGCACTGGCTGGCAGCAACGTCCAGCTTGAGTTGCTTTCATTGTTTTTATGTTGACAGTTACTTCTATTTATGTCAAGGAATATTGGTTGTTTTTCTATTTAAAACAGTGATTTATGGTTTCCCTTTCAAACACATTCATTTATGTTAGAAAAGTGAGTCAATTTAGGGAAACATACTAGGTAAATAATAGTACCAATATAAAAAATGGCAAAGGTGTGATTGGCGGATGTTTAGGGACCACTTGAGTAAAGTAAGAGTAATATTTATAGCTTTGACATTTCCAGTTATCAGCAGAGTCAGCCTTAAGGTGAACTGAGTATCTTTACAGGGGATCTGAGGGAATAATGGAAAAGACTTTTTGTCCTCAAATTTTAATCCTGTCACTTGTCATTTCAACATTATACCTTCAATCCTATTGACCTTCAAACACCTTCATTTATTCATGCATTCAGCCAATCATTTATTTATTTTTTTCAATGCTGAGTACCAACTATTTGTTGGGTATTGTGCAATAGCAAGTCAGTATTGGAGAGGAAGATGCCCTTAGCTGGGGTATCTTGCCCTTACCCCTCATTTATGTACTGACACTGGAGTTTTCAATGCAGTTATCAGCTAATAGTGCTTCCCAACTCAGGATTCTCAATAGAGTTGCCTGGGGAGCTTTTAGAAATATAAATACTTAAGGGACCCCAAGATTTAATTGATTGGGGCTGGGGTCTAGGCATCAGTATTTAACCAATATACTCTTCAGATGATTCTGATGTGTACCAAGGTAAAGAACCACTGAGTTAATGTCATTTTAATCACTCATATTCTGCCCCCCCCCTTGCTGCTTACTGTAAAGTGGCTAGTAGGCCAGTGCCACTGACATCACCAAGAACTTGTTAGAAATGCAGAATCTCAGGCCGCACCCAGACTGTCTGAGCCTGAATCTGTATATTAACAGGATATCCAGGGGATTTGTGTGTGCATGCTGGTTCTTTCATTTGTAAAGCGAGTGCATGGGGTCAGGTTTCCCTACTGGCTCTTCACTTTTACTCTGCAAATCTATATCATTCCTGATTTAAACCCCCCCCCCACACACACACTTTCCCCCTCCTCCTTCCACCTGGACAGGAAGAAATCTAATTTGATTAGCCATTCATATCTTAGCATGAATAAGTTCAGTACATTGTTCTTCCCAATACTATTTGCTTTAACAGAAGGGAATGGACATTGGAAAAAGCTGAAGAACTCCATCCCTAATAGTAGAGATTGAAGGGTGGTATTTTGGGAGTGACATGAATGTCAGAGCATCTCTCAGACTGAAGTTTTTTCTATGGAGAAGGTCAGTCCAGAGAATCAAATTGTCACAATGGATTCCTTTGGGTCTGAAGGAGAGGCCCTATGAACCAAAGAAAACAACAACAACAAAAAAGCAAGATAAAGTGTGTGATTATTATGCACAATATGACTGGATTCTCTGTGCTTCTGTAAAGCAGAGGCTGTTGGGGACCAATTCTGTAAGACAGGAGAGTAAAAGTTCAGAGTGAAAGTTCTCCTGCTGTGAAATAAGTCTTGATAAATATTAAGGTATGAATTATTTTTGCCTCCTGCTGCTTAACACAAAGTTTCTTCCAAACTTTGAAAGGACACCCAATTAAAGATAAACTAAATGCCAAGCAGCTTTAACAGTAGTAGCAGTTAAAATATCTTTTAAAATATGTCTATATTTCAGTGCATGCTTATTGTTATACCCTGACTCTTTCCTATTGTAATAAATGATATAATACAAGTGAAAGTTAACAATATAGTACATACAATTTGGACTTGGTAAAAATAAGGGTGCACATACGGTAGGTAACCACAGGTGTGCTGTAATTCTGAGCTTGGTCAATGCTTGACCTCACAGCTAAATTGGACCTCTTTGGCCATAGATGCTGCTTAAAGCCAATCCACCCTCATGACCCATTCCACTGACTGGTCAACTTCCCAGCACTGCCCTGCATTTCTCCTAAACTTATTTGGTTTCTCCTCTCTGTCACAGTGGCCTTCACTGCTGGGTGCCTCCCTGCCTCTCCCACCCCCCACACATGCACATACCCCATCCCCAGGATGACAAAGTTTACCTTGAGTGAGTTGTGAAAAAGCAGCAGCTTGCGGCTGTGCTAAGACCTGATCATTTCATTGCTCTAAACACATGGGTTTAAGAAAAACAGTTGAATTTAGCCTTGATACCTTAATAAGAGGGTAAGGAGAGTGATCACACAGAGTGACCACAGGGACACACTTGGGACACAGGACAGAAGGGGGGCAGCCAACAGATGGGCTTACAATAGCTGCTGTTAGGAAACTGCCGGGCAGCTGATTGAAAGGGCCAGGAGTAGCTGACTCAAAAGGCAATTCAAGGCTGATTCTTGCAGCTCCACAAAGACTGAGTGTGCTGTCAAGGCCCTGCAGTGGGACTGTGTAAATCAGCACGACGTGAGCCAGACACGGCTCTGAAAAGAGAGTCAGAAGATAATGTAGCAGCCAGGGTCTAAATTTGTGTTGTCAAGGTGACGAGGTACAAGTCAATTTGTGTTTCCCTCTCTTTTGACTGGGTGTTCTACAACATTGTAGAGAGAGATGCTCAAGGCTTCTCCACCTTTGCTTTCTCTGTGAGTGTTCTGCTTGCCTTTGGATGGCTGGTGGGGTCAAGGCCACTGCCACTGAGTCCAGATGTCCCCCGAGAGAGGGAGGGGCCAGTTTACAGCCCTCCTTGTGTGACTGATTGCACAACTTCAGTATCACCTGCCTCTCCTTTTCCAGCCCTAAAAATAGTGAAGACGAGTTCACTGATAGCTGAGTCACCTTGTCGAAGCGGATGTTCTGTCCAACTTGGGGACTTTGTCTTAAATATGTATTTTCCTCCTATTAAAAGCATAGCAATGTGAAAAATAAATGTACTGCACAGAGGTCTATTATATATTTTTTATTATTGATACACATGTATGTTTTATATATGTGTGTAATTCAACACACATTGATTTCATTTGAGCCTCACAGCAGTTTTGAGAATTCAATATTGTAACACCAACTTTATAGATAAGAAGACTGAGGCTCAATGAGGTTATGAATTTGCTCAAGGTTTTCAGCTGAAAGTGGCTGAGTTAGTGCTAAAAGTTAGATCTTCTAACTCAGACTCATTCTCTTTGTAATGCATGGCATCTACCACTCTTTCTTATAATAAAAAGTAAACAATTAGGAGACTGAGCATCTTGCTTATTCTAGCACCCTCAGCACTGAACAGGAGCACAAATACCTAACATACATTAAATGGCAGCAAAGATGGGGGCAATTCAGGCCGTTGGGCTGCCACTCATTTTTGTATCCATAGTAAATTAAACTCAAAACTTGTCATCCATGTTCTCACTTGTCACTTTTTGCTTCAAACCGTTAATCTCCATGTTGGCGATTCTTTTTAGGATAACCTTGCTAAGAGGAGATGATGGAAATAGAGTGTTATTGCCTTGAGAGACAAGTGAAAAGGAAGCACAAGGCACACTGTAAATATATTAGTGTTTACTTATAGCTGGAAAACAGCCAAGTGCATAGTTCTCTTTCACAAAGAAGTTGAGTTTTACCTTTAAATATGACCAATTTTTGTTCCCAGCTAATGCGAAATGTCACACAAAAAAAGTACTGATCTCCAACTGTTCTGGAGAAAGATTAAATGCACTTCTGGTTCCTTTCACAGCTATTCATCATTTTAATTGGTTTTGAAGCCAAAAAACTTTGTCGGCATTTGTGATGGGAACCCGACTTCATAATGCATAAACCATGGAAAAGTGATTACGGCTTTCATTTGAAGGCTGTGCACATACCTTATTAAGTTGCTACAAGGATGCAACACCAGAATCCACATTAATCACAGAATCACTTTGCACAGGGATTGTACCTACTGAATTACGGAAACTGATCTCCTGGGAAGGAAATGCCTTGCCCTACATCTTTTGCTAATGACATGTCGTGGATTCATGGGGTTCCTTGCCACCCATGTTGCCAACACTACTCTTGGCATTCCTAAGGACCATGAAGAATGTTCATCTGGTCCCATTTCACGGCCTTCATCTCCAACTCCAACAATTCCCCTTCAATTAAATCTTCGCATGTTTCTTGATTTTATGATAACCCAACATGGAGACTGTTGAAATCACAAAAGTGCACACTTCATTCTCCACCCTCCACTGCACGTTCTCCCACTTCTCTCCTTCTCTAATCACCAATTTGTCTCCTTGGGGTCTTTTACTCCACTTTCTTTTGTGATGTCTCCATCTCATTTTGTATTTGCATGTTTTTATCCACACTGCATTATATGTCCTGGAGTTTTCAGGGTCAAGTTCTTACTCTTTAGCTTCACCTCAAAGGCTGTTCATGATTGGCTTACTACCCAGTTTCTCTCTAACTCAGGAGTGACCAAACTTTTTTGGGAAAGGGCCAGTGGGTAATGTTTTAGGCCTTAGGAAAGCTATGGTTTCTGTGACAATGACTCATTCTGGCCTTTGTAGTGGGAAAATACCCAACAATGTAAACAAATTAAATGTAAACAAATGGGTGTGGCTGTGTTCCCATAAAACTTTATTCACAAGCAGCAACAACAAAAAAGCAGTGGGTGGGCTGAAGTCTGTAGAATCCTGCTTGTTAATTGAAGTTGGTCTCCCCAAAAGATGTGTTGAAGTCAAGATTCTGGTATGGGATACATAGCCCTAGGGAATGTGATCTTACTTGGATATAGTGTCATTGCAGGTTAAATGAAGTCATAGTCAACTAGGGTGGGCCCTAAATCCAGTGACTGGTGTCTTTAGAGGAAGGCCATGTGAAGGGATAGACATAAAGATACACAGGGAAGACAATACCATGTGAAGATGGAGACAAATTGAAGTGATGGGTTTATAAGCCAATGAAAGCCAAGGTTTCCCACAACCACCAAAAACTAGAAGTGAGGCATGGGACAGAATCCACCTCAGAGACTCCAGCCCTGCTGGTATTTTGATTTTGGGCTTCTAGCCTCCAGAACTGTCAGAAAATATATTTCTGTTGTTTCAAGCCACCCAGTTTGTGGGACTTCATTACAGCAGTCCCAGGAAACAAATCCACAGCTCTCGTGTTATCCTTTTTCATTCCCCTGCATGTAGCTCCATCCATGCCCATCCTCCAATGTTACATCTGTCTGGAATTTTCTCCTCCTTGATAGATTAATTAAAGAAGGTAGCTGAGGCTGGGAGACCAGGACACAGGCTTTTATTGGAGAATGGTGGGACCCCCGCTGGCTGCTTTCAGAGGGAGAGAGTGGAAGAGACTGGAAGAGGCCATAAAACACCTGGGTGTCTGGTTTTAAGAGGAAGATAGGGGACGGGGCTTAGGGTACTCAGCACACGCTGATTGGTGGTTAGGGACTTAGGGGCTTAGGAATGGGGGGCTTAGGGTACTTGGCAGGTGCTGATTGGTGGTTCAGAGTTCAGGTATGTCTGGCCATAGGTGGGGTTTACACTCCTTAAATCTCAAATTTCATCTCATTCAGGAAGAGCCCTCCCCACATGACACTGTGCTATGGACAGATACCCTACTATCAGACTTGCCTCACTTCTCCATCCCCTTCAGTTCACTGAAAGTGGTTCAAGGATTCAGACTGTGCCTTTTACTTGATGCCATCATGCGCGTAGCAGAATTTCAATGCATATTGAGTGAATAAACTAATTACAAGACAAATGGTTGTCTAAATCACTTTGTAGACTCCAATTTCATTTGACATGATGGTAATGGGAGTTATGAGGTGGAACTTGCTTGTTTCTGTACATTAACAGAATTACTAAAATAAGATTTTTTTTAATGAACAGAACAACATAAGTATGCTTCAAAAGGTTTCCAAACCTGTAAACATTCATCTCTTCATTACTTATACTTTTTTACATTAAGTGTTAATATCCCAAAACCTCTTTTTAAAAACGTGCTAGTGTCATCACACTTTATACCACATTTAGCTATGGTGGTGTTATAAGTAGCATAACTTGAATATTTTAATTGCATTTTCCCTTATTATTTTAGAAAAACAAGTTGAAATGGGAAAATGAAAAAAACTGACAATAGGGAAAAATAGAGGTCTCATAAATTTAATTCAATTAAAACAAGAAAGAATTGTTAACTGTGTCGCAATTAGACTCCATCCTGAAAAGTTCTCCCCCTCCCAACTGGTGGGTGGAGTTTACGACATTGACTGGCACCTGCCACAGAGATGTCTCAAAGACATTGAACCACCCATCAGCACGTGCTGGGATGTCCTGGAGCCCACCTCTTCCTGTTCTGCCCTGGGCCCAACCCCCTTCTGTTCTGGCCCTTAAAGGGACCCCCAGGCAAGACACGTGCTGCTGCTCAGCCATGCCCGGAGTCAGCCTGGCTGGGTCCCCTGCCCCCCTCCCCACTCCTCCAATTCTGATTTCTCTACCTCCGTAATGGGTTCCACCCATTACCGGGGAATAAACTTTATTTTAAAATTCCCTGGTGGTCTGTTTTCTGCTTCCATTCAAACCTAACACATCCAATACTAACTGGATTTAATTCAGCTGTGCTCAATTGCTATAGAAAAGGAACATTTAAAATTATTTATCTTCTTGAAGAAAAAAACCATAAAAAATTATGTTGAAGAGTTAAGATTAATGGGGATTATAAATGATAATATTTGTATGTTTTTAGCTTTTTGAAAATATAATCACATAAATAACATTTAATGTTTAAGTTTGGAGATTGCATATAATTTAAAAAAATTCAAATGAAAAACAATCAGAATTTCATTTAAATTTATTTCATTCAATTAAAAATGCCAGTATCTGTTTGTCTATAAATCTTTATAAAACTTTTAAGATACAAAAATTGCTGGGAAAATTAAAGAAAATGAAGTATTTTGGTTTAGCTTGATTTAGGGCATAAAATAAAAGTGGGCAAGTGATTTTTTGGACTCATTAGATGAAAACCTCAGAGTGCATATCTTGAGTTCCTCATGCCAGGCTGAGATGAAACTAGAATGGCTTCTCAGACAAGCCCAGATCAGCCCATTCACTCCTAGACCCATGCTACATAAGTGACAACAGTATTCATAGGGAGGAGCATTCTCAACCCTCGGTGCAACTGAACTCTTCTAGCCTCCTTGCACTCTGAGGATGGTGATATTGTCTAGAGATTAAGTAACAGTTGTTACTCTATAACCCAGAAATCCCAAAGTAAAGGAAGTCTTCATTTCATACTAAAACCTGTATGCAAATGTAAATGCTGACTTTATAAGTGCCTAAATCAGAAGTCTTGCAATGTCCCATAGCTGGAGAATGAATAAACAAAATATGGCACATGCACATACTAGACTACCACATAGCAATAAAAATAAAGGATTTTTGATAACACCCAACTCACAAATGCATGGAAAAAGCCAGGTTCAAAAGGCTATAGACTGTAGGATTCTGTCTATGTGGTGACATTCTCTAGAGAAGGCAAAACTATAGTGACAGAAAACAGATCTGTGGTTGCCAGGAATGGAGGGTGGACCCTGGGGAGGTGCTGACCTCAAAGGGACAGCATGAGGGAATTTGGGGAGTGATGGGGATGTTTTGTAGTGGTGATTCTATGATTCTATGTGTTTGCCAAAACTCAGAACAGTCAACCAAAAAAGAGAGAGTAAATTTTATTTTCTGTAAATAAAAAGTGAATTAAAAATTGGCTACCCAACTAGAATGATTTTATATGATAATAAGTCAAATGCTTTTATCCTGGTGGAGCATTGGAAAGGATTTCTAGTCATAGCTATGGAATGTGCAGCCTTTTCCCTCAAACCTTCTTCTTCTTCTTCTTCTTCTTCTTCTTCTTCTTCTTCTTCTTCTTCTTCTTCTTCTTCTTCTTCTTCTTCTTCTTCTTCTTCTTTTTTCCCCTATACTAAAGAACTATTTTCAGCGAAACTGACTAGTGTGCGGTCATGAATTCTCTTTGACCTGGTCAGCAAGATGCTAAATTGTTGCCTTTGGTGTTTTCCCTGTTTGTGCATTTCATCACAGAGATAAGGTAAGTTTCCTTCAGGGTCATATTATTTCAGGTTCAGAAAGAGTTTAACTCCATTTAACAAGAAATATACCTTTGGGGATATAGCCAAATGTGTTTGTTGGATACTGTCCTATTTCCTGAAGGGCAAGCTGTAGGAGACTGGAGTCCTTTGGGAGGCCAAGGCAGAGTGGAACCCTGTTTCTGAGACCTAACACATATTTTGGAGAATGAGAGCTGCATCCTTTTCACAGTACCAGCTCAGTCCTGGAGTTCTGGTTTTCCCATCCCCATCAGTAGCTCATTACTCAGCATTTAGGTTGAGGTTTGGCTGGCAACGGCAGCTTCCCTTCAATTCTTCTTCATCTCTGGTTAATTACTGTAATTGACACAACACTGTTTCCATTCCTAAATTTATTAGCCAGCAAATGTTCCAGTCATAGGCTCTCAACTCTCATTAATCTTATTGCTTTAGATTTTTTTTAAAAAAAATATGTGTTTTATTTCCTCATTATGGAGATTTCAAGTCAGTGTTGAAAATAGGGATGTGTGGGTTTCAGCCCTATCTTTGCTTTTCAAGGGTAGTGGAAAGTGTTTGATCATTACAATATTATCTCCACCTTCTTTTTCCTCTGAGATCAAAATGAGAAGTGAGGTTCTTGGGAGGACTGTAAATTGGTTCAATGTTTTCAGAAATTAAATTGAAAATTGAAAATGTTCTTAAAAATTAAAGTCGTATGTACTCCTTGACACAAGAAATTTCACTTCTAGGAATTAATTCTAAAGAGAATTTCACACAAGAATTTAAAGATCTATGTTTATAATAGTAGAACATTGGGGGGAAATAAAAATGTCAATCTTTAGCAGTGTTTCCCAAACTTTTGACATATATGTACCCCTTCTATAATTTTCGTAACACTGAGTACCCCTTGTCAAAAAAATGGATGTATTTTAATAACAATCAAAATATATTTATTTTTTCTTTTTTTGGTACATACACAAAATAATAATAAACGAAAAATAAAATATAAATAAAAGTTATATTATAAATAACATTTATTTGGATCAACGAGAAGGATGAAATTGGCTTGACTCATGAGAACGTAGAATTAGGCGAAGCTAAGCACGGTGCAGTGCATATCCCCACCAAACTCCTGTGCAACGTGTACCCCCACCAAACTCTTCCCGTACCCCTGGGGGTACACGCACCACACTTTGGGAAACACTGCTTAGAAACTTAGGTAAATCAGTTATATGGTATATCCACACTATGGGAGAGAGTCCATTAAATAAAAGAGTAGATTGCATGACATGATCTACTGTATGATTCCAATTTGGGGAAAAAAATCTTGAAGGATTCACACAAAAGTGCCACATCACTCAAATCAGGAAGCGAATAGATTCACAGAGGAGAGATAGGAGAGCGGAGAGAAGGGACATTGTAGTTTTTATTTTACCTACATTTTTGAAATGTCTAGAATCTGTTTTATGATGAGCAAGGCTCACTTCTATATTAAAAATGCAAATACAGAAAAAGACAAAGTGATAAAGTTCTAAGCACTTGGTAATCATGATTAAAGAACTTCCCTTTAGCCTGTATGGTGACAGTGTTTGGGAGTTTCTAAGTGTCTTGTCATCTATTATCTTCTCTTTTTAAAAACATTTAAATTGATTTTTAGAGAGAGGAACGGGGAGACATAGAAGTATCAATCAAGTGCCTCCAGTTAAGAAAGAATTTAACTCTATTTAACAAAAAAATACACCTTTGGTGATACCGCCACGGATTGAGCTGGCAACCTGGGTATGCGCCCTGACCAGGAATTGAACCTGCCATCTATTGGTGTACTGGAGGATGATATAACCAACTGAGCCACTCAGCCAGCATTATTACCTTCTCTTCTGCTAGAGACTCCCTAGGGAGGTGGGTGGGAATATATCCTCTCCTGGGTGGGTGGTGAAAAACCTGAACTTTCAGGATAGGAGCAGGTTCCCACTCTCCTTCTTCCCACATTCACAGAGCATTCTCAGTAGCAACTGAAGTCTAAATTGGCTCTTGTGGCAATAGATTATTTTTGAAATAGCATTTTTCTTGAGCTATAACTTATCTGTAGTAAAATGTGTGATGTTACGTGTGTAGCCTGATGACCTTGGCAGTGTCTACACCTACGTGGCCATCAGGGTAATCATGTGGTCCTTCCCATTTCCTCAGAAAGTTCTCGCAGGTCCTTCTCAGCTGATCTCCACTCCCCTGGGTCAACCCGTCTTCTGATTTCATTTACTGTAACTTAACTCTGCCTTTTTTTTTTTTTTTTAAAGAATTTCATGTAAATGGAAACAAAGGGTATGTGTTCTTTTGTGTTTGCCCTCTTTAGCTATCATGCTTTTGAGATTCATCTCTTTTATTGCCATAAACCCTCAATATTATGGATCTTGATTTAATGGACTTCGGATTTAACAGGCAAAAATTCCAGTCCATATGTCATATGTGAAAATTTGTTAATTTAAAAATGCTTTTAACCAAGGCTTGCTTATAATTAAATCAAGAGGGTTTTTTGTTATTAATTCACTGTTATTAAAAAATATATATATTTTATTGATTTTTTTTCTTTGATTTAATGGACTTCAGATTTAACAGGCAAAAATTCCAGTCCATATATCATATGGGAAAATTTGTTAATTAAAAAATGCTTTTAACCAAGGCTTGCTTATAATTAAATCAAGAGGTTATTGTTTTGTTATTAATTCACTGTTATTTAAAAAATATATAATTTTATTGATTTTTTTTTTTTACAGAGAGAAAGGGAGAGGGAGAGGGAGTTAGAAACATCAGTGAGAGAGAAACATCGATCAGCTGCCTCCTGCATACCCTCTACTGGGGACGTGCCCACAATCAGGGTACATGCCCTTGACTGGAATTAAACCTGGAACCCTTGAGTCCACAGGCCAATGCTCTATCCACTGAGCCAAACCAGTTAGGTCAATTCACTGCTATTTTTAACAAATTTTAGAGAATAGGCTATATTTTGGAAAAGACCTGTAGTTATCTCACTGACATGAATAAACATTGCTTATCTACAACTATTGTCTACATGTTTAAATCCAATAGTCACCCAGTGTTTGGTGAATGATTAGCATGTGATCACACCTCATCATGAGTGGTAATTGGCTCTGAGGTCTCATGACGTGACTTTCTGCAGCAGTTTTTATTGTTAATCCTCATCTGAGGATATTTTTCCATTGATTTGTTTAGAAAGAGTGGAAGGGATGAAGGGTGGGGGAGAGAAAGAGAGAGAGAGAGAGAGAGAGAGAGAGAGAGAGAGAGAGAGAGAGAGAGAGAGAGAGAGAAACATCTATGTGAGGGAGACACATGGATTGGCTGCCTCCTGCAAATGCCCCAATTGGCAATAGGGGCTCTGGCCGACACACTAACTCTGAGCAACACTGGTCAGGGCTCTGCAGCAGTTTTAAATGTGCCAGCTGATGTTCCCAGATGTACTAAGCTACGCTCCAGCCATGTGCATTTATTTACTTGTGGTGACCCATTTACTAGATCTATTCAGTATAAATTAAAACTTACTGTAATACATGTAGAAAACTTTTATGTGAAATTAAACTTTTCATACAGACTTCATTTTAATCACACACACATCTACTTAAATAAAAATAGGCAATAGGCAAACTAACTAATTTATCACATTTTTAATACATTCGGAAAACCTACCTTATTATATATTGGACTTTCGGCTTTAACGGACACCTCCTCACCCAAATTAGCCCATTATATTGAGATTTTACTGTATATGCATCACTAGTTTGTTTCTTCAGTTGGGAGTAGTATTCTATTGTATAAACACATTACAGCTTTATTTATCCATTCACATATTGATGGGCATTTGTGTTATTTCCAGTTTTGCTAATATGAACAAAGCTTATATGAACATTCTTGTTTATGTCTTTTTATGAACATATGTTTTCATTTATCTTAGATAAATACTTAGGAGTAGAATTGTTGGTTGAAAGGGAAGTGTGTATTTAACTTTGTAAGAGACTGCCAAACCTTCTTCCAAAGGGATTGTACCCATTAGCAATGTGCAAGGTCACTGGTAGGTTTTGCCCCCTGCAAATGCTAATCTTAGGTACATCTGTAGGTATTTTCCTATAGAGCAAAGGCTAAAGGTTTCCTACATAGCAAAGAGCCTTTGTTTCCTTAGGAGTTTTAAGGCTGATGTATCTCTTCTGACTGTACATTATTTAGGGTGGAAATGTACAGTCTCCTTTATATCCTATATAATAAAAGCCTGATATGCTAAGTGTCCAGTCATCTGGTCGTCCATTCAACCAATCAAAGCATAATATGTTAATGATATGCTAAGGCTGCTTAACCACTCACTATAATGTGCATTGAACATGAGGGGGCAGTCACTGTGACCAATAGGCTAGCTTGCTGCTGGGGTCTGAGTGAGATGGGCTGGACATGCTCTGGAGCCTTCCTGAGGTCCCTCCCTGGCCCCCAATTGTACACCAGAGAGGGTCCCTTAGGCAGAGGTCCCTCAGGGAATGTTGAAGAGCCAGTTTCCACCCAATCCGACAGGCCAGGCTGAGGGACTCCACTGGTGCACAAATTCGTGCACCAGGCCTCTACTATATAAATATACTTAAATATATTTTTATTGATTTCAGAGAGGAAGAGAGAGGGAGAGAGACAGAAACATCTATGATGAGAGAGAATCATTGATCGGCTGCCTCCCCCTACTGGGGATTGAGCCAGCAACCTGCGCATGTGCCCTTGACCAGAATTGAACCCAGGGCTCATCAGTCCTCAGGCAGATGCTCTATCAACTGAGCCAAACCAGCTAGGGCTAGTCACTTTTCAATACAATCTAAGTTCTCTTACTTTAACTTAAGTTAAAATAGTGGGTCAATTAAAATATGATCAAATAGCCGAAACCGGTTTGGCTCAGTGGATAGAGCATCTGCCTGCAGACTGAAAGGTCCCGGTTTCGATTCTGGTCAAGGGCATGTACCGTGGTTGCGGGCACATCCCCAGTAGGGGGTGTGCAAGAGGCAACTGATTGATGATTCTCTCTCATTGATGTTTCTAACTCTCTATCCCTCTCCCTTTCACTCTGTAAAAAATCAATAAAATATACTAAAAAAATAAATAAAAAATAAATGGTCGAAACGGCACATTTAAAAAAAATATGATCAAATAAATCATAGCATAGTAGTCAACACGGTACTGGGCCCTTATTCATTTCAGCCCCTGCCCCTCCCCAGGTAATAAATGAATGAGCGCTGGTCCCTGCCAGGGGAGGTCAGTCCAGAAGACTGGTTGGTCTCTCTGTCTTTTGGCAGGTGGTCCCAGGCCTGAGCATATTTTCTCATCTTTTCTACATACCAAAGAGCCTTTGCTTCCTTAGGTTCATGCAGTAGATATTCATCGTCATCTCTAAATACAATCCAACTTAACTTATTTTAACTTAAGTTAAAATAGTCGGTCGCTTAAAAATGATTAAATAAATCATAGCACAGTGGGTCATATTTAGAAAGCCGCATGTCTGGTCCAATTCCTCTCTAGTTATTAAAGACACTCTGAGCAATGTGTTTAATCATCACAATCAAAAGAGCTTTACTAAGCAAGCGTCCATTGTTTCTCAGGAAATAATGAGCCCCAAAGTCAATATGGGTCCCTGCTTGGGACTGCACATCAGTGATGCTCTTACTAAATATATTCCTGTCAAAATCTTTGTAATATCTAACTCTCCATGAGGTGCAAAAAACCTGAGCATCCAATTAATTTCCAGATCAACGCTGCATGCTTTCTGATTAAGTATCGCAAGTGCTATTCAGAGCTCTCTGTGGGCTGGTCCGGGTTCCTGCTGATGTGGAGCGAGGCCTTAGAATTGCTGCTGAATCCTCTTCTGTGTTCCCCACAGACTGGGCTCCTAGACTCTGCTGGCTTAGCTTACAAGGCGCCTAATGAGGCCTGCAGTATTTGACAATATTTTTTTTTGTCTGCTCTTTTTAGAGACATTTGTTTTGCAGATAGTACCTTATTTTAAATGTTCCTGTGTTGTTTGTTTGTTTGCTTTTAAGAGGAAGAGGGAAGTAATTGATAATTTAATGAGTGCTAAATTCAGGATACTTACATTTTCTCTTTCTTTCTTTTAAAAGCACAATAGCTCTTTGGCAAATAATATTTCTTCTAGAAAAACCTCCCTATAGATCTTTCTGCTTCTGTTCTCGCCCACCCTCAATCCATCTCAGTAGCAGACAGATCTTTGAAAGATGACAAATCCAGATGTGACCCCACCCCCGTCTGTGACTTCATCCTTTGCTTGTAGGATGAAGTCACAAATCTTTATGACTCACAAAGTCCACATGACCAGGTTCCTTTTCTACTTCTCCACTGTCATCTGGGTCACTTTCTTCCTGGGTTGATATACTCCCCTATTCCTCCAACACATACAAAAGCTTGTTTCAGATCCTTAAAAGGGCTGAGCATATTTCTGCCTCAGGGCCTTTGCACAAGCTGTTTCCTCTGCTGCCAGACACCTGGCTAACTCCTCCTCATCCTCAAGGCATCAGAGTAAGTGTCTCTTCTTCAGGGAGACCTTCCCTCAGCCAGCGGACCAGATCAAATTCCCCTGGCTAAACACATTTATAGGACCTAATACTCTTTCATCATGGCAAAGCACCACAGTTGTAAGTAAACAATTATTTCTGTAATTATTGATTTGGAGTCTATATTCCTTTCTAGATAGCAAAGTTCCTGGGTAGGGACTATGTCTGTTTTTTTTTTTTTTTTAAATATTTTATTGATATTTTACAGAGAGGAAGGGAGAGAGAAACGTCGATGAGAGAGAAACACCGACCAGCTGCCTCTTGCACACCCCCTACCGGGGATGTGCCCGCAATCAATGTACATGCCCTTGACCGGAATCGAACCCGGGACCTCTCAGTCCGCAGACCGACACTCTATCACTGAGCCAAACCGGTTTTGGCGACTATGTCTGTTTTATTCATTAGCATATTTCTGCCTCCAAGCTGGCCCTCAGTGATTCTTGCTTCCTAGTATTCAGGACCTTGTATTAGAGTCTCCCACAATGAACACGGCTGACCCTTATAACCAGCAAGTTACCGCAAAATGGCAATGGGTGACTTCTGAGGCTCGATCATGAAAGACATTGCAGCTTCCACCTTGCTTCCTCTCTAGGACTACTTGCCCTAAGAGAAACCAGCTGGGATGCCATGGGGATACTCAAATAGTTCACCGAAACCCATCAAAGGAGAGGAACTGAGCCTCCTGCTAGGAGCCACTCCCATGGGAACCACCTCGGAATTGGATCCTGTAGCACTAGCACTGACCAAGTTTTTGACTGCAATCTCATGAGACACTCTGAACCAGAACCTCCCAGCCAAGCTGTTCCTGAATTCCTTTCCCATAGATATTGTGGGAGATTAAAAAATATTTTATGTGTCCTAGTTTTAGGGATAATTTGTTGTGCAGAAATATGTACACTAATATACCATAGTTCCTGTTTTGGTATAAGACTCAATAAATAGCTATTGAATGCATGAGCAAAAACATTTTACCATTTTTCTTTTACATTTGAGGAATGTACAGGCCACAGAGATTGAATAACTTGCCCCAAACAATAGTGCCTAAATGGTAGAAGCAGGAATGGACCCAGATCCATCTACTCAGTGCCATTTCCATTATACTCTTTTACCTTCGTAGAAGAGAGAAATCTAGCTGGCTGAAGAATTTTTACTTCAGAACCTTTTGTTGAGCATGCTATAGACACTGGCTGCTCAGTGCAGAGGTCTCCAAAGTGGGGTGTGCCCTTCCCCGGGGATGTGTAAGATATCCACTGAGGTGTTGAGAGACAATATTTAACTTGAAGTAAAAAATTATGTATTTATTTATATCTATACGAGAGGCCTGGTGCATGAAATTTGGGTATGTTCCCTAGGCCTGGCTGGCGATTGAAGCGCTAGTGTCTGGAGGGAAGGGCAGGCCCCAGCTGACCTCTGGGCCCTGGGCAGCACCTGAGCTCCCAGCTTCCTCCGCACCTCGCTCTCCACCTGAGTCACAGCACCTGAGTCCCCATGTGGAGATGTGGTGAGTGTGGCCAGACATTGCAGGCCAGGGCACAGTGTGGGCCTCTGGGCTGCCACGTGGTGCTACACAGAAGCCGGGCGGGCAGCGCACTCTCTCCCAGCCAGCCTCACAGACTGGCTCCTGTGTGAATCCACGGGGAGCCTGACTGGCCCCTGAGGTCCTTGCAGCTGTAGCCCAGCTCACTTGGAAGAGGCTGTGCAGGTGTAGGGCAGGTGAGCCCTGGAGTCCCAGAAGAGGATAGCAGGGGGAGTGAGAGTGAGCTCAGTGGACACCCTGCATTCTCACTGCACCTCCGTCTCCAGGTAACTGGCCAGAGGTCGCAGCCCTCCACCTGGGCACCTCGAAAGATTGATTTCTACCACCCACTCCCAGTTCCCCATCCCAGTTCTGGGACGGGCCCTGATTCGGTGATCAGGGCCTGCCAGCTGCTGGTCACTGTCTGCGGGGCTATTGGTCAGGGTCAGGCCACCTGCCAGCTCTCTCAGTGCCTGGGAGCTGGGTGGTGGCCCTGCCCCCTGCCACTGCTGTTGTTCACCATCTTCAGGGCCATAGGCAGGGCGATTGGGCCCCTCCTTACAACCACCTTGGCCTAGCACTGCCCGCTTTCCTGCTCCACCATCCCACTGTGGTCCCGCTCTTGTCGGGTCCCATCACTTGACTTTCTTCCACATTTTGTTTATTGCTATGAACATGGGTTATGTATTATAACTCTTTAAATATTTATTTTTATTTTATCCTTTACAGTTTTTCTTTCTTGAATGCTTTAATAATGCATATAGTCCATAATTACAGTAGTACACACATACCTTGTGCGAATAAATAACTGTGAGTATATTTGAAGAGCCTGCTCAAAAGTCTTATATAGTGATCTGTGATTAAAAAGTTTGTAGACCAAGGTTGTTACAATATCTGCAAATCAATGAACATGATACACCACATACACAAAATAAAGAATAAAAATTACATGATCATAGTCAATAGATGTAGAAAAAGCATTTGACAACATTCAGCAGCCGTTTATGATACAAAGTCTCAGCCAAGTGGGAATAGAGGGATCATACCTCAACATAATGAAGGCCATATATGTTAAACCCACAGCCAGCATCATACTCAATGGGAAATAGCTAAAAGTGTTTCCCTTAAGATCAGGAACAAGACAGGGATGTCTGCTTTTACAATTCTTATTCAACACAGTACTTCAATCAGGTAATGAAGAAGAAATACAAGGCACCCAAATTGGGAAGGAGGAAGTAAAACTGTTCTTATTCGAAGATGAGATGATATTGTATATAGAAAACCTTAGAGATTGCATAAAAACGACACCTTAAAAAACTGCTTAATTTAATAAATGAATTCGGCAAAGTAGGAGGATGCAAAATTACTATTCAGAGATTGGTGGCATTTTCATACACCAATAATGGATTTTTAAAAAAGAGAAATTAAGAAAACAATCCCATTTATCATTGCAACAACAAAAATTAAGATACCTAAAAATAAATTTAACCAAGGAGGTAAAAGACCTATACTTGGAAGATTATAAGATAATTGAAGAAATTGAGGAAGATACAAATAAGTGGAAGCATATATGGTATTCATGGATAGAAAAAATGAACATCATTAAAATGTCCATACTATCCAAAGCCATCTACAGATTCAACTGAATTTTTATTAAAATACCAATGGTATATCTCATAGATCTAGAACAAGTAATACAAACATTTATATGGAACCACGAATACTCAGAATAGTCTCAGCAATTTTGAGACAAAAAACTAAAGTTGGAGATATTATACTGCTTGATATCAAGCTATACTAAAAGGTCATAGTAATCAAAACAGCATGGTACTGGCATGAAAACAGACATATAGATCAATGGAACAGAATAGAGAGCACAGAAATCAACCCACATCTTTGTGGTCAATTATATTTAACAAAGGAGGCAAGAGCATACAATAGGGTGAAATCAGTCTCTTCAATAAACAGGTTGAAAATGTTGGACAGATAAATGCACAAAAAATGAAATTAGACTATCACCTTACAAACATACACAGAATAAACTAAAAATTGATTAAAGAGTTAAATATAAGTCACTAGATCATAAAAATCCTAGAAGAAACATAGGCAGTAAAATTTTAGACATTTCTCGTAGCAGTATTTTTACAGATGTATCTCCCTTAGGAAGGTAAAACAAAAGAAAAAATAAACAAATAGGACAACATCAAACTAAAAAGCTTTTGCACAGCAAAAGAAACCATCAACAAAATGAAAAGGGAACCCACTGGAGAACATATCTGCCAATGATTCATCTGATAAGGGATTTATTTCCAAAATATAGGAGGATTATACTATTCAACACCAAAAGGACAAACAACCCAATTAAAAAATGGGCAAAGGACCTGAATAGACACTTTTCCAAAGAGGACATACAGATAACCAATAGACATGTAAGAAAATGCTCAACTTCACTAATATTTAGAAAATTGCAAATTAAAACTACAATGAGGTATCATCTCATGTCTTCCAAAATAGCTATCATCAATAAATCAACAAGCAATAAGTTCTGGTGGGGATGTGGAGAAAAGGAACCCTTGTGCACTGTTGGTGGGAATGCAGACTAGTGCAGCCACTATGGAAAACAGTATGGAGTTTCCTCAAAAAATTAAAAATGAAACTGCCTTTTTGCCCATAATCTCACTTCTGGGAATATATCTAAAGAACCCAAAATACTAATTCAAAAGAATATATGAGCCCCTATGTTCATTGTAGTGTTATTTATAATAGTCAAGATCTGGAAACAGCCCAAGTGCCTATCAGTAGATAAGTGGATAAAAAAAGCTGTGGTACATTTACACAATGGAATACTACTTGACCATAAAAAAGGAATATCTTACGTTTTTCTGCAGCATGAATGTACTGGAGATTATTATGCCAAGTAAAATAAGCCAGTCAGAGAAAAACAAATACCATATTATATCACTTATATGTGAAATCTAATAAACAAAGTAAACGGATGAATAAAATAGAAATAAAGGCATGAATACATTGAACAGATTGACAGCTGTCAGAGGGGGTTGGAGACTGGATGAAAGAAGGTGAAGGGATTAGCCAAAAACTATATACATATACATGTACATATATATATATATATATATATATATATATATATATACACATATATATGTATATATATACATATACATGTACATGTACATGTACATGTATATATATACATATATATGTGTATATATATATATATATATATATATATATAATAATAATAAAAGCATAATATGGTAATTAGACTGAACATCCTTCTGGACAACCTTCCAGATGAAGCTGGGGTTGCATATGGCTGAGACCCTTGCACAAATTTTGTGCATCAGGCCTCTAATATATATTCTATATAATAAACCCCCAATATGCAAATTGACTGAATGGCAGAATGACTGGTTGCTATGACGCGTATTGACCATCAGGGGGCAGATGCTCAATGCAGGAGCTGCCCCCTGGTGGTCAGTGTGCTCCTCCAGGGGGAGGGGAGTGCCACACAGCCAGAAGCCAGCCAGAATCCCGGCTCATAGCTGGTGAGTGCAGCAGCGGTGGTGGGAGCCTCTCTTGCCTCCCCAGCAGCACTAAGGACTCCTCGGGGGATATCCATATGCTGGGAAGCAGGCCTAAGCCAGCAGGCAGACATCTCCCAAAGGGTCCGGGACTGTGAAAGGGCACAGGCCCGGCTGAGGGACCCTCCCCTCCCCCCACCCCAGTGCACGAATTTGAGCACAGGGCCTCAAGTATATATATAAAACACATAGATAGACAATAGTGCAGTGATGGCCAGAAGGAAAGGGAATTGGGGGCTAGGTGGAGGTGGGCTAAAGGGGGGAAAATGGGGATGGAAAGAGACTTTGTTTGGGGCAATGGGTGCACAATGCAGTGTGCAGATGATGTTTTGTTGAGTTGTATGCTTCAGACCTGTATAATTTTGTGAACCAATGTTACCTCAATAAATCTCAGTAAAAAATGTATATACCAAAAAAAAAAAGTTTGGAGACCTTTGATTTTATAAATGTAGGAGATGCTATTGGGTGGCCCATTTATAACCTTTTGCTTTTAGCATTTCAATGCATATTGACTCAACTCTCCTTGGCAAGATTTCCATCTCTATATTTTCGTAGCCCAATTTGCTCATGATCTTGGCAGCCCAGAAATACAGGAAATTGCCTGCCCTCTATCCTGGTATCAACCCTCTATCAATGACTGATGGAAGTTGGAATATTAATACCCCAACTCTTTCCCCTCAGGGGTTCTAACCTGTGTCTTAGGGTTGCCCAGAAGAACTCAGCTCCAGTTGCCCACAGTGGTAACTGTGTTTACACACCTGACTTGAGTCCCTCCCCTACCTATGCTCCTGGGACCATATCCCAAATGAACAACTGGTCTGTGATTCCATGCCTCAGGATCAGTTTTGGGGAAATCCAAAGACAGTAAATGAATGCAAAACTCTTTGAGCTCACTCTACCACAGTGATTAACATAGAGAGCATCATGCATGAAAAAGGAACATAACTTTGACTTTATGTCTGTTATTCTCAGAAGCAAGTTAAGTAGCTTCAAACTACTTGACAATTTCATTTCCTTATAAAACCAATTCAGCTTTTGTTTCTTAATCAGTGATTTTATTGAAAGGGAGGAGAGTTTTGTAGGATTTTAGAGTTACGACAGATGAGTCCAATTTTCTCAGCTTACAAAAGAGGATGCTATGCCCAGAGACATTTAGCAGCCTGCCAGATGTCACTTAGCTAGAAAGTGATCACAGCCATATCTGGACCAGCATTGCAACTCTCTGGACTCGTGTTTCCAACAAAGCCATTTTCCTGTGTCTTGATACACAGCTGGATAGATCAGGGGATATCAGCTGACTTTTCTTAAAGGCTCAAAATGTGAACATTTTAAGTTTTGGGGGTCTGAAGATCTCTGTCATAAAAAACTCCACTTGGCCATTGTACTGTGAAAGCAACCTTAGACCCTAAGTCAACAAATGCTCTTGGCTGGGTTCTGCTAAAACCTTATTTACAGAAACAAGTCGCCTGCTTGTGGATCATAGTTTTCCAACCCTTAGGTGAGATTACAGAGGAGACAAAGGTCCTCTTTGTCTTTATGTTTAAGAGAAATGTTTAAAATTTCAGGCTTTCCTTATAGCTCTTTAGTATTTATACTTTGTTTTAAAATAAGATATAATAATTTAGATACCTAATTGTGTCTGCCCACCTATATTTCTGTCTTGGCACATGCACAGAAAAGATTTCTCCTTCCAAAAAATAGAAATGGAAATGAGACTGTATTTTTTCATTGTGTCAATATTAATTCTCAGAATTTAGTGTTCAATATTTTTTGCACCGTTCCCAGAGGTACTGCAATACCCGGTTGATGTAAGGAGTGGATTAAGCAAGCCCCTATTCCATCTCCCTGCTCAAAATTGTCCTCAGGTAAAGGGCGAATCAGATATTAAACTGATAAGAACAGATATTTCACTTGATCTTAGCCAAAAGGCTGAGAAGCGATCGATATTGTTATTATTATTTTTAATTTATTTTTCTTTATTGATATTGTTTTTTATATTAATTTCAACACGGTGGAATGAGTCTAGTTAGGAACGGTAACATTTGTTTGGATTTAAATTGATGTTTTAAGCATCCCCTGTGAGGAGCAAATAGCATGCATGCTTATAATTAGAAGCATTGTTTCCAGGGCAGGTTTGTTTTCCTTTGGAAGGATTTGTAAATACGGTGCAGCGAGTTTAATATTAATAATGCTGACATAATGATACCACATGTTTCTAGAGAGAGTCCTCTGACTGGAGTTCCACATTTTGGAGATCCCATTCTCCTAGTGGAATAGTGAAGAAGCAAAAAGTATTAGCTAAGAACATGTGCATGAATATCTTTTAAAAAATTCAAAGTATTTTAGATACTTAAAAGCATATGGAAAACCTAGGTTAATTGTTTGGCTTGAGAATATGTTTTGAGAAATCAAAAGGCTATTGCTGATTTCATGTATTACAAATGAATGAGCTGAAAGCATTAAGATAACCATTCTAATTCTTTCTCTAGTTCCTGATGCTCCTGTGTGGGGCACCAGTCAACCTGGATGGACAGATCTGTGCCTTGGCTTATGGCTGTGAAACAATATACCAGTTCTCCCCAGAAGCTGAGAAGTACTGAGAAGCTTTCATTTCCTATGTAGACTATCTTTCTGATGGCACTAAGCAGACGCTTTTCATTCATAGTAAGCTGCTGTGTTTGTTGTAGTATGAATAAATAAGTTCTACTATGAGAACCGAAGGAGGCATATAGCTAAGTCAGAGAGAGGGCTTTTTGAGAAGAAAGCAGGGCTAAAAGAAAATAAGGGTGAATGTTTCAGTTTCCTACCTAGGAGAGGTGGATAAGAAAGTATCTACTTCATTGGTCACATCCAATGTAAATCCCTTCATCAGCCAGTCAGGCATCCAACACATACTTGGTAATTTATGCTGTTCCACCCACTGTCCTGTCTTGAAGATGAAGAGGGTGGCAAGACAGATAAGATCCCCACATGCCTGCAGCTGACATTCCAATGGGGGAGGCATAAAAAACAAGAACCAAAAATATAATTACAGACTATTTTGAGAATGAGGAAGGGACCCAACAGGTAGTGATACTTAAATTGAGATGGTGCACCTGTGGGGAGAACCAGTGTCTAAGCCTTCTAAGCCTTGGATTAGAAACAGTCCTGGAGTTATGGTCTGGCATACATAGAGTGAACAGGAGATGGGTTGCATAAGTGCCTGGAACCAGAACACAGGAAGCCTCACAAGGAAGAAGGAGTGTGGTCCCAAGTGCAGGGGTGGGGGTCGGGGGGAGGGAACCCAGATGAGTTTTACTAGGGGTTCTTGAAGGAGAGGATATTTGAGAGGGCAAGGATGGAAGCAGGGGTCTGGCTGGGTGACTGGGTTGGAGTTTTGTCCTGTACACCAAAAATGCTGTGAATTCGATCCCTGGTTCAAGGTGTACAACTAAGTTGCGGGTTCAATCCCCTATCAGGGCACATACAGGAGGCAACCAATCAATATTTTCTCTCTCTCTCCCTCTTCCTCTCTCTCAAAATCAATAAAAACATATCCTTGTGTCAGGATTAAAAATAATAATACAGAGCCCAAACTGGTTTGGCTCAGTGGATAGGGCGTCGGTCTGCGGACTGAAAGGTCCCAGGTTCGATTCGGTCAAGGGCATGTACATTGGTTGCGGGCACATCCCCAGTAGGGGGTGTGCAAGAGGCAGCTGGTCGATATCTCTCTCATCGATGTTTCTAACTCTTTGTCCCTCTACCTTCCTCTCTGTGAAAAATCAATAAAATATATTTAAAAAATAATAATAAAGATAGAAGCAGGAAGCTGAGGCTTTTGTGGGGTCCAGGAGGGAAGTGATGTTGGCTTGGTCTAGGAGGCCAGTGTTGGAATAGGGGGAAACAGATAGATGCATTGCATAGTGGAGCTAGGTCCAGCAGATTTGGTGGCTGAGGGAAGAAAGGGTGAGAGAGGAGTCAAGGATGACTCCCATGTTTGGAACATTAGTCATTGCGTCCATCGTAGTGTCATTTTGCTGAGCTGTGAGATCAGGGAGTGGGGCATGATAGATGGTGAAATTCACATTTCACCTCTCACCTGGCAGTGTGATCTAGGGCAGATCATTAACCTCTCTGATCTTTGGTTTCCTATCTAGGAGAGGTGGATAAGAAAGTACCTACTTCATTGTTCACATGCAATGTAAATGCAACAATGCATGTAAAAACTGAGGCTGGGCACATAGCACATACTCAGAAAATGCTGGGTACTAAGACTGCAGTGGTTCAGAAGAAGCCAACGAGGCAAAATGCACCAAACAGAAGAGGCCAAAATATCAGAATCAACACAGGGAGAAGAGCAGGAGAGAGGTGCTGTTTTGACCAGCAGTCAACTTTCCATGGGAGTGGCAATGGATTTGTGAGCCAAGACCAAATAAGCGATAATGAAAACTCTCAAACCAAACCATTATGTAGAATGGGATAAATAAATTGCTTATTTGTTTTTTTAGTTGAAGTGTTTATGAACCTTAACTCTTGTTTTATTCACAGAGTGTACATTCTTTGTTTGCAAGGTGCCTCATAAGAATCCGTGACTGTATTAGATAACTCAGTGTCTGTCTGGTTACCACACTGCATCCACAGAGGGACTGGATCCTTTATATGGAGTACTCTGAAACATTCTCTACAAGAGAGAGGTCATATATGAGTAGGTCTATGGGTTATATTGGACAAAAAAGGGAGGGTGGTCCAGGATCAGTACTAGGAGGGCATCGATGCTTTAGCATTCTGGGCAGGCCAATTTATATTTTTTCAAAGATCAACAAAGACCCATTGTTCTTATCAGTAATAGGACAATCATTATACCCCTTTGATTCTGAAGCAGAGAAGATGATGGTCCCTGTTTTACAGATGGGAAAAATGAGGACCATCAAGATCAATCAACACGTTTTTGCTTGCAGTGACTCAAGAGGAGTCCTTGAACTAGTGTTCCCTGAATAGCTTACAGCAAACCTCTTATTCAAAAAAATTGGCAATGTTTGAGCTATAAAACATAAGCCTTCTATTTTCATAGCTTAGGGAAAATACCACCCACACACTGTAATACATCTTATTCTTCCGCCTAGCAGAGCACTCATTGGGAGGGCTGTGTGTGTGACATTGAAAGTACAGAATTCACCATCAAAGTACAGAACTCACACCTCATGGTGAGGAACATTGCTCAGAGCCAGGCCCTGGCTTCCTGCACTTGGTTTCAGGTTTTAATTATTGGTTAGTCATTAAAGGTTCTTTTTTTCGGTTAGTAATTAAGGGTTCTTTCTTTTGTGAAAAATAATTTCCTGTACATTGGGAGCCAGCAGGGCTACCATGGTTGAGAAGCTAATCCTATTTCTATGTCAAATATACTCTCTACCTTGGCTATGCAGGATGAAATGTTCTGCTTTGCCCACAGCTCCAGACTGCAGAAAAGTAAGTAGGATTACAAGAACAGACTCTGAGATGAAGAATGTGGGCAAGAGACTTATTGAAGACTAGAGGCCCCGGTGCACAAAATTTATGCATGAGGGGAGGGAGGGATCCTTCAGCCTGGCCTGCACCCTCTGGCAATTTGGGACCCCTTGGGGGATGTCTAACTGCCAGTTTAGCCCTGATCCCACAGGGGTCCCTCTGCCTGGCCTGTGCTCTCTCACAATCTGGTGCACAAATCCGTGTGCCTGCCTAATTGCCCCTTACCACTAGCCTGCCTGATGGCCCCTAACCACTCGCCTGCCTGCCTTATCAGCCCTAACTACAGCGTTTCCCCAAAAATAAGACATCCTCTGAAAATAAGACCCACTTACAGGTTTCCTTCTGAGTGAAATATAAGGCATCCCCTGAAAATAAGGCCCCCAGGCTCTGTCTCACAATGAAAATTAATTTACCATAAACTGGTCCCTAGGGCCGCCCCCACTGGCGTCTAGCAACCAGTGACGTTAAGTGAAGTCCTAACATCACTGTTGTGTGAATGCAGAGAAATCAGCATGGAAACTTTGTGAAACCTAAACTGCAAGTTGTGACTTGGGTGAAGAATTCATGGGAGAAAATCACTGAAGTTGCATTGCAAATGCACTGCGAGTAGGCTACCTTGACAAGAAGTACTCATTTAAAGACAGTGCTATTGCTAAACATGAGAGATTTGGTCCACCGATCCTGAGAGAAATGAAGTCACAAGAAATTCACCAGGAAATTCAAGAATTGGATTGTTATGATGATGTTCCAAAAGATGATGACATGATTGTCATTGAATAAATGAGTAAATTCTTGATACTGTAGGATTCACAGTTTGTCTGGTTTGTGTTGACAACTACCATACCACCGTACCGTATACAGGTAATAAATTTCCTTTATTTTCATTTAACAATGAATGTGTACCGTATTCTTCTTTATGGAAAAATAAGACATCCCCTGAAAATAAGACCTAGCATATCTTTGGGAGCAAAAATTAATATAAGACACTGTCTTATTTTCGGGGAAACAGGGTACTCACTTGCCTGCCTGATCACCCCTAACTGCCTCTGCCTTGGCCCCACCACCGTAAGGACGTCTGGAATGACATCCAGAAGGTCGTTTGGCTGTCTGGTCTAATGAGCATATTACACATTTATTATTATAGACTAGGGGCCCAGTGCACGAATTTGTGCATCTTAAAAGGAACTGTGGGCCAAGTGGCTGTGGTGGGCACATCAGCTCCTCCTGCCATGGCCCCCAGTCCCCTGTCTGCCTGCAGCCCTGCTCTTGCCACTGCTGTTCCCATGTGCTGATGGAACTGGCCCTGCTTGCATCCACTGATGGTACAAAGTGATTGGGGCTGGTACCAGCAGTAGATGTGAGCAGGGCTGGTGCCATCAATGGATGCGAGCAGGGGCTGCTGCCCTGATCACCCCTCAGGAGTAGGAGGAGGTTGAGAAGCCCTCAGGGACAATCGGGGTCAGCAGCTGCCATTCGCACCCACTGATGGCACTGAGCAATTAGGACCTGTGCCAAACACCAGCAGTGGGTGTGAATGGCGGCTCTGGTGCAGGCAGTGGGTGTGAGCATGACAGGTGCTAGCAACAGGTGCAAGTGCCGGTGGAAGCAAATAATTTTCATAACCACCAGAGGCTTGCCCCAGTGACAGCAAGTGTGCCCCGCCTTGGTCTGGCACCCCACTCATCTGCTCCACCATCCTGACATGGCTGACGCCCAGCATGTTCCACACTCTGCTGCCTGCTGCCAATGCTTGCCATGTTCTCTGTGTGTGTCCCTTTCCTACCCCCCCTCCCCAGCCTCCCAGTCTCTCCCCCACCCCCGGTTGTCAGTGCACATCATATTAACCAGTTGTTGTTAATATGTTGTTCGGTTGTTGGGTTGTTCCACTGTTTGGTCTTTTTGCATATTAGAGTTTTATATATATAGATGTACTTTCAAGGAAGCCAGTGAAGAATGGAGGGGAGCAGAATTGGACAGGGAGAGGGCCAAACCAAGATGTGATTTTGGGCATGTCCTGCAGGGGGCCCTGGAGGGTTACTTACAACTCAGCATTTTCCCAGCCTGGGTTGTGTGGGTACCTGCCAGATTCCCTTCTCAGACTCTGCTCTGCAAAAAGATCACAGCTTTCTCTTCATAGAGTAATTTCCCTTAGACAAATGGGAGTCACAAAACTCAGGCAGTTATATAGGCCCCCAAGGACCACTGGAAGTCAGAGACTGACACAGGGTTACAAAATGCTAGTTCTTTTCTTCAGGGAGGGACCCACTTGGTAATGTGATTCATGTTCCAGAGCTCCCCAAAGGTCAGGCTGAGGCTAGACTTCTCCCACTGTGGACTTGATTGGGTGAATGTTCCCAAGCGACCCCTGTAAGGATCGGGCCAAACCCAGCAGTCCGACATCCCCAGAGGAGGAGTCCTGAATTGCAAGAGGGCACATGCCAGGCTGAGGGACCCCAACTGGGGCATGAATTTGTGTACTGGGCCTCTAGTATGCATATAAGATCTTTGGTTAATCTCTTTCCACCCTCCCTCCTGCCCCTTTCCCTCTGAGATTCATCAGTCTGTTCCATGTTTCCATGCCTGTGCATTGAGCATCTGTCCTCTGATGGTCAGTACACATCATAGCTACCGGTTGGATAGTTGCTTAAGAGGGAGGGAGATAGAATGATGAGAGAAAATAATTGATCAGCTGTCTCCTGCACGCCCTACACTGGGGATCAAGCCCGCAACTTGGGCATGTGCCCTTGACTGGAATCAAACCTGGGACTCTTCAGTCAGCAGGCTGACATTCTATCCACTGAGCCCAATGGGCTAGGGCACAAGAATATATTTTTAAAGTGGCTTTTGGAGCTAAAGAATTCTCAAACAAGCAGTGGGTTAAGTACTTTGTATTTAGCAACATCTGAGACTTTGTTTAAAAAGCAAAACAAAGGAAGGCTATTCTTCATGAATGCTTGACATAGTTTGTAATAAAAGGAAAATGGAGGAAAAACATGAAAAATTAGAATAACATACTAATTGCCCCCTTTTAACTTCTTTTTCAAAATTCTCTATATAAATCATTGTTTCCTTGAGGCAGGAAATAAAGAGCGAGTTAAGAGCATGGATTTTGAGGTCTTATTGTCTTAGGTTTGTGGTCTTTGCTAAGTTCTAGCTATGTTATCTTGGGCAATTGCTTAATCTACACCCTTTCACATGGGGTGTTCTATGTGCTAGGAGCAGTTTGAAGGGTCCTATCTACTTATTTGACTTATCACAACCATCAATAAGGTCAGTATTGCATTCACCTATTTTAGAGAAAAGACAGAGTCACAAAGCTAACAAGTAGTTGGAGTAGAATTTGAACTCAGGGAGTCTGGTCTCAAAGTCCCTAACTTTCACACCAGACCTATGGCTTTAAGAAAATATAGCGAGGAAATAGGCAGATGAAGAAAGAGAGAGAGTAAAATGCATGTCACCTCAATAGGTGTAGCATTTTTTTTCATCACAGCTGCAGCAAATTATTGTAAATTATTTGTAGCATCCACTCCTCGCAAAGCTTGGGCACATAGGGTTTTTATTTGGCTCTCTCAGGTGAAACTCTGAAGACAGAAACATAGTGAAATGTTTCATATCTTGGGAATTCAATGAGTCTATACTAATAGCAAGGAAGAGAGTAAGAAAGAAACAAAATGTGGCTCAGTGGTTGAGTGTGAACCTATGAAGCAGGAGTTCACATCGATCTCTGGTCAGGGCACATTGCCTGGGTTGTAGGCTTGATCCCCAATAGGGGTGTGCAGGAGGCAGCCGATCAATGATTCTCTCTCATCATTGATGTTTCTATCTCTCTCTCCCTCTCCCTTCTTCTCTGAAATCAATAAAAATTTATTTAAAGAAGAAACAAAGACAGTGGAGAATGTATTTTTATATTTTCATAAATGACTTTTGTGGCCTACCATGAAATAAAATTATTCCTATACATTTCTAGAACAAGTATGTTTAGTGGTAAGCAGAATAAAATCCTAATAGCTTCCTTGAATTCATTCATCCATCTATGCATCCATCATCCATTCTTGGGAATGAAGCCTCTGGTTGATTCTCTCTTAAAAAAGAGAATTGGAAGACATTATCTTAGTCTTAGGTCACTTAAATGTAGTTGAAAAAGTTAGTCTTGGTCAGAGGCCTTTAGAGAATTTGGGGTGAGGAAATTATTTTCGTGGGCATATTTTAGTCTAAGCTTCTTGGTGGAAGCAAATCTCCAGAGACAAAACCAGTTATAACCCAACCCCCTTTTGTTCAGAATCATGAGATCAAGCTTCTAGGTCAGTGATTTCAAGATTTTTTAAAAAACATACAATATCTGACTAGTCAGGTGTTGCAGAATTTTAGTAATTAGTTTAGGTGTACCATGAAATGAAAAAGGCTGAAAATCACTGGTTTAGGTTAATTCATATGCTGTATCAATGTGAGAAAACATTTTAAAAGTGCTTTCAAATATCTATCTCTAGCTTTTAGGGCTGACTTGCTTGTTCTTCGTGCCACATTCTCATAGTGCTTTTCTTTCCAGGAAAACCCTGAGCACATTATGTTGTAATTATATACTCACATGTTTGTCTCCCTTACTGAATTTCAAAATCCCTGAGTGCAGGGACCAGATTTTTCACATTTTATAATCCAGGCCCCTCCCCTAGAATCTTGCATACAGTAGAAAATTAGTAGAAGTGTCTTAAATTTCCACTAGATTAAATGGAACAAAAAGTAGCCAACCGAATAATGTGGAAAAATTGATTGACCAGATTTTTTTCTTTGTTTTCATCTGTAGCTGTAAGTCTAGGTCCAAACAAGTAGTTTCATTTGAGTTAATTTTTTTCTCCCATTTTAATGTCAAAGCATATTCTTGTAAAAATGGGCAGATTCCTCTGCTACATGGGCTGAGTCAGATGATAGTCATCTGACTGATGGTCTGTCCAGATAATTAAAACATTTTTATTTCCAGTACTTAGTGTGGCCTCCTCATGGTAAAGTGCTACTGTGATGTGACATCAAAAAAAGTCAGCCTCTCCTTTTAATAAGGCACAAAGGTTGTTTAAACCTCAATTTTATATGCAATATTAATGTGTTCTATTTAAATATTAATCAGACTAAAAGCCTGGAGTAATGCATGCAATCAATACTTCACAGCAGCTGAGTCATCCAGGACTGAGGACTGGGCCCGTCTCCAGCAGTTGCCCTTTCATCATGGCGGCCACTTGCCACCTGGAGCCCTGGTGTGCACATGGCTGCTGGGCTCAAAGTCACTTTCTCCAGGCTCCCTGCTGGCAGCCCTTCAGCATGCTTCAGAGGCCTCTCCTCAAAGATAGTTATCTCTCAGGAACCCATCAAAAGAATGGCAAAGTGCAGATCCTTAAGGGTGAGCTTTTGTTGGTGAAATAGCAACTCTGGATTATAAATAATGTTCCAAATTTTGGACTGAATCAAAGAGCATTAGACTTGGTCAGAGGCCTTTCCCATCTGGAAACTTAACTGCATTTTCACCAACCTGTATTCTACACATTCCCACATGAAACAGCTCTTGGTTATTTGCATGTGTATTATCCATGCTGAAAATCATACTTCTCCAGGCCTTTGGCTATGGGAACCTCAGTTAGTTCTATGATCCTCTATTCCTCTAATCAGGGACATGCATTAATGGGAATGGGGTGGTGGCATCACCTATGAGATATCTGATAGCTAGGAGGGTTCTGTTTGCTAGAGATCCCCATCATCAACGATAGGGGCTCATCATATGATTGAGCTCCTGATTTTATTTTCAATGAATGAACGATGGATTAATAGTCAATGCAATGTAGCAAATATTTATTAATGCCTGTTTAGCACTGGGCTATATGTTAAGGGGGACACAAATTTTTTAAAAAGTACACACTTTTTTACACAGAGGTCATGATCTAGTCCTGATGCCATCATATGGAAATAGCATTGTTGACTGAATAAGTGAATGAATGAAGTGCCAAAATGAATGATGAGATTAATCATCAGAATCTTGGAATGTTTTCAAAGAAATCCAGGTTATAAGGTGTATCTATAAAGATTTTGATTCAGTAGGTCTGGGGTAGGGCCAGAGAAATCTATATTCTCTTTAGGCTGGGATGGGCATCCATTACTGTGGGAGGACCAAGGAGGGGGTCTAGCATGGGTAACTGCAATAGCTGCTGCATAAAAACAACCATAAAATGTCAGCAGCATATTACAATAAGCATTTGTATCACGTATGAGTCTACCATTTAGCTAGGAGCAAAATGATCTAGGTTGGGCTCAGCTGGGCAGGTCTGCGGATCTTGGCTGGGCTTGCTTGCTTCTGGGGGTTGGCTAGGGGTCAGCTGGCATTGGCAGGGCTTTTCCACTAGGCAGCTCTGCTTCTTATTGCAGATCTGTAGGTTGACTTAGGTGGCTGTGTTATGGACTCTGGAAGCTGGTGTAAGTCTCCTTCATGTGTCTCTCATTTTCCTCCTGGGTATAGTGGGCTAGCCTGAGCATGCTCTTCTAATGGAGATGGTAAAGGGCATATGGGAATACAAAAGGCCTCTTAAGGCTTCTAAACTGGAAGTCTGACACTTCCATGTAATTTCACTGCTTTAAACAAGTCACATGGCTCCACCCAAAGTCAAGGGGTGAGAAATACCCCCCCCCCCTCCTTTTAGAGAGAGGTTCTGCACTGCCCCTTATAGAAGCTGAGGTCTAGGGAAGGATGGAGCCAATGCAGTCTTCCACATTTGCTGCACTCAAGAATTTGTGGAAAAAATGGAGGAGCACCCACATCTGTACAGATTTCTGCTCAGGATCTTGGAGCTGCTCAGAGGTTGATGCAGTTTCCAAGCTGAGAGATGGAAGCCCTAGTTCAAGAAGTGGTTCAACCTTCATGTCACCAGGGCGAAAGCCTGTGCCACACACTGTGATCACTTAAATACCAGGAGGTGTAATTTCCTTGGCCTGGAGAAAACTTCATTTGGAAAAATTAGCATTTTACAATCCTTTCACCCACTTTGAGGATTAGGCCTCACTTATGAATATCCATGAATGTCCTTTAGCTCAAAGAGTTGAAGCAGAGAAGAGTAAATGAGAAATTCTACAGTGGTTTGCAAACTCATTAGTCAACAGAGCCAAATATTAACAGTGCAATGATTGATATTTCTTTTGAGAGCCAAATTTTTTAAACTTAAATTTCTTCTAATGCCACTTCTTCAAAATAGACTCGCCCAGGCTATGGTATTTTGTGGAAGAGCCACATGCAAGGGGCTAAAGAGCTGCATGTGGCTCGAGAGCCGCAGTTTGCAGACCACAGTATTAGGACATCCTTTTTCATTACATTCCTGCCCTTGGGCAATGAATCTTCTCTTTCCCTTAATCTTCTGTTACTTAGATGTTCTTTAAAACATCTTTATTTATCTTAAAAATAAAGCTTTATTTTTTTCAAATAAATCTTTGAGCTTTATTTTGGTAGCTTCTGCATTTTTTGCCTTTGCTTCCCTAGCTTCACAACCTGATAGTTAGTCTGGTTGAGGTGTCTTTTTCTTCTCTTTTGAGAACTTTGAACTTACAGGGGAGGGCACTGAGCAATCGCACCATTTCTTGAGGCATGCTCTTACTCTTCTCCATCAGGACAACCTGCCTTTGTGCACAGTTGTAATCTCAGCTCTTTGGAGATGGAAATGAGTTTATTAAGCATTTGTTATCTGGAAGACCCTATACACATGGCATCTCAATGATACCTCACAGCAAACCTGGTATTCATTTTGCCCATTTCACAAATGAGGATACTAAAGTTCAAGGAGGTTTAATAGGTTAGTCTCAAGTTACACAACTATGACTTAGGAAGCCAAGCATCACATTCAGTTTCCATTATTGTCACACTGTCAGAACTTCATCCTTGCATGCTAGGATGAAGTTCTGACAGTTCTGTCAGCACCTGAAACTCTCCACCTGAAGACTCTCTCTGTCTTCTGACTGTATTCTACTTACATGGTGGGCAGGCCAGAAGAACTGGGGAGTTAAGCCTCCTCACCTCCCTAACTTGTGCCCTCTACTGGGACATAGCCCTTAACCATTGATTGACAAGCTGATGGATAACCTTGAGTGGCTCTGCCTCTACTTTCCCAGAGTTCCATGGTGAGAGCATGCTCCTTTGCACTCAGTAATAATAAGCTTTGTAATAAGCCATTTCTCAGCTGCTCTTTCTTCTGGAATAGTTTTCTTTCTCCCAAGCTAGTACTTCCTGGGGTCCCTCCTTTCAAATAAATTACTTGCTTTCCAATCCTTATCTCAGATCTGCCTCTGAGAAAACTCACACCTGTAGCAAGAAGACTGTCTTTGGATTTTATAGAACCACTAGCCACTTCTTCACTTTTGTAGCTTCAGCAGAGAAGGCTTTGGGCAAAGCAGGGGTGATTGGCTCCACCCATACCCACACCCACCCTATGGGACCTGAATCTCAGCCACAATTCTTGTGTTCTTGGAGAAGTATCCCTCTATTCCTGAAGACCTCTAGACTTGGACCAGTGCTGTGAACACAGGCACGTGATCATCACCGAGTGGGGCCACATGGTAAAGAGACGAACAACCTCCCTGCCTGCCAGGGGCACTTTAGAAGGAAAAGTGGATCTTGAGCTGCCTCCCTCATCTGTGAGATACGTCCTTATCACTGTCCTTACTGACCACTGGCTTCTCTGGAGGACATTTGAGTCTGGCTTCTCTCTCTTCATCTGACACATGCACATAGTAGGTCCAATACACCGTGATCAGATTGTGTTAGTGAGTATATCCAGACCATTCACACAAAAAAGATGGGGTAAAAAAACTCTGATTTAGACTTGGTCTAAAATAGCATCTTGGCCAATGCTTGTTTCATGTTATTACTATTGGGATGGAAAAAGGAGAGTTTTAATTATTTGGGATAATGAGCATTTATCAGCGGGACTGGATCCCTCAGATTAAATCCAATCATAGAACAATACTTCAAGCAGCTATTGTTATCCTTTGCTTCTAACTCTAAACAGATTTAATGTAGATTTGTTGAATTAAGTTAACACTAATGACTCACATTTATATATTTGCAGTTTTCAAAGGATCTTAATTCTCAGTTTAAATAGAAAGAACACCAGACTACCAGTATACTCTGGCTCATCTATTTAAAAAATATTTTTATTGATTTCAGGGAGGAAGGGAGAGGGAGAGACAGATGGAAACATCAATGATGAGAGATAATCATTGATTGGCTGCCTCCTGCAGGATCCCTTCTAGGGACTGAGCCTGAAACCTTGGTATGTGCCCTTGACCACAATGGAACCTGGGACCCTTCAGTCCCCAGGCTGACACTCTATCAACTGAGCCAAACCAATTAGGGCAACTTCTCTTTTAATATATGAAAAAAACAAGCTTTGAAAATATTTATAGCTTGGGAAACAGTTTTTCTAGTTTGATTATGAAGAAAGTTGTCATTTTTTGTCTAAAAAACTTTGCTAGAGTTTTTATTTCTCATTGAAAATAATCTGTAGCAAGAAGAAATTTCCTGAGATCTCACACTACTCAGAACTGGTGCACACTTTAGAAGGAAAAGTGGATCTTGTCAGAGGCCTGAATACCCACAGCCCCACTGACCACAGAGCAACTATGAACCCCAGAACACTGGTCCCAGACAGCGCGAACACTTATACTCAAAGGAGTACTCTGCTGCACGAAGAAAAGGTCAGATTTCATGGAAATAGGGAAAGAGAGAACTACATAACCAGACATTCTGAAAAGAGAGATCACAGGGAGACAAAGAAACGACCTGCATATGAAAGAAAAGCAGGCATCACCAGAAAAGGAAGTAAATAAGTTAGAGGCAAGTAACCTACCAGAGCAAGAATTCAGAGTAATGATCATAAGATGGCTGAAAAGAATGGAAGATAAATTTGACAACATGAATAAGAACCAAGAGGAAATGAAGAAGAACCAAGAAGAAATGAAAAATGACATCGCTACTGTAAAGAACTCAATAGAAAGAATCAAGAGTAAACTAGAAGAAGCAGAGGACTGCATCAGTGAGCTAGAAGACAAGATGAAAAAAAAATACCCAATTAGAATAGCTTCTGGAAAAAAAATTAAAAAGTAGGAAGAGACCCTAAGGCATCCATGGGCAAACTACTGCCCGCAAGCCAGATCTGGCCTGTTCGGCTGTTCTATCCGGCCCAAGGAGCCGAAAGAGTGGAGGGTTCTCTTGTTCTCCCCTTCGCTCCTTCACCAGCAGCCCAGATGAGAGTGCCAGCATGGTCAGGTTGCTTTTGTTCTGGCCCTCTGGTCCAGTTTAAGAACCCATTGTGGCCCTTGAGTCAAAAACGTTTGCCCAGCCCTGGCCTAAGGAAACTTTGGGACAATACAAAACAAAACAATATTAGAATAATAGGGGTTCCAGAAGGAAAGGAAACTGAGGAAGACATAGAAAAATGTTTCAAGAAATGACAGAAAACTTTCCCGAGATAGAGAAGAAAAAACCCACACAAATCAAAGAAGCTAGCAGAGTCCCAAGCAAAATAATTTCCAAAAGACTGACACCAAGGCACATTATAATTAAATTGGCAAACACCAACAACAAAGTAAGAATCTTAAAAGGAGCAAGAGAGAGATAGAAAGTTACATATAAAGGAACCCCCATCAGACTAGCAACTGATTTCTCCACAGAAACTCATCAGGCCAGAAGCAAATGGAATGAAATACACAAAGTCATGCAAAGGAAGGGTCTGAATCCAAGAATACTGTGCCCAGCAAGGCTATCAATTAAAATTGAAGGAGAAATCAGGAGCTTCACAGATAAAAACAGACTAAGGGAATTTATCACCACAAAACCAGCAATGCAAGAAATGCTAAAGGGTCTGCTGTAAAAATAAAGAAATAGGAGGCAAAGAAGGAACACAGGGGTATAGAATAAAAATGGAGACAAATAAGTACCTATCAATAATAACTTTAAATGTAAATGGATTAAATGCCCCAATGAAAAGACATAGGGCAATGGATTGGATAAGAAAACAAGACCCATACCTCTTCTGTCTATAAGAAACTCATTTCAGAAAAAAAAGACACACACAGACTGAGGGTGAAGGGGTGGAAAAAGGTTTTCTAGGCGAACGGAAATGAAAAAAAACAAAGCTGGGGTAGCAATATTTATATCTGACAAATTATATTTCAAAGTGAAGGACATAACAAGAGATAATGAAGGCCACTTCATAATACTAAAGGGAGCAATCCAACAAGAAGAAATAACCCTGGAAAACATATATGCACCCTATACAGGAGCACCTAAAAAAACTGCTGGAGGGCATTAAGGAAGAGATTAATAGCAATACAATCATAGTAGGAGATTTTAATACCCCACTATCACCTATGGACAAATCATCTAACCAAAAAATCAGCAAAGAAACATCAATCCTAAATGATGCATTAGACCAGATGGAATTAATCGACATCTTCAGAACGTTTCACCCCACAGCCACAGAATATACATTCTTCTCAAGTGCACATGGGTCATTTTCAAAGATATACCACATGTTGGGACATAGGCAAAGTCTCTTCAAATTCAAGAAGTTAGAAATCATATCAAGCATCCTCTCAGATCATAGTGACATAACACTAGAAATCAACTAAAATAAAAATAATTCAAAGAAATCAAACACATGGAGACTAAACAGTATGCTATTAAACAAGGACTGGGTTACCAGAGAAATCAAGGAAGAAATTAAAAACATCCTGGCAACAAATGACAATGAAAACAAAGCAATCCAAAATCTATGGGACACAGCAAAAGCAGTTTTGAGAGGGAAGTTCATATCTCTACAAGCTTATTGTAAAAAACAAGAAAAAATGGTAACAAATTATCTAACTCTAAAACTCAAAGAATTAGAAAAAGAGCGACAAGAAAAGCCCACTGTAAGCAGAAGGAAGGAAATAACAAAAATCAGAGCGGAGATAAATGACATAGAGACCAAAGAAACAATACAAAAGATCAACAAAATCAAGAGCTGGTTCTTTGAAAGGATAAACAAGATTGATGAACCTCTAGCCAAGCTAACCAAGAAACAAAGAAAGAGGACCCAAATAAACAAAATCAGAAATGAAAGAGATGAAATAACAACAGACCCCACTGAAATACAAAGAATTGTTACAAAATACTACGAACAACTCTATTCCAACAAACTGGACAACCTGGAGGAAATGGACATATTCCTAGAAAAATACAACCTTCCAAAACTTAATCAGGAAGAATCTAAAAAGCTCAATAGACCAGTAACTTTTGAAGAAATTGAAACAGTCATCAAAAAGCTTCCAACAAACAAAAGCCCAGGGCCAGATGGCTTCATAGAAGAGTTTTACCAAAACATTCAAGGAAGAACTAATATCTATCCTCCTCAGACTATTCTAAAAAATTCAAGAGGAAGGAACACTTCCAAACTCCTTCTATGAAGCCAGCATCACCCTAATACCAAAACCAGATAAAGATAACACAATGAAAGAGAATTACAGGCCAATATCCCTCATGAACATAGATGCCAAAATACTCAACAAAATTCTAGCATATCGGCTCCAGCAGTACATCAGAAAGATCATACACCATGACTGAGTAGGACTTATTCCAGGAATGCAAGGATGGTACAATATCCGCAAATCAATGAACGTGATACATCACATAAACAAATTGAGAGATAAAAATCATATAGTCATATCAATCGATGCAGAAAAAGCATTTGATAAAATCCAAAACCCTTTCCTGATAAAAACTCTCAACAAGGTGAGAATAGAAGGATCATACCTCAACATAATAAAAGCTATATATGATAAACCCACAGCAAACATCATACTCAATGGGAAAAAACTAAAACCATTCCCTCTAAGAACAGGAACAAGACAGGGATGCCCAGTCTCACCACTCCTGTTTGACATAGTACTGGAAGTACTAGCCATTGCAATTACACAGGAAGAAGAAATAAAAGGCATCCAAATTGGAAAAGAAGAAGTAAAATTGTCCTTATTTGCAGATGACATGATATTGTACATAAAAAACCCAAAAGACTCCATCAAAAACTAATAGATTTAATAAATGAATTCAGCAATGTAGCAGGATACAAAATTAACGCCAAGAAATCTATGGCAATGATATACACCAGTAGTGAACTTACAGAAACAGAGACTAAAAAAGCAATCCCATTTACCATCGCATGAAAAAAAATTAAGACACTTAGGAATAAACTTAACTAAGAAGGTAAAAGATCTATACACAGAAAGCTAAATAACACTGAAAAAAGAAATAGAGGAAGATGTAAACAGATGGAAGAACATACCATGTTCATGGATTGGTAGAATCAACATCATCAAAATGGCCATACTTCCCAAAGCAATTTATATGTCCAATGCACTCCCCATTAAAATACCAACAGCATATTTCACAGACTTAGAAAGAACTCTCCAAAAATTCATCTGGAATAAAAAAAGACCTCGAATAGCCACAGCAATCCTGAGAAAGAAAAAAAAAAAGTAGGAGGTATCTTAATACCAAATTTCAAGCTGTATTACAAAGCCACTATTCTCAAAACAGCCTGGTACTGGCACAAGAACAGACATATAGGTCAGTGGAATAGAATAGAGAATCCAGATATCAATCCAAATCACTATGCTCAATTAATATTTGACAAAGGAGGCAGGAACATACAATGGAGTCAAGACAGTCTCTTTAATAAATGGTGTTGGGAAAATTGGACAGATACATGCAAAAGAATGAAACTAGATCACCAACTTACACCATACACAAAAATAAACTCAAAATGGATACAGGACTTAAACATAAGACGGGAAACTGTACAAATACTAGAGGCATCCACAGGCAACAAAATCTCAGATATATGCCAAAAGAACTTCACTGATATTGCCCCTAGGACAATGGAAGCTAAAGGGAAAATAAACAAATGGGACTACATAAAAATAAAAAGCTTTTTTACAGCAAAAGAAACCATCAACAAAACAACAAGAAAGCCCACTGTATGGGAGAACATATTTGTAAATATCACTGATAAAGGTTTAACCTCCAACATCTACAGACAGCTTATATAACTTAATAAAAGGAAGATAAATGAGCCAATTAAAAAATGGGCAAAGGTCCGAAATCGAATCTTTTTAAAAGAAGACAGAAGGAAGGCCAAGAGGCACATGAAAACATGCTCAATGTCACTAATTATCTGAGAGATGCAAATCAAAATGACAATGCAGTACCATCTCACACCTGTCAGAGTGGCTATCATCAAAAAAATCAGCAAACGACAAGTGCGGGCAATGATGCGGAGAAAAAGGAACCCTTGTGCACTGCTGGTGGGAATGCAGACTGGTGCAACCATTGTGGAGAACAGTATGGAGTTTCCTCAGAAAACTGAAAATGGAATTCCCATTTGACCCAGTAATCCCACTCTTAGAAATATATCCTAAGAAACTAGAAACACCAATTAAAAAAGATATATGCAACCCTATGTTCATAGCAGCACAATCTACAATAGCTAGGATTTGGAAACAGCCTAGGTGCCTGTCAGCAGATGATTGGATCAAAAAACTATGGTACATCTACACAATGGAATACTATGCTGCCATAAAAGAAGGAATTCTTATCATTTGCAGCGACCTGGATGGAATTGGAGAACATTATGCTGAGTGAAATAAGCCAGTCAATGAAAGAAAAACACCACATGATCTCACTCTTTTATGGATAATAAGGAACATTATAAACTGATGAACAAAAAGATAGATACAGAGACAGTAAAGAAACAAACAGACTGTCAAATTACAGCGGGGAGGGTAGGGAGATATGGGGGAGATAAGAGATCAACTGATGGACTTGTATGCATGCATATAAACATAACCAAATGTAGGAAAAACTATGGGTAGGGGGGGCATGCTTGGGAGTGGGGGTGGAGATGGGGATTGGTAAGGTATGTACACATATAATACATTAATAAAAAAAATGACCATGGGGCCTACATATAACCAGGAGGATTTGAACCTGGTGACCTTCTTTGGTAATAGTGTGAAAAGCTTTTTCCAAATTTAAGAGTAACATCAAAATAAATAATCCTAATAAATAGCATTAATTGGGAAAAAAAGAGAAATAATTCCCCCACCATAGCCCATATCCATTTATTTTAACCTTTAATAAATTTCCAAGTCATCCTCTCTGAGGCAGATGTTGCCAGCATCCAGCCCATTTACTTTTGGCTGTCACCCTGGTGAGTTCTGGCTGCCTGTACCTACATCTTTGACAAGAGCTGTGGGAAGATAGGATGTACTGGGATTTTAACATTTCCTGTGACCAGCCCTCAACCAATGACTGACAGAAGTTGCTGTAAAAATACCCCAGCTTCCTTAGGTACCCATCCTGGGTGGGATAACTGGCTCTTATTCTAAACTGTCCCTGATTTCCAGTGGGATGAAGTTCCAGCTGCCCCCTTGTTTGATAATGTACCATTTATTAGCTGCTTGCCCTTCCATATCTCATTATTCCCTCTATTCTTGCTTCCTGGGATCACCTCTCAAATAAACTACCTTCCCTCAAACCCTTGTCTCAAGGTCTGCTTGTGAAGGAACTCAAATACAGACCTCCCCAAAGTATATTTCACTAGAAGGGCACCAGGCTAGCTCCTCACATCCAAACCATTAAGTCACCTAACAAGGTGTAAAGCTATCTGTTAATCCTTTGCTCAAACAATTTTTGAGCTTATCACCGTCCATTGATTTCATTGTTCTCCTGGGCAGGTCTACTTCACTTGCCATTCTCATTCTGTTAATTATAGTGTAAAATTTTTAATTAAAAATGAAGAAGATAAATTTGGTTAATAGTTTTAAAGTTGTCAGTCTCTATACAGAGTAAGGGAGACACTGAGACTGCACAAATCAATTCAGGCTCAGGTTCTCTGCTGAGGAATTAAGAATGAGGTATTTGATGTTCAGTTTTCTCACTTATACCAGACAGAGAAAACATTTTGAATCCTCACTCAAGGATTTTAGAGAGAGAAAAGGGGAGAGAAAGGAGGAGAGAGAGAGAAAGATCGATCAGTATGCACCCCAAACAGACACTGAACTCACAATCTAGGTATGTGCCCTGACCAGGAATCAAATCCAAAACCTTTAGAATTCAAAACCAATTGAGACACACCAGCGAGGGCAAGAGAATATTATATTACAAAATTTGTAATCAGCTATGTAATTAGACATAACTGTTGTAAGGTTCCAAGTATTTAATAAATGTTGAAGATTAGGACCTTCCTCTGGATTGAAGTTTCTGTTCAACTCTTAGATGTCATATACTCTAAGATTAGTGTAGAAATTGCCTTCTCCCCAACAACACATTCCTGCCAACTGGCCATCAATATTCCTCTTTTTTTGTTAATCCTCACTCCAGGATATTTTTTCCATTGATTTTTAGAGGGAGTGGAAGGGAAGAGAGAGAGAGAGAGAGAGAGAGAGAGAGAGAGAGAGAGAGAGAGAGAGAGAGAGATGTGAAAGAGACACAACTATTGGCCACCTCATGCATGAGCCCCAACCAGGCCAGGATCAAACCTGTAACCCAGGCACATGCCCTTGACTCGGAATCAAACCTGAGACCCCTCAGTGCTCTAGCTGACACTCCAACCACCGAGCAACACCGGCCAGGGCAATACTTCTCTTGAACATTTTCAGATGTGGAGAACTCATTACTTACTGGGAGAGATAATCCCTTTGATTTATTAACTTTGATCATTAGACAGTTCTTCCTTTTACTCAGTGGTTCTCAATCTTTCTAATGCCACAACCCTTTAATACAGTTCCTTATGTTTTGGTGATCCCCAACCCAGTGACTGAACCAAAATCTTTCTCTTGCATTTGTCATCTACGGGTAGGAATTTTCTTGAGTGAAATTGCTGAATTAATTTAATGCCTCATCCCACACAGAGCATTGGAGATTGGAACTATTTGAAAAAATATTTAATCTGCCTCTTAAGCTGTCAACCTCCCCTCCAATTTTTCATTTTTCCTTAGCAGGCTATGGTTCAGAGCCTCTCTGATACCTTGCCTATCTGCCACTCTTCCTCTTGGAATGAGACACCTATTGGAACCAACTTAGTTGTCCAACAATTGAGGATTGGAAAATTTAAATACAATGCAGCATGAATAAAAACTGTATAGGCCTATAATGTTTTGAAGAGTACTTAATGATATAAAAGTGTTCATGACATTATAGGTGGAAGGGTACATACTGTATATATGCCAGTAAGAGCCCAATTTCATTAAAAATATGCACATAGAAATGAACACAACACTCATAGAACCCATAGAGTCTTTCAAGTATATTCTGATATCACAGAGTTGAGAGGAGCTAGTGCCTTTCAATTTGGATACTTTATTTACCTATTTCTGCTTACGGGTTTTGGCAGAATTACAAGGTTAATTAGCATTGTATCTGCAGTTCATCAGAGTCCCCAGATAATTTTTCCCCCTCTTGCATTACTATCTCTTTTAATTTGATAATTAGTATTGGGACCAGCCCATCACGGAAACACCGGGAGTGAGCAGAGAGCAGGGAAGGATGCCCAGGTCAGTCTCTGTGTAAGTGGCTTTGGTGGAGACTGGACTGGCAGGAGTGAAAGGTCAGTCTTCCAGCCCGACTGCCGCGAAGTCCTACAAGCTGCAAGATGGAGCAACACTGGTCTGCAAAAGTGAGCGGAACCCTGTTTGGCAGCTCTGCAAGGTGCTGGGTCCCAGAGATGGCAGGAAGCCTGTGCAGCACCAGCTCAGGTCTGGGGAGCATGCTAATAATGCCCCTGTGTGCACCTCCCCAGGCTACCATCCCCGCCATTTCTGTGTAAGGAAAGCCTGTGGGTATCACAGCGCTGGAGAAAATGCAACACAAGTATTTCTCAATCTCCCTTTTGGAAAACTCTCCAGAGCCCTGTGGCTCCTGGGGAGACAGAGAAAGGGATGGCAGGAGAGGAGGCAAACAAGGCTCTATGGGACAGTCCTTTTAAGGAGGCAAAAAGGGCGGCCAGGCAGACAGCTCCACGTGTGTCTGCAGGAGGGGAGAGAGGACACAGCAAGGAGAGGAGAAATGTTTCCTTAGACTCTGCAGATGGACCACTGAGGTGGAACCTGCAACTCATAAGTGGTTCTTTATTGTTTTATCTACAGGAGAGGAATCTCATCTCTTGGAACAGAGCTTTGGATTAATTTTTGTCATATCTCTCTGGGCCCACTTTGTCTGGACGGTGCCAAAGATTCATTTAATTTTCTTTTTAATTATTAAAATGATGTTCAGCCCTTAGTATATTCTTGTAGATTTATAAGACTCCTGCAGTAAAGAGAAACCCAGTCCATGGGTGCCCTGCTTCCTAATGCTCAATGCACTTAACACGTGGAAAGACTCTGTTCTCTTTTTGCAATGTAGATACACACCTTCTAGGGTGAATGACCCAGAATGTGGATCCCAAAACACTTCTTTTCTCTATTGAAGTTCATGTTTCTCTTCAATATGACCTCTTCAGCTACTAAAATAACATTCTGAATACTTAGTTCTGCAGCTTATAGAAGTATTGCTTAATAATAGTTTAGATAATTTTAAGTGAACACACTAATGCTTGAATAGTGGCCCTCCTAGGGTTAAAATAAAGTGATCACTTATCTTTAAAGGGTTTGTAGGTTTCATCAGGGAAGCAGATGCATGTGGTTCTAGCCTAACAGCGTTTATCATGCCTTTCTGTTAATATTTCTTACTGGTAGGAAACTAAATGCTCTACATAGTATTGTGGCGGCAAGTCAGTGTGCAGGGCTCATAAACACAGAAATAATAAAAAAGATGGTACTCTTGCTTTCATACAGCTATGGTTGCAACGGGAGTTGCTGCACTTTTTGGCATTTTGCCATCAGTTTCATCCAGCAAAAACCCAACAGGCTCATTTCCACCCTTCAATTTAATACTAGCATCCTCAGCTAGAGTTGATTTTAAACCTCCCTCCTATTTGCCCCTCCCTGTACCTTCCTAGACCTCAAGTTTCCTGATTTTCTTCTTAGAAAACCACCAGCTTTTTCTGCTGCTAGGCTCCTTACCCTGTCCATTTGTCTTTGGCCTGAGCCGTGGCTCTAACAAGATGGGCAGTTTTAGTGTGCATGCCTGTGTATGCATGGACGTGTTCACAAGTGTGTGTCCTATGTGCATGCATGTATGTGTAAATGTGCATGTGTATGTTCCTAATAATAAGGGACACCAGAACACCTAAGGTGCACATGTTTCCCCACACAGGTCAGCTTATACTTACGTAGTTTGAGGCCAGGTCTGGGTGGAGATAGTCAATCCCTGTGAAAAGACAATAACACAAGTTAATACCTGCCACTGTCCTCGGGAGAGCTGCTCTAGAAGGATCTTATGTGCTGCACCCAGGATACACTGTGCCTGAGGCCAGCCTTGTGTTTTGCTTCCCAAGTGAGGGTGGGTGGGTTGCACCGCCCAAGTGAAGAGACAGCTGCCACCAGATGCATCGGAGGAGGGAAGCCAATTAGAGCTTGGAGCCTCAGGATAACACTTCTGCCATAAATGCCAGCACAAAAGGGCTCAGTGTGTGTAAGATAGATGGCTCATCAGGGCAGTGATGCAAGAGAGATTTGTGGAAATCCTGACATTTCTAAAGCATCAACAGGCATTTCTTCTGAAATGAAACTGGCCTGGGTGAGGGAAAGCAATTATTATTGAACAGGGCCTGGACAGCAACGGATTAGGAGAAGGTTCTCTGGCATAGAAATAATAAGAGTAACATAGCTGGGCAAGAAAAGTGATTAGGTGAAGAGCAACTGATCTCCGGCAAGTTGTCCCAAGTGGAAGGTGATACTTGTCTTTCCAGAATGTGGCTTTCCTGAAAGCTGAGACCTGGGGCCCTGCGCTTCCTCCTGCATGTGGACTACCTTGCTGCCCAATAGTCAATCCAGTGGAAGAACTATGGTCCATGAGTTGCTGGCCTCCATCAGACTCGTGAGTCTCAGAAAGCTCCCTGGAACTTCAAGGGCAAATGGAAAAGTTTTCCTTCAGGTGTGAGAGCACATAATCATTGCAGTTTCTTTTCATCTGAGCACCTAAGTCCTCCAAGAAACCAGCCAGGCTCCTGCACTACCTAGCATAATGGTTGTAAGTATAGGTTTTGGGATCAAAGTTTCAAGTTTGAATCCCAGCCATGCTGCCAACTGGCTGCAGGACTTCAGGGAAAGCACGTGGCTTCTATATGCTTATTTTCTTCTTGATCTAGCAGAGGTGAGAACAGTGTGGTGTGCTTGTAATGGTGGCATTTAACAACTATATTGGGTTGCAATATTTAAAAGCCAGAAGTATTATTCAGCCTCTCGTATAGCTGTCACCTTTATTACATGCATACCAAAGTCAGGTCACAGCTATAGCTTTGTTCTGCAAAAAAGAACTTGTATTAGGATGCATATAGTTGACCCTTGAACAACGAGAGGAGCCAACCTCCTGGGCGGTTGAAAATCTGCATGTAACTTAAGTTGGTCCTCCACGTATGTGGAATCTCAACAACCAGCTGACCCTTGAAGAAAGTGAGTTTGAACTGTGCTGACCAATAGAAAAACCCGCGTATAAGTGGACCTGCACAGCCCAAGCCAGCATTCTTAAAGGGTCAATTGTATTTGTAAAAAAAAAATTTTCCTTTGTTTTTTCCTTGTTGCACAAGTCATTTCTGATAAGTACTTTTTAGACTGGGAATCACTGTTCTTGGGAAAGCTGCTCTATCATGTTTTATATCTTGCTATTGATATTTTGACACCTGAAACAATTACTGTTATGCTGATTTCTATATTTTGGGAAAGTATAGCTATTCACTTCCTGACCACCATCATCCTCTTGCTCATCCTCACATTCCCCTCTCAAGGACTGCAGAGAGACAGGGGTTAGAAAACTTAAAGAGAAACACTTAAAAGTTTGCAGACTCGTGTTCTGGAGTCTAACTTAGAGGTGGTTAGTTTAGGTTGTGAGAGGGATGAACCTGGGCCATGGGACCAACAGATCTAATATCATTTCAGGTTCAGACACTGTAGTTAATACTTGTGTGACTTTGGCCAAAGGACATAATCTCTTGGAACTTCAGTATTTTTGTCTTTAAAATTGAGATATTATTTACCTTGCAAAGCAATTTTCAAGATTAGAGCCAATTCATCGAAAGTGTTTAGCTTGTAGTAGTCACTTGATAAATTATATTTCTATCCTCATAATTAGTAACATTATCTACCATATCACTAGAGATATGTGGATAATGCTGAGGAACAGAACATTTAAAAAGTCTACTTGGTTTTAGCACGTTGTGTTGGAATTAAATTGTTGTATATATTTGCTAAAATTTGTTAAATTTTATGAACTCATTGTTAATCAAAAATTGTTGTAACATACAGGTAAGGTAAAATAAAAATGACAAACACACAGATGCACACACAAAGAACTTTTTTTCTAACAATGAGTCAATTTTAAAAACATGACCCCATGTTCTGAGAGTGCAAGTTGTTTAGGAGGGGAATTTTTGGAGAAATAGTAGTCTCCTCTCTGTGAAGGGAAAATATTGAAGGAAAGAGATAATCTGAGACCAGAAGGAAATTAGAATTAAAACAAGATAAATTTAAATAAAACATTTTAAATTAGGTTATGGGGAAGACCAGGTGTTAAGTTAGAACGGATACAGACTTTAGTCTGAGGAAGAAAATATTATTTATAGAATTGTGAAGGATGACAGACAAGATCCAGAAAAATAAAAATGAACTGAAGCAAGAAAATGATACCTGGTAATTAGATAGTATTTTAAGAGTTTTGTAAGTTTTATATTCAGGGGAATATACTGAATACATCTTCTAATCAGCTTATTTATTTACTTCTTGTATTAGTAACATATTCAATCTTATTTTTTATGTATTTGTTTATTTTCATCAAAAACTGGTAGACCCTATTTAGGTCCTGGAAAAAACAGACAGTTTGGACACTGAACCTGAGCTACAGCTCATGGTCTGCAGGGGCACCTACTCATCAGCCAGTCATAATATATATGGGGCACAAATTAAAAATATTTGGTTATATTTTTGTTCTGTCATTAGTATCTGCCATTAGTTTGAAGTCTAATCCACAATAGTCCACATTCCCAGGAAGCTCTAGAGACTTCAGGGAATCAGCAAGGAATTCCATGTACATCTTCCTAGTTAGAATGGTAATAGTTTAGTTGAGATGTATTACTGGTCCTAAGCCCAGTTACTTTCATTGTTCTAAGAAAGCTAGCACCTTGCACCATCCCTATGGACTTATATGCTGCTGAAGAGTAGACTTCAGTGGATTAATTGTATTTTCAAAGGTGGTGATTCAGTATCACTGATCCCATATGGTATGACAAGGTTATACCCTCCCTGATTTAAAGGTGAGTCTATTCTTTCTTCTTCAGTCTGACTGGGTTGTGGTTGCTTCTAAAAATAAGTTATAGAAGCTGTGACTTTCAAGGCTAAGTCAGAAAAGGCCAGGCATCTTCCACCTGTTTCCTTGGGACACTTGCTTACTCTGCAGGAAGCAAGCTGCCATAGAAGAATCCCTTGTATAGTCACTCTGTTTGACCACTGAGCTCCAGCAGCAGCCAGCATCAACTATTAGCCATCTTGGTTCAGCTCAGTCAAGCCTTCTGATGACCACAGACCAGACAACATCTGAATGCCTGTCCTTAGGAGCCCTGAGCCATCTGTAAAAATCCATCTACCTTGCTGGCGAGACCACATGGAGTGGAGAGGCTGGGACTGCATGGAGCTGGAGGGAGCCTCCAGTTGCATCCAGTCCCAGCCGTCTTCTAACTCTAGCTGCATGAGGTACCCCAGAAAGGCCAGCAGCAGAACTGTCCAGCTGAGCCTGGGCAATACACAGAACCGTGAGAGAGAACAATATGGTGGTTAAAGTAACTTAATTTGGGGGCAATTTGCTCTGCGTTAGTAGGTGACCAAAACAATGGGGAAGTTATGAGTTTTAATTGGGAGGCAGATAATTTTCTTTTTTCTTTTTTTTTGGAATCCCAAAGGCCACTGATGAGCAGAAGAAATAACATAAATCAAATTCTGTCAAAACTTTCTGAAGGACTTGGCCTTGCAAGCCAGGAAACATGAAGCAGAGGCAAGAGCCATCTTTGCTATCTTTGGAAGGGACGATGGGCATTCAGGTGAGGCGGTTACATTTAAAGAGTCTCAAAGCAGGAATTATAGGGCTGATAGAGATTTCATAAGAGCGGTGTGCCTGTCTGTTGTCACTGTGGTGCCACTTTGAGGGTGCTTCTCTAATACCCAAAAGGGAGTACACAGTGGATATGCTGTATAGTCATTACAATATATCCTAGGTAGGTTTTCCCCAAACCCAGGTGCATCTTTCTCCTGGCAGAGCTGGCGTCAGCCACTTTAGTTTCTAAACCAAAACATTAGGAAGGAAGAGACTGTTTCAGCTCCAGACATAGTGCCCAGACACTCTTGTGCAGAGCTCCTTTCTTCTTGTGAAAACCCTCGGCTGCTGGAGAGAGCTTTTACATCCACTTCAAAACGTTGAACACATCAGAAAACAGGGAGGCATTGTTTTTATGTTGCTATTTAATGAGCCCACACAAAGACAGCAGCAATTTTAATCACTCTGGCTCCCCTTGTTTTCCCATCAATTCTGTTTCAAAGGCTTGCTTTAGAGAACACAGTGTTCTTTGAGGATCTTCAGAAGGGAAAGGCTCCATCCGTTGTTTCATCTTTGTATAGTCTTTATATGTAATTGGGCCAAAACTGCACAGTGGCACTTTTTCTGGGAGACCCAGACAGCTAATGAAGGACTCAGATAGTACATCACCAATGAGATAACTACAGGGTGGAGATGCTCCAGGATCTTGGCAGAGCCAAGGACATGTGTAGTTAGAAAAACAATTCACCCAAACTATTGGCTTTCATATAAAAAATTATTGAAAATAAAGCTCTGTTAAATCTTTATTTGGCAGGTGTTTGGGATAGGATAATATGTTCTAGGGGTCATGCATCATAAAATGTTATCAAAGTCTGCTTTACAAAGGCTCATTCTGAAAGTAACAATAAAGTAGAAAATTTTCCAAAGCCCAATCCTGCTGTTATAAAGCTGTTTCATGGACCTAGAGCCACATGGTCTAATATACATAAATTTCTGTGATGATAAAAATGGAGCTTTTGGCTTGAATTTCAGCAGCTGCTAGATCCATGTAGCTATTGAGAACTTGAAATGCAGCTAGAAATTGAATTTTTAATTTTATTTCACATTAATTAATTGAAGTTTAAATTTAAATAGCCACATATGGCTATTGGCTAGTACATGGGACAGAGTGGATCTAGAGCAGGGGTGGGCAAACTTTTTGACTCGAGAGTCACAATGGGTTCTTAAACTGGACCAGAGCACTGGAACAAAAGCAACCTGACCATGCTGGCACTCTCATCTTGGGCTGCAGGTGAAGGAGCAGAGGGGAGAGCAAGAGAACCCTCTGCTCTTTCAGCTCCACGGGACGGATAGAACAGCCGAATGGGCCGTAGTTTGCCCTCGGCTGATCTAGAGAAATAGATGGTAAATATAAAGAGGTTTAGAAGATGTTTTAAGGTAAAGTATAAGCAGTGGTTTAATAAGAAATTAAAGTTGCAGGATGATCAGATTTCATTAGTTTGTTTAATTTATTAAATCAACAAATGTTTGTTAAGGGTATCTTCAAATTTGAGGACGATGGATTTGGAGGAAGGTGAAGGTTTGGCTACAGTATAGATGGTTATCAGGCCCAACATCTGGCTATTCTGCTTCCAAAAGAAGGACTCTCTTCTATGCCGAAGCACTGCAAAGACACCCTTGCTTACAAATGCTGTAAAGGCATTGAAAAACTCACCATCATCCATAATTCCAATGGTAACACCTTTCCCTGTGTAGCCCAGCTCCCAGGCTTCTGCCACATTCAAATCAAGGCCAGGAGTGCCATCGGCTTGTCCAGTATTGATCTGGTACAGGAATTCCAAGAAGAGAATCTCATTAGTTTGGTAGAGTAAAGCACCTGTGTAACTGTTTGCTTGACATGATCTGTAGCCATCTGCTATTCCAGCACCAGGTCAAAGGCCATGTCTTCCCTGAACCAGTACTTCTGGGCATCCCTCAGCTAGCCTCCTCCTTTAATTTTTTGATATACACTGTTAATGCTTTATATTTTTTTATATAAGTATGCAATACAGTTTCAATCCTCCCATCTTTTATGACCAGGTTGTGATCTTTCAACTCCATAGAGCTGCCATTTCCAGAAACCCTCCTCAGTTTAGAATTAAGTGCTTGCTTTTGTAGTTCTTGATTTATACTTCACATTTTGAATTTAGCACATATAGTTTGGGATTATTCTTATGTGAATATGATTTCCTGACTACATACAATATCTTTTGCAAGAGGGAGATGTTCTGTTTACCTTTGTAATTTCAATACTACCACACCAATCTTTCTTTAAAAATATTTGTTGATCTGATTAAAGATAGCTGGGGCACTTTTCAGAGTCTGGGAGAATCTGATCTACTTTTGGTAGTTGCTTTGACCCTAGGAGGCCATGGCTACTTAGCAGTTCAGAAGAAAGGAGATTAGGGAATGAGATGCTTGGGTGGTGCTGGAAAATCAATACGGATCAGAGGGGACAGAGCAATTGATTGAGTCAACTAGTGGCCAATGTCCCAAAGAATAATGAGGAAATAAAAATGCATTTTGTATCCCAAGTCTCAAAATGAGAAACGTTAGGAATAATACATAGACACTTACCAGATACCATTGCTTTGTAAAAAGAGGATCATTCATGTTGATATCGATCTCATTGATATCTCTATACCCTCGCTTTTTCCGTTGGAATCCTTCTTGTTGCAACGCCATCTTTACCTGGAATGACAATACTGGTACATTACTTGACTATCAATCTAAACATTCCTCTTTTGAAATTTATTTCCATGAATTTAAGTTCCATTTGTATCTGAAGTGTTTTTATCCCCCCCTTCTGAAGCTATGCTTATCTCATATACACTCTCACTTTCTGATTATTTTCCAAGGGCATCTACTGCTGGTTGCAGTGAGCAAATATGTTTAGTGATGGCTCAAAGTGAGTTTCTCTAAATAAGAATTAGGTGGAAAAAGTACTCTCAAGGAAGATAAGGTGGTAGGGCCATTAAGAGAAAGAAAACAAAGCAAAGGAACATTTTTATGAAGGAAAGGAGAGTGATATGGATTTAGGGAGGGAGAGAGTGAAACCTCATTGATCATTTTTCTGGAGGGCTTCTCAGGCTTTCCATTTGTTGATAGTACTGTGCTATCACATTTGGGAATCAGCTCAAAACAAACAAACAAAAAACAAAGGACCTGTGTGGAGAGCCAGTAAGTCAATAGCAAAACTCTGTCTAGAAGGTAAGCGAGGGACCTTTGAAGAGAAATTGATGGATGCTGCTGCTGTTCTTGCAATGACAACACTTCAGTTTTGGACAGTAAAACATTAGATCCCCAAGCCCTTGGATGGAAATAAAGCTCAGGAGGTGAATTAGTTCAAACAGGCTCCTGGCAACAGCTAGGCTCTGTCTCAATCAAGAAACTTTCTTTCTCTTAGGCAAAACTAATCTATCACCCAAAGGCTGTGGCCAGTCTCTGAACATCTACCACTCACAAACTATGCAAATATATAAAAAAGTGTGTGCTGGATACTTATTATTATTTATTTAAATTATATTTTTTTCTGCCGACATTTATTTCCCCAGTATATTAGGGGAAAAAAGTATATATATATATATATATATATATATATATATATATATATATGGCCTGGTGCACAAAATTTGTGTACTAGGGAGGGGTCCCTCAGCCCATATTGTGCCCTCTCACATAATGGGAGCTCTCAGGGGATATCCTTCTGATGGCTTTAGCCTGCTCCCTGTTGGAGCAGACTGTCCTCCCTTTGCCAGAGGCAAACAGGCTGATCAGGGGAAGGCACCAGCCCCATTACCCCGCTACTGCAGCCACTGCCAGTGACTGCAGCCACCAAGATATTTTCATCAACATGGACTCCAGTCCCCTCATCATGAAAAAATGATAACTTTTTTAGGCATTTTCAAGATGTGCCTTTCATAAGTGAGTTTTATTTTTTATTTTTATTTTTATCATTACCTGAGGATATGTTTCCATTGATTTCTCCCCCCCCCCTTCCCTCTGATTTCAGGCTCGGCCCCTTCCCAAGTCTCTGGCCTCCGCCTCAGGCTTTAGGCTTGGGAAGCAGGTATCCTCCCGTCCCCCAAGCCTAAAGCCTCTGTGGGTTGGCCGGCTGGGAGTGACCTGGGTGCTGAGGAGGTTCCTGGGACCCAGGTATGTATGCAAATTAACCACCATATTTATTAATTTCTATACTCTGATTGGCTGTGGGTGTATCAAAGGTATGGTCAATTTACGTTTCTCTGTTATTAGGAAAGATATATATATATATATATATATATATATATATATATACACAATTTCATTTTATTTTTCTTAATGGCCCTACCACCTAATCTTCCTTGAGAGTAGTTTTTCCACCTAAATCTTATTTAGGGAAACTCACTTTGAGCCATCACCAAGTCCACTAGGTTCTGTGTTAGGTGGAGTGAAATTTGAGGCACCTGCCTGCCGTGAAGAAACTGAAGCTCTCCTTGCCACAGAGGTGCTCAGTGGGTACCTCTCTTCCAGGACCTGAATCCTACAGGCCAGCCCTGGGACTCCCTCAGGATTGATCCTTCATCTCTCATAGGTTGTAAGCTCCCAAACTTTTCCAACAAATCCTCTTTTGCATAAGTGATACAGAATTTATTCCTGTTGCTTGCAATCAAGAACTCTGATATAGGACCAGAGAATCCAAGTCAAGAGTGGTGGTGGGCAGGGAAGAATGAAGAAATTAAAAATGTGGCCCAAATCCTTGTCTTCCTGCTTCCCTGGAATGTGGAAGAATGCTGTGGGGGAGTAGCTCCTCACTTCCTCATCTACACACTCACACAGAAGGCCTGGGGCTCATTTGCCAGAAAAAAACTCCTAATTCTATCCAAAATGCTATCATATTGAAAAGAGGTAGGTGTAGCTAGAGTAATTGACCAAGGACCTCAGCTGCTGCACTCTGGAATCTAGTGTTTGCTTTGTGAGTTCTTTGGAGGTATTGCAGCAAGAGACATTCACTGGGGTGTAGTTTATATTAAAAATTCCCCAAAGAAGTAGCATTGAAAAAAAAGGGGGGGGGATAGATGGTTATATATTTTTTAAAAATATATTTTTATTGATTTCAGAGAGGAAAGGAGAGGGACAGAGGGATAGAAACCTCAATGATGAGAGATAATCATTGATTAGCTGCCTCCTGCATATTCCACACTAGGGATGGAGCCTGCAACCCAGACATGTGCCTACATTGAGAATCAAACCATAACTTCCTGATTCATAGGTCAACACATAACCACTGAGCCATGCTGGCAAGGGCTAGATGGATATTTTTATAATTACAAAATTTGGACACAACTAGTGCCCATCAGATGACTCAAATTTAAATACATATGCATTTACAGTGTGTCCCAAAAATGTATACACACTTTAATAGCTGATAACTCAATTTTGAAAATGAAATGTATTTTAATGAACAATGCCTTTATAATTATTCTAAATGTATGTATACAATTTTTGGGACACCCTAAATATGTTTATATGAAGCAGATGCCAAGATAGAATTAGACATGCAAGAAGTTTATTAGGAGAGAAAATGCAAGAAACTGTGCTGCAAGTTTGGCCCCATAAAGAAGAGGGTGTACAAAGTTGGGCAAAAGAGTCCTTGACTGCCCCATAGTCTAAAGAAGGTTTGGCAAAGTTGGGGATCCAAAGTCAGCTGCCAGAGGGCCCCTGTGTCTCCCAGGGGTAGGTCTGCTTCAGTGCTCCTGCCGAGCTCAGTCTCTGGTTGGAGCAGCCCCAGCCGGCATGGCCTGTTGCCAACACGGTAATAGATTTCAGAGTGCAGCTGCTGGGGTCCCTGGTCAATTACTCTCTCTGTCATCAGGGGCCTGTCAGCATATCCTCACAGCTGCCACAGAATATATCCAAACGTTTATATATGTGTCTCTGTGCTTGTGGGTAAGCATTAATGTAAAACATTTAAAATGTCCAAGTCAATGTAGTTTTCAACCTGGAAAGAACCAGACACATCCCTCATAAAACCTTTTTAATACTCTGAAAGCAAATACAATAGTTCCCCTTTATCCACATTCTAAGATCCCCAGTGGATGACTGAAACTGCAGATAGTATTGTCCACCCCCCCCCCCCCCCCACACACACACCTTTTTACTTAAAAGAAGCACTTTAGGGCATATCTGAATTGCCAGCATCATTTGTGCTTTGGGGCCATTATTAAGTAAAATAGGGGTTATTTGAACACAAGCACTTCGATAACTCCATAGTCTATCTGATAATCAAGAAGGCTAGTAAGTGACAGGGGGTGAGGGAGAGCATATATAGTGTGGACACACTGGACTGAGGGATGATTCACATCCTGGGTTGGTTGAAGCAGGACAGCGTGAGAATTCAATATACTCACAAAGGCACACAGTGTAAATAGAATTGTTTTTTTTTTCTGGAATTTTCCATTTAATATCTTCTGACCAAGGTTGACCACCAATAACTTAAACCACGTAAAGCAAAACCAAGGGTAAGGGCAGAACCTATATTCAAATAGGAGTGTCTAGTTAACTTGGGAAGGAAGGAGCCTGGATTCGGCCATCTTATCTTCCCCTTTTGGTCGAACAACCTGGCCTTTATCTGCTCTCCTTACTAATGGAGGCAGTTACTGACCTGCCCTGAGGGAGTCTGGTTACACTGGATTCACCGTCAGGAATGACTTCATTGAGCAGTTTCCCTTCCTGGGGATCTTTGTTGAGCAAGACTACCTACCACGTGGACGTTTGAACACTCCGTCTGCAAGGTATTTCCCAGCAGCATAAACATAGGAGGACACATCAGATTTCATCTTTTTAAATATGTAATAGCAGCGAAAGCTGTTACAATGTCACTCCCAAATCAACTAGACCAAGTATATACTAATGATAAGACTGTTTAAATGCATTTCCATAAGATTAATTTTCAATTTCATAAATTAGGTTTTAATGGAGACCAGTGATGCTTTGGAATGTGACCCTCTGGATACCACCCTCCTTGCAACTCAGGAGAACCAAAACAGGACTCTGTTGTCTGAAATCTCGTGCTACTAAAAATTAGGCCTCAGATGACTGCAGAGAGCTTTATCTTCTGGTCCTCAATGGATACCACAGATACAATTTCAAGAGAGATGAACACCTTTAAGACATATTTCTACTTATTACACTTAAATAACTGGAAAACAATTCATTTCCCCTGCCACAACAATACCATACAATACCATCAATTGCTTTTGTTTTTCTGTTTTTTTTCCAATCTGAATTTGCATTTAAATCTAATTTTTACATAACAGTAATCACATTATAGATAAAATTGTTTACCTTCTTCACTAAATATCTAACCATAGGAATTTTAATATGCTGCTATATAGCTCTGATATTTTAATTTTAATGGCTATCTAAATATTCCATAGAGTGAAATACTGTAATTTACCCAACAATTTTCCTTCTATTGGTCATTTGGATTTTTTTTATTATCATAAGTAAAATTGCCAGGAGCAGAAAGATGAAGCTATAAACTACTTTTAAATACCTCTGGGAAAGATTTCTTTGTTATAATTCTATTTGTGAGAAAGCCCTAAATGTCAGAGAAGTATTTCCTAGTGTTTACGTTCCTCCCTCACATTATAACTAAAAGGCTGGTTTTATTATCTCTTCCTCCTCCTCTTAATTATAACCTTTCACACAGGATACCTTTCATTATCACTTAGATATGGTCCCAATGACATGCATGTGACTTAATTATAGCTTCTTACTTTCTCAAAAATAATGTACAGTTAGCATTGGTATTTCATTTTAGAATATTTCCCTAAGTTGGCCTGTAGACCTAAATATTTACACAAAAAATATAAGAAAGCAAACATGTTTTGTTACTGGGTATTATTTTATTAAAAATGAACAGATGGGTATTTTAAACCTGAATTCAACACATGTGCATAGCACAAATTTTACCTGAATAACTCCCCTATACCCTCCCCCTCGATCCCTCTCCTCAATTAAAAATTATTCAGTGGTTTGAAAATGTTTGTGCATCTATAAGTAGGTTTGATCTCTGGCATTAGTATACTATTTTAAAAGTTACATTGACATTTAATCTTGTCAACAGAACTGTAGTGTTGAGAAAACAGAGGTTTTGAGGTCATTGTCCAACAGTTGCAAGCATGGTGGAGTCAGCCAGATTGATCACTTCTAAATGCTATGAACTCTTCACTAAGCCACATTGCCTCTCCCTAAGGCACTAGACACAGTTAACCTTCCAGTATCCGGAGGGCTGAATGGTGGATGTAACTCTCTAAAGAGCAGGTCCTGGATTGCTTTCTTCCTGAGCTGATGCTTAAACAGCTGCTAATTATCATTAACTGCTGAGCAGGGGAGGGGCGAGAAAGGGGGACAATAGGAAAACCTGTCTCAAAAGGTGTGGGGACTTCTTGGCTTGAAGTTAGCACAGGAAAAGGAACATAGAACACAAAACTACATGTTGCTGAAAATACTGAAGTTTATGAATCCACAGTGTAATTGATTGTCACAGTATTATTTTCTACTAGAGGCCTGGTGTATGAATTTGTGCACCAGTAGGATCCCTCAGCCTGGCCTGTGGGATCTGGCCCAAACCGGCTCTCCGACATCCCCTGAGGGGTCCTGGATTTGGAGAGGGCATAGGCCAGACTGAAGGACCCTACCAGTGCACGATCAGGGCCGGGGAGGGACTTGGGAGGTTGGCCAGCCTGGAAGGGACCATGAGAGGGCTCCAGGGCATGTTTGGCCTGTCTCACTCAGTCCTGATCAGCTTGATCCAGCAGCAAAATAACCTACTGATAGGAGTGTCTGCCCCCTTGCTGGTCAGTGCACAACATAGTGAGTGGTTAAGAGGCCTTAGCATATCATTAGCATATTATGCTTTGGTTGAATGGACAACCAGACACTTAGCATATTAGGCTTTTATTATATAGGATACTAAGAACTATTTTATTTACCAGTGTTATAAGTTGACTTGTATTCCCCTAAAAGTCCTAATCTACTCACCTGTAAAGTGGGAATGAGACATAATAATGGCTAACATATATTGAGGGCTGACTGAATCAACCCCATCTATACTTTGATCTTGGTCTTCCAGACTCCAGAACTGTGAGACATATATTTCTGTTGTTTAAGACACCAACTTGTGGTACTTGGTTATGGAAGTCCCAGCAAGCTCATACAACACTACAGACATCTGCATACTTCATTATTGTTCCATTTTACTTCTCTGCTCCTATTTCATATGAGGGTGTTGGTGAGCATCAAACAAGATAATGCATATAAAGCCTAACAATGCCTAACTCATAGTACATACCCAATATATGCCTACAATTGCTGCTATAATCATTGCCAATGCTATAATTTTTGAGGCTGGCAGAAAGGCATTGCGGTGGTGCCTTCCCTTGTTCCATCCCACCTTAAACCAGGCATGTGTTATTGCAAAGCAGGCCAGAGTGCCCTTGCTCTCTTCTTCTTGCTCTTAGCTAGCTTCAGATAAACCAAAGTAAACAGGTAAGAGAAACCAGCTGGAGTCATTCCCATGAGTGTCCTGAAGGCAGAACACCCACCTCTTTTTGCCTTTGCCTCTCTAAGGCAGTGTATTATACCAGTGTTTGAACTGATGAGCTGAACACAGCTTAGGAAACAAGGAACCCAGAAAAAAGCCATTGCTGGAGGTGGTGTGAAATATGATGGAGGAAGGAGACCACACCTAAACTCAGATGTTCTAGTTCATCTGCTTTGCTACCAACTGCTGGCCTTGGTTATAAAAATGCAAACAGGGACCTAGAAAGGAGAGAGGAATTGGGGGGGGGGAGACATGACCCAGGAAGGTCAATTGCTGGGAGGAAGAATGAAGGGAGGGAACAGGCAGCAGTGGGTGAGTCTGGCTGCTTAATTTCCCCCTTGAGCAGGCAGGGTGACTCTTTTGGAAAGCCCAATTATAGGCAAATCACAGGGCTTAACTTTTCAAAGAACAGGGAGTTAAGCCACACTCATGGCTGAATGCACCGTATTGATTGCCCTCATTTAGAGAGGTTTGCCCATCTTGCAAGAATGAAGACGATCAATTGAGGAGAGAAGATATGGCTGCGTGCTTCTGGCCACAGTTCCGGTCACTGCATCTCAGTGACAAGATGTTAACAAATTGCTATCTATCAACTAAAGCCCTGTATACAAGATATACCGAGATAAGTCAATGTAATTAGGGAGGGATCGAAAGATGTTTTTAGTGGAGTGAAGCACAGAGGCAACTGATTGGAGCACCTTTAGCAGGTCCAATCTCAGCTACCAGGTTTGCTGGCACATGTGCATCTTATTTGGGGGTGCACTTCAGCATGATTTCAATCTTGCTCTTATTTCCGGGGTGGTGGAGAATGTCATAACTTGGATTTAGGGGATTACATTAAGAAAAAAGGATAATAAAAGATGGTAGGAACTCTGTCAGATGTGGAGGCAGGGGTGACTAGACTGGGGTATGCTTGAGAGGACAATTTTCCAGAGATGCCAGGAACCCCTGAATGTTATCTTGGCTAAAACGACATGATCCTCTTAATGAGGTTCTCCTGAGAGGTGAGTGTGGAAAAGAAGCAAAGCAAGGCTAAGCCACCTTAATTTCCTGTCTAATAAAAGGGTAATATGCAAGTTAACCCATCACTTCGTCACAAAGATGGTAGCACCCATAGCAGCCAGGAGGCTAGATGCTGGTAGCATTGCCCTGGCAGTGAGCCCCAGTGTCCTGTTCACCCTGGCCCTCAGAGGGAAGGAGGATGGATGGGTGGTCCTCTGGCCAGAGGCCAGCTGGGGCGTGCATAACGCTGGGACGGCGTTGCTTCTGCAACAAGCCCCAGTGTCCCGCACACCCCAGCCTATGGATGGAGGGCGGGTAAGCCTCTGGCCAGAGGCTGGCCAGGGTGTGGGATGCTGGCATCGTTGCAGGCTGGGCTGAGAGACCCCCCTCTCTCCATACACGAATTTCATGCACCAGGCTTCTAGCATTCATATATTACTAGCTTTGGCCTTGGATACAATATAGCCAAAGAGAGCCTGCCTGGGCTATGTGCATGGCTCTGTTTTCCATCACAGGTAGGTAGAAGAAGCTCAGTCTAACACAGAAGGTTCCTGAGTGGACAGATGGGAGGAGGAGCAGGAAGATGAGGGGAAAAAAAGGAGTAGTGAGGCAAAGGTGCTGCCCTATCCACTTTAGCTATGACCCTACCACAGTGCTCCTCCTTCTTCCTGGGAAGGCACTCAGAAGTGGGAGGGAAAGAAAAGCAGGCAGGTCCCATAGAGAAAGTGCTCCTGATGCTCAGTGGGGGAGTGAATAGCTTTAGCACAGTGCAGGAACACAGCTTTCCAGAGCTTCGCCCCCTACAAAGCCTCCACCTTGACACTGGTGCGTGGTCCAGCTCTGCTAGTGAACTAGAAGGAAGATGCTGGGTGGGGATGTCTCTAGGATACTTGGTCTGAATTCTTTGCTGGAGGGAGGGCTTACTAATGTGTGTCTGGAAGGAACAGGTGAATCTGACTGAATTTTCAGTGCAAGTTCATTAATTATTCTGTATATGGCTGGTGAGCCTCTTTAGGGAGAGCTAATAGCATCAAGATTGCTTGGTTGGTCCTATAAGTCAGTTACCTACCATCTCTTTCCATGATTGCAGGGTATGATGGGAGCCCAGTCTCAGCTTCTGCTGCTCAAGTGTGTGTGAGCAAAAAAGGGGATGGGTGGAAAGTGTGGGTGATTTAATCCAAAGTCATGACTTGACCAAGTGCCAAAGACCATACCTCAAACACAGTGCGGTGTGTGAATAAGCACTAGGTTTGGAATCAGAAAGAAATGGGATCATGTCCTGGGTTGGTTTACGTGTTATTTGTGTGTGTTCTGGGGTAGGTTCCTCAAGTTCTCTGAATTACATTGTTTTTGTTTTTTTCCATCTGGAGCAGGGATTGGCAAATCACGGCCACTGCTTCTTTTTTTTTTTTTTTTTACAAATGACATTTGTTGAACATAGCCAGACCTGTTGGTTTGCATCCTGCCTCTGGCTGCTTTCATGCTACAGTGGCAGAATTGAGTAGCTATAAAAGAGATCATATGGCTCACAAAGCCTAAAGTATTTGCTCTCTGGACCTTCACAGAAAAAGTTTGTCCACACCTTGATGTATAGCATGAAGATAGATGGTGGGATTCTTTTAAAAAAATATATTTTATTGATTTTTTACAGAGAGGAAGAGAGGGACAGAGAGTCAGAAACATCGATGAGAGAGAGTCATCAATCAGCTGCCTCTTGCACACCCCCTACCGGGGATGTGCTCGCAACCAAGGTACATGCCCTTGACCAGAATCGAACCTGGGACCTTTCAGTCCGCAGACTGACGCTCTACCACTGAGCCAAACCGGTTTTGGCAATGGTGGGATTCTTGACCATAGAGGCCTAATGGTGAGGATCATGTGAAATAATCTTTTCTTCTTGGGAACTATGAGACACACTATAAATGTTACTGTCTGGAATTATGATGTATAATATGTCTATGGAATCCATTTCATCTATGAGGGTGGAAGCAGGGGCATGATTTTGATTAGTGTGCAAACGATTTGATTTGAGGGGCACAAAGAAAGCTACCAGTGACCCCAAATCCCCCTCCCCGCCACCCCGGGTACATGCGCACTGACTGAATTCCAGCCACAAACAGTTAAGTTTCCACGGTAAGCCTTCATTACCTAAGTTGATTATGTCTCTATTTAAGAAGATTAGGAAAATAAGCCCTCTGGGAAAGGCAACACATCCAGGTGTTCTCACTTCCCAGTCTACACGTGTGGACTCATTAATTAGATTGCTCTTCTCATTGATGCTGGTTGAGGTCGGTGCAAGGAAGGGATGAACATTATGGGAAAGGTAATTTGGAGACTTTTGGGCAGTGTCTTGAAAGCCTGGGAGAAGAGCTACTGAAAGCAACAACAAAGGATGCAAGGCTCAGAATTGGGTGCCACTAGAAGAGGAGGATTGAGAGCCAGGGGGTGAGAGGGCATGCTGAAAAACCTCCCAAAGGTGTTTGCTTCTAAATACATTCTTTATGCACAGCATGTCCACAGTGTAAAGGATACATGCACCATTTATTGCTACGACAAAGGTTGCTGAATTGTTTCTTTATATGTTTTCTGTGGGGGAGCCTACTAAAAAGCTGCCTGCTAGAGAGCACAAATGGATTCTTGAAAATACATAACCTTCTTTTCTTAAACTCACATCTGAAGAAGTTTTAATTTTTTGGATTCAGACAATAGAGTTAAAGAAGAGAGAGGATTCAATTCCCCAGTTCTTTCTTTCCAAAGGGCATCTATTTTTAATCTTCCACAAAGGTCCACCCCTTTCTCAACAGCAATGCCTTGGCAATTCTTTCCTACTATTGGTATTTCATTAGTTGCCAATGGAACAGTTCCAGGCTGACAGGGTGTGTTGACATTGCAATTGGCAGATGCCAAAAATATTTGGGGGGCTGGTAACTGTGCATCCCCCTCACCAAGCAGCTGGAGAGTAATTCATATTTCAAGCTAAGCAGCCCACGGATGACAAAACATAAGCAAGGAATAAAGGTCAGAGTGATTGATTCATAACATACATCTACTTATGCATGGAACACCCAGCGATGGGGCATTAATTAGCCCAGCAGGGTGATGCAGAACAAATGAAGAAAGTAAAGGATCAACTTTGCAGCAGTGCTCCTGGAAGGTACAGAGCCAGCCATGTGCTCAGATTTGCCCCCTGAGAAATGCCAGGAGAAAATAACTTTCATTCTGACGTGTCTTAGTTTTCTGTGGCCACTGGAACAAATTACCAAGACTTCGTGGCTTCAGACACACCACCATTTTTGGTGTCTCCCTTGTAAATGCGTTGTTTAAACCATACAGTCAGGACTTGACTCGTCAGCCATTCAGCACCAGACCATCAGACATTTCCCGAGATATGGTTTTGTGTGTGCCAGTAAGCTGCAGTTTCCTTGGGGAAAACAAAACCAAGTGTAAAACTATTTTATCCTGCTTTCAGAAAAAAAAGAACTTCCTGCATTTCCATATTCCAGTTTTGCATTTGTGGAACAGTGGGCATATGAAGGTACTGTCACCACCTCCACCACCACCTCTTATACAGGGGACAGCCTACTATCATTCCTGACATGACCTCATTTCCAGTCACTTCACGCGCCCCTCCTCCGCCTCGCCACTTCTAGACACGAATTGGATCATCCTATAGTTAGCAAACAAAGGAAGGCAGGCTTCGTCAGCACTTTTTTTTCAATTAAATTTTATTGGGGTGACATTAGTCAACATGAACATATAGGTTTCCTGTATGGATTACTACATTACAAAATCTATATATAGGAACATGTATCCACAACCCAAAGTCAAACCTTCTCCTGTCTCTTCAAATTAGGACCCCTTTCTCTCCCTCCCTCCGCCTCCCCTTCCCACCCCCAGCAACCACTACACTGCTGTTTGTGTTAATAAATTTCAGTTTTATATTCCACATATGAGTGAAATCATATAGTTCTTAGCTTTTTCTGTCTGACTTATTTCACTTTGCATAATGTTTTCAAGGTCCATCCATGTTGTTGTAAATGATGCTGTTTCATGCTTTCTTATGGCCGTGCAGTACTCCATTGTGTGTATGTACCATATCTTCTTCATCCAGTCCTCTATCACAGGGCGCTTTGGCTGTTTCCAAGTCTTGGCCACCGTGAATAATGCTGCAATGAACATAGAGGTGCCTATATATTTGCGCATAAATGATTTCGAGTTTTTCGGGTATATACCCAGGAGTGGGGTTTTTGGGTCATACGTTAGCTCTATTTTTAAATTGTTGAGGAACTGCCAGATTGCTTTCCATAGTGGTTGTACCAGGCTACATTCCCATGCTTTGCTTTGTCCTGTGAAATTTGATCACTTTTATGCTTCCAGTTTATGAAATCTGAAAAGTTATGTGTAGCCCCAAGAAGCCATCCAGAGTAGAGCCTTGTTATTTTAGTTGTTGGATATAAATTCCAAAAAATGTGTGGCATTCCTGATGAAATATACATGGCATGTCTTGAAGCATACAGTGAAATAATTTCAAAAACAAGACACTATGGGAACATTCTTATAGCCCTGCTGTCTTGATTTTGAAGGAGGGGCAATTTTCTCAAAGTCCTGTTGCCAGTTTGGCCTCACCTACACTCACCAGAGGAATGAGACTGTATTCTCTTTGAATTGCAACACCATATCGTTATTGTTCTATAAAAGAGGAGCATCCATCTTGCGCTTCCATCGACAATCAAAGCTCCTTGGAGGTACAGCTCTGTCCTTCATTTCTCAGTTTCCCCCAGTGCCAGGTGCATAGCAGAAGCTCAAGAAATATTTATTAGATTTCTAAAAAATAAAATATGTATTGACAAAAATGGAATCCTCTTCAGGGTTACTATTTTAAAACAAAAACAGCAGCAAAATCAACAAAAATAAAGTTTCTCTCAGAAGAGCTTGAGTGCAGAGAGCCCTCAGGTGTGGAAGTGCCTGAGTTCAGGGCTGGGTAGTATGACTGTCTAGAGCTGCACTGCCTGCCTGACCTGCAGCTTTCTATCTCTAAACTTCAGGTCATCATATGCAAAACTGAGATGTTTAGACATTTTTTTCCTCATTCTTCGGTCTCAGCACTTTGAAAAAAACTTTATTATTCATTTGAGAACAAAGGAATTTCAATTTTGTAAAGTAAGAGGAGATGGCTTTCTCTTTTTGTTCCTTCTAGGAATAAAATAGAAAAGCAAACATTGTTTTCTGATTTGAAATGAAATTGCTGCATCCCATTCTCATATGCAGTTGAGGGTAAAATTGATGTTCTTCAAACTAAGTGCTGAGAATGTACTCCAAACACAGAGCTTGGCAAGCCTGCTCTGTTATAGTCTTTTTCTTAAAAAACTTGCAAAAACCTAAAATCAAGCCCAAGAATACCCCATTATGGTTTTTCACCTTATTCCGTTAAAAGCAACAATCCACTTAACTTCAGAATATCTGGTAAAATCATTAAAAATATCACGTTTTGGAGATTGTCTTTTTGGTCTTTGAGGCAAATTTTCTGGGGATGCATATTGGAGACAGGGCCAACCAAAATCCCTAGTCCTACTCACTGGGTTCCATCTGGTCATGTGAGTTGCAGGTGATTTCCATTCTGCCTCCCTTTAACACAGTGAGGTAACCCCTGCCTCTTTATTTTTCTTGTCTTTTCTAAGTAGAGATAAGCACATTTCAATTTCCCTGGGTGTTAAATCTATATATATTGATTGACAATATATATAGTGACTGTTAGGAGTAGTTGACCAAACAACTGGTCACTATCACACACACTGACCACCAGGGGGAAGATGATCAATGCAGGAGTTTCCCGCTGGTGGTCAGTGCCTCCCACAGCCAACCTCCTGTAGCCAGCCAACCTCCTGTGGTCTCTCCCCCCTGCTAGCTGGCCCTGATCGGCCCTGATCGCCAGCCAGGCCGAGGGACCCACCAGTGCACCAATTCATGCACTGGGCCTCTAGTAATAATGTAATGTCGATTTTTTTCATAAATATTTCCATATTAAAGAAATCCTGTGTTTGTCTGTCACCACTGAGACAGAGTAAGATGGGCCTTCCTTATCATTTCCAAGTGTAGAATCAGTTCTGTACTTGAAATCCTAGGATGCATACTGTATCCCCTGAAATGCACAGCACTACTTACTCTCAACACTCTGTTCACCACAGCCTTCAATCAGTTCTCTCCAGACAGGGTGAGAGCTTAACTTGTATTGGATGAATATATTTTCCATGATGCTACTTAGTTCCATCTGGGTTAGGTGCATTATTAATTGGCAAATAATAAGGGATGAACAATGGTGTGTGTTTTGCAATCTCAAAGCAGAGTGTGTGTGGAGGGGGCACCTGAAGCTTAACCAGCTGCATGTTCAGAAAGCCATAACTGCCTTTGTTGCTCCTCACTTGATATATTTCTACAGGGTCTGCCATTTGCCTGATGTTTGCTCAGCACCTGGTAAGCAAAGAGCTTTCAAAAAAGGTAGAAAAGAAAATCAATATCTCTGCCCATTTAGACAGACTCTCACCATTCAGTGATAGTCACACAGTGCTGGGGAGGAAAGCAAATCAATGCATTTTAGAAACCTGGAGAAGGCCTTCAATCAATTCATCTATGCAGTCGATGGCATTCATCTGGTTGCTAGCCTGGATTCAAGTGACTCTGTTTTTATAAAAGTGTGGCTTGAAGAAATGACACCATCTACCTGTGTTTCTCTTATAACATGCATGTCTTCAGCTGATGATAAGCAGCACTTTATTATCTATAATAAAAGAATAATATGCTAATTAGATCCATGTCCTAATTAGAGGTCCGGGTCCTGGGTGCCAGAGAGAAGCCAGTGCTGGCAGCCAGGGAAGGAAGACCTACTCTTGCACGAATTTGTGCATCAGGCCTCTAGTCCTGTTATAAGCCAATAATTATAAAAATCTCAAAAATAACACTATATGCAAGAGACTTCACAAATCTTATATGTCTAGTCCTTTCAGCAGACTTCAAACACAGTATTATTGTGACAGCTTTAAAACCTGTTTGTAAGTTCTCAGATGGTCCTCCCAGTAAGAGTTGGGTCCTCGGACTCTACCCCTGCTCCAAGTAGGCATGTGACAGTTTCAACCATGTAGAACTTGATAGAAGTGATGCCATCTGACTTCCAATACCAGGTCAGAAAAGGCTATCTAGTTGTTTTGATTTAGTGAGGCCAGTCACCACAACTAACTTGAAGCCACCATGCTGGAGAGGCCATGCAATGTCAATGTCCTTGGCTAGATTCCCAGCAGGTAGCTGTGTGAGTGGCCTATGAGACCGCAACTATGTGAGACACCACATGGTTCCATGTAGAAACTGCTGAGCAGTCCCTGAATTCTTTCTCTCTCTTTTAAAAATTGACTTCAGAGAGAAAAGGAGAGGGAGAAGTAGAAATATCAATGATGAGAGAATCATTGATTGGCTGCTTCTCCATACCCTCCACTGGGGATTGAGCCTGCAATGCCCAACCACTGCACCACACCGTCTGGGCTTTCTGGAACTCTTGACCCACAAGTATAATTTTTGTGTTTAGTTTTTTAAAAAATTTTATTAATTTATTATTATTATTATTTTATTTTTTTACATTTCAATGTGTGGGGATAAGTTATAGAGCAATGTTCACCACAGCAATTATCCACCATTTTACGAGTGAAAATTTGAACTTCACAAAGCTTGAGTAACTTGCCCAAAGTCACACAATTTCAAAGCTGTTGGTTTTATACCAGATTTGTCCCAGCCTGAAACCAAAGTCCTGGACTCACAATGCTTTTCTAATTAGCCTGTTAATGGCAGGGGGAATGTAACATGACCGAAGATGTGAGAATAAAAGCAAAATATTGCTATTTTATATGCTTCCTTGATGATCCACTTGGTGACAAAAATCTCCATCCTGGGCTCACAGGTGTGTGAATGAAAAAGTACTGATCACATTGATCACTCTAGGTCCTCTTGACCTTTCTCAGGGAAGAACCCATGGGTGCTCTTCGGCCAGGGCTCTCCAACCTTCACTGTCACCTTCCAATTAGCCCTCACTAGCTCAATTATCATAAGCTTCTCTGCCAAAAGTCAGCCATCCCTCTCTTGGAGCAAAGAACTAAAATTATTGACCACTATGATCCCAGACACAGCTCCCTGGTAGTCATCTCATTTCATCCTTGTCACCACACTGGGAGGGAAATACAGCTAACTGCTTCTGGAAGCTGAAATCAGAGATTATAGGAATTAAGTGACTTCCCCAAGTTAATTTGTGATTTTAAACCCACAGTTTCCTCGTTCTCTTACTGTGCTCTTTCCCATTGTCCTAAAAATACCAAACATTTAAAAAATGAATTCTAGTTCAGTGCTTCTAAGATAGCTGGTGCTTTCTCATTCTGATGACTCTGATGAGGAATATTATTCCCACTTCAGGAGGTATCTGACACCCCAAGCAAAGTTGTTTCCCACCCAAAAACCTTCCCTGGAAATCCAGAGTGCCTATATCACTCTCTTCCAAACCCCTAACTTTGAGAGTGTGCTGGCAGAAATGATTTCAGGCACAAATGACTTGCATTGATTAGTAGTACTGACAAGCTATACTACCTGGGGCCAGTTACCTGACCTTGCCATTTCATCAGATGTAAAGTGAGAGAATGAACCAGATTAACTTGAACAAGCTGTGAACTTACTATGGATCTGGAGGTCAAGCCATAAATACATGATGTGACTTATAATAAAGACGTGCATTTCAATAATAAACATAGTAAACACTGAATAACTTACACTTAGCACTTCACACTTACTTAATCCTCATTATTGTTGCAATCCCCATTTGCAGATGAGGACACAGGGGTTGCCTGACTGTGGTCACAGTGGATGAGGCAGGATTTGAACCGTGGCTCTTTGGCCCCAGAGGCTATGCTCTGACACCACTTTTAAATATTGCTGAATAAGCATGAAGACAATAAATGTCATAGAAAATCGGGGGGGGGGGGGGAGAAGAATCTTTTTGCTGTAATGATCATCATATCCTTGTTTTTCCCACCCCTAGTGCCCAACAGAGGCACTCTGTGTCTGACATCCTGGAGGGCTGAAAATGATGCTCCAAAATACCTTAGACCAGTGGTCGGCAAACTCATTAGGCTACAGAGCCAAATATCAACAGTACAAGGATTGACATTTCTTTTGAGAGCCAAATTTTTAAAACTTAAACTTCTTCTAACACAACTTATTCAAAATAGACTTTCCCAGGCTATGGTATTTTGTGGAAGAGCCACACTCAAGGGGCCAAAGAGCTGCATGTGGCTCGTGAGCTGCATTTTGCTGACCACGGCCCTAGAATGTGAAACAGGAGATTCTGTGACATTAATGGCATACACTTGCAGCATAAGTCATGATGGTTCTATTTGCTTTTCTTTTTTAAGCTTTTTATTTTGAAACTAAAGGCTCAGTGCATGAAATTCATATATGGGTAGGGTCCCTAGGCCTGGCTGGTGATCAGGGCCAATCTGTGGGGTGACTGGTGGGGCAATTGGGGAGGGGGTCCCTGCTAGTATCTGCCTTGGCCAACTTTGCTCCACCCAGCACCCCTCCCAGCACCCCTCCCACCCCCCACTGCCACTGCTGGTTGCCTCCATCTGCAGGGCAACTGGCAGGGCAATCAGGGAGTCTCACTGGCACCTACCTTGGCTGGTTTGGGGCCTGCAGGCTGGGGGCTCCTGCATTGAGCATCTGACCCCTGGTGGTCAGTGCATGTCATAGCAACTGGTCATTCTGCCATTCAGTCAATTTGCATATTAGGCTTTTATTATATAGAACAACAGGCCTGGTGCATGAAATTCATACATGGGGAGGGAGAGAAGGGTGGTCTCTCAGCCCAGCCTGCACCCTCTCAAATCTGGGACCCCTCTCACAATCTAGAACTACTGGCTCCCAACTGCTCGTGATTGCTCCCAACTGCCTGCCTTCCTGATTTCCCCTAACCGCTTCTGCCTGCCAGCCTATTTACCCCCTAACCACTCCCCTGCCAGCCTGATTGCCCTTAACTGCTTTTCCCTGCAGGCTTGTTCCCCCCCAACTGTCCTTCTCAGCAGGCCAAGTCACCCCAACTTCCCTCCTCTGCCGCCTGGTCACCCCTATCTGCCCTCCCTTGCAGGCCTGATCCCTCCTAATTGCCTTCCCCTGCTGGCCATCCTGAGATGGTCATCTTGTGTCCACATGGGGGCATCCATCTTGTGTGTTGGAGTGATGGTCAATTTGTATATCACTCTTTTATTAGATAGAATAGAGGCCTGGTGTATGGATAGAGGCCAGCTGGTTTGCCCTAAAGGGTGTCCTGTATCATGGTGGGGGTTCTCTTGGGGCATGAAGCAGCCTGGGTGAGGGGCCTGTGGTGGTTTTCAGGCCAGCTATGCCCCCCCCCCCCCCCCCCCCAGCAACCCAAGCAGAAGCCCTGGGATCTGTGATTTATTTATATTCTATAATTGAAACTTTGTAGCCTTGAGCAGAGACCAGGGCTGGCCAGGAAGTTTGGCTTCCTCTATCAGCAGGAAAACCCATGCCTCCTGCTTGCTCCATGGCCAAAGCCATTTTTCTTGGGATTTATTTATCTACTATAGTTGAAACTTTGTAGCCTTGGGCAGAGGCCTGGGCCAACCAAGGTGTGCAGGAAGCTTGGCTTCTTCCATTGCCAGGGAAACCCAAGCCTTCTGCTCACTCTGTGGCTGCAGCCATCTTGGTTGGGTTAATTTGCATACTCACTCCTGATTGGCTGGTAGGCAAGGCTTGTGGGTGTAGCAGTGGTACAGTCAATTTGCATATTGCTTTTTTATTAGATAGGATAATACAAAAAAATTGGTAAAACTAGTGTATACCAAATTTTACTACACTGGCTTTATCTTTCTCTCCCCCCACCCTACAATTTTTTTTCTCAACTATATGACAGGAAGTTGCAAATAGTATGGACCCTTAAGTTTAAATATGTCAGTGTGTATTCCCTAAAAATAATCACATTCTATTACATAACCATATTTTAATTGTGAAAATCAGGAAATTAACATTGACAAAATGCTATGATCTAATCAGCAGACTCCATTCAATTAATGTCCCATTAATATTCTTTATGGCAAGAAAAATGACCCAGGATCCAATCTAGGATGATTTATACACTTTTCAAAAGGGAAAATATTGCAAACTTTCCATTCCTAGAGAAATCAGAGCAAAGAAAATACAGGGTGGGTTCCTCTTGGAAGACAGTGGCTAAGAGGACTATAGGTGAACACAACGATTTTATATATCTATATATATAAAAGGCTAATATGCAAAGTGTCCCCACAGAAGTTTTACCAGGAGACTGGGAGTTCTATAGTTTGCTATGACATGCGCTGACCACCAGGGGGTGGCATGTAATGAAGGAAAGCCCTTGCCAGCAGCTGGAAGGAAGGTCCTGATTGGCCCTGATCACTGGTCAGGCCTAGGGATCCTACCTGTGCACGAATTTAGTGCACTACGCTCTAGTAGTAAAAATAAAATACACAGAAGTAACTAACTGTAGCTTTCACATTCACAGAACCAAGAATGTGAAAGTTAGACAATCATTAACCTTTTAGCAGGTCAGCAACATTGAGTGCTGGACACAGCTGTGTTTCTTTGTGTTCTCAGAATCTCTTAAAGCAGTGGTTCTTAAATTTAGAAGCAGAGCTAGAAACTTCGATAAGCTAGTTAAAACAAAAATTTTTGGGTTCCACTTCCAGAGTATCTGATTCTGTAGATCTGGGGGTGGTGGTGCTGAAAATTTGTATTTCTATTAAGTGTCCAAGTAATGATAGTGTTGCAGTCCAGGGGACCACCATTTGAGAACCATTGCTTTAAAGGAATTCTCCCCAGGAATTTTATACGATAGCCTTATCAAATCTTACTTATCAAATCCAATACCCTATTCTTAATTCTATTTGACCCTGTGATAGGGGTGAATATAGAGGGATTTCTCTGCTTGTTGGAGGCCTCCTGTTTCTATGAAGATACTGGAATGACTCCAATTCCCATCAGGAAAATACTGAAGAAGTACTATTTATGTGGGAAGTCCATTGAGCGTGAAATTTTCAAGCAAGATGTTATTTCTGTTAATCAGAAACACACACACACACACACACACTGTAGGTTGGTTTCTGTAAATTCCCTGAAATGATGATAGAGATGGCTATGACCTGAAAGGTTAAGCAAATTTTGATATTGAGATAATCTGCACAGACACAAAAAATTCTATGCCATATGAATTCAAGTGTTAAGGCAGAGAACCATGTTCCAGACAGAACTGAGTCCTTTTCATCTTTTAATCTTTACATTTCAACTCCAGTACTTTAGAACTGACTTTGGGCAAGTTTCTTAACCACTCTATACCTGTTTCCTCATCTATAAAATATGAATAATAAAATTCATTTAGGATAGATTAAATTCTTGTTCAGCAATTCATCATTCTCTCTCCCTCAATCTCCATGGGAGCTCCCCACCCATTGATTTTGGGCTTGATCATGTGACTTGCTTTGGCCAATAGAATGTGGGTTTACATGTGGGGCTACATGCCTAGATCATAATAAGGGCATCATGTAAGTTTCATTTATTACATAGAAGTACCTAACCTCACTTCCTCACATTACGTTTGTGAAGATTAAAGAAGACAACAAATGGAAAAGTTTCAGAATAGTGCTTAGCATGTAATAAATGCTCTCTGGGTGTGAGCTATAATTATTATTATACCTGGTGCCTAGGCCTTTGGGAACTTTTTGATAATAGAAGATAATAAACCCTTTCCTGACTTCTAGTATCAAAGGTCTTTCTTATATATTCTAGAATCCAAAACCTGGGTTCTAGCTCACATATTTTATCTTGATCCAATCACTTTATTTCTCTGAATCTCAGTGACCATTTAGCCAATAGATTTAAACACTTCTGCCAACCTCATCAGTTGTTCGCCTTTTCTTTTTTCAAACCACATCACATGAGATACTTTGAGATTTTTACCCTCTTTTCAAGAATAAAAGGCATCTTGAGTACACACATCATTCAGTGTCCCAGGATCTGGTAGATGTCAGATAAGGTCAGGTCTGCACACTCAAGGGTTTTTATTAACACCCCTGCTTATGCTGGGAAGGGACTGACTCATATTGAGTTTCAAACTGGTCACAAGATTTAATTTGAGATTATTAAATTTTATGTTCAATTTCACAAGCTATTACTGGTCAGGCAGGTCTCCTCTGAGAATAGAAGAAACAGTGAGTCTGTCAACAGAAAACCAGGATTTAAGAGATTGTTCAGCCTCTTTTTGGCTGTGACCTGGGCAAGTCATTAAGCTTTGGGGTAAAAGGAAGGGGATTCTCATAAAATAAATGTAAACTATACAGGGTTATTCATGAATCCAATAGTGGGGTGAAACATTCTTTAATGAATTTTTGGAGGAGGTGGAAATGGGCATAGTCCATGATGTGTGTGTTGGAAGAGTTCATTTGACTTTAAAGTGGGTGTGCTGTTTGAGTCAGGAACTCCCCTTCTAGATCCATATGTGATCTTTGGGTGCTTAACTATTCTCCATTCTCCATTTCCTCCTTCTCACTATGGAGACTAAAATAGCCAGATGCCAGTTTACCCAGCTTTCCTGTGCTTTGGGAAGGACATCTAAGCTGTTCTGGCCAAAAAGCTATAAAGGGGGAATCTGGGAAATGTTTTTCCCCAGCACAAATAAAGAAAGGGCACTTTCTCACTTTCCAGCCATCCTTCTGCTTGTTGATTTGGAGGTTGGTGCGAAAAGATGTACCCTGTGGATCTGAAGAACCACCTTGTTAGCACAGGGGCAAGGGGAGAATTAGAGCCTGGATTATTAACTGCTGGTCTAGCCTTGGAACTGTCAGTCTTGGAAATCCAGGCTTTCTCTTACATGGGCTAATTATGGCCTTTATTATTTAAGCCTTTATTAGTTCTATTACTGCCAGCAAAAGAACTCTTAACTGATATACCATCCTATGGTCTCTCTCTCTCTCTCTTTAATCTCTCTCTCTCTCTCTCTCTCTCTCTCTCTCTCTCTCTTTCTCTCTCTCTCTCTCTCTCTCTCACACACACACACACACACACACACACACAATAAGTGATTGTATATAGAAAGGCATGTTTAGAGTTGCATTGTCAAATAGGCAACCATTGTCCATGTGGCTATTAAACTCTTGAAATGTGGTCAATCTGAATTGAGAGATACTGTAAGTATAAAATACCTACTCAATTTTGAAGAATGTAAAATATCTCACTATAATTTATATTAATTACATGCTGAAATGATAATATCTGGGATATATTGGTTTACATAAAATAGACTATTACTAAAATTAATTTTACTTTTTATTTAACTTTTTTAAACTTGTGGCTACTTAGTGTCATGTACCCATTTATGGCTCATGTTATACTCTACTGGACAGTACTTTTCCAGAAGTATAGATTCCAAACTAATGCTAAGAATCACCTCTGGGGTGTGGAAGTAAAACAGGAGCTTGATATAGAGAGGATTTTTTTTCTCAATATAATTTGTGAATTTTCTACAAATAGCATATATTTTTAGATCACTTCTGTGAGTTTTAGGAATGTAGGACAAGATAAAGCATGCCTTGTCAATTATAAAGCTATGCATGTGGTAGTTGTAAGAGTACAGTTTTTAAATTTGATAATCATCTGTTTTTGAACATCAGATGCACTTGAATATAGGTATCAGGCATTTTAAATCTCTATAACTTTAAATATCAGACAAAGCATACAGAGAGATGCTCAGGTAATGCTTGTGGCAGTGAAAAGTGTATCTGTTTTTATCAGCAGAAATCCCCTCTATGGAAAATGAGCTTGCTTTTAAATAATTGGGGGCATATTTATGAGATCAACATAAAAAATTTAAAAGGTGTCACAAAGAAATGAAGGTGTTTTGGCATGGGTTCAAATATAACTAGCATTATTTAGGATGATTCTCTTTTCACTGGTAGAACATAGCACGTGTAAAACATTTCAAACTCATCCTTGATCTTGCCTTTTTGTTATGCGTGGGGTTTATTTCCCCCCAAAACCTCTGAGTCATTGAATTTCAGATTTAATATTGATTTATTCCTTTTGAGAGTTTGCCAAATACAAAGATAAATTGCTTGGCCTAAGTGATTAAGGGAGAGTAATGGTTTGTTTCTATTCAACACCGTGTTTAGTTCTTTAATTTTATTATTTTTAATTAAAACCCAGCACACGATTCTCAACCTGCTTATGAAGCTGGTACACTAAGTAGCGACCACAGTTCTGGAGCATAATTCAGCAGCCTGGTTGTGGGAAGGATGGAGACCCCGCAGGATGTCTTAGCTCTGCTGCCTGCTGGGTTCCACAAACTTATGGTAATTGATGATAAGGGTATTCAGTGGAGTCTTTGAGTGGTATAATTGTATGACTGTCCTCAATTCAGGCAAAATCTAGTGGTTTTGTTCCAGGTTTCATCCTTGTATTCATAGCACAGCCATTGGTTGGCTGTGTGATGTTGGTCAAGTCATTTCCCCCTTTGGACCTCATCTTCCAGGACAGTTACATGGTGTTGGTATGGAAGGTTATCTCCACAATTATTCCAGCTTTGAACTTGCCTCCTCCTTTTCTCCTCTTCTTTCCCCTTCTGAACTACCTTCTTTTTCCAAATGTTTAGTGTAATCAATAAAACATATGGATTTTTTGACATTTAAAGCCACAGTTAATTATCTATATTACAAATGTCCCTTCTACTAAAAATTATATATCAACTTATATATAGTTTAATATATAACATTAAATTATGTTTTTTAAAATTATATAACTATTTAAATTACATATATAGTTATATATTATTATAAATAAGGTTTGATTCTATTCAATTATATATTACTAGAGGCCCGGTGCACGACATTTGTGCATGGGTGTGTGTGTGCCCCTCCACCCAGCCTGACCCTCTCTAATCTGGGACCCCTCAAGGGATGTCCAACTGCCTGTTTAGGCCCGATCCCACAAAGGAGAAGTCAGACATCCCTCTCACAATCCAGGACTGCTGGCTCCCAACTGCTCACCTGCCTGCCTTCCTGATTGTCCCTAACCACTTCTGCCTGCCAGCCTGGTTGGTACCTAACTGCTTCCCTGCCAGACCAATTGCCCCTTACTGCCCTCTCTTGCTGGCACTGTAAACCCTAACTACCCTCCTTTGTCAGGTTGGTCATCCCTAACTGCCTTCCTCTGCAGGCCTGGGTCACCCTCAACTGTCCTCCCCTTCAGGCCTCGTCACTCCCAACTGCTCTTCTCTGCCAGCCTGGTCACCCCTAACTGCCTTTCCCTGCAGGTCTGATCCCCCCAACTGCCCTTCCCTGCTGGCCTGATCACCCACAGCTGCCCTCCCATGCTGGCCATTAATTAAAAACATCTTGTGTCCACATGGGGGCAGCCATCTTTGACCACATAACGGTGGCCATCTTGTGTGTTGGAGTTACATCAATTTGCATATTGCTCTTTTATTAGATAGGATTTATAATGCATATTACAAATTATATACAATTATATGTTATTATTTAAAATAATAAAATCATAATATGCAAATTGACCAAATGGTTGGACAACAGAATGACCATCTGGATGACCATGTTATGACATGCACTAGAGCTAGGCCAGCCAAGGTGGGTGAGATGTGATTGGTCAGGGGTCTGCCATCATCCCGTGATCACCCCAAAGAGGGAGGCCCAGGCCACCCTTTGCAGGGCAATCAATGGGGGGAGGGGGCTCCATGGAACCAGGGAACTGGGGGGAGGGGTGTGGTGGCAGATGCAGGGTAGTACCAGGCCTAGGTGGGTGTGGGCAGGGGGTAGGGCCACAGGGCCCCGGAAGCAGGGGCTGCAAAGGCCTATCCTTGCATGGACTTCATGCAACGGGCCTCTATTATAATATATGTAAACATATGCATGAGTATACATGTACACATACATTTAAATATACATATATACATATATACATATGTGTGTGTATATTTAAATTCACTTACATGGGGAAGAAACTTTATTGTTGAAAACATACACATAAACTCAGACTCACAAAACTTCTCTAGAGAGAAGTCAGAGAAAAGAGCAATGTAATTATATTTCCAAATCTGTAATAAAACCTAAATTAAAAAATGTTTTATAATTGCTGTTTGCAAATTTAATTTTAGAAAATGAATGGTGAACTTGTTTCCTTTTACCCTCTTTGTTTTTCCATTTTTCTGCCATCTGTAAAGGAAAACTCCTTAAAGAACGAAGCAAGAATTCTTTGCTAGCATTCATTCTGTTATTGACTAGAATTTCAGTACAATTGCTCTAGGTGTAGAGAGTCAGACTCAGGACTCAACAAACACAGCCTGTTAACAAATCTCTTCTCCACATGAGCATTGTGTGTCTGTATAAAAGCATGATTTACTTGGATTTATTGAGGCGGCAGTAAATAAATTTGGACGTGCTGAATTGTATTAGAAAAACATGAGTGAGCAATTAAAGCTTTCTCTCAGTGAAATAAACGGTATGTTTGTTGACAATCTCTTTCTTGTGCATTAATATGGAAAAAGTGATTTACCAAAAGATGGTTATAGAAACCAGCAAATACATTAATTTGTGTCATTATCCCAGCTAATATCAAATTCAGAGAAGCAGAAATGGCACTGGTGGAGGTCAGTGGTAGCAGCTAAGCCAGTGAACTGTCTGCAACCTCGGGCAGCCAGCTCTGCCTCAGGGAAGGGGTGCATAACATCAGTCCTATCCTGGATATTTATTGGGGTGAGGGGACATATGACTTAGAATTTTGTTAAATCTTTGTAGGCTACAGGATGTACTCAGGTTGGTCCCTGCCTTCAAGGGATTTACAGTCAGGCTGAGGCACCCTAAGAAAAGGTGTATGATTGTATGAAAGAGAGCTTCAGGTGTCCAGAGAAAGGGCAATTGATCAAGGCTGTAGCAGTCAAGGAAGCTTTCTTGGAAGGAGGTGAGGTTGAAATTAGATTTTGAAGAATAAATGCAATTGCAATGGCTTACCCTGATACCATTGGAGCTGTGGGTTTTATTTTTGTTGATCCTCACCCAAGGGTATTTTCCCATTGACTTTTGGAGAGGGTGGAAGGGAGGAGAGACACAGAGGGAGAAACATTGATGTGAGAGAGACTCAGTGCTTGGATGCCTCCCATATATGCCCCAACCAGGGTGGGGAATTGAGACTGTCACTGAGGTCTGTGCCCTTGAAAGAATCCAACCAAGACACTTGTATCCATTGAGTCAAACCAGCTAGGGCATAGCTGTGGGTTTTTAGTTAGCCTGTTTACATTGTTACTCATAGAAGTTTGGTGTTGGGTCATCCAGTCTGACTTTCTTAGAGATGATGAAACAGAAGTGGGAGAGAATCCAGTAGAAGAATATGAGCTGAGAAGAACAAGACGGAAGTGGAATGAGGTGAGAAGAAACCAAAGGGAGGGCTCTTAGGGGCTGAGGCAGGCAGTTCCCTATCCTCGGCTGCTGCAGACAGCTGGTCTCTCCTGGCTGACAGGTGCGTCTGACATGAGCCCTCTCCACGTACATCCAACCCTTCTGTCAATAGATATCTCTGGTCTCAGGGTCTCAGAAAAGGGGCTTTTGCCCCCTAGTTTGTAAATCTGACCTTTGTAAGCAATAGTAAGCTTAAGGATTTGATGAATATAGACAAGAAATGATTTTTGCTATCATAAACCTTATTTTATCTCTGAGTCCGTTTTTGTTTAAATAAACTTAAAAAAAATTTTATTGGAAGAGCTTTAGATTTCCAGAAAAGTTGAAAGCCCTATATATCCCACATCTAAATGTTAAAACGGTACATTTCTTATAATTAAACATTATCTTTAACTAAAGCCCATACTTTATCCAGGTTTTCTAGATTTTTGCTTAGTGTCCTTTCTCTGTCCCATTATCCCATCTAGGATTCCATAGTACATTTTTAAAATCAAGTTTTCTTAATCTTTTGGCTGGCATAGTTTTCAGACTTTTCTTTTGCTACTTCAACAGTTTTTGGGAATACTGCTTCTCAAACGAATTTAAACATACATGCTGACTGAAGATGTGACTGCCATTTGGCCATTTGCTTTTCTAAATGCAACTCATCCTGTATTTGACCTCTAATCTGGGACAGAATTCACTGTTGGCCTGTTTTTCACCCTTCCTGCAACCATGCCCTTTTAGTGGCCTCACTGTGGGTGGAGTCTATTTCTCTATCTCTTGACTTTGGGTTTGATCATATGAGTTGTGCTGGTCACAGCAAGTGGGCTGAAGTGGCAGTGGGCCACAAGTGAGCCTGGAGCTTAAGAGGAACTCTGTGATTTCATCTGACCTCTGCTTTTATCACTGTCATGAGGAGACTATGCCTCGGCTAGCCCACTGGTGGCAGAAGGATGATAGTCATATGGAGCAGAGCCATCCTCAGCTGAGCAGGGCTTAGACCAGCTCACCCAGCCGCTCCACACATGAATGAACAATATTCAGTGATTGTTATTTTTAGCTTCTGAGCTTTGGACAGCTTACTGAGCTCAGTTACATGATACATGCCCTAAGGTTGAATACACTTAAGGCTTTTTTAAAAAAAACTTTAAAAAGTTATTAAAAAATTTTTTTATTTGGGGGAATATATAATCAAGGGGGGGGCACATGTCTCATTGGGTTATTTTAATGTCTGTTGTGAAGGGTCAAGTTTCTCATTGAAAATCTGAGCTGCCTCATCTCTGAGCCAAAAAGACATTGTCTTTGGCTACTAACAAACTATGTAGTGATTTGGGTAAAATCTAAGTTGAGCTGCTTAAGAATGTGCTCACCAGTTCTTTCAACAGCTTTTTATTTGGTACCTGATACATGCTGGGCCTTCTGCATGGTGCTGGAGCACACAGGTATGATCAAAAGTTAACACAGCCTCAGCTCTCAGACAGCTGACTTTATGGGAGGGATGTGAGCAGAAGTACAGTTACAGGAGAGATGTGTTTCTTATAGGAAAGCTATTATACATGCATTTATGGAGGATCTGACCTGTTTGCGGTCTCAGGAAAAGCTTCCCGGAGGGAGGATGACCTGAATTCTGAAGCAATGGGGAATTGACTGGGCAGAGGAGGGGAGCATACTGTGCAGAGAGAACAGTACACTTTGCAGTAGGAGGAAGCACGGCAGCTCTTGAAGATGCATAATGCCTGGAAGTGCTAGACATCAGGGCAAAAAAGGGTATGTGGGGCCGGAAGGGACTGACTTCCAACTGCCCAGTATACACACACTGATTACTTTGACTGTCCTCACTTCCCAGTGACAATGCTGAAGAAGGGAAGAGATTCCTCTCCTCACATTTTGGTAATACATGTTTTCCGTGAAATCTGGCAGCCCGGAGAATGATCAGGACCAAGGTGTGAAGGGATCTACAGAGGTATCCAATACAGGTGGTTCTTAAGGTAGAGACTGACTGCTTACCTTTGAGTCAGCTTGGCTCCTGGCCTTCTAGCTGATTCTGTAGGAGAGGCCCTTTTAACAAATTTCTGTTCTATTTTAGTTATTATAGCTGATACTATTGTGTTGCTAAAGCAAATAACCCTGACAAAATATGTGCCAGATCATTCCAGATCTTCCAGGTCATATATGAACATGACCTTTAGCCTAAGAAAACTAGATGTTCATAGAGATGTTTGAGGCAGGAGAGGGTACTGTCAGATTGCAGACAGTAGTTATGGCCTGGTGTCTCCAATTGAGTTCCTTCTCCAAGAGGACACAAAGAGAGTTGTATACAAATAGAAAATTTGGGGGGTGATCCCAGTAAACACAGTTTGGGGAGAAAAGACAATTGTAAAGGGTGTTTTATCAAGCCAGTTACTACTGTTGGCAACAGGGTATAGTCTTACTGAGAAGCTGTGGGAACAGCAGAGCATATGCCTTAGAGTTATATCCAACTTGAGGTAGGAGGAGCTGGCTGTTTATCCACCAACTCCCCTCAATCATTGGCTGAGGGCTATTCTGGAAAGTTGGGAGGAGAGTTTGGTTTTGCAGTCCAGTAAACTGCAGTTAGAATCTTGGCTCATCTTCAGAGTTTTGTAATATTGGGATATTAAACTCTGGATCCTGAAAGTACCTGCTCCTAGAAGAGGAGTCTATGAACCAATTGTATTAGTTTGCTAAGGCTGTCATAACAAAATACCATAGACTGGGTGGCTTAAACAACAGAAATACATTTTGCTGCAGTTTTAGAAGCTAGAAGTCCAAAATCAAGGTGTTGGCAGGCTTTATTTCTTCTGAAGTCTTTGTTCTTGGTTTGCAGATGGCTATCTTCTCCCTGTGTCTTCATGTGGTCTTCCTTCTGTGTGTGTTTGTGTCCTAATGTACTCTCCTAATGAGGATACACTTAAGTCCATATTGGATTAAAGCCCACCTACATGACCCCATTTACTCTAACTACCTTTTTAAAGACTCTATTTCCAAATAGAGTCTCATTCTCAGATACTGAGGTTTAGAGCTTCAACATATGAGTATTGCAGGGATATAATTCATCTCATAACACCATATAAAAAACTTACTCAGCAAGACTTTCTTCACCTTTATGTACACACCAACCCAAAATAAATAATGATAAAGTCATAAAAGTTTCCTAACCCCAACAAATCCCTACCTCGCAAGATCCATCTCAAAATCGTGTACCTCAGTCTCCTAAAGCCATTATCTATCAAAGCAGGTGTTCCCATACTTCAATAAGTCTGACAAACTTAACTTTTCTTGACCAATAGGTTTCTCTGGCATTTAGAGATGCCAATAAATGTTAGTTTTATTTTTTCACCTTGTCCAATCTCATCACAAGATAAAGGGTTTTAAAGCTTAAACACTAATTTTTATTTTCTTTCTTTGCCATGGCCAATTGACAAAATAATCTCCCTTCAAAAAGCTATCTCTGTTTTGTCTGAATAAATATATCCCTAATACAAGTCAGCAGTTTTCTAAATTATTTTCAACTCTTCCTCATAGTCTTCAGATTGTCACTATCAATTAGAGGTCAGTCAAAGGTTTTTTTTTTTGTGTGTGTAATTCAATTCCATTGAACATGGCAGCTGATGGGAATTTTGCAGACTCTAGCAGTTGAGTATGAATTATGGAACCAAGTACTGTGTAAATTACAGGAAAATTGAGAATAATCTCTCTCTCCCCATGAGTTCAGAGCATAACACTCTTTATTATTAAAAGTAGTATTTCTCACATCCTGATTTTATTAAACTACTTCTTTATTTGCCTATCTTTCTCCAAAGCAAAAAAAGTGACTGGAAGGAAAGGGTTGTTTTATTACCTCTATACTTCCTGTGAAATCTGAGATAGATATTTTTCACAGTCAGACTTCAATATAAAATTGATGCAATAGAATTGAATTTCATCAACAGCAATGAGGAGAGTATTGGGGTTTGAGGGAGGGGAAAGGCAACATTTGTGCACCTTTGGTGGATGTGCTGCTTAGCATACTTCCTTTCATTCTATCCATACTGCAATCCTGTGCAGTCAGAATTGCTGTTGCCTTTTAACAGATGAAGAAACTGAAACTTGGAGAGGATAACTTGTTCAAGATCACAGTTGAGGTAAATGATAGTGATAGAATGAAGCCCAAATCTACTATTGCTTCCTAATAGAAAGCAATAAAAAATATATTTTTTGCTTTCCTGTCAAGTGAATGGGGTAGATAATATTGAAAGCCAGCCATGTATTTAAGGCAGCTGAGGTATTATTAGTTTCCATAAAAACCAAAGGACTTGTGTGCATGCATATGGGCCTCGCCAGTGACCATGGACAACAGGGAGGTGGGGGAATATGTATGGAGGGGTTTGGGATGGGAATGGGGGGATAAGGACAATTATGTGATACCATAATCAATAAAAATTAATTTAAAAAAAATGACAACAACAAAATTATCAACAAGAGTCAATTGAGGGGAAAATAAAAAAAAATAACAAAAAGGATTTGCCGCCATAACATGCTGCTCATGTTAATACTGTTTTGTTTTTCATGTACTTGCCTTTATTTTAGTAACAGTCTTTACACAGTTAAGTTACTCCCGACTTTCTGGCTAGTTCTCTGAGGATGATAAGATAGAAGGATTCTAGGCTTTCCTACATTCCTTCTCCATTCAACTTGTAGAAGCTGAAAAGAAACTGCCTCCTGTAAATTCTAGTGACTCTTTACCTGAAGGCCCTTCTCAAATGCTAGTCCCATGCCCGGGGAAGCCAAAGTTGATTCCATAATTCTATAGGGAGCACTCCAATTCCTTCTCTGTTGGGTGAGGTAATTCTGGGGAATATTCTACACAGTCTGCTAGAGGTATCAGCAGGCCTGAGCCCCTGATGTCCATAATGATAATGTGCTTGATAACACACATTTTATTAGCTTTGTTCTCTTTCCTGTCCTAGTACCTTCTCCCCCAACTTCCCCAACTTCCTCTGCATACAAAACCCTTTTAAACAAGTGGCTTAGATAGGGAGTGGAGACAAGAGAATTCAGTTCTCCTCTGTTTTGGTGAGTGATGGATGCAGTGATAAGATGCTGATTCCAAGAGGGAAGGGTCTGGGGACAGAGGGAAGGAGTCTCCTTGAGGTGAAAAATTGAGGAGGAATCTAGGTTTAGGAATACATCCTATGCATTCTATGTTATTCCTGGGAATGAATAGATGAAAACTAATTGTCTCCTCTTTCACTCCCTGGAAGGGCATTATTGTCAGGTTTCTGACATGTTAATATGAGGATTGGTGATGTCAGCAAGGAGATGTGCCTTTAGAGACTGAATGAGAGATGAGGAATTACATAGCCACAACTAACCCTAAAGCTTTGCCACCACCATGGTCCTGAGATCAGCAGCATCTGGGAGCTTGTCAGTGATGCAGTCTCAGGCCCCACCTCATGAACCAGAATTTGCATTTTAACAAGACCTGGGAGATTCATATGTACACTAAAATTTTGGAATTACTACATTATGCATATAAAAAAACAAGGGAAGTATGACACCTTGAACTTTTAACTGTGTCCCCCCCCCCCATTAAACTTATATTTTACTTGCCTAGCTGAGCTGTCTTTTCTGTCTTAAAATAGGATTTCTAGCTTTATGATTTTTTCCCTTCAGCTTAAATAATTTCACCTTTTCTAAACACTAAATCAAACTATGACATTAGTGATTTTTGATGCTTTCTGATGCCTTTATGATTAATGTATTATCAAGTCAGTTGTGTGATTGTGGGCAAAAGTGTGACCCATCTGAATTTAAGTTGCCTCATCTATCAAAGTGAAGGATTTGGACTTGAAGATCTAAGATCCATCTTGTCGCATGATTGTCTGATTCCAAGTTCCCACATTTTAGATCGATACATACAGATAAAAATGTTTCCAAGAGTGATTGCATGGTAGGTTGCCGGCCCCAATTTATTCATAACTCCCTTGACTATTTCCTGCCCACACTAAAACTGGCTAGCTATGTGACTTGCTTTCATCAATGGGATATAGAAACATGCCACAAGTATTTGTGCACTTGTTGCTCCTGGGAACACTGCGACTACCAACATGTGAATGAACTTGGGCTAGCCTAGTGGAGGTAGAGGGCCCAGTCACCCATGCCTCCCCACCTAATAGCCAGTACTAGTAATCAGACATGTGGGTGAGGCCATCCCAGACCAATCAGCTCCCAACCACGCCACCGGCTGACTGCACCTGCATGAGTGACCCCGGGCAAGGCAAGCAGAAGACCTGCCCAGTTGAACCCATCCTGCCCTGTTCAGCCAGAGAATCATGAGCTAATAAATGCTTGTGGTAAGCTACTACACCTTGTGGCTTGTTACAAAACCAAAGCTAACTTAATATGACTTCTTTGTCTTTCGGTCTCTATACCAAGTTCTCACAGGGGTATAGCTTGGTAGTTGTTTACAATGGAGTACCACAGGAGCCCACCCATAAAATGTCATTTGTCATCAGAAATTAGTTTCCTCTCTTACAGGTGACTCTTTAATGGTTCATTAATGATTGATTCTTGGTTGACTATACCTTTTTGATGAAAAAGAATAGGTGTTTATCTCACAAAGTTAGCAGCATGTTCCTTCCTCAAATACTGGTTCATAGAAAACACTGCACAGAATAAGATAGGTTGTTTTTTCTTTTTCTTTCTTGGTTTTTCTCCCTCTTTCTGAATGCTGAATTGAATGATCCTGCACCGGGCAGCTCTGATTGTATGTGTACTCTTCCCATAGGCTTCTCATCTAAAGTAGCAGATGTGTTTCCTCGGTCTCTCTGAAGAAATGACAATAGGAGTAAATTGTGGACCTGTAGCTTATTCAAAGCTGCTGAAAGCAGAAGCGAGGTTCAGAGAAACCCAGCAGAACTTTGACATCCGTAGGCGTCCCTGGAAAACGGTGGTTGTTAGGTGGGATGCCCCATGGAGATGAAAGGCCACCAGCCACAAGTGGATTAGAGCCACAGTGTTTAGGAAATGACAAAAGTACTCATTTCCTGACTTAAGTCAAAACAAACCAAACCAAAACAGCTCCCACGCTGCAATCATAGCCACTTGACATTACCCAGCTCATATACAATGCAGAATGCATTTTGCCTCTGAAATGGGCTGGGTTCTGGGCAAATGAAAAACCTGATGGCAAATGAGTCAACTTAAATACATTTTGGATGTCAAATGCCTATTCATCAAGAGTCAATCACATCTCTCATCTCTCACAGAGACCAGGCAGGGAGCAATGTCCCCATGGAATCTCTGAGTGAACGCTGAGTGCAATGTTAGGCCTAGGATTTTCTTTTGCCACACTATGGATAGAAAGGGAACTAACTGGACGTGTTCTGTTCCTGGTTTTCGTTGGCATTCTGAATTGTGCTCCTGCTGGGAGCTCAGTGGAAGCAAGTAAATCAGCATGTAACCTGGATGGCAAATCTTAAAATGCATCCAGCCATCCAGCTTAGTTACAGCCACAGCCAGGACGGAGCCTGGAGATATCTGGCCCACCACAACAACCTCAAAGTACCATCTGTAAAATAGAATTAGGCAAATGTTTTTCCTCTTCAGATTTATACCCTTCATCTAAGGGCCATCCTCCAGCTATTTGGTGATTATTCATCTATCCAGCCATACACAAATTTGTCCTTCCTGCATATAGATCATTTTTAACAAATTCACTTTCTTTATTTCCCAACCTTTAGTGTGTTGTTTATATGTTCTTCTTTTTAAAATTCTTTCCATGTCTCTTTCACATTAGAGTAATAATTTGTTATTATTTCTGTCTGAGTTATTTATCTCTTTCAAAAAGTATCATACAATTATAGTTGAATGCACAAATGAATGAAAATGTCTCAGGAAGATGTTGGAGGGACGGGGGTGGGGAAGGGCCTTGTATTGAGGTGAAGAGGAACAGATGGCAGCTGCTATGAAAGAAAAACACCTCTAATAAATGAGGATTTAGTTACCCATTGTTCAAATCTAAGTTTGCCAAGAGGGGCACTAATGGACACAGGCCAGAATCAGCCAGGCAAGACAACAGGAAACTGTGGGAAACTATCTCCACTCCGGAGAGAAAAGCAAAGGAAAGACAGATCAACTGGATATCCTGAATGGATACTGGACCTCACTAATTGCAGAGTCCACAGGGAGGAAAGTGTGACGGAGCAAACATGATTGATGTATAAACATTCACATTTCTCCCTTCTCATATCGCTATCATTTTAAAAAACAATTATTAAAAAAAAATATTTTTAATTGATTTGTTTTGATCCCAACCTGGGATCAAACCTGCAACCTGGGCATGTGCCCTAATCAGAAATTGAACTGGTGACCTTTTGGTGCATGGGATGATACTCAACCAACAGAGCCACATTGGCCAGGGCTCACATCACTACCTTTCTACTGGAAAACCATCAAGTCAGCTCTTGGACTCTTCTTTATTACAGAAACTTTGGAAACAGAGAAAATGAGAGAGGCCAAGTTGATTCACCGAACAGAATTTTGGGAAGAGTGTTCAGGAAGTGGGGTGATATCAGGGCATGAAGAGAGGATGTGACCCTTTTGAATAGCTGGAGAAAAGGGGAGAGAGAAAAAGTAGACCCCAAGACCTGTTCCCATTAGCATTCTTTGAGAGAGGCCAGCAAATACTCGAATTACTTCTGGCTGTTGGAACATTTGGTTATGGCTTTTGGCTGTTGGAGTTAGGAATGCAGCACTGGCTAAGACTAGACTACATGAAGCCTGAGCATTATTTACCTACCAAAATCTCATCCTGCCCTCAACTCTTATCCCCCCATCGCATCCTCTCACACACTATAACCATAACATTGCATATCACAGTGTCAGAAATATAGAGAAAGGGGGCTTTGTTCCTTTATGCAGCACACAAGTTGATGCTATTTTATGATTCTAACTCTCTTATAAGGATGCAGGTTTTCTATATCAATCAGAAATCAGAGAGAGGATGCTAAGTTGCCAGCCCTCTCATTTCTCTTAAGAATCAGACTCTGACATGGGATTCCAAAGTAGGTAGTTTATTTGGAGATGGTTCCAGAAAGCCCTGGCAGGGGAAGGGAAGGCAGTAGAAGATGTGTTTTCAAGCCTGATATCTGAAGAAAATTGTGCAAGGCCTTACTGGAATGGGATTTCACCTACATATGCATTTGTAAAGAGACTGAAACATACAGAGACGGATACATACATTCAAACCTTCATGCTTATGTGTGTGTAAACACACACACATATCCCCCCCCCAAAAAAAAACAACCCCAAAAAACAAAACCCCACAAACATATAATTTTAAAACACTCAAATGACTTGGATAAATTACTCTCTCATTGTGGTGTATTTTTGTTTTTTGGTTTTTTTTGCTTACATCAGCCTATCTGAGTCAGTAACAATCCAGGTGGAAGGACCACAGAAATGTGTGACAGCAGTAACAAGAGGGGCAGAGACTGCGGGGATGGTAGCTAATATTGACTGAGCAGGACAGCTTGTCCACTCGGGTGCTGGGTGTTTTTAATACATTAGCACCAAGCCCTTTGAGGTCAGCTGAGGAAGGAGCCATAAAGAGGATGAGGTTTAGAACTGAAGTCCAGAAAGCCTGATTTCAAAGGCTGAGCTCTTTTTAAAAATAGATACATATTTTTATTGATTCCAGTGAGACAGGGAGAGGGAAAGAGAAATAGAAACATCAACAATAAGAGAGAATCATTGATCGGCTGCCTCCTACATGCCCCCCGCAACTGGGATCAAGCCCAAAGCCTGGGCATGTGTTCTGACCAGGAATCGAACCATGTCCTCCTGGTTCATAAGTCAATGCTTAGCCAGGTGGGCAAAGGTTGAGTTCTTAACCTCTGTGCTGTTCTTGCTCCCTGTGGAGAGGGCTGCTGAGAGGCAGCAATCATGTTGTCAACAGTAATGACAGAGTTGTTAATAGTGAAGCCCTATTGGTTAATCTTTAACGCTAGGAAATAATTTTCAGAACCCCTAGCTACCTTGCCCCTTAAGCATGCTTGGCAGGTGTGTGCATCCAGCTATGAATTCACACTGAGGTGGCGGACTGGCCAGGAGTGAACCCACAGCAGAGCGAGGCTGTCAGGGAGTGGGAGCCTCTTGTTCTACAAGAGGCCTCAAAGTCAACTTATAGTCAACCAGCTCCAACTTTATCTCAAAATTTGGTTTTCCCTTTTCTCACTGATTCACCAAATACATACCTTAAGTCTGTGTGTGCAGAAATATGGGCACATCCCCGATTCTCTAACATATTTGGGGCTTGTGGCTCCATCACAGTGGCTCTGTCCTCTCTTTGGAGTGAGGGAGGAGGGAGGAAGGGTAGAGACATGGGAAGGGTCGGAACAAAGGCAGCTGACATTGCCTAGGGCCTTGCAATGCTTCTGTTTCGCTCTCAGGGACCTGGGAGAAGTGCACTCTGAAGCATTTTCACTGAGAAGCACCCCGCCTCTGGGGGTAGGAGCTTCCCTAAGAGGATCAGCTCGGCTTAGAAAAGGATCTGCTATCAATCAAGTTCACAGTTCACTTCAGTAAAAGACTTTGCTATGTCTGACATTTGTTGGATTCTGAAAAAGCTAATTTCCAGTTTTCTTTTCCTTCCTCCACTTCTCTATTCAACTTCTTTCCCCAGCCCCTCCCACCCCAGCCCCACCAGCACATTCACAGACACATACCCATCACCACCCCCACAAGGATGCCACATTAGGTAAGTCTGCCATTCATAGCAACTTCAGGACCTGCCTGTTGGAGAGCCTCCACAACTCACAGGCCCTGGCACCTCAGGCTTGAGGCTGGCATTCTTGGTGGGGGACAGAGAGGGCCACACTGACTTTTTGAGGAGACCCCAATAAAATGGTCCCATTGATTATTTCCCTGGTTTATTTCAGAAAGGATTTGGGAAGTTTTTTCAGAGTTTAATAGCTCTTGTTGTAAGCAAGTCCTTCTTTATGTCTAGGCTAAATCTCTATTGCTGCAATTTAACAATCAGCACACCCCCAGAGAAAAAATTTGTGAACACGAAAGAACAGTAGATAAAAGGCATGAAAGGAGTCACCATTAGCTTAGTGAACATTTCAAAAGTGTCCGATAAGGTTAGTGGCAAAGACAACATGTGAAAACTTAATTAAAAAATATATTTTATTGATATTTTACAGAGAGGAAGGGAGAGAGATAGAAAGCCAGAAATGTCAATGAGAGAGAAACATCAACCAGCTGCCTCTTGCACACCCCCTACCGGGGATGTGCCCGCAACCAATGTACATGCCCTTGGCCGGAATCGAACCCGGGACCTTTCAGTCCGCAGACCGACACTCTACCTCGGCTGAAAACTTAATTTTTGAGACCAGTGACTATCAGAGACTGGAAAATTAGGAAAGATAGTTTTTAAAAAATCTGTAGAAGAATCAATATCCTCTATTAGATATATTATTTTAAAAATCATTCAAAAGCAACAACCAGCATCTTTGGGTTCATCTGGTGTAATATGCAATAAAAGTAGAAAAAGAAATAAACCAACCTGTACAGACAAGTCAAAACCAAATTGCACTTCACTTTGAGTCACTGCATATAAACTCATCCCTTACCCAGCCTGGTCACACCTGAGCAATAACTGTAGGTTATTCAGAGCATAAACTCAGTCCATAACTGCCAACCAACACGGCTCCTACATGGATGGTTAAACTTGCCTGATACAGAATTTCCAAATTTCCCTGCCTGTAGATTTGGAAAACTATCCTCCTGTGTGAATCTCAACATCCCTGCATTGATTTCAGGCTCTTGTTCTCCCCATGATATTGGGAAGCTGGTACTAGATTAAATATAAAATAATAAGCTACATAGCAAGGAAATCAGAGCAGATTTGAAATCCTGGAAATTGCTAACCACGAGGTACATTTATCCATTGAGGTGTTATTTTTAAGACAGAGTTTAAATGGCTAAAATTGCTTGGTTTTTGGTCACCCACATATCGGTTTGGCAACATCTCTTAACAAGTGGAGTAATTCAGCCTCTGGGGTGGAGGTGGAAGTTCAGGTCTATTTCCTGCTGGAAAGAAGCACCTCATCTTTGGTAGAAACAAAAGCGAGTCATGAGTCGCTGCTGTCTTGGTTGAAAATGGAGTTTTCAGATTTTATCTTGTGTATGCAAACTATTTATTTACAGCCACGTATGCCTGATTTGTGTCTCATTTATCTATTAGGAAATGTCCTGTAAATGGGTTTGGGCCTGATTTCCCAATGGGCTGATATAACTAACTTCCAACCCCTTATGTTCCAATCTGTCAGCATCCATGTCGTAAGTGTTGGCCTGCCATTAGCAGTAGTTGACTTGCTGAGGAAAACCTTATAAGTTATGGTCCATTGTTGAGTGAATCACTCTCTAGGCTTTGCCTCTCACTCAAATGCAGTCCTGTTGGGAATGTGACCCATTTGCTTTGCCTAACAACCTCTCTCTGCTTTCCCCACAAAGAAGCCACTGTACGTTTTAATGCCATTGTTGTCTGCAAGGCTTTATTTAATGTTGTCAGTGGTCTCCTTGGAAACAACAAATGAGGTACTTCTGGGGTCCCTTTGGGTGATGGAGGTCAGGAGCAGCAGGGGTGGGAGGGGGGAGGTAGGCATATCTCTGAAGAGACAGTTTTAGAAAATTTGAGGAACAGCTCATGAGAGCTCCTGAAACTGTGCTGTTGGCCACTGGCCATATCATGTGTAGCTTTGGGGCCCTGGAAATGTGGTAGTCCTAATTGACGTGTGTAAAAAGACACACCAGATTTTGAAGACTAAGGATGAAAATAAGAATGAAGACATTTAGAATACTGAGTACATGTTGAATTGACAGCACTTCAAATATACTGTTATTTAGTTAAACAAAATCTATTATTAAAATCACATCTTAATATCTTATCATTTTGTTGTTGTTAATCCTCACTGGAGAATATTTCTCCATTAATTTTTAGAGAGAGTGGAAGGGAGGGGAGAGACATACAGAAACATTGAGGTGAGAGGAACACATCAGTCAATTGTCTCCTGCCCAGGCCTGGGCTAAGGATTGAGCCTACAACCAACGTTCGTGCCCTTGACGGAACTGAACCAGGGATCCTTCAGTCTGAGGGCCGACACTCTATCCATTGAGCCAAAATGGCTAGAGCTGTCTTATCTTTTTAATGTACCTACTAGAAATTTAAGATTACCTGCATGGCTCACTTTATATTTCGAGTGGACATTTGTCTGGATGGTGAATTCAGAGAGGAAGTCAATTTGACTAGATAGAGTAAGTGACCCAAATTCTCCTTTTGGCATATAAAGTTAGTAAACTTGAGTTTGAGACAGAAGAAAGGAGGGGGGAAAAGACTTGAGTTTAAGACATAAAAATCTCAGTTTTAAAGTTCCAGATATACTAGCATGGTTGTATCTGATCCATTCAATCATTTAATGGCAATTCTTTGGGGACAGATTTGGTGGCTATAGCTAGCATATTGGAAACACTTCACACTAGGCTAGCCTATTGCTCAGTTATAATTGCATCGATTATAGTTTTGAAGAGTTACTGTGCATAAGAGTGTGGAAAATTTCCCAATCAGGGGTCAGGTGAGGTGAATTTTTTGTTGTCCTGGTAATGTTCAGGCTTTAGTTCATCTTTGAGTTGAGAGCTTGAACACTGTGCCTCACTTTCTCTTTTGCTACAAATGTTAACATTTGTGCTGCTGACTTCATAAGATTGATACCTGGCACAACTGAGTTCCTGGGTTTGATCAGCATTAAATGGTTTTTAAGAGTGGGTGGTCACTCGCTCCCAAAAGAGAAGAGGTTTTACTTCTTGAGAAATTACGAGAAATCAGAAGTCCCTGTTTCCTTGCCTCTGAGGTTGCTGTCACTCTGTGATTTCAGAATTTGGGCCCGGCAGGAGGACTGAGCCAGATTAGAGAGCTGACTTCTGAGTTTTGAATTCAATAAAATCAGAAAAGGAGAGACTGCCTTTCAATGTCATCTACTTTGTAGAGAACCTTTGATGAGTTGTTTGTAGCTAAAATAGATCATTCTTAGTAAGTGACGCAGCAGAGTAAAGCAGTCAGGGTATACTACCTGGACAGAATGTCTGTTATTTATTTATCTGGGTCCTTTTGTTTAGTTAGCCTGTGTGGGCACATAATGAATGGAGAACATGGAGTACATGCCGATTACAGAAGCAGGAAAATAGAAAGGATTCTTCTTTAGGGATATTGCTAAACCTGTTCAATCAGCTTTGGTGCCATGGTTTTATGTCTTGTAAAAATCACAGCCTATTTCACTTTGGTCTAGATTTCTTTCAGGTGGTCATAGATTTTATTTATGAAGGTCATGCTTCCTGAAAAGAGACTCAACCAGGGTCAGAAGATGTGGGTTCTTGTCCCAGTCCTCATCTATTAATTATAAATCATGTAACAAAGCCACATCCTTCATTGTCAGTGTGCACTGTAATGGCTCAAGGTGCATCCTATAAGCTGAGAACTTTTTCATGGTCTCCCATGATGAAATAATAAATCATCACTTTTAGATTCAGTCATCTACTTTCTGGGTCACCTTGGAAGACCAGCAGCTTACAACATCAGTTAAATGGTGATGTTACCCCTTGACTACTCATTGCTCTTGATGGAATAAAAATCAGGCAATATATGTTTAAGCTCTTTAAGAAATACGTACACATGATATAGTAATGTAATCTTATTAGGAAATAGATTATTCCATATAAGTGAATTTTCTAGGAACTGAAACTTAGTTATTTAATACTAAATAGATTAAAAAAATTAGGTGTTTTCAATGGAAATATTTAACAAAATCAATTAAAATGCAGAATAGAAATTGACCCCTTTTCTTCTTTCTTTTTAAAAAAATATATTTTATTGATTTTTTTACAGAGAGGAAGAGAGAGAGATAGTTATAAACATTGATGAGAGAGAATCGTCGATCAGCTGCCTCTTGCACACCCCCCACCGGGGATGTGCCGGAAACCAAGGTACATGCCCTTGACTGGAATCAAACCCAGGACCTTTCAGTCTACAGTCCAACGCTCTATCCACTGAGCCAAACCTGTTTCAGCTTGACCCCTTTTCTTAAGTTTTCATTAAGTGCTCAATTAATACTCAATGATGAAATCAGTTTCTCAGTGGATATTTGCACTGTACTTAATGTCCTTACATTACTCTGCTTTTTGAATCTTTCTGATGGCTTTTTATTTTTATCCCCTCTATCCCCAAGGGACCCTCCCTTCCTCCCTCCCTTCCTTCCTTCCTTCCTTCCTTCCTTCCTTCCTTCCTTCCTTCCTTCCTTCCTCTATTTCTCCCTCCATCTTTTCCTCTCTCCCTTCCTCCCTCCCTTCCTTTCTTCATTTATTTCACAAGTATTTTCTGATGGTCTACTTGGTGCAGGGACCACTGGTTACATGAAGATGAATGAGACATAGTCCATGATCCCAAGGTAATTACTATGAAGTGAAGGAACAGATCGATTTTGAGAATTAAGTTTTAATAGAAGAAAATATAATTTGTATAATTGCACAAACATGGATCGGAGATAGGTATTTCAGAGGTCAAGATAAAATGAACTAAGCAAGTTCTCAATCAGTTTAGTGGTTATGTATTATAATAGAGGCCTAGTGCACGGATTCATTCATTGGCCTGGCTTGCACCCTCTTGCAGTCCGAGACCCCCTGGGAAATGTTGGAGAGCTGGTTTTGGCCTAATCTCCTCAGGCCAGGCTGAGGGACTTCACTGGTGCACGAATCCATGCACTGGGCCTCTAGTGTGCGTATAAAACCTTTGGTTAATCTCTTCCTGCCCTCCCCTCCCCCTTTCCTTCTGCTGTTCATCAGTCTGTTCCATGTTTCCATACCTGTGGTTTCTGCTCTTGTATTGAGCATCTGCCCCCTGGTGGTCATAGCTACTGGCCGGTTGCTTAGGCATATATATATATATATATATATATATATATATATATATATATAATTATTTTCATTTGCTCTTTTAAATGGTTAGGGATATTAGGTTACATTTTTATATACAATATTTGCCGGCGTATAAGACGATTTTTTGGCCCTGAAAAATACTTATTTGCCGGCGTATAAGACGACTGGGCATATAAGACGACCCCCTAACATTTCCACTAAAAATACAGAGTTTGTTATATACTCGCCATATAAGACTACCCCCCCACTTGGAGGCATATTTTTCAGGGCCAAAAAATCGTCTTATACGCCGGCAAATACGGTAAAGGAAATATTATTATACTTGCTTATTATTACCAATGTTTTTTACCTTGTGGTAGCAACCAAGCCTCCAGATATAGTGCCCAGGGGAAATGGCTAAACTTTAAACATCTGCTTTTGCATTTTCAGCTTATTAGTTAGCAGCAAATGTTCCAGAGCATCTTTAATCAAGCAGACAGGGTGGTGGATGAAATGATTCCCAGATGGAAATTAGGAGACCTGCTTTTAAACTTCAGCTCTTCCATTAAATCTCTGAAACTCAGAAAGGATGAGAAGATTGTATTTGGATCAACAAAGTCTCTTCGAGCTTGACAAGTATATAATGATCACCATTAAAGCTTTTATTTCCTTCTTGCTGCCATAGTTCTGCTATTTTACAGCCATATGTAAAAACACGTTCCCTTCATTGACTCACTTCTCATCCAGTCATGAGTTAAGCAGCAGAGGTTGTTAAGTCCTTCATGATGGGGCACTAACTAGTCTCTTCAATTTTATGGCAGACTGTAAAAATGGTCACAATCCCCCATTTCTCTCTATATACTCCATTTGCTCACTTTGTAGTATAATTTTTTTGGGGGATTTTCTTATCAGTAGGTGAAGTCTATTTCCCCTCCTCTTGAATCTGGGCTGACCTTTTGAGTTGCTTTGATATTGATTCAGCGGAATTTGGCAGAAGTGGTGGTGTGCCTATTCTGAGGCCTCCAGAAGCATGGCAGCTTCTGCACTCCCTGGGACATTTTGCAGTCATCAAGCTGGGTTAGCCTTCTGGGGGACGAGAGACCACAAGGAGCAGAGTGGTCAGCTAAAATGTATCAAAGGAGGCCCCAGACATGTTAGGGGTTCTGGCTAAGATCAGCAAAGTTGCCTAGATAACCTACAGCTGTTCAGATGTATAAGGGATTCACCTAGCAGATGTTAGCCTGAATTACTGAAATGCAGAAGAGTAAGCTAAAACAAAATGGTTATTTAAGCTGCTATGTTTTGGGATTGATTTTTTATTTTTTTATGCAGCAATAGCTATGATAATTGCACAAAACTCCCTAAACTCCAGCCACCCTGGCATTACATTCCTCAAACTCATTGAATTTGTATTTTCCTCAGATCTTTATGTTGGCTCCCTTTTTGTGATCCAGGTCTCAGCTTAAATAACCTTTTTAGAGAGGCCTTTCTGACCATCCTTTCTAATCATATCACCTAATTTTTTCTATCACATTACCCTGTGTTAGTGCTTTACATAGTATTTACTATTTCTTGTATTTGTTAAAATTAATTTTAACAGATACAAGAAATATAACTGTCATTGTTATTATCTATCTCACTCTATTAGAATGTCAACTCCATCAAAATAGGGAGTTCATTGTATGCCCATGGCCTAGAATACTGCTGGTACATAGTAGGGCACTTAACAAAAATTAGTTAGGAAGAGAAGGCATTCTTTAACTCGCTACAATTTGGCAGAAGCAATATATAAAATATGGGTAATTGTTACCACTCTGTACTAACAGAGTTCTTACAGCTCCTGATCTGGCCTAGCCTTCTCAAGTTACTCCCACCACTGCCAGCATCACCCTTTGGTGGGGTATGTGTCATATTCCATCATGGCTTATCAACTATGATCAGAATATTCTTTGATAGACTACCATTCATTCCCCAAGGCTCTCAGCTCAACTTTCAATTCTTCCCTCTATTTATCTCTGGTTATTTAGGATAATTAATTACTCCCTTATCTACATTTTTAGAGCTTATAACAAATGTTTCTATGATAGTCTTTTACATTAGCCTGAAAATTCATTGAAATTAGAGATCATTACTTATTCAACTTTGTATTCTCAGTGCTTGGCAATATATTTCTCCAAAAAGACTTGACATAAAATAAGATACAATCTAAAAATAATTCTGCATAGTAGAGGGAATTAAAATCTTACAAGTTAACACAACTGACACTCTTATTTCTAGGACTGACCCAGCTAGGTATAAATATTTAAAAAATGAACATCTCATATTAGCTTTAGTGGAACAAATGAACTATGCACATCTGGAATACTTTTCCTCCAAAACTATGTGGTGATTCATAATATTTGTATTTCAAAATTTTATCTACATATCAATATGGTTTCAAGAGAGACCTCTAACTCTTATGGCAAAAGCATTATTATTTGGTCGGACAGTTGCTTTTTTTTTTTCAGGAAAGGCTGAAGAGTTTGTATGCAGCTTATCACACATGGATCTGCACTCTATGTGGGACATAGAAAAGATTTTGGAGTCATTGAAAATGCCTCCATCTATGAACCCAATTGTCTACCTAGCCATTGCCCACCTAGGCTTTGCCCAGGTGAAGTGCTGAGAAGCAGGCATGGGGTTGGAGGACACTTTTCTCATGGAATACGTATTTAAACTGAGAGAATAGCAGTTTCACTTGCGAACTCCAATGCACCATAGATGTAAGTCATCACCTGCCTGGGATTGTGTGTTTGAGGATCCAAATGGTTATCTTTGGGCAGTTTCAGCGCTTCATATCAGTCAGTATTCCAGGGAAATTCACCAAATGATATTTAACTTATTTGTTTTGGCATACTTCAGTCATTCATGACAATGCCAAGTTGGAAACAAATCATCTAGTTAACATGAATAATTTATCTGCAAACAAAGAGAAGGTGAGGAACTAAAGAAGTTTACATAAACTTGGCACATATTACATTGCCAATACCCGTTAGCTGAAGGGAGATAAGATTGCATTGTGCATCTTTATGTCCATATAATTGTGTTTTAGAAAGCTCTGTAAAATAATTCATCCTAATAAATTCAGTATTTAGTATCAAATACTATTTGTGCAAATTCTACCCTCATCTTGGGAGTAACAGTTTTGCAGAGAAATGTCTGGTTAAGAAAATACTGTGGAACTCACAATAAAAAGCCTAATGGTTATAAAATACATAATATTCAGCTTAATGACAATAATAACATTATTTTTAATGTTTGTGTATATGGCACAGTGCTAAACTTGTATAGTTTTGATTACTTACTCATTCAGTAAATTAATAAAGATTTGTTGTTCACTTATCTAACAAATATTTAGTAAGTTCCTACTCTTAAAGATACCTTGTGAAATGCTAGGAATGCAAAGAATGAAGAGATAAATAAGACAGTTTTTGTGTTTATGTTTAAGCTTTCTTGTCCTAAAAGCACATTTAATAGGCTCTATGCTTCTCCTTGACCCAGACCCTGGTCAGGGCTTGTGCATCAGGGAAACAAGATACATTTCTCTCACATTGATGTTTCTCTCTGTCTTTCCTTTCTCTTTCACTTTCCCTAAAAAGCAATGAAGAAATATCCTCGGGTGAGGATTAATAAAAAACCCCAACAAATAGACCATATGTTTCATGTTTTTAACTAGGTCCTCATACTGGCCCTTTGAAGAATCCAGTACTAACCCATTTTAAAACATTTAAAAATACATTTTAATTGATTTTTTCAGAGAGGAAGGGAGGGGGAGAGAGAGAAACATCAATGATGAGAGAAAATTATTGATTGGCTGTCTCCTGTACTCCCCTCCTGGGGATCTAGTCCAAAACCCGGGCATGTGCCCTGACCGGGAATCAAACCCTGACCTCCTGGTTGACGTTCAACCACTGAGCCATACCAGCTGGGCAGTAGCAACCCAGTTAAAAAAGAGAAAACCATCTAAAAGAAAGTGACTAGTTTAAATTGCATGGCTGGAAAGTGGCAGAGCTGAGATTTAAAACAAGAAGTAAAAGGAGGCTGGTGAGGAAGAATGGGATACAAGAAGCAAGAGGGAAACACAGCAACAAAACACTCTGGAAAAAGTATTGGTAAATGTTAACATGCTTGGGGTAAATGATCAAAAACAATTGACAGAAACTGACATGGGCTGGCAGGGAGTTGTGGGGTGAATATGGGGTCATGAAGTTCCAGGATTAAAGAAAATTTGGTGTCAGCTGTTTTGATCTGAGCAGGGAGTCCCGGCTGTAGCCCAACAAGAAAATTCTTTTCCTCAAGGCCAGGGGTGGCCTGAAGTCCTGGATTAAGCAGTGGCAGTTTATGGAGAGAATCCCAACTAATGTGTGATTTTTTTTTTTGCATGTCTACATACTAAATGTGGAAATTTCTAGGTTTATACACTTTGGCTTGAAAGTCAAGGCTGTGGTACCAACTATGTGAATTCAAGAAGAGAAATACCTTATATACTTTATTTTGAAATCTTAGATCTTTGTTGGTAAATGTCAGGGATCTTTCAGTTTGGGGATTTCTAACAACTTTACAAAGCAATGTTTTTTGGAAGCACCAAAAATGTACCAAATAACCATTATCTTTCAAACTCCTGAGTTGAAATGAAAATAATAAAAACACTCCCTAGGGAATACACTGCAACTTGCTAATAAGCAGTAGAAGAATAACATATAGCCAAATATTTTTATTTATTTATTTATTAAATATATTTTATTGATATTTTACAGAGAGGAAGGGAGAGAGATAGAGAGCTAGAAATGTCAATGAGAGAGAAACATCAACCAGCCACCTTCTGCACACCCCCCACTGGGGATGTGCCCGAAACCAGTGTACATGCCCTTGACCTGAATCGAACCCGGGACCTTTCAGTCCGCAGACCGACGCTCTACCACTGAGCCAAACCGGTTTCGGCTAGCCAAATATTTTTAAAAGTCATGACAGATTTGGGTTATAAAATGAAGTGAAAGGGCCACTGTTCCATTACAATAATTTAGGTTTCTAACAGTGTTTACACTGAATTTATTCAAATAAAAGGTAAACTCAAATATATTGGGAAGGCCCCCTTTTCCCAAGAAGAATATCTAAAAAATATTTGATGGGCAACAAGAATATAAAAGCATTTTGGAATATGAATGAACCAGTCAAATGTCTCCTTATGGTAATTTTTATTTACTCGATCTAAAGTCATGCATAAACAGTGTTGACTTAAAACTATGCTTGTCCTGACCTGGAGGCTCAGTTGGTTGCAGGTCCTTCTATAGAGCAAAAAGGCTGCAGGTTTGATTCCCAGTTAGTGTACATTCCTAGGTTGTGGGTTCAATCCATGATTGGGGTGCATATGGGAGGCAACTGATCAATGTTTCTCACATTGATGTTTCTCTCTCCCTCTGCCTAAAAAAATCAAAAATAGATATCCTCAGGTGAGGATTAAAAAAAGAAAAAAGAAATAAAACCATTGCTTTCTTTTTTTCACTGCCATAGTTCATGATACTGTTTTACCCAAACTCTTCTCGGGTGTCTTGGACACGAGATCCTTCTCCATGCTGCTTTTTGAGTCATCACACAGAGGTGTCCAGGGAGGACTTCTAACATTTCATTGCCATGGCAATGATCTGAGATAGCACTCCCCGAATCCACATATGATGCTAGTGCTGGAATTTTTAACTGTGTCCCCAAATCCTCTTTATATAACATCAAACGGCTTTCTTCTTTTCATTTATCCAGTAGGCCACAGCCTCCACTCTTAATATCTTGCTTTTTAAATTGGTTTTAAAAGGTTTGTTTACAGTGCCACCCTCCTCTTGCCTTGAAGTTCGAGGCCATATCCAGGCAATAGTGACTACTATGTCTTTCGGTTTCTTTTTTTGCTTGATTCATTGGGTCCCTTCTACAAGCATCCAATATGAGCATTGAGGAAGGTTATGACAAGTCATGTCTCTCCCAAGGAGAAATTTATTTATTTTTTTAAGTAAAATAAGTGAAGAGAGATTAATATTATAAGAAGCTTTACAAGGACTTCAGCCTTAAGACAATTCACTCCTTTCTGAGGGCTATTTTGGTAAAACCTCAACTCACATTAGGACAAATGCAATATTTTATGAATTAATTTGAATATTATTATTAAAAGTCCTCTATTCGTTATTAATAAAAAAGTGTAAACATGAAAATATTCTCATTTTAACAATCAAATCATAAAGATTTAATTTTTCCTCCACCACCCCTGTACTTCTTCAATGTCCAGAGAGTGGGCTGCACACAGATATTGAGATCTCACCCTTCCAAACCCTTGTGGAAATGACCAAAAGGGATGTCAAAGTGAAATCTACACAGAGGCTCTGAACCAGGGGTGTGCCCTGAGCTGCCTGGCATTTCTTGCAGATTAAGTGCAGAGGGGCTGGGCGGGGACCTGCGGAGAGGATTCTGTGGGGCAGGCCCTGGAAGCCGCGTTTTAATCGCATCAATGCTGCTCGGTAGCAGCCAGCAGCCGCCCACAGCAGTGCAGACTCCAGGCTGCCATGGGCACAGATGGCTCGGCAGCCAGGAGAACAGGGCTGCAAGACCTGTAATGAGGGCAGCGTCGCTGTGGAGCCGCTGAGACCCTGCTGGGCTAATTCATGGCTGAAGGACCACGCCTGGGCACTGGCACGTTCCCCTGGGTCTCAGAACAGGCGGGATCAAACCATAGTGACTCTCAGCTTTCACTCCTTTCCATGGGCCTGAAGTAGATGGAGGGCAGTCTGTCAGGAACCCATATGGTGGAAGCAAGCGAGGGTTAACACACCTGCTTCAGTGAGGAGGAGCAGAGGTATACCCCCAGCCCTTAAGAAGGCTGGGCCATTCATTCCTAAGACTTAGAGCTGACACCTTCCACCAACATAGCCTCACAGCAAGGGAAAATGAAAAACGAGTGTATTTCTAATTTCCAAGCAGATTCCTGAAAGTAGAGCTGAGAACCACATGGAAGGAAAGGCTTTGGTATCAGTAAAGATTGCACGAAGAGCAGAAACACGATTATTAAATTCAAAACCCCCTGCCAGAAATGTGTAGAGAATTGGATTAGTAAAGGAAAAGGTACATTTGAGAAATTCTACCAGAACTTGGGGAAAAATGGTGAAAATATAGAAAGGAGAGAAGAGAGATAGAAGATAGATCAGGGATTTCTAGTATGGCAAAAACATCAATTATTCACACATTAGTTTGGAAATTTAATGCAATTCCAAATGAAAGTTCCAAGGGATATTTTTTTTAAATTGGAAAGAATTAATAGGCTGGAATGGTTGTTTGAAGTAATTGTAATGATGGTATACAGTCAAAATAATAAAAACAGAATTCAATGCAAGAAAAGTTAGATTGAGTGAAACAAACCATAAATTTCAGAAGCTGGCTCTTCAGATTAGAGGGGAAAGATGGACTGTTTAATAAACCATATTAACTATTTGAGGGTATTTAATAACATGGTCCAAAATAAATTCTATTGGGTTAAATTATTAGCATGTAAAAAAAATAATTTGAGACAAGTAAGGAAATACCTGACTCCAGGATTGAAAGACCTTCCAGGCAAAAAAAGCAAAGGAAGAGATGATGAAGTAAAATTTTAAAAAGGAAAATGTAAACTTTCTATGCATAGAAAAATCTAAATCTGATTAACATGTCAATGATATCTTTGCAGTACATATAGGGCTACCATGATAAAGACTCTGAATGAAATAATACCACATGAAAACATTGAAGACATTCTTGTTATAGACTGAATGTGTCTACCCAAATCACATGTTGAAGTCCTAACTCTCAACCAGATGGATGCCTTTAGAAAAGGAGCCTGTGAGAGGAGTTTAGGTCATGAAGGTAGAAGACTCCACAGAGATCCCTTATCCCTTCTGCCACGTGAGGACACAGCCAGACGACTAAGAAAGAGGGCCCTCACCAGACACTGAGTCTGCTGGAGCCTTTGCTATGATCCCCACTTCCAGAACAGTGAGAAATAGATGTCTGTTTTTTGTCTCTCAGTCTATGGCATTTTTTGTTTCTAGGAGCTCGAGCTGATTAAGACACTATGGAAAGGGCCAGCCAGGGAGCCAATAGGCCCAGAAAGAGAGACACATGGAAAAGACCTGAACTCAACTTGCAGCCCTGGAGCATGCAGCCCAGACACCCTCAGGCCTGCCGCCAGCCAGTGGTGATATAGATGCAGCATGAGACCTGGCTTCCTTCAGGATAATTCTGTTCCCAAAAAGCCAGATGGTGCTCCTGTGTTGAGTAGTCTCCCTTTGTCTGAGACACTCAACCCTGGTACCCAGTGACTCACCAATGTCATCCTGTTCTTGAGTCTCAGTGGGGTCTCCAAATTAGGAGACTATAAGGGTTAAGGTGACTTTGTCATTAAAAAAAATCCTTCCCACATTTCTTCTTCTGATGAAAAAAAAATGTAGTTCATTAAAAATATGTAATACAAAATCTGCCAGATATACAAAGTGGTGATTTTAGCTCAGGGGTTCTCTTTCTTTCCCTATAAAAACCAAAACAAACCAAAACAAAAAACAAACTATTGTAATAACAAAAGGAATGTACATTTAAGGTAAAATATGCAACAGAGATGAAAAATCCAAGACAGACTTGACAAGCCAGGTTGCAAGAGTTTCTGGAACAGATGGTATCGAGGTGAGCACAGGTGAAGGGTGATGGGGACACATATGGTTTTAGTGCCTCAGAGGCAGGGATGTCTACAAAATGTCATGGATAGGTTCTTTGACTGTATCCTCTATATTTAAAAATTTGGTAATTTTTTTTTACAGTTTTATATAAAAGAACCTATGGTTTACTATGTGTCACAGTTTCCGTAGGTGACTCACTATGTCTTGTTCTGGGATGTTGGGAGTTTTTGGTGATGACGTGTGCAGCAGACTCTGCCAATGTTCTGCTCAGATGGCCCTGGAGCCCACCCTTTCCCTGCCATGTCTCTGGCCCTGAGGGAATTGCCTGCTTTGCTCAGGCAGCCTTGCTGCTTTGCACAGCCAGTTACCTCTCTGCCCACCAGGAATCAGAGGCCAGAGCAGCAGATTGAAAAGACACCAGATCTCAGAGCTTCCCACTCCTCTGAGCTCTGCACCCTGAGAAGATGGAATGGCTTAAGCCTGGGCTACGCACCCTCCACCCTCATAGGCATTTTTTCAGATTTCCTGCTTGGGGAGGGAAGAGGTTGAGGGCACACACGTTATGGATATTAACATTTTATGTATGAAAATGAGCAAGATAATAGAAACACCACTGATGTATGTATATCTGTAGAAGCTTGAAAGAGGAGACCCACCTGAGTGTGAAAAGCAAATACAGGCATTTCATAGGGGAAGGAAATTTCAGGGTTTTGGAGCCAAACCACCAGGGTTGGTAATCAGGTTCTACCTGGGTCTCCTTGTGTGTGAAATGTTGCAGATAATCATCATGCATGTCATAACTATATAACCCTCACAGGGTGTTTGGAATTAAGTGAGTTAACATAAAGCTTTTAAAGCAATGCTTGAAATATCTCAAGCTCTCTTTAAACTCACTAAAACAACTAAAAAAGCAGGGGAGGTTATCTCAATTTTCCCAAATGATTTCATAATTTCAGTGGAATTTGAGGAATATCTTTATCAATATGATATGAACAATTCAGTATGAGAAAAGAATAAACAGGAAAAAGGGAAGCCTTTAAGAATTTTGAAACAATTACGGTCCTAAATATAATTTAAGAATAAAATGGGCATTGCTAAACATCAAGTTAATTAATAAGATGAATTCGAAGAATTATTCTAAAGAACAGGGCAAAGAGAGAGAGAGAGAGAGAGAAAGAAAGCCATGGTAAGAGGCATGCAGGAGAGCCCCAGAATATTTTGTATCTTTGTGGTATCAATCTGAGGAGAAGACAGAGGAGATGGAACAGAATAAGCAAAAATAATTATTTTTTTCCTGCAGCAGTTTCACTTCAGATTGGTGACCCTCACTGAAGGATAGATAAGATTATTGAACATAAATCATATCTTGAGAAATTTCTAAATTTTCAGGATAAAAAAAAGTCCTATAAATGTTTTAGACAGGGCAGAAAAGTATAAAGAAGGGAGAATCAAACTAGACTTCTTAGGTACTGGCCCTTTTACTCAATATACTACATGCTAGGAGAAATAGAGTAAGGTTTACGGAGTTCAGAGGAAAATGGATTGTGGCTCCCAAATTCAATTTGGAGCTGCCTAACCTTCATGTGTGAGAGCAGAAGACACAAGTGAAGTTGTTTATTCCAGGAAAAGACAGGAAAGGCACCTCTTGTCTCATCAAAATAATATAGTATACAGAGGACTTTAAAACTCGGGGAATAAGGTACATATACTCAATGGTCACAATGATTGTGAATGACGTAGAAGCCTAACAAAAACCAAGGGTTTTCAAATGGAATAAGCCAAAGCAAAACCTAGTTATATACTGTCACCAAAAGACACTCAAAAACAGGGCTGGCAATGTTAATATCAGGAGAAACAAATGATGCAAAAACTGTTAAAAGGGATATAGGGGCTTCGTACTGTTAAATGGGACATCCACCATTTACACACTCATAATAGCTTTGGGATACTTAAGTCAGCAACTCAGAAATTCAAGGAGAAATCAACTGGACATCAATTATAGTGGAGACTTTACACATGTCTTTCAAAAATAGGCAGATCAGGCGGAGCAAAGAATTAGCAGGATACAGAGGACCCATGTAGCACAACGAACACATCAGATTTAATAGTTATGTACCAAACCGCATTGTCAAACAGATACTGCACATTTCTTCAAATACTCATTTAAAGATAATTATAGGTTATTTAGAAAGAAATAGTAACGGAAGATTGCATTCCAAAGCCTGTGAGATTAATTCAAATCTTGATCCAAAGAAAAAGTGTTAAATGAAGAATATTTAATAAAATACAGATAGCTTTTTATTACAAATAAAATGACAGCACGAATTCAAGGAACAAAAACAATAATATCAAAGGAAATAGGAAAAAGCTGTCATTAACATAAAAATGAAAACAAAATCCCTCCTTCACTAGGAGTAATACTGATAAATAAAATGAAATTTTGGTTCTTTGAAAAGGATAAAATAAGAAACAAATATTTAAATAATATAATAAAAATGATAAAGAAAATAGCAACACAGAAAATTAGGAATAAAAGCATATAATTGTAAATGCTGAAAATATTTCTAAATGATAAGGAAATACTGTAGGCAAATTACTGCAACAAATTGGATTATTGAGATGAATAAATACTCTTCCAGGAATCTATAAATCACCAAAATGCACTCAAGAAGGGACTAAATAGATAATACACATTTTCAAAGAAATTGAAGTTGTCAAAGATATAGCTCTGAAGGAGAAAACAGCCCAGTTTTAAAAGGAGTTACATTGACCTTCAAAGAGCATGTTGTTCCTTCACTATTTAAACTATTAAGAAGCATAGAAAATAGTTTCTAGTTCTTTATACGGGCTTAACCACTTCTGAGAAAAAGACTACTGAAAATAAAATTGGAGACAAGTACCTCGTAGGAATATAGATTTTTAAAATTCTAAATAAAATATCAAAAATTAAATCCAGAGTATAGTAAAGGACAATATCTTGTGACAAGTAAAATTTAGTAATTTGGGGATGCTTTTATATTAGGAGACCTATCAAAATAATATAAATGGATTGTTTAAAAGAAATAAAAAGCAAACAATATGATTATATAAATACATGTTTCCAGTATATTTGAAAAAGTGTCAATTTATGATAAATTAGAAATATAAAACTATTTTGAAACATAATAAAGGGTATTTTTTTAGAACCCAGAAGAATAAAAAACAAACACAACAACAAAACAGAGGCATTCCCATTAAACTCATGAACAACACAAGAATGTCCACACTGATAGATATTACTCATTTCTTTGTAAATTGTAACTAAATTGTCAAGAAAATGTATGAGATATAAATATTATAAAAGACATGTCAAATTATTATAAATATTTACATTTTATCTGAGTTTTTTCTGAAAAAAATACAAGCAAATTATAACATGATTTGGAAAACTAGAGAAAATCAACATTTAAGAGTTGCATAGCATTCTATGCATTAGCAATATTCTTTTAAAAAAATAATGAGAAAAATATTTATAATAACAACCCCAACATAAAAGCCCAGGGAATAAACTATAGGAAATATGCAAGGCCTACATAAAGAAAACTACGATATGTTACTGAAGGACCTACAAGAAGATGTGAATAAATTCAGAGACATACCATCATCTTGAAGGGCAAGACCCAATATTATGAATATGTAAATGTCACCCCTTCCCAGTAATATATAAGCTTAATAGAAACTCAACCTGAATACTAATTTAAAAACAATGTATATTATAAATTTAAATTATGAGGGCTAGATAAATTAAATAAGTGCCAATGAGTCAATTAGCTAACTGAAAAAGAAATACTTATGTCTCATCATACACAAAATCACTTCCAAATAAATTAACCATGTAAAAGTTTAATTTTAATCAATTTGTCAAATACTTTTTATGATTTTTATCTTGTGGGAAAATATGGAGGTATTTTTCTTTTTAAAGGACTGAACAGGGAAGATATTCCTAAAATCTTTTATTTATTTCTAAAAATAAATAAAAAAAATAAAAATACTTAAAGAAAAAAGTAATATGTACTAAAATAAATTCAAGATAATTAAAATTGAGGCCATAAAAAAAGGTAAAAGGAAGTTCAGGTAAATATTTATTTGATTTTGGAATGAGAAGTTTATGAGGAAAAAACACACAACCAAAAATATTTCTTTTGTCACTAATTGAAGACCTACACAGCACAATTTTTGCTTGTCTACTCAAATCTGTACTCTGTTCTACCTTCATAATAGAACTCATATATTTTTTAGGACAACCACATGCTCAGCCAAAATGTTATACTTCCTAGCATTCCTTGCCAATAAGTTCAGACAATGATATTTTTAGAGTATTATGCAAGTCACTTTTTCTTGATCTTATTACCTGGAATGTGTGGATGACCGTGGAGTTGCAGCAGATATTTTGTGATCTTGAGACTGGATGTCTATGTTCATCATGATAGATCCAAAAAGAAGGAGCCTCAGTTCCTTAGGGCTTTGTGGAGCTGACATACCTCCCCTCTACTACTTGCCTCCAGATTCCATTTATATGATGAAATGAATCCTTATATATCTATCCTGCTGTGATTGGGTCTCTATTACTAGCAGCCAAACACAATTTATAATAGCAAAAATAAAAAGCTTTTATACCTTAAGAAACCTATAAATATAAGTGTTACAACTGCAATGGAGGACACTCAGGTAATAGATATTAAAATTACAGATGTATGTACACTTTGGCCTACCTATTCAATTTCTGGGAATTTATCTCAGCGATAAATCTGCACATTGGAAAGCAATACATGTAACAATGTAGCAAAAAATTAGAACAAACACAGCTGTCCATTTATTAAAAATATGGTTAGGAAAAATATGATTCATTCGTATAATAAAATATCATTATTTGTAAAAAATATCAATAAAGCCATTCATGTACAAATATGAAGAGTACCAAAAGGAAGATATATAATGGCATTTATAGTATACTACCATTTGTGTAAAAAGGGGAAGAATATATATATATTTATGTTTTGTAAATGCATTAAGAAACTTAGCAATATTATACAAGAAATTAATCATAGTGCTTATTTAGAATTAGTAGGAATGAATATGGGCTAATGAGAGAAGGAGTAGGTAGGAGACTTTTTGAAAGTTTTATACCTATATATATTACTAGAGGCCCAATGTACAAAATTTGTGCAAGAGTAGATTTTCCTTCTCCTGGCTGCCAACACGAGCTTCCCTCTAGCACCTGGGATCTGGGCTTCCCTTGCAATTCCAGCTTCATCTGGAAGGTTGTCCAGCAGGATATCTGGTCTAATTAGCATATTAAGCTTTTATTATTATATATTTTTGATCCACGTGAATATATTATCTACACTAAGAAACTCACCTAACTGTAATAAAAAAGAAGGCAATAGAGAATCAAAGGTGAAGGCTTATGGAATTGCAGACATAAATGGGTAACATCTTTTGTCTGTGTAACCAGGGCATTACTTAACCTCTGGGAGTCTTAATATCTACATTAGTGAACAGATTAATAATATGCATCTCTCTGGGTGTTAATTAAATTAGATAAAGTATGTAGAGTAAATATTCCAGGTTAAGCACATGGGGATTATTAGAAACTAGAGGCCCGGTGCACAAAATTTGTGCACCGGGGTGGGGGTGGGGTGTGTGTCCCTCAGCCCAGCTTGCACCCTCTCCAATCTGGGACCCCTCAAGGGATATTCAACTGCCCGTTTACAGGGATTGGGCCATGGGGGTGTGGCCAGCCTGAGTGAGGGGCTGAGGGCTGTTTTCAGGCTAGCCACACCCCTTCAGGGTGGGGATTCCCACTGGTGTGCCTGGGGGGCTGAGAGCTGTTTTTAGGCTGGCAATACCCCCAGCAGGATGGGGTCCCCACTGGGATGCCTGGCCAGCCTGGGTGAGGGGCTGATGGCTGTTTACAGGCTGGCCACATCCCCTGGCGACCCAATGTCCCAGCGCCCCGCCCCCCTTTTTCTTTCTTTCTTTCTTTCTTTCTTTCTTTCTTTCTTTCTTTCTTTCTTTCTTTCTTTCTTTCTTTCTTTCTTTCTTTCTTTCTTCTTTTTCAGTGCCTCCTTGAGCAAAGGCCAGGGCCTGCTGGAAGCAGGTATCTGAGATTTATTTATCTTTTATAATTGAAACTTTGTAGCCTTGAGCGGGGACCAGGGCCAGCCAGGGTGGGTGGGAAGCTTGGCTTCCTCCATCACTGGGAAAATCTAAGCCTCCTGCTTGCTCTAGCTCCATGACTGCCACCATCTTTGTTGGGTTAATTTGCATACTCACTCCTAATTGGCCGGTGGGTGTAGTGGAATGATGGTCTATTTACATGTTTCTCTTTTATTAGTGTAGATTGTAAATAACAAAGGTGGCATACTATTCACCATAGAAATAATAGAAAAAGGACTAATGTTCTTATGATAAAATTCAATCCTACAGATCCTTAAAGAAAATATGAGCACTCCCCCTAAATATAGAAAAAGCCTAAAAAGCAAATCTTTCTTTTATCACTGATTGAAGACCTACTGCATGCCAGGCAATGCTCTGTTTTGCGGATACTGGTTCAAGGTACATACTCCAGATCACTGCCTTTCCTTTGAAGAAGAAATGGAAGTGATGGGAAATATGTGGGGAAATTCATTTTCACTGAATATCAAATACATGCAAATTAAACTAAAATAAGATGCTATCTTTGGATTCCCAAATTGAAGATGAAAAGTTATGAAAATGCCCTGTTTATAGAAATGTGTTAAAAACAACAACAACAACTGATTAATGTAGCATTTCTACTTCTAGGAATTTATCTGCTGCAAATAATCAGAAGTGCATTAAAAATACACAAAAGAATTTATTCACAACAGAGTTCTTTAAAGCTCATACACTATAAAAAGTGTTAGAAATAGTAATTGTTCCCAAACAGGAAAATTGTTAGATAAATAATACTGCACTTATATAATGGAAAACAAAGCAGCTTTCAAAAACAATATTACAGAAGAAAGTAAAACAGACATTTATTATAGCACAGGATGCTGGCTTTGCAAAATAAAGAAAAAAATAGAGACACTAAAAATACAAACAAAAATGTTAAACAATGTTTAGCTTTGGCTATGGGTAATTTTTATTTTTAAAGTTGTGTGAAATGAATGTGTACCTTCAAATTTATATGTCAAAGCCCTAGTCCTAGATGTGATGGTACCTTGGGGGAGGTAATTAGGGTTAGATAAGGTCATGAGAGTGGGGCCATCCTGATGGGATTAGTGTTCTTTAAGGAGAGGAAGAGAGACCAGAGTTCTCCCTCCCTCCTTGCCATGTAAGATGCAGCAAAAAAGTGGATGCTACCAGAAAGAGAGCCCTTACCAGGAACTGGTTTTGGACTTCCCAGCCTTTAGAACTGTGACAAACAAATGATCTGTTGTTTAAGCTACCCTGTGGTATTTTGTTCTAGCAGTCTGAGCTAATTAAGATAAAAGTTATACTCTTTAAATTTATGTATCTATTTATGGATATAGATATCTATATCTATGCATATATCTATATCTATATCTATATCTATATCTATATCTATATCTATATCTATATCTATATCTATATCTATATCTATGTCTTGATCTATCTATTATCTATCTATCTATCTATCTACAAATTTATATACTAGGTTTTTTAATAGTAAAAGTGTTTTTTTTTATAATTATTAGCTAATTTTCATTTTGTGGTGAATAAACCATTTTTTAGAGCAGTTTTAGGTTCATAGTAAATGGAGTAGAACATGTACCTGTCTCCACACATGTACAGATTCCCCAACTGTCCACAAAGGCACCCCAGTGGAACATTTGTTACAATCAATGTATTAGTTTTATTCTTACCCTCTAATATGCATCTGTTACCTATTACATTATTTTTGTGTTCTTGTTTTAGGTATATAAACCTAGACTTCAAAAAGACCAACTTTACCACCCATTTTGCTCTTCAACCTAGATATGGATTAATCTCACAAACCTAATAGATCAAGTAAAGTTGAAAGGTAAGATAACTGCATTCTTTTACATAAAAAATGATAAGGAATTTTATCACTTACTTATTCAATATCACCTGGGACTCTGATGATATTCCTGTTGAGTGAAATAAAATGTGGTTTGTAGCAACATCTAACTACAATTCAATTTGAGTGAAGCCGGGTGTATTAGTTTGCTAAGGCTGCTGTAACAAAGCACCACAGATCTGGTGGCTTAAATAAAAGAAATTTATTTTCTCACAATTCTGGAGGCCAGAAGTCTGAAATCAAGTTGGTTTCTCCTGAGGTCTCTCTCCTTGGCTGGTAGATGTCTGTCTTCTACCTGTGTCTTCACATGGTCCTTCTTCCATGTGCCAGTGTCCTAATCTTCTCTTTTAGGGCACCAGGCAGACTGGATTAGAGCCCACCCTCATGATTTCCTTTTAACTTGATTACCTCTTTAAAGACAGTTACTTTCTAAAGTACCAGGGGTTAGGACTTCAACATCTGAATTTTAGAGGGACACGATTTAGTCAATAACACCAATCATCATGTTACAGCTGCAGATGGCAGAGCAGGTGAAGGTAGACCAGTCACTGCTGTCTCTCTCACCCTCCTACATTTCTCTTCTGTGCCTTTGGAGTTGCACTTGCCCTCATCCTGCTGCCCTTAGTATTGCTCCCTGCCAAAGCTACCCTCCACTGAGCCAGACCATTTCACAAAGCCTTTGTCATTCCTATTGTTGAAATGTTCTCCTGGATTTTGCTGCCTTTGGGAGCATTCTCATATGCTTTAGGGTAACAGGGTATCTGCTAGGGTGGAGATGAGTTGAGGTGGTGTTGATGTCATCTTCACAAGAGCAGACCTGTCTATTTGTGGAAGGGCCACTTGAAGGCTCCTGTTTGGCCAGCTATATTTAAGGAGGATGGGGGAAGGGCACATACAGGTACATGATCCAGATGGCACTGCTGACCCATGGTTGGGGGTGAGGTCACTCTGCATAAGAAAGACAGGATATTCTGAGACAGAAGGAAAATCAACCAAACCCCTTATTTCAGATCAGGTCAGTCTGTCAGGAAGGGTTGGGGAAGGGAAAGTAGGACTGTATATCAAGGTGAGTATAATAAGGCCAGGGCCACAAGACCCCCATGATAAAGCACAGGATGGATGCAGAGAAGCCGTAAGGCCAGGTTTCACGCAAGGCCCATGGGCTCAGGGAAGCTCCCTAAGCTTTTGCAAGCCTCCCACTAGGGTGGCTTGGGGGAACACCAGGAGGTCAATGGTAGGAATTTTAACTTAAAGGAGCTGTGGGCATGTGCCTGGCTAAGATGGGACAGTGCCATCTATGGCTGCTAGTGGCACTGCTGCTTTTGAAGCTCCAAAGTTCTTGAAGAATTGAAGACCTCCTTCCAGAAAGGTATGTGGATACTTGTCACTAGGTAAATTGCTTGAGATGCCAATCAAACTGGACAGAAAGAATAAACCCTCCCCTCTTTCCTGTTCACTCTTTCATATTCATTTGCATTGCCTTCTGGTCCCCTCCCCACTTACACACACACACACACACACACACACACACACACACACACTTTATATTAAAAACATTCTGAACACAAGATCCTTGAAATGCCTCCACATCCTCATGCAGAAGTATTTAAAGTATTTTTTTCTGCGGCCCGTTTACTCTGTTTTACTTTTGGAAACTCATCAACTCCTCTCAGCAGCCCTTTCCTACACCTTTGCATATCAATTACCATTTTATTTGTTTGCCTTGCCCATTGGACTGTGGGATGGTTAATTTTATATGTCAACAGTTTATGCGTGCCTGAGAAGGCATTTTTTTGAGCTACAATCAACAGCTAAATCAGTAGACTTTGGATAAAGTACTCCCCATAATGTATTTGGGCCTCATCTCATCAGTTGAAGGCCATAAGAGCAAAGACTGAGGTCCCTGAAGAAGAGGGAATTCTGCCTCTGGACAGCCTTAGGACTCAAGACTTACACCATCAACTCTTATTGGAGTTTCCAGGCTGCTGTCCTGTCCTGCAGATTTTGGACTTGCAAGCCCCACAATCATACAAGCTTATTCCTTTAAAAATTTTTCTCTATGTATACATCCTGTTGGTGCTGTTTTTCTGGAGAACCCTGACCTATAAGAGACTATGAACATGCCCCTCCTCCATCAAGGTGGAAACAAAGGCTGAGAGTGAACCATTTTGCAATTCATGAATCAAAGGAAGTGGGCTTCAAAACATTGCAAACTCCTATTGAATTTCTGACAAAACCAGGATTTATATAAAATGCCTCCCAAAATACGACTGAAGGTTAATATTCAAAGCATTGTGACAATTACTACATTTTTTCTCCCTCCAAGTGCATTTCAGTAGTTTTGCTTTTTAGTGAGGCTTCAGCTCCTGGGATGGTATTTAGTACATTTCTTATAAAGCGTCTGACACATTCTAGGTGTTATAGAAAAGGTTAATCTCCTTCAAGAGAATCATTTCGCGCAGAGAGGTTGCTTTTCCAGTTGCATGGAGGCTGCACCTAATTTCCTCATTTATCTTCAATATTCTTCCTTCTGCCTTTGAAACTCTTTCATTTAACATTAGCATTTGATTAACCTTTTATTCAAGAGACATCTGGGTTTTGTTAGACACTATTATGCTGATTCTGGCTTGCTTTTATTTCAGATCATTTTCAAGTAGCCACATGTGCCAGGTACTAAGGCCTTTTATTGCTAGTTTTTGGCAATGGGACTCCAGGAAGAGAGATTCCCTCATTATGCAGAGCTTGTTCTCTGTGAAGACAGAAACAATTCAGTAGTGATGGTGAGATTTCATTCAGTGTACAGAATTATTTGGAGGAAAGTCTTGACCATTTTGCCTTCCATTTATGCATTTTCTGCAGGCTTTGAAATTTACATGAAATTCATAAATCCTGGCCTGTGTAGCTCAGTTGCTTGGGTGTCGTCCTGTACAACAAAAGGTTGCTGGTTCAATTCCCAGTCAGGGCATATATCTGGGTTGCAGGGTCAATTCTTGGTAGGGGACATGCAGGAGGCAGCCCATTAATGTTTCACTCTCACATTGATGTTTCTCTCGCTATCCCTCTCCTTTCCCATCTCTCTAAAACTCAATAAAACATTTTTTAAAAATTTACAAAAATACAATTTAACTGAAAACACTGAAGATAAAACCTGCAGTTATTGTCATATGGGAATGTTGTTAGTTCTTATAAATTCTGGTAGTAAAGTGTTTTTTTTTTTAAAGTGTCCTCTGAGGTCATAGTGTTGATCCACATATGTGTTTGTAATGTGCTAGGGTTTGGACGATGTAGACTATAGCCTATCTCCCAGATTTGGAGGACATTCTGCTTCTAATTATTTGCTAGGGACAGAACTGATCCAGGATTTGTACCATCCTTTGGCACTGCCTCAAAGCTTTGGTCTGAAGATTACTATTTTTGTGGGCCCAGTCTGCTGTTTTCTGAAGAAGGAGTTCAAAATACAGTCTCCTCAAGAATTAAGGACTATTAAGAAATTTATGGCTTGCACATGCCTGCTCTCTTATACAAGGAGAGGCCCAGGAATATGGGGCAGATATAACTCCTGGAAGATAGAGCCAAATCGTTATGTGGTGATTAGGATGTGGCTTAGGGAAAATCAAGAAATGCTTTCATATGCCTGGCCAATGTGACTCCATGGTTGAGCATTAACCTATAAACCAGGAGGTCATGGTTTGATTCCTGGTTAGGATAGTAACTTTGGTTTGGACTAGATTCCCAGTAGGGGGTGTTCAGGAGGCAGTCAATCAAAGATTCTCTCATCATTGATGTTTCTATCTCATTCTCCCTATCCTTTCCTCTCTGAAATCAAAAAAATAAAAAGAATGTTTTCATAGTCAGGACAAAAGGCATTGTTAATAGTAGCAGACAGTACCTTATATTTAACCAAAATATGAAGGGTGGTTCCAGGAGATTAGGTGAGCACTGTTAGTTGAGAAGTAGTCAGAGATCAAGATTGGTGCCACCACAGACCTGGGTGTTCTTCTCATGTTCTGATTTGTTAGCTCCATTAACATCAGTTTCTCTATCCAGTGGGAACAATGTTCTCAAAGTGGGAACAATGATATGCTTGGGTTCATCTCACACAGGTTTCAGGAGGATAAAAGAGCTTTGTAAACTCCCAACCTAGTTGAGTTGGTAATGGTGGGGGTGGAGCTGTACATTCTGTAGGATTCCCAAGAGAGCCAGGGCTACATGGATGCCTGTTAAAGATCTAAATATAAATAGAGAATGTGGATGGGCCAAATGCATTAGAAACAGGGGTTCAGCCATGGCTCAATCAGTGGTAAGCTGGGACATCTTAGGAAAGTCAGAAAACTTTTGTGAGGCTCATTTTGTTTATTTGTGCTTGAATAGAAGTGAAATAGAAAATTAATTTCTACTTTAGTTGGTCCTGGTACAGGTGCAGCTGCTAATCTGATTTAGGTGGGGTAAGCAACTGGAAGTGCCTACACCTGAAATCTAATTGTCTCTGCTTGTTTTCTTAGCATGACAATATAGCTAGTGACTTAGTGTTTCGGCAGAAGAAGCAGAAGCCTTAAACACCTGTCAAAAATTGCTTACCCTAGAAATTATAATGGTCACACTCTAGTTTGATAGAAAAATAGCTATAAGTTAGGCCTAGTCTAATACATGGATACTGAAGCTTAAGCTTCCACACATTCAGTATCTAATACATGGATACTGAATGTGTGGGAGCTCAGCTTCAGTATCACTTCCACTAGATCCAGCTGTGTTTGTGCTCATTAAGTCAGCCAGTTCTTTTTTTTTTCCCCTTCTGGAGATTCTGAGGCTGTTTCAACCATCATGATGGGGTGTGGGATGTGGGGTGGCAAAATGAGCTCCAAATAAGATATAAATTTGTCATGCAAATCCTACATCACTCTACACCTCCATGAAACTTCCTTAAGTATTCAAATTCCTCTCAATTGCCCCCTTATGTGAATGTTTTTTTTTTTTCAATTATAGGTCTTTCTACTGTTTAGCACCCAGGCTTTTTATGTATCTATCAATGTATCTATCTGTATCTATACCTATATCTATCTATATATCATCTATCTATCTATCTATCTATCTATCTATCTATCTATATCTATCTATCATCTATCTATATCATCTATCCATCCAATCACCCCCACTTCCTATCCATCCATCCATCCATCCATCCATCCTAGCATCTTTTTCTTTCCTCTTTGAGTGCAGTATCTTGAGGGAAGGGAGAAGGTTCCTGTTCAGTTGCTCAATGGGGGCAGGACCCATTCTTGGCAGATGGTTGACTAGTTAGCTGGGCTAGGGTCTAAACAATCACCATTAAATCTAGTACACTGAAGAAGTCCTCAGTTCTAACCATCCTCAGGCAAGGCAATGAGCAATGAAAAATAATTTGTTTTTTTCTGAGAACAGGGAGAAATAAGTAACCTGAGGTCTGAATAAATTTAAAATCATGGTAACTTATCTACAACACTCATTCAGATTCATTCTCCCTAGCATGTATGATAAATAGGAAAAAGACAAAGGTCTTACTTCATTGAAAAAAAACACACACCTGGCATATTTTTTTTCTTCACAGCATGTATGCCCTTTCAAAGGAAATATTTCCACTAATGAGTCTCCTTTGCTTGTCCAGTAGTTATTAGGCACTTCTTAGAAAAAAAAATCTTTAATTAGTGTGGCTATTCTTTAGTCCTACTTTGGAGATCTCATTTTTATCCTCAGCTACAGAAATAAGATGACAAGGAAATCTTATTTGGGTATGAGCTTATCTGTATTTGATACAATAATGGGTGCTTCTCTCTTTCTTTCCTTGAATAAGCTAGCCTTAGAGAAGAGCTAGCGATAATATCTGGGTCAAAAATAAGCATGGCCAGTGAAAGAAATGGATGTTCTATACTTAAAATGATATGCACAAATAGTACATTGAAAGCCACTCCTCAACCCCTCTCTTTCCTTCAGATCCTTAGATATTACAGGATGGTAGATAGATTTTTTAAAAAATTTTAACTGCATTGGAAAATAAGAAAAGGACCCCTTGATGAAGAATACCATGATAACTTCCTGAAAGATGGAGTCAGAGCAATATAGAACATTGCTGGGCAGGAGAAAACTGTTATGAATTATGTGCATGGCACTAGGAAGCCCAAAGTTTAAAGATAGGGCAGTAGCCTAGGGCAATAGTCAAATGGTTTATTAGGGCATCATAGTAGAAATAGCCAAATAGGGTAATAGAGAATTCTCCTACAATATTCAGAGAAAACCTTTGTCCAAAGAAGGAGCAGTGAGCCTGAGAGTCAGGTGAGAATGGCAGGGCCATGTCCAGAGAGTCCAAAGAGTCCAGAGACAACATCATTTCTATGAAAAAAGGTTCTTAAATATCCTGCTTGCTGCACGAGCTGCCCATCACCTTCCACTGCTTGGCTAACACATATAGCATGTACAGGGATACACAGCAACCAACAGGTAACAGCCAATGAAAAGAAGGGTATATAATAAAAGGCTATCCAGGGATGAAAAGTCATTCCATCCATGTCAAGTGGACAGATTAATTAGAGAAAGAGGAACATTACATATAGGCACTTACATGCCCAGACCAATCATTCTGAACTGGTACAATAACTAGGTGAGGGGTCTGTGGGACATTTTCAGTATTACCATGGGAATAGCAAGGGTTGGAACTAACTGTATACAGCACCCAAGTGTGGATTCTGTCCTTACTGAGGTTTACCACCAAGAGGAAAGGACCACCTTTGTTGGTTTTTCTTCTGGACTCTACTTTTCATCAGGGTCAGGAAGAAATCTATAATAATAAAAGCATAATAAGCTAATTAGACCTGACATCCTTCCTTCTGGACAAGGCTGCAGTGGGCAGGGGCTGAGGCAGAAGCAGCAGAGGCCCCAGTCATGGTGGCGGCGGTGGGAGGAGGCCAGGGTCAAGGCCCTTGCACAAATTTCATGCATTGGGCCTCTAGCGTGCAGATAAGAAGGAAGCTCCAGCGGGGCTGAAACGTGGTGAGGGGCCATCACAGGTATGGGAGAAGTTTCCATTTCACAGTTTGGAGGATAAAGAGGTTGCCTCCAAAATCTGCTTAATGAATGGGTAGTCAACATAGGTGATAAATCAACTGATAAGGGGTATCACATGCCTTGATGGTGAACATTACTAGGACCATTTAACAACTAAGTAAACATATTTTTTTAAGATAGTGTAAAGGAAGTCCCCAAGGAAAAGAGGGAGAAGGCAAAGATAGTGGAATGTAAGATTGTTTTTATATCACTTACTAGGCCTAACTGAGCAAATTAAAATGCAGTGGATAGAGAGGAATATTCCAGTGAGGTTAATGAAGATCAAATCAGAATAACTGATTTGAGTAGTAGGCATAGTGTCTCCAAACTGAATCTTCTATTTTTTTTTAGATAGATCTAATAGATACTGGAGTGTTTCCCTAACCAAAGATTCGTAAAACGAAACTACTTCCTTATTATATATGTCCTACTATATGTAGGCACAGGTCTCCTATAACTTGCATGGCTCAGTATTCTATTCTATCACATGCTATGGCAGGGTGTACTGAATGCAACATTGAGTCTAGTAGCCTATAGTATATGTCTCAACAGTTGATAAGTCCAACCCCAAATGGGATAAAATTAAATGGGAACAAGGCATAATTAGTAAGGGCACCAGTGAGTGTCCTCTGGGTGACTCTAGGGGTGTGGGGAAGACTCTGTCATGCAAAGGGCCTATGTCCAATTTCTAAGTGGACATAATTTTAAGATGAAGCCTATTAGTCCAGAAACAAAATACAACTTTGACCTAATAATTCCATGTCTGGTGCTATCCTAAAGAAATAATTGCACATGTACATGAAGAGGCATGAGATATTGTTTATATAGGGAGACATTTGAAACAAAATTTTCCATCAATAGGTAATTAAATAAACAGCATACATACATTTTTTCATGCTATACAGTATTTTATAAGAAAAATGCTAATACACATGTATCCATAAGTTAAGTTCTCTAAGTTATACTACTAAAATAAAAAAGGAATTTGCAAAATAACATACAATATGATCCATTTTGTTGTTTTAAAAAATTCTTGATATGTACAAGAAAATTGTTTATTTTCTTATGTACACATATAGCCATGTAGAGATATAGAAAATATTTGAAAACTGCACACTAAACTGGTAATACTTTTTTCTTTTGTGGAGAAGAGTGATTGATGGGGACCAGAGGTATTTTTTCTTTATCTTCTACATTTATTTAGATATTAAGCAATAAAAATGCATCCATGTATTATTTATGTAATTAAAAATAACTACTTAAAAAGTATTTCTTAAAGCAGTTTGAATCAACACTTTGAGTGGACTCAGCAATTTCATCAAGGAAGCAAAGATATCTACATGGCTGCACAGGCACATTCCAAGCCACCTTAAGTTGTTTAATGTTTTAAACTGAGTACCCAAATGTCATGCCAATAATAAAACACTAAACTTTTATGGAAAAATAAAAGTAAAACATATTTTTTTTTTTACTATAAAGTGAAGAAAAATAAGAGCAGAAACAAATTCTAGAAGAATATACTGAAGTTTATTTTACAATATCCTCTACTTTGGTGAAATAGGGGAAAACACACACCATTAATCAAATGCCAAGGCATACCATCTATCTGCACCAGCCAGCCAAACATTATGCATGACACATATGTCCTCTCCACTAATTATTTAATATTTAAAAATTGCATTGTGTTGTTTAAATCCCAACAATAGTACCTAAATTTTGGAGGAGCCATCTGAGATACTTATATTTCTCATCACATTCTCATCTTGGTTGTTAGTAATATTCAAGGATGACTTTTTGGCCAACACACCATTGAAGTCCTCAAAAAGGCAGTAGAAACTTTACTTACTAGACAATGAATATTTCCATGGGAAACAGAAAAAAAATTAAGAGAGTAATTAAGGAATTATGCATCATATATTCTGTTGACTTCAGAATGTATGTGGGGATTAATTGAGATGGTTTACTGTACTATGTCATTCTCTTCTGAAGATTAGATCCCAGACTTTTCTCTCTAGGTGAGGTGTAGGTTTTTCCTTTTTGGAAAACTGACATGCTCAAGAGATAAAACCTACAGTTTTTTTGGGGGTACCCAAACAAATGGCTGTTCTCTACTCATGCACATAGAGGTCCTATTAGATTTTTATATACAAATAGACAGGTAAGAATCACCAGGCATTTGAGAAAATAGTCTAAAATAAAAGTTTAAGCAAGTAAATAAGAACAAAACCCATAAAATAGTGAACTCAGAAAAAAACAGATAACACAGGGAGTAAGAACAAAACTTTTAATGAACTAGAAGAAACACTTAGAGAGAATAGAAATTGCATCAATAAAATAAAAGCATGATACTATAGAAGAGGAACAAGAAAGAGGCTTTACTTTTAAAAATAATATGTATATACATATGACACATGTACATATGTATATATGTGTATATGTGTTTGTCAGAAAACCTAGAAATTCCAAAAACATAGAGCATAAAGACAAAGGATATGGAAAGCCAAAAAGGAAAAGTAATAAAACTATATGATCAGTTTTATCATTTACCCAGAAAACAAAGAACACAGAAAGAAGTCATCAAAATAATAATATAAGAAAATGTCTCAGATGTGAAGGGCACATGCCTGCAGATTAAAGGAGTTCACTATGTATCAAACAGGAATCAGAATGATCATCAGACCCTCAACAGCACTACTATCTATACTAATAAAAGGGTAATATGATAATTAGACCAGACATCTTCTGGATATCCTTCCAGATGTATTTTTGGACAAAGCCAAGGTGGTGGGGGCTGAGGCAGAGGCGGTTAGGGGTGACCAGGCTGGCATGGGAGGGCAGTTAGTGGTGACCAGGCAGGCAGGCAGAGGCAGTTAGGGTCAATCAGGCAGGCAGGCAGGTAAGCTGTTAGGATGCAGCAGTCCTGGATTACAACAGGCAGTCGGACATCCCCTGAGGGGTCCCGGAATGGAGAGGTTGCAGATTGGGTTGAGGTACCCCTCCTCCCGTGTGCATGAATTTCATGCACTGGGCCTCTAGTAAGTAGATAATACAACATCAATTTGGAGAGATGTTTATTTCCTACACAATTATCTATAACAATAACCTAAAATCAGCCAAACTATCAGTGAAGCTGAATGCAGAATAATAAAAGTCTTAAAAATATCATGTCTCATAAGGGACAGTCTCCATCAGTATAAGGGAGTAAACTGAGGAAAGAAATGTATAAGATCCAGGACACAGGAATTCAATGTTGGGGAATTACTGGGACAACGGGGAAGGAAGTCCTGGGGTAAGAGGTGTGAACTGGTCCAGAGAGCAACCATGACATAGTGAAGCCAAGAGATGGTGGCTCCAGGATGGATGACTCAACTATATAAAGGAACTGATTATTTAATCGCATACATTGGACTATATTGACAGAAGATAGAAAACACTGAGCAGTTTAGAGATAAAATTAGACATAGGAACTCAGGAAACTAAGAAATGAAAAACAAGGCAATCTTAATCTGTTGGAGTGGTGCGGAAGCTGTTTGAAAAAGGAGAAATAATTGGCACAATAAGTGGCTCAACTGAGAATAATCCTTAAATATTCAAATAATATAAACACTGAATATTAATTTAGTCCCATATTGTGATATAACTATACTCAAAAGCTGGAAGACATATAAATATTGTGTGTGTGTGTGTGTGTGTGTTGCATTTGAGAAAAAAATTCTAATTTTCCATAGAAGAACCAATGAACAACATCTGAAATAAAAAAAATCAACACATTTCAGTATACACATATTATTAAAAATGTGGAGATAATATGACAAGCAAAAATTGATGAATAATGCCTCTGAGGGATGCAGACTTGGAAGACTTGAGGCAAAAGATCACTGTCTTTAATGTTAGGCTTTGCATTAAATTTTAAAAATTGTATTATTTTGACAAAATTACAGTGAAAATAAAACCACCTACTCATAACTAAATGTGATGTGTTTATGGTATAGGTGAAAAAGGGTAACAGTGAATAAAAGTGAAAACAGGGAAATTTCAGAGATTTGTCTCCATCACTATGTAATTCTATGCTAGAGAGTAAAATAATAATCATAGCTATCAGCTTTTGATCACTTATCTTAACATCATTTCATTTAATGCTCATATCCACCTTTGAGTCAGGTTCTTTTGTTATTAACCACATTTTTTAAAGTCCTCAGCTAAGGATATTTTTCCTTTGATTTTCAGAGAGAGTGGAAGAGAGAGAGGGAAAGACAGAGAATTAATGATGTGAGAGAAATACATAGATTGGTTGCCTCCTGCATGAGCCCTAAACAGGGCTTGGGCCTAGGAGGAGCCTGCAACTGAGGTACTGAACTGGAATCGAACCCTGTACCCTTCAGACTGCAGGCTGATGCTCTATCTATTGAGCCAAACAGGCTAGTGCATTAGCCATATCTTATAGATAAGATTATGCAAAGCTAAATAACTTATTTCAACTTACACTGTTGGAAAGTGGAGTGGAGGTCCTGAGATTAAAATTTGAATGTATCCAAAACTCATAAACTTGGCCTAAAGCCTACATTCCAGACAGATGAGGAGATTACAAGATTCAAGGAAGGGCAAGAGCTCTGAATTCATCATTTTCCACACCTAGTATCCCAACAGACTGCAAGTTTCTGTGTGCATCAGAGAATATTTAAATCCAATGTAATTTGCTATTTGATAAGACACTGGTTTGAATTTTAAAAATAACTTTACTTGAACTTATTTTAAACTTACCTTCTACACATTTTAGCCAGGTTATTTTTAGTTTTTCAGCATGAAACTTAAAATGCTGCTCTGACTTTTTATGAACAATAATAAGACCTGTTTTTAGAGAAACTCCTATCATCTAATTTGATTGCCTATAGTAACTCCACAAAATGAACAGGGCTGATGTCATTTATCATTTCACAGATAGGGGGTACTGAGGACCATAAAGCAAAGTGGTTTTCTGTACTCTTCAGACAATACAATAAAAGAATTGTGATTAGAACTCACAACTCCTGACTCTTCCATTGATTTTCTTTCTGCCACACATGTAGCTCCTCATGTGGCTCCTCACGGGGCACCTCCTGATGTCATGGGGACATTTTGCTTTTGTCTCACTCCAAAGTTTATGCTTTGAAGAAGCCCACCTCTCTTAGATCTTTTTAAAAATTCATTAATTTCTTAAACCTGAATAAACCTGAACAAGTGATGGACTCTTTTTTTTAAGGAGAAAAAATTATTCATTGGTCCTCCAATATTGATACACTATCTACATTATAAAAGGCCAGGGGCCATCCCTACCTAAATGCCTAGGCAGATGATCAGTCACCAGGAAGTGCATGGAGTACCTCTTGGTCTCTCCCCTGTGGCCCATGGGATCCTATCACAGCAAGACTGGCAGCCAGCAGGCCAGCGGAGCAGCAGAGGGGGTTGGGCAGTGAGGTAGGCATAGTGAGGCAGTTAGCCTCTGGCCAGAGGCCTAATGACCTCGCCCTGTTGCAGAGGCTGCAGATCAGGCCCAGAGAGAGGCCTGAAGAGAGAGGCAGGGCCTGATCAACAACTACCATGGCTGCTGGTGAGGCATGGAGAGATAGGGAGGCAAGACCTGATCAAAGAGATAGAGAGGCAACTTATTTCCAGACATTTGGACTTTAATGATAGAGATAGTAAAATAGAGGCAAATTAGTGAATATTAAGTGACCTTCTCATGTTACATGAGTAAGCAGTAGAGAAATTTTTTGAGTGCTCTGATAGTAAGTCAAATGACAGCTTATATTTTAGCAATGGAGAATGTGATCCTTAGCCAAATTAAGTCTATTTCTGAGTTGTCTTGACTTATTCATTTAAAAGAAATCACTTTTTTAAGTTTTAGAAAAATTTGATTTGGTCTATATTTGAGTGCCACTAGGTACTCTCATGATTAGAATTGATGATTACTCATTGATTTTGGTTCTTTGATCAATTTTTTTTAATGATTAAATATCAACTAGTTTCAGATGTGTGGACAAATTATCAACTGAATTCAAATTACTCAAAAGACCAGATTGAAAACTGGTTGGTCTGGTGATTTTGGTTGTGTAAATGGCTGAATTAGATTGCTCTATGGAAAACACACTGATTGCTCAGAGAACAGAGTACACAAACAAATGAACTAGATTCAGATTGATGTAGTTATACAATATAAATCCAGTCTTCAAATAGCCTTCCTGGTGAGACACTGTGTTTCATTTCACTAGAATGATGTTTTCTTGGATGCTTTATAACTTCCTTTCAATATGGAGTTAGTGTGAAATACTCCTTAGAATCTATATTAATAGATTTTTATCATTCTGGACAAAGGGCTCTGAGCTTTGCCATTTTTTCCTGTCTTATTCAACCTTTTTATTAAGAACTGGTTGAGGATATTGATAAAAATTACAGATGACAGGAAGCTGAAGGAGACTGAATCGAGATCCAATAAAATCTTGATAGGTCAAAATGGACTCTAACATAGTAAAAAATTCAAAATTAAACCTTATCCCATGCTTTAAGACCAATACCCCAATCCTCTAAGGATGGATTGATTCATAGAATATTTGAGAAGAAACTATAAGTTTTGACTATTTGTAGTATCAGTATTAGTAAAAAAATAAGATGTAGGACTTTTTAAAAAATCTAAAGTGACCCTATGGTGTATCAATAGATTAACTTTTAAAATATGAGAAACTCTGACATCATCAGACTGTAGCTATATTATGTACTTAGTTCTCAGACAATGTTCAGAGACATCATAAAAACACAGGAAATGAGCACCAATTTAATGAAAACATATGAAAGAACCATGAATGTTCACTCTGAAGAAAATTTAGGGTGCATAATAACTATTTTTAAATGTTTGAAGGGTTCTCACATGGAGGATTAAATCATTTGGCCCCAGAAAGTAGAACCTGGATTGTGGACCAATGCTTTAAGAAAATAGCTTTGGGATTGCCTTAAAGGAGAACTTTTGCATGGACTACCTTGGCAAATAGTGAAGTCAGGGGATAGTAACAGAGGTGTCTTGCCAGATACTGGGTCATCCCACTTTGAGAGATATTAGAGCAGGGATTGCAAAATAGCCTTCCATGGACAAATTTGTTCTGTTGACATGTTTTCTTTAGCTTCCTAGTGTGTTAAAATTTTTTGACTTAGCCACTAATATTTTTATTTATTTATTTATTTTTAAATATATTTTATTGATTTTTTACAGAGAGGAAGAGAGAGGGATGGAGAGTTAGAAACATCGATGAGGGAGAATCATCCATCAGCTGCCTCCTGCGCATTCCCCACTGGGGATGTGCCCGCAACCAAGGTATATGCCCTTGACCGGGATCGAACCCGGACTTTTCAGTCTGCAAGCTGATGCTCTATCCACTGAGCCAAACTGGTTTCGGTCACTAATATTTTTTAAAAACACAAAGATTTTTCACAAGGTTGGTATTTTCTGATTTTCTTGAAAAATTGCAAAATCCGCCAACCATGGACCTCCATTTTTATGAGGTAATAATCAACTGGGGAAGAGGAACTCCTCTTGCTTGAGTGCCTGCTTTGCTTACACCCAACCCAGCTCAATTTGTAACTTATTTGCCTGGGTCTCTCTAGGCATTCAGTTTATGATCCTGTTTGGACGTACCAATTGACTGGTTGGAGATTAGGACTTATTTAGAAATCAGTGATTTAAAAACTTAATTTTTTTTAGTTGAAATACTTCAACTCCTCCATATCCACCTTGCCAAATGAAATCTTAGGCCAAACCTCAATTTTATACAACATGATAGAGCAGCTATTACCTTTACAGTGTATGGATAATCTCTACCTCAAAATCTAACATTTCCCTTGAGGCAAGAAATAAAATTGTAGAGCTTTGATGAACTGGTTTGAACATTACAAAGTTTGAAATTCTCTTAAAAAAACCCCATTTTGGAATATTGGTTTAAAGAAAACCCCCAGTTTCTCAGATGAAAATAAAGATACGCAAAGGAAGGATCAGAAACTAGTGGGAATATCTGGGTTTTAGTCTTGGCTTGGACACTAAGCAGTTGGAGGGACTTCAGTTTACCTCTGGACTCTCAGATTTCATCACCTGAAGGGGCATTTTGGAGACTCCCTCTGTATAGGTGAGGAAACTAAAGACTTGGAGGTTGAAATGATTTGTTCAAAGAAATGTAGATAATTGGTATAAGAGCTAGTATTAGAACACAAGAATGATCTCAAGGAGCACTTTCTCTATCATGCTTCCTTTCTCCTTGGTACACAATTGCTTTGCCTTTCTACTATTCTTTGGGAAGGCTTTCTCTTGTCATTTCTCTGAAGTGTCCTTACAAACTAACATTCATTAAACAATTCTTTACATGGGTGAGCTGCTCTCCATTTTCAAGGGGATTGGAAAATGGAAAATTGTTTATCTTACCTATTTTCTCTTAGGCAGTAAATTCTTTATTGCTACATAGGACATACTTGCCATAGAAAAGGTAGAAAACATAACATTTTCGGGACAAATAATGGGAAACCAATTAGATAAACACCAGAAATTGGGTTGCTATTGAGATCAGAATCTCTTTGTCTAACTGCTGTTTACTTGCTTCTAGATCTGGCTTCACTCCTATTCTCTCTTCAGTCCACAAGCATTTGAAATGACTGGAAATGGTAAGAATGCAATTTTACTCATTTTCAAAATTCCATTGGCTTGGACTTAAGAACACGAAGCCTGTTTATAGATGGAGATGTGATCACAAAAATGTCAATGGGCCTCATAAAAGGAAAATGGCTAAAGCAATTAAAAAATATCCAAGTGAGTTTTTTAAAGAGTGGCTTTTAAAACAACAACCTTTCTGTGGCATATTTAAATCTAACTTTGCTCACTAAATATTATCTTAGGAAAATTAGGTAGTTGATAAAAATACATATTTTAACCATTTAGTTATGCCATCACTAAGAAACATTGATAGTCTCCTTCAGCTAAGAATTGAATAAAATTCATTTTGGAACAGTGGCTTAAGGAGTGAGAAATTACTTTGCAGATTGATTTTGAATCAACAGGAAATTATTTTAAGAACTCTGTCTTTCTGAAATCCATGAAAATGTTATCAGGATTGAATCCACACAGCTTGCATATTTATTTTTCTTACTTGGAGATTAAGGTTCTTTCCTCTGCTTTACAGTAAAACTTGATCTTTCTCATGACTGCTGTAGTCCCTTACAGTTAAAATGAAGTGCCCAACTTAGATTCTTCTCTTTTCATGTCAAACAGAGGCTGTTTCCCAGAAACTTTGTCCAACAGCTCTGAGAGCCATGTCTTGTCTCTGAGATACTTCCTTATTGGGCTGGAGGCCTTGAGAGCTTGATTCTCATCCATTTCTGAGTCCACTGTGATTCCCTGCTTTAAAGCACAGCACCCAGCCCAAACACAGCAGTGTCGGGTTGAGGTAAAACTCATGCCACCATTTCTATTTCATGACCTCATGTGTGCACCAAAAATTTCAATACTCTTTGAGGAAAAAATGAGTTAGACAGGGAAAAGCTGAAGAAATATTATTTTATTGATGTATTTCAGTGGTTCTAGTAAGAAATAATTATAGAGATGGCCAAGTTACTCTGATAAAATGTGAATAAGGAAGGGCACATCGGTTAGATTAGTTTTTGTTTCACCTCTGGTACTCCTCCTATATTGTCACTTTTCTGTTGGTCCTTAGTAATCTTCCAGACCTCTAAATGTTAGACTACCCTAGAGCTCAATTTCACATAGCTGGTCTTCCTATTGTCACTCATTTTATAGATGATATCAATTAGTCTCACGGTATTGAGAATTATCAACATGGGCGAATCTATGTCTCCATCTCCGAATCTATCCTAGATCCTGAAGTCCATTTGCTCATTTTTTCTCTCAACTTAGATGTTCAATGCAAATATCAAATGTTAATATGCTTAGGAAGCCCTGAGAGTTTTCCAGCTATAATTTGAGAGTCTTCATTCTTGGAATTATAAAGATGATATAACACCACTTTCTTCTTTCTATGTTGTTTTTCTCTGCATTAGGGCTTGTTAGAATTCTCCCAAAGGAAGCTAACACTCCTCAGAGATCTCTGGGATGTTGTCTCCCATAATGTTCCCATTTCTTTTAGTCAGCATGATAGCATGAACAGTAGTAATTATTAAAAAATGTGCTCACAACATCTAGAAAAAGCCAGGTTTATTCACCAGCAGCTTTCCCTGTGCTTTTCTGAATCCATAGTAAATAATTCTTCCCTGTTCCCCACAAATAGTTAATTATAGCACTAGCAGCAGCTCTTTGAGGCAGGAAGCCAGGCACATCTGTGATGCCCACAGGAGATACTGAAAGTCGCTCTCTCCTGCATAATAAAACCAACAGATTAGAGCAGATTAGCTTTCCCCACAGGTTGAAGCATTACTGAAGATACCTTTCCCTTGCTTCCTCCCACAACACATTTCTTCTTCTCTCAATGCTGGCAAGTCATTCTCAAAATGTATAATAACCTCTGGGAAGTTTACACCTGCTGAGCCCATCCCTCCAGGAGGCTCTAGAAAATGAATTTGGTCACCAGCTGGGAAGCTAAGTCAGAATTTGCTATACATGGGTCTCCTGGCTTTACCATTTGGTCTCAAAGCATGGTCAAGTTTATGGGTTTACAGATTTATGTATCCTGAGCAAAAAGCAATCCCTGGAGGAGGGCAGTGAGGGGGAAACTAGGCTGCCTAGAGAGAGCTGCTCACCTGTAAGGCATACTAACTCTATCAGAAAGGTCAAGGCTCAGGGCAGAATTTTGACCCCCTGGTATTTAGCCTAAGATGTTATTTTCACAGTTATGTTACATCACTGGTAAAAGGGACCTTGCAGACCTAATTAAGGTTACTAATCTGCTGACTTTAAGAGAGGGAGGTCATGCTGGGTGGACCCAATGAAGTCACATGAGACCATAAGCAGAAGAGGAAGCAAAGAAATGTGAGACAAGGGAAGGATTTGAAGGAGCCAGAGTCACATATGCAAATAGCATTTTTCAGTATCTTTTATAAGTTCAAGCCCCTATCTAAGAGTCTGTTTCCAGAAAATCCAAGCTAAGATACCATCTCATTTTTCCATAGAGGAATCACACTGGAGGGATCCACTTCTAAAGTTGGTATAGTGGAAACTATGCATGGTCAAAATTGGCACTGAAAATTTCTGAGGCAAGTTAGAAATTGATATGTGGTATCTCAATACATCAAAGTATGTGTAATATCCGTTTCACAAATAATCTGGTCTTGTTGCATTGTTTACACAGCAGATCAAGTTTGCTTGTGCTTAGGGCATATTTTTGTATCAAAAGTGTTACTTTAAATGCTAAAGTCTCTCCTCCTCAGAGGCTAAATGCTCCCACTATAGGAATCATGAAGAAAATGGTAGGCCAGCTGGGTACTCAGCTGACTAGTCCTTCACAACCATTGCAGGGCATAAACTAGTTGAGCAGAATACTGAGCAGAAGATTCCACCCTTGTTATTATTTCACTCTCCTTTTTTACTTTTTCATTTATAGCTGAATTCATTGTATTCACATTAAGTTACATAAACTGATGATATAACTTCATTTTTTTCACTAAGCTATTTTTGATTTAGAGAATCCAATTATTAATTAGCAAGAATAAATTTTAAAGAATCACAGATTCTAAGCAATATCAAATCTCATTTAGCTTTTTATTTAAGTCAGATATAGTATTGAGAGTGGTCATGATTTCATTCTTTCCTCTGAGGTCACAGCCAATTGATGGGTAATTATGGCTGTGACCTCAGAGAAGTCACACATACGTTCTCTAGGTCTATTTTGCCTCAATGGTAAAATTGTATTTTAAAGCTTTAAGACAAAGGGCTGAATCAATGTTTCTTTTGGATTCTTCCTGTTTTGTAATTTTATTTGTGCAGAGGAACAGGGAAAATTTATTTATGAAATTCAAATCAATGGCAGAGCAGCACTGTGCAGTGGTGAAGACCTCTTACAAAGTTTTCATAAATCAAGAGGCTCCTTAAGCTACCATTTTCTCACCTATCAATTGGAAATCTGACAGCACAGAAGACATTTGAGGTTTAATAAGAAGATCCCTGTTAAATCCTTAGAATAGCATTAGGCTGTAGGATTTGTAGCAGTAGTTGTTGGCATCCCCATATTTTCTCAGCCCTTTTCTGAGTTCACCTGTCACTGATGACAGCTTCTCATATCAAGCATCACCATCTCTGCCTCTCCACTTGAGGGCTTTCTCCAGCATCCTGAGATTCATTCACCTGTGCATAGGGTAACCCAGAAGTGCCAAGGATTTATCATATGAATCAATGCAAAAAGGGGGAACAGAGCCAGTAGATTAGTCATCCAGCAATCTTATTCCTCATGGGATAAGTCCTAAGTACATTCTACACACACACACACACACACACACACACACACGCACGCACACGCACATGCACACACACACACACACACACACACACACACACACACACACACTATACCTTCAGAGAGTCTCCAGTGGGACTGAGCCTCAGGTGCTGACAGTGGAAACCTGCTAAAAAAATCGCCCTCTATTTTCCTCATTTCCATTTCTCATTTCACTTTTCCTCTTGGGATTGACCTTCCAAATAAATTATCATTTTACAAGTCCTTGTCTCAGATTTTCTTTTTGTAGGAACCAAAACTAAAACAGCAGCATTCAAGATGCAATCACATTCTTGTAGTTATTATCAAATAAAAGCGAGAGGAAGCCCTGGAGTGATCCTGACTGCTCTCTTCTGACTCAGTGGTTTGGTTCCTGCAGAAATGTCATAAGCCTGATCATTGGAGGACTGCTTTCTCATCACTCATGTGCAAAGAGTAACTATCTGGCTGGCTGGGAGTAGAGGGGTATGAGCCAAATGCCTTCCTAATGGATTTCATCATATGTGTATTCACTTATAGTTTTATTTGTTTGTTTGTTTTTGTAAAGCAGCTTTCCTCTTGGAGCCTGAGACACACAACACATTCTAGAAGTGTGTGTTTGCTGCTGACAGATTCTTGAGGAGAGGAAATAAGGTGGAAAGAGGCAAGGACGGAAAACCAGAGGAAAGGGGGAAATAATGTTTGCCTGACTTTGCTAGGCACTCCTTTTGGAGTTATTAGCCCCTTCAAAGTGGTTCCTATTTCTATATAGAAATTGAGCTATTTACAGAATAGAAAATGTTCAGGTCACTGAAGGGGTCATGTGGTTCAAGTTATATTGAAACAACTGTGAGGAGGAATGTGGGGGTTCCAGGATTGGTGTGGGACTGGATCTCACCTGCTTTCTACCAATTAATTTGTTTTATTTAAAAACTAGAGGCCCAGTGCATGAAATTCATGCACAGGTAGTGCTCCTAGGCCTGGCCAGTGATCTGGGACAATCTGTGGGACAACCAGCAGGGTGATTGGGGGGCCCCTGCTGGCACCCAGCTTGGCTGGCCTTGGGCCTGTGGGCTAGGGGTAGCTCCTATGTTGAGCGTCTTCTCCCTGGTGGCCAGTGCTCATCATAGTGACCAGTCATTCCACAAGTCATTCAGCCATTCAGTCGATTTGCACATTAGGCTTTTATTATATAGGATGTTTCCTATACCTCTGTCTCTCCTTCTCTATCTTCTCCTTCATTATCTAGCTTCTGGTATATTTTATTTATCTGTTTGGAGTAGACATAGCGCTTGCTAGCCAAGGGAGGAGTATCTCTTAGGAATTCTAGCTAATCTATACCTCTGCGACTCCAAGAATTGAAGGAATAATCAAACCCCACCAATGACCAACTCTATTCTTGCATAGCTTTATTGATAGGTCCTGGACTATTATGATCATGCATCACAGCCAATCATTTCCCTGTGAGAACCCCAACTTCAAATAGGTTGTTTCCTTGTCCAAATAGTAGAACTTAATCCATATTGGAAAAAATGGTCACCATTGTTGGGACCTGACTTTCTTTATTGATCTTTCACAAAGTTGTGTGTGACTCAAGCATACATCCACCTTTTGTACTTCCACTTCAGAATAGAATAACCTTTTGACTCAATGCATACTACAAGGAAATGAGAACACAAAGAAAAGGCAGTCAGAATGGCATCTGGAATAAAAGTTCTACAGACATACAGAATACTATTGTATTTGTCATAATATTTAAATAAACTTACTATGCCTCTGTGTTTTTTAATAGGTAAAAAAATAATTAAATCTATCTGTTTCCTCTTTTCTCTTGAAAAGAGCCTAAGACACACAGCACATTCTAAAATATAAATTGGAGAATTCCTATACATTTCTTAGTGCAGTATCTCAAAACCTCAAACTTTACCATTTTGGAGTTAATAAATATAAAGATAAAGAGACAACCTATTCTTTGGTATATATTATTATTAAAGATACTAAACCTTTCTAATTTCTGTTTTTTACCCAAACCCCAGGCTGAGATATTCTTATGCGTTCACTGTGATGATAAAGAGAAGACATCTGAAATTCTTCAGTTACTTACTGGAGGAAGGCTTGGTCACCCGCTCCATGCACTCCCCTTTTCCCCAAAACAGAAAGATGTGGAGGAAGCGATTTTTCACCATGACCTTTTCTATTTGAAGGTAGATTTTATAAAAGATAATAGTGCTTTCCCTTCTTTTTTCTAATTTTAATCTAAGTGGTCAAATATAAGTCAAAGGAAAGACACAATATATACAAGTGTCATGCCATTATCATAAAATACTATGACTGATGTTAGGTATTTGAGAAGGATTAGAAGTGTACCAATTGTGACAACATTTTTTGTAACTTGTGGAAGAGGGGAGTAAATAAGTTCTTTGCTTGCTTTGAACTGCTGAAGTTCCAGTATTCTTTTCATAAAGATGTATAAGGATTGTGAAAACCAGTAAATTGCTATGTTGTTGTTCTGATTATCTCATGGACTCCTTCAGATCATATTGTCCATGTCAACTATGCTTAATTTTTCCTATTCAAGTCTATGTAGCACTGTACAAAATGTTCACTATTCATGGCTAACTTACTCCATTTAAGTTAGACCTAAAAGCATTATTGTGTCATGTCAGAAAAGGACCCAAAGTAATTACAAGCTAGTCTAGCTCTGTCAACCACCTGAGTCTCAACCATGATAATAAATCCATTTTTAAAACCAATATCAATTATTGTATTATTAACTTGCACAAACAAAGAAAAAGCATGGTTCACTTATTATTTTGGTGTTTACAAACAAATCACACCAGTCACAACCAGTTAATTTTAAAGAATAGTTAAAATTCTCTTTTATTCTGGTGGTATGGTTCTGTGGGATTTTTGAAGGACTATTCTGAGAAACTAACTTTTGTGGGTTTTTGGAGTACACTAAAGCTTTACAAATATGCTCAGATTAGACCTTTGAAAAACAAAAATAGGTCACATAATCCAAGTGGTTATCATCTATGATTATTAGATATACATACATTTAGATAAGAAAAACATCCATTCTTTGAGACAGAACAGAAAAAAAATTTCAATTGACTGATAGGAGTTTCTGACTTGTAAGTTTAAAAGAGATTTTAAATAATAATTGTAAGATCTAGCAGAATTGTTTAGAAAAGGTAATAAATGCTTATTATTCTTGAATTGAACATAAATACTCTCAAAAAATGAAGTTTGGGTTATTTTTTGTTGTTAAATTATTGGGTCTCTATATGAGTAGTGTGTTTTGCTCATTGAACAATGTGAGTTTGTGTTTTTGAATGTATTTCATTTCAATGCTATATCATCAGACAATTCAACAGGAATGTGAACAAATATTATCTTAAATACATATATTTTCCACATACTTGTAGAAATTTTTGGGTTTGATTTGTAGACCATGGACCACAATTAGGTCTGGTGTCAAGATTTGTTGATGCTACTCTTAGCCAGAGTTTAACAAATCTCACCTGGATGTATTTATTACATTTTCAAATAATTTTAGCTACCAAAACTTTTTAAACATATTATTATTTCTTTGGTGATTGTATTAGGATGGTGAATATACCAAGAATATAGTGTGCTAGACTTTCAAATAAAAAACCGTTTCTTCATGGGATTCTCAGTGACAAGATTTAGAAATAATGAAATGATAGTTCATTTTGTGTGTGTGTGTGTGTGTGTGTGTGTGTGTGTGTGTGTGTGTGTTTTACTTTCAATTAAGAATGCATTTAAAGGAAGAGGTCAAGGATAGCTATACTTCTGTTTCCTAATGGATGGACTTTTAGAATAGGGTTAAAATATATGATGAGAACCTCGCTGGCATGGCTCTGTGGTTGACCATCGACCTATGAATCAGGATTTCTGGTCAGGGCCTATGCCTGGGTTGCAGGTTTGATCCCCAGTGTAGGGTGTGTCGGAGGCAGCCAATCAATGATTCTCTCTTATCATTAACATTTCTTTCCCTCTCCCTCCCTCTCTAAAATCAATAAAAATATTTAAAAAATAGATGAGAAAAAATACTACTTCTTGGATTAAAACCCTGAAGAACAATTATTAATCTATTATGTATTCAGAACTGCAGTACACCAAGATATCCAGAAAACAAACACAAGACACAACTTTTGCTTTTTAGCATCTAAATGATGCTTTTCAACATTCTGCTAATCCTTTTAGCAGAAAGAAATGGAAAGACAAGAACACACTTAAAACAGTTTATATCAGACTCTGTTTTCTTACTATTGCCCTATATACTGATGAACAAATATAGACATATTGAAAGCAACACTTTATTGGCCTAAACAAAAAGAACTTATGATCCTTTTTCTAGTCTTTTCTGTTGTTTTCCTTAAACATACAAATTAGTTGCTAAGTGAGGGTCAAACATCCTTGGGATTTATATTCTGAAGTTAGAGAAAAACCAAAATCAGATTTTGTTCTCTTTTTCTTGTTTATTTCTTGGGCTGGTAGCAGACCTTGGTGGTTTCTTTGGCTAAAAAGCTAAGTGGGTGGTTTCATCCTTGAGAGCCTATAGTTGCTCGAGCTTCCTGCTCTATGTGCATGGTTCTTTGGGTTTTTGCATTCTTCTTCACATGTCTTCTTCACAGCCAGTAAAAGATGCCAGGAAGCAGAAACCAGTTTGGCTCAGTGGATAGAGTATCAGCCTGTGGACTGAAAGGTCCCAGGTTCGATTCCGGTCAAGAGCATGTACCTTGGTTGCGGCACATCCCCAGTGAGAGGTGTGCAAGAGGCAGCTGATAGATGATTCTCTTTCATCATGTTTCTAGCTCTCTATCCATCTCTCTTCCTCTCTGTAAAAAATCAATAATTTTTTTTTAAAGAGGCCAGGAAGCAATACCCTCTTTGGTATTGGAGGAAAAAGGAACCTGTGACCAGAAACATGTTTTAAGTTTGTAGGTCTAGAAGACAACATGTTTCAGAGAATGACTGAACAACTTGCTTTTCACATCTTGAGTCACAAGATGTAACTTGCAATATCTATGCCAGAGACAAAAGCCTGGATCAAATAATCCTTTCTGGCTACCTGGTTCTTCCCCTTTTCTCTCTATAACTTCTATTTAGTTTTTGTTGTTGTGTGGGCAACCTGTTTGAATGTACCTGAGAACCTAAAATGTGAGGTATCCTAACACTTGGCTTATTTGCCCTTTGGTTTAAGGTGTGAAAGCCTATAGGGCAGAATCCCCACATTGCTACTTTTGCAGTGCTCATAGTTAATGCCTTTTGTTAAAAAATAGTCATCCCCATGTTTTGTCATCAGCTGATGTCAAAATTAGATGTCTACAAGAATATCATGCAGGAAAGACTCAGGCATTAATCTAATATTTTAAAACAAGGCAGCCATCACTAGCAATTTGTTTTTTTAAACAAAGAATTATGAGATTTTATGCTTTATTTCTTTCCTGGAATGATTTTGTTATTGACAACAGACTTGGCATTTAACCTTAATGATAAGACAGAGAAAAGGTGCAAGAGATCTATGATCTTCAGTTTCCCTGCTATCTTTTGTTAATCTTCATGGGCAGAGAAGATGAATACCTCTACCAGGTAAAGGCAGAGGGCTCCCAAGACCCTTATAATGGCAATGAAGGTAAAATGGATGCATTTTTTGGTTAAAGTAGATAATATTTTGAGGAGAAAAACAAATGATTAGAATCACCAGTGCATGATTTCATTTCTTATTACCCAACCCACATTATTTCCTTCTCTTTTTGAGACATCACTCCACATTTTAAGAATCAGCATTTCATGCCCTAACTGGTTTGGCTCAGGGGATAGAGCATCAGCCTTGAACTGAAAGGTCCTGGTTTAAATTCCAGTCAAGGGCACATGTCCAGATTGTGGGCTTGATCCCCAGTGGGGGATTTGCAGGAGGCAGCAGATCCATGATTCTCTCTCTCATTATGGATTTTCTATCTCTCTCTCCCTCTTCCTTCCTCTTTGAATCAATAAAAATATATTAAAAAAAGAATCAGCATTTCAAAGATCATTTCAAGTAAGTGCAAGAATAAGAAAACCTTAGCCTAACAATCCCAAGAAGTCTCTCTGAACCAATGAGTTCTTAGTTTCACAGTTCTCTTTCCTAGCCCAAATCTTTCAAGCATCTTTCCTTCTGTTCCATTTTCTTTCATTTGTTTATCCCTTAGTGACCTTGGAGCAACATCTTTAGTCATAGAAGAGGAGAAACCAATGGGACTTATAAGAAAATATATAAGTAAAAAGAAAACAATTGGCCATAAAGGGCAAGATCAAGATGAAGTGTAGGGAAAACCAGTGTCCTAGTGTACCAGAGTGGTCTTTAACTACTGTTGCCCACCCTGGATTCACAGATGAGAAAGACAGGATCCCTGTCGGTGAGCAAGGGCATTCCGGGCACTGAGTTGCATAGTCAGGCTAAGGCTGCTGTAACACAGAAAAGGGAACTTCTCCCTTAGATAAGTGGTTCCAGCTTCTATAACAGACACTTTGAGAATGCTTGGCATTGGCTGGCAGCACATGCAGCTTGAATCAGTCTGACAGTAAAGATGAAGTGGCTTCTCAGAGTAGAATTTCCACTACAGGGAATGTGGGATCCCCTGGGTTGAGGAATTAAAGGGAAATTGCCTATAACCTGTTAGTTGGCGATCTGCTGGGAACCCTGTTTCATCTACATTGCTAATTAAGGCCCAAATTAAACTCAGTCAAATGTTCACATGAAGAGCCCCACCATAATGAATTTACAAATTCCATAAGATCAAAAGGAGTCTCATATGTAAATCCAAAGCTCAAACATCTGACCCTCTTTACATCCACTTTCCTTCAAGAGTCCTGGTGAAGAGGTTATGTACCTTCGATGCATAGAGAGCAACTTGCCAGAGTTGTTAATTTTTCTCTTAGTGAATTGCATAGGGAAAACCAGAATCTGTCTAGTTGAGTGTGTATGTAAATATATGGGATGCCCACAACATTTTAAGAGGAAGTCTTCAGTGATGACCAGTTTCTATTCTGAAAATAGAGAATGGGAACGCTGAAAAAGTTGCCACTTCGGTTAAGATGATAAATTTGGTTGCAGGAATATTAAATTTAAACTGCTAGGAAAAATAGAAAAAGAGACCTGGGTCCCAAGAAAGATTGGAGGTTAAAAAAATAAGGGACATGAGCATTAAAAAGATGATTGAAATATGGTGATAAATTTAGTCAGTGAAAAAAAAATACAAGGTGAGAAGAGGAGCTGAGAGGCTCCCATGACTGCAGCCATCATGGATACGGAGAAGCCCACTGCCTAGTGTGAGCTCATTTTCTCCATTCCTAATATGGGGCATGGCAACTTCCTCAGAACATGAGGATTCACCAGTAGAAATCTTCTATAAAATGACTCCCTAACCTGCTTGGTGTCTTTCCACTCATCACAGGCCAACACATCTTCCCAGTCAATCAGAAGGTCTTATACAACAATGACAAAGACAGCCAGTAAAGGGTGGTACTCTTGTTATTCTTCTCACAGTTCTATTAAGGGTTTATTTATAATCACAAGATAGAGGAGCAGAGTCCTTGGTGCCACTCTGCCAAGGATCCAATTGGCCCATCCTAATACATTGAATGCCTTTACTTCAAAATACCCTGCCTACCCTCTTTATACTACCCCCGTGAGTCTGCATCTGGTGGCAGAAACTGGAAGATAGGTTTCCAGGAAAACTTACCCTGGGGTCTCTCTCCAGCAGTTGCTTGTGGTGTAGACTGCGTTTTCTCCTGGCCTTTGCCAGGCCATTGTGATAAAAGTGGTACAGGCCTTCAGTGAAAGGGAGCTGTGAAGAGTCAAACAGACATATGAAATGGTTAGCTTCTGAAGGTGGCCCCAGAACAGGGACATCAAGGCTGGAGCTGCATGTTGAGGCTCTAGTCTATAGGATAGAAGAGTTTATGAGAAAACTGCTGACAACCTTCAGAAAGAGAGGACTATTCAGACTTGATCCTCTATTTCCCTATCACTGTACTCCTTCCATTTTGTCTATCTTATATGCATCTGGCAATAAAGCCCCAAGGTACCTAAAACAAAATCTGATATAATTAAGAGAAAAATATGACAATTTATCACTAATAGTTGGAGACTTAAGCTCATTTTCAACAATGTACAGAATAAGCAGGCAGATAAAAAAGTAAGTTGGATACTTAAATAAGACTATAAACCAATTAGACTTAACAGATGTCTATAGACCATTTCACCCAAAAATATCAGAATACATATACTTTGCAAGTACTTGTGAAACTTGTTTTATTTTTTAAGATGAATCATATTTTAGGTCATAAAACAAGTCTCATTACATTTAAAAGGAGTAAATTAACAAAGTATGATAATTTAATTTCTAATTAAATTAGAAATCATAATTTCTAATTACATTAAAAATTAATAGAAGATAAATTGGAAAATTCAAAAATAATGTAAAAAATAACATACTTTTAGATAATGAGTCAAAGAAGAAATCACATTGAATATTAGAAAATACTTGGAGTTGAATGAACACAAAAACACAGAATCAAAACTTATAGAATGCAGTTCAAGTAATGCTTAGAGAAAAACTCATAGCTGTAAATGCTCAAATCAATAACCTAACTTTGAACCTTATGAGACTAGAAAGAGAAGAACAAACTAAATCCAAAGCAAACATCAAGGAAATCAGAGAAATTGGAAGTTTCAAGTTGTAATAAATGAAAAAAACATTCAGGAGTTACTATAGTAACCAGTCTAAGGGAATAGTGACCAATCAAAAGGGATATCAAGGCACCAGGATCTGCAGCCTTTATAAGCCATAGGGAAAATGAACTTATTGGGACCTTTTCCCCTCCCTGTGTGGGAGTCTGTACTTGTTCTTCAACAAATCTCCATCTTTGCTATACTACCTTCTGTCTGTGAATTCATTCTTTGACTCCAACAAACAAAGAATCTGGGTTTCAGTCCAAAAATTCCATTTCACCATGTTAGGAGAAAGCCTAAGCAACATTGGAAATCATGAGCAGTACTTTGGTTGACAATGTTGGCTGGGCAAAATCTTCCAGTCATCCCATTTTATGTGTTAAATATAAGATTGAAGACTTTGGTCATACCAGTCATCCTTTAACTACTTGTCTTCCCCCCCCCCCCCCCACCACCATTTTTTTTATTAAGGTATTATATGTGTACATTGCTTACTATTGTCCCTCCCATCACCTCCCATTCATGCCCTCCCTCCCCAAAGTTTTGTGTCCATTTGTTGTACTTATATGCGTGCATACCAGACCTTCGGTTGATCTCTTATCTTCCCCAAATCACCCTCCCCTCCCTGCTGTCATTTGATAGTCTGCTTGTTGCTTTACTGTCACTATATCTATCTTTCTGTTCATTAGTTTATATTATTCTTTACTATCCATATATGAGTGAGGACATGTGGTGTTTCTCTTTCATTGACTGGCTTATTTCACTCAGCATGATGTTCTCCAATTCCATCCAGGTTGCTGCTAATGATGAGAATTCCTTCTTTTTTATGGCAGCATAGTATTCCATTGTGTAGATGTACCATAGTTTTCTGATCCAATCATCTGCTGACGGGCACATAGCCTGTTTCCAAATCCTAGCTTGCGGGGGCCTGATGTGGCGGGATCTCCCTTTTCCGAGTCCCGCATGGAAAGAGAGATGAATGAACAGGTTCTTAGGGGAGGCAGCCAGGGATTGAGAAATATTAGAAATAAAGAGAGAAGACACAGAGATAGATTTTAAGCTGGGAGCTGGGAGGGCTGCTGACCTGCCTTGCTGTAGAGGCAAACTGACGACCTCCAGAGCCACACAGCACATCTATTTATACTCCAATCTAACAAGGGGGTTTCACAGAAAAACAAGGAGCCTGGGAGGGCCCAGGTCCCACCCACTCCTTCCTGCCTGACAAACACAAGCCAGGAACTAAGAACATCTTGGCACTTCCAGGGCAGGAGTGTAACTGGCATGATTCTGTCAATATCCCAGCTCAGTCAGTAAACATGTCCAGGTCTCTTCCAGGGGGCTCCCTACACTAGCTATTGTGAATTGTGCTGCTATGAACATAGGGGCTCCCCCAGGTCCCACCACTCCCCCCCCCCCCAGGTCCCACTGCTACCCCGGGGCACAAGGCTCTCCCAGGGCACATGGCTCCCCCGGGTCCCACCGCTCCCCCCCCCCCCCAGGTCACACGGCTCCCCCTGGTTCCACCACTCCCCTGGGGCACAAGGCTCTCCCAGGGCACATGGCTCCAATGGGTCCCACCATCCCTCCAGGTCTCACGGCTCCCCCTGGTCTCACCACTCTCCCGGGGCACAAGGGCCACCCCATCCCCGGGCGGCCTATCTGGGACTGTTGATTGATGCTCTCCTACCCTGGATACCCTGGGGCCCGAGCTGCAGGTGAGCAGGAGGACCACGAGGGGGAAGCGCAGGGAGGCTCTGGCCGACTCCACCCTAGCAACCTCAGCAGCTCTGATTTCACACGTTCAGGCTTTCAGTCCCCCGGGTTTAGGTGTTTAGAGTCCCAGGCCACAAAGAGTGTTTTGGGTACTACTTCTTGGTCCTTCGTCACACTCCATGAGTATGCTCCACCTTGGCACTGGCTCTCGGGGGCTCAGCAGAGGCTCCGGCCAGGCCTGGCGGCAGGGAGGACAGATGGGAGAGGCCTCACTCGGGCCATGAGCAGAAGGTGTGGCAGAGAGCCTGCACTTGCTCCCTCGCCAGCAAGGCGGGAGGGCTGGGAAGTCTGTGGGGGCGGAGGCCGGGCTCTGATGCGGCCCGCTCCCTGGGCCCAGGGCGGGGTGGGCTCCACTCTCCCTGGGCCTTCCTCACTGGTGGTGGTGACTCCGCAGTGGCTTTAAACTCCACATGGCGGGAGCAGCACTTCTCCTTCTTTCAGTAGTAGATTTCCTCCCTCCGCCAGCTTTCCTGTGGTTTAGATAGGATCCTTTTCGATTCTCCCCCGGGGCCCTGGCCCGCTGCTGCTGGGCAAGCAGGAGGATGATGAGGGGAAAGAATGGGGAGGCTCCGGCCACCTCCACCACAGTATCCTCCACCACCCACACTTCACACATTCTGGCTTTCAGAGTCCCCCCGGTTTAGGTGTCTAGAGTCCCAGGCCGCAAAGAGTGCTCTGGGCATAACCTCTTGGTCCTCCGTCACGCTCCACGAGCAAGTCTGCTCTGCCTTGGCTCCGGCCCTCGGGGGCTCAGCAGAGGCTCTGGCCCGGCCCGACAATGAAGGGACGGACGGGCAAAGGGCTCGCTGGGGCCACTAGCGGAAGGCAGGGCCGTGGCCCTGTGTTGACTCCCTCACTAGCAAGGTGGGCGGGCTGGGAAGGCTCGGGTGCTGAGGCCAGGCTCCAAGGCGGCTCACTCTGGGCGGGAGCGGAAGGCATGGCCATGGCCCTGCAGCGGCTCCCTCACTAGCATGGCAGGCGGGCTGGGAAGCCTGGGGGCGCAGAGGCCGGGCTGGGAAGACTTCGGGCATGGAGGGCAGGCTCCAAGGTGGCTCGCTTTGCGCGGGAGTGGAAGGTGAGGCTGCGGCCTTGCACAGGTTCCCTTGCTCCCATGGTGGGCAGGCCAGGAAGGCTGCAGGTGCAGAGGCCAGGCTCTGAGACAGCCCACTCCCTGGGCCCCGGGTGGGGCGAGCTCTGCTCTCGGTGGGCCTCCCTCACTTGCGGCAGCTGCGGAGGTGGCTGTGGCAGTTGCAGCTCCAGCAACTCTGGTGGCTCCGGCGGCTCCGGAGGCTCTGGTTCCACTGTGGCTTTAAACTCCACATGGCGCAGCAGTGCTTTTCCTTTCCTCTTGTAGCCATCCCATTCTGCCAGCTCTCCTGTGGATCTGATGTGATCCCTTTCGATATTAGCTGTTGTTTTTTTTCCAAATTGTTAATGAGGCGGCAGCTTAGGAGACTACCTAGGCCACCATCTTGTTTCACAATCACCTACTTGTCTTCTTCAAAACCGAGTTCCCATGTTAGACCTCTCTGCCCTGTCTAAATTTATAATCCCAAACTCATGAGCATAATAAAATGGTTGGTTTATAATAATAAGATATAAGTCGCTTTGTTGCTCAGCAGTGCATAACAGGAACAAATAACTAAACTGGAGAAAAGTTTTATTCCTTTAGCTTTCAGGGCTGTTGAAACTTGAAACTCTATAATAATATTAGTTCTGTCTGTCCAGCTTAGAGAATCTCAGAGAGTGGCCCTTAAGGGATATTTCTGGCACAAAGAGCAGAGGCCTAGGCCAGAGTAGCAAATACTGGATGAACTACAAGGGCACAGCAAGCTTGGCCGGGGGGTCTGGTGTGTGAATACAAATCTTTTAGGACATTGCAGCTTTTGTGATTTAGTTTCTGTTCATTTGAAACCACATTCTCTAGGGCAAAGTAAACATAAATATTTCATGTATATTTCCCAAGGCAGTGGTTCTTGAATGTTTTTTCTATTTAATCCTGCTGATATACTCAGGGTAATGTTAAGATTTAATCAAGAAAAGAGGGAGGGAAGTAAGAATGGCGAAGAAATGAAAATGTAACTATGCTGACCTTTTGCTCTCTAAAGACTTGAGCCTTAGATTACTGTTAGGTAGGGTGAACTTGTAGTTTTATTTCCTACTATAGAGGCCCTTTGCATGAAGATTTGTGCAATGGGCCTTCCTTCCCCTGGCTGCCAGCACTGGTTTTCCTCCGGTACCTGGGACCCAGGCCTTTGCTCTGGCTGCAGCGGAGAAGCCAAGTCTTGAGGCTTAGCTTCTCCACTCTGGCTGCAGCAGAGAAGCCAAGACTCTTCAGTCTTCAGTCATTGTCAGTTTTCAATTTTCTCTCGGGCCAGAGCCTTCAGTGTTTGCCTGCATATGCAAATTAACCCACCATCTTTGTTGGGTTAATTTGCATACACACACCTGATTGGCTGGCGGGCATTGCAGAGGTATGTCAATTTTCATATTTCTCTTTTATTAGTGTAGATTGAGGAGGGCAAGATAGATCTGGGAATTTTTAAACTAGAAAGAAACTGCGAAGTTATCAAGGGCCAGTGAGCATCAGAGAAACATTATTCTCGCTTTGTTTTTATCTGTTTTGTTTTCTTTAAATGAAATTTGAATGGAGGCAAAGAAAAACTCTTCTTTATTTTATAGGATAATGAAAAGCCAGGAACATTGCAGGATAAACAGAATAGGGAAACTGAGGCAGGAAAATTAAACAAAGCCAAAATGTTTTGCAGGCCGCTTGCATCTCAAGAACCTTCTCTTGAGAACAAAGAGTTTAAACCTCTCCTTCTCACAAAAGAATTCAGGAGGAGAGGGGGAAAGAAAAGGAGAAAAAGAAGAGGTATCTGAATTCAAATAATAGAGACTATTTAGTGCAAATCACCATGAAGCTGTTAAAACAGCAGGAAGGAGGGGGAAGCAGAGGGCCATCTATCTCATCCCTTTGTTAAATAGTGTGAAGCATCCATCTCGTATGAAAACTGCTGTTTGAAATTTTAACCCTGCTATTTGGCTTGTGTAAATTTAACCTTTCCTAGACAAGGTTATCAGTTCTGGCGCCAGGCCTCTGGTTGAGGTCTCAGGGCCCCAGTACATACGGGCTCTTAAAGAACTTGCAAGAGGGGGCTGGAAACACTCCATATTTGGGAGACAAAGAAGGTAAAATCATATATATAGGGAAAATTCTTGCATGTTGGGGCCCAGAATTTGAGATACATTTTCCTCTGGACCCATGCGTAATAAATGTAACTCCATCTTTCTAAGTAGTGCTTTGTTCTTCTTCGGTTTTCTGTAACAGTGAAGCCAACAATTGGGTTTGTCAAGAGAAAGTTGTCAGGTGCTTCTCATAAATTGTGGAAAAACCATAATAAAGAATTAATCTATACCAGGATATCCAGCAGAGAAATTAAAAAAACAAACAAAAACAACCTTATAGAGAGGAGGGTATATAAAACAGGAACTCTCCACCCCACTTGCTCTTCAGATGAGCTGAGAGCCTGTCTGTGCTTCGTAAACCAGACATTTAGATTTACTTGCCTTGCTTCTTTAATAAATGTGCCTGCTTTAATTTTTAAATAACTTCACTCTCTTTAATTTTTAAAATAAATTCACTTAAAATAAATTTACAATACAAATATTATCTGAAGTCTCTCATTTCAGTTCACTTAAATAAGAAGATAGGAATTGAGGTTGGGGACAGCCCTCTTCTACTGACTCTCCAATAGCCCCTCTCTGAGGTCTGAGAGAGGTGCCAGTCACAACTCTGTTTTCTGTCTCTATGAATCTGGGAACCCTAGGTACCTCTTATAAGTGGAATCAAACAATGTTCTTTTTGTGACTGGCTTATTTCACTCAGCCATATATCTTCCAAGGTTCATCCATATGTAGTATTGTCAGAATTCCCTTCCCTTTTAATATTAGAAAATATTCCACTATATGAATATATCACATTTGTTTATCCATTCAACTATTGATGGGCACTTGGGTTTTCTATACCTTTTGGCTATTATGAATAATGCTGTTGCTATGAAAATGGGTGTACTTGTATGTTATTTTTTAATCATATTTGTAAGTCTAATATTATTTCCAAATTGAAAGTATAAAAATGTAAAAATATTTTAAAAGTTAAAATGGAATGTCCTTAAAAGGACCAATTTCAAGCCAGAAGCCCATCACTTTCTCTTGTCACACACTGAGGTCAATACACATGGTTATAGACAAGGACATCGTAACTCAGGTAAAGGTGGGACCTGCCTAGTTTAAGTAGAGCTCTCAGCAAAAATTCCAGGTTTCCTGACTGTAAATCCAGCACACTTCTTACCACACTGCTTCTGTTGCTCTCTCCTTCTATGTCCCAACCTCCTTTGGAACCAACACTGTAAGTCCAAAAGATTGCAGGCTAAAATTCCTGACAATGATGAATGTGACTCAAGGACAGCAAGGCTGGTAAGTGACATCCCCACAACATAGGATTCTTTGATTAGAGGCACTGTCTTGGCTATGGAAGAAATGAAGCTAATTGGTCTCATGGAACTGAAAAAGGAAACTATCAATAAACAGCTAACCTGACTGATCATAGACTTAGATTAACCTGTAGGCATTGGTTATTTTTCTGAGTCCTCTTTGCCTCTTGTCTTTGGAGTGTAGATCCCAAATCTGCTTTTCTCTGAGGACCTGAGAAGCTACTGCCTGAGACCCACCAAAGGCAGGGAAAGAAAGATGCTGTGTGACTTACAGTAGTAGAGGGTACTTCTTGACAACACTAACCTCAGTGATGTAAAGCTTAGCATTTTTTAGTTTCTTAAGCATAATGCTAATCCCACGAATAGAAAATACATTAAAAACAGTCTTTTTTAAATAAATATATTTTTACTGATTTTTTACAGAGAGAGTGATAGAGAGTTAGAAACATCGATGAGAGAGAGACATCGGATGTGCCCACAACCAAGGTACATGCCCTTGACCAGAATCGAACCCAGAACCTTTCAGTCAGCAGGCCGACACTCTATCCATTGAGCCAAACCAGTTTTGGCTAAAAACAGTCTTAAGACCCCAAACACTCATCTGTCTATTCTAGTAAGAAACAAAGCTCTCACATGTGTCAGCATTTAATCTAGTTTCAAATGTTTTCTTCATTTAAACACACACACCTTTTCTTTTTTCATCCCATCACCTTTTCCTCTTAAGGCAAACTATGCATGGTTCTAGAATGAAGGAGCTAAAAGGAAGTGAAAGAAGAATTTACAGCAAAAGGTTCAGGCTGAGTGACAGTATAATAATGTAGCTATATCAGACTTGTACAGTTTTTAGAAATTCTCATTATGCCGTAAAATTTTATGGATCCCAGCAGCACTCCTCATTGCCTTCTCTTCATTCCCCATTGCTTCCTTTTCCCACTGATAATCATAGCTCCAAGCTAAAGCTCCTTTCTGAACCCACAGGGTCCCTTTCCTCAACAGCCAGGAACTCCAGGGAACTGGCAACCAACTCTAAACAGATAAGGTGCATCCTGGTGGAGCCCATTTCCTGTTTCCTATAGATTAGAGTTCTTTTCCCTTAGGCAATCCCTGGATGCCCCAAAGTTTGTGCCTTTAACCATTTACTTGCTTCAGGAGAACCCACTGCTGCTTCAGAGTCGCCAGTGGCTACAGAAGCTCCAAATAGTTAAGACTCTAAAATTCAGACTCATTGCTTTTGCTTTGGCAGCTTTCTTTGCATTTATTTATTGTGCTGGTTTTCCGGCCCAGTTACAAGTTTAGTTTGATAGAACATTAGACATCATTCCATGTATAAAGATCTTGATAATTTTATTTTCAAGAGGAGATACCGTTAAGAGGTTAAAGGAATAAAAACCAGGAAACAAACCAATACAGCAAGAATTAAAAATGGGCTCAGCTTGTCAGTTTCATTTTGGGTTCTGCATTTTACTGATGGGATAGACTTTGCATTTTAGTGAGATTTCTCAAGACCATTCTTGATTTCCCTGAATTGCTTGCAATCATTTTTGAGCGAGGAATTGCATTCTGCACTAAGAATGGGGGGAAAGGGACTTGGGGGGCAGGTGTCTCAGGCTCTGCTCTACTGGTATTTACAAGAAACACACAAACAAAAATCTATATCGTGCAACTGACAGAAACATATTGAGAAGGAAAACCTCTATTTTGTAAAAAAAAAAAAAAAAACCTGCTGTTTGGAATTTTCTGCTGTTTTTTTTAGATGGCCTTTTATTCTTAAAATGTTTGCTTTCTAGTCTGCTTTAACCTGTTTGAATAATGATGCAGATAAACTTAGCTGTATGACCTTGTAGGCCAGAGACTAGATATGCTCACAATCTCAATGCCATGCCAGGTGCATTTTTTAATTGGATAGAACTGTATTGTTTTCAAGGCCAGCATCGAGATAACCACTAAATGCACATAGGGCTGGCTCTTTAATAAAAAGGGGAGTTCTGCTTGTAGCCTTGCTTAGAATTTGAATTCATTTTCTCTAAGCCCATCGTTCCAGGAATAAAGTGAGTCTCTCCAAACTCTCCTGCCTTGCTTGGTTGTTTGGGAACTCTGTAACAATATAACATTACAGAAACAAAGAAGGATAGAAGAAGAGATCATGGCTGTGGATTAGTCAGAGGGGAGTATGGAAAGGAGAGTAGGAGAGAGGGATAAGCTGTGAAGTTCTATGGGGAGAGGCATAGTCACTCAGTGTGATTTAGATAGTATTGTGTGGATAAAAAGAGGCCACATGCTAACCTGACTAACTCAGGGAAAGCCTGCATGGCAGCCTTGCAAACTCAGAGACCTAACACTAACCAAAAATGATGGTCTGAAATTAAAGCTTTTTAAATTAAAAAGTAGTTTACAGTAGGTAGTCATGTCCTAGGCTGGTATCTTCCCTGAAAAATATCAATTTTGATCTTAACTGAGCCTATTGTTTTTTTTTTTTTCACCTAGATAACTCACCTTTGGAATGTCAGGGTAACTTGTAACTTCCATTTTCTCCAGACCCCTCAGGACACAAACAGTGCGCCAGGAGGCCAGGGAGGAGACCACAAATTCCCTCATTGTTACTGTTATTGTGTTAATTGTTGAATGCTAAGCATATCCAACTTTGTGAAAGCAGCACGTGTCTACCATTTTACTTTTTATCCAATCCTAGACCTAGAGGTTTCCCCACTTTGCTTTCTCCTACCTCCCTAAATCTATCACCAGTGGATTTCATGTGAACCACTTATGTTTCCTTCTTTGATGGTAATTTATAAAAACAGGTGAAAAACCACCATTATCTGCAGCATCATCTTAATTCACTGAGATCCTGCTTTATGGCAATTGCTGACAGTTTGGTTTAAATAAATTCACAAAAATTCTTTATATGTTTGAGTGTTTCTTATGTTAATGATTGAAAGGTCTCTCCTTGCCTCAAAAGATTCCTGCTCAACCTCTTTCTAAGTCTCGTGTGTGTGTGTGTGTGTGTGTGTGTGTGTGTGTGTGTGTTGAATGCTTAGTCTCAGGAAAGTTAAATTTCTCAACTGAAATTTGCTGATCAGATGGAGGTTTCTAGGGTCAGAAAGAAAGGGAGGAGAATTAAGAGAGTCAGGAAAGGTGGTACCACAGGTATAGTCCTACCTGTATCACAACCATACGTCATCCTGGACAATTTCTTGTTTATAGGTTCTAAATACTCAGGTATACTGACTTCCATCTTTTCCCCAACCAAAGTTTCTCCTCCTTAAAGCCTGGACCTATGATCACACATTTCAGCTATTTAAATCCTCCCAGTTCTTCCTGTTTTGCTTTGGAAAGGAAGGGACACACTTTGGGTCTGGAGAATAACAGGTAAAGACCACTTCCTCTCCTGCTCAAGACTTCATTTATCTTAAGCTTCTACAGGACCTATTAATTGCCTCTGCTTTCAGGCTCTCAGGTGATTTGCACAAAAAAGCTCAGAGAATGTGATTGATGGCTGAACATAGGGAAGATAGGTAAATCCATGGAGAAAGGTTGTCACTCTGATAGCTAAGGAGCCCCAGGGGTCCTCATTAAGGTTCTCTAGGATTGGAGAAAATCTCTCAGTCACTTGTCATGTTTCAGTCATGTGTCACCATGATAATGCATGTTACAAACCACCAAGTATCTTGGTAGCTTCAAACAGCAACAATTTATTTAACTCACTTTTCATGGGTCAGACATTTAGGTTCCATGAAGGGTTCAGGTGTATTTTGTCTAGCTGGATCTGCTTCTGAGGATTGATTGGCTGTTGGGCATCACAGTTCTCTTCCACATGGTCTCTCATTCTCTAGCAGATTCTCTCAGGCTTGTTCTTATGGATGAGGCAGGGTTCCAAAAGGAAACTCAATAGTGCAAGAGACTAAATGGAAATGTACAAGGCCTTTTGAGTCCCAAGCTTGAAAGTGGCATGCCAACACTTCTGCCATATTCTTTTGGCAAATCAAGTCGATGCTAGCCCAGAATCTTAGCAGGAGAACTGCAAAGTTCCAGGGCAATGTGGGAAGGTAATATAGGAAGGCCATCCATAAATCAACCTATCACACTCAGAGCACACTATGAGGACCACCCTGAAGATACATCTCAGACCAACCTCAAGCATATATAACATTGCTGGCTGATGTTTTGGAACTTCCCGATTTCCCTATTACAGAAGAATGTAGGGAATGAATGTCAACATTATCAAGTCTGCTAGATGGGATAATTGACACCTGAGGAAATCCACCCTTAGTGTAAGTCGATAAATCAGGATATTGCTAGTTCCCAGCAGAAGACAACTCAAAGAAGGGATCCATTTATAAATCCACATTGCTATAATGTGCTAGGCTCTTTAAAAACATTATTCTATTCACTGATCATAGTAGTCCTGCAAGGTGGATGTTATCTACATTTTAAATATGAGGAAACAGAAGCTCAGAGATGTTTATTTGAACTCATGTCCAGCTTTGAATCCCATGCTCTTTCTCCTTCCTTTTTTGTGCTCTTCTGAAATTTATTTCTTACATAGGACCTGTTTCCCTCCAGGTCAATTAGAGGATGAATCCTGTACCTACTGACATCTGTCCAGATATAATTATTGGTTTCCCTGGATTGTGTGCAAGGCAAGCTAATCTAGCAAAAATTCTGATGCTTACAGACCAGTATGAATGTCAATTTTAGAGCAAAGGAAAGGAGAAGCATATCTTTCAGCATGATTTTATTTCTTAATTAACAACCACAAAAGAGCGAATGGGCTTAACCTAATACTTAGATTAAATATCAATTCCCATCATGAAATAGAAAACCTTTTTTTCTTTTCAGGCAGACCCATATCAACTATGAAGCCACAGCTGCCATCCAGAGCAAGGACCCGAAAGTCTGATTGACAGCCCAATACAATGAGGCCACAGACCATACTCCTTAGGTTCACTGTGGGCCACACCCCCTCTAAGGGATGGGCAGGAACCAACAAGATTCCCTAGTACAGAGGAGAGGTGCCTTTCACCCAGGCATTTTCTGGTGAACAGGCTGAATTTACTAGCCTGCTCTTCAACCAGGAACCCTGTACTTTTGGTTCATACTTTTCAGATTAGACCTTTACACTTTCATTTTTGTACTTGTGATTTACTACCAAAGGCTGATAGTAATTATTCCAGTGCTCTGATCATGTGTGTTGTCTTGTTCTCATTGTTATCCAGCCAACTAAGTATCTCCAGTCAATACCAGCAGAGCCACTCTGACCCATAGCCAAGTGGACCATGCACTCTTTATAACAAGGAAATGCTTCTTCTGTAAAGGATGATTCACACATAAGGCTGGTTTTTCATGTAATATTAAGGGTCAGAAGAATCTTAAAGCTTAAAAAATGGAGCTAGTAACATCTTACTTAAATCTTCATCATTCAAAATTATCCTGGTGTGCCAAAAAGAACACTCTCTAGAGATAAACTTGAGAGCAACTGAACTTGGAAGTTATGAGGCCACAACTAGTTTTATCACAGGTGTCTGAAACATAGTATGAGTTTCATAAATTCTTGTTGAATGTACACAAAATATTAGGAGGGTCCAGAGTTTGGAAAGAGTCGCTAAGTAGCTGTGTACCTCAGTGTAAATGATTAAGTGTTTTTTGGATGTGGCATTCTTAATACATTCATTGCTTTGGGGACCAAGCAGGAACTGTAGTATATGAGTCAGGTATAGGACAATAGGAAATTCAAATGGCTTGTGATAAATTGGAGAGTACACACCCATCTTCAAACAAATTAAAAGAACTGTTCTGGACCAATAAAAACCAATTTGTGAGCCAATGAGTGATACATATTGTACCTCCTATCTCCGAACAGTCTAGGACTCTAATAAGTGCTTGGCAAAAGGCACATCAGAAGAGGGTTTGAATTCATAGAAATTCATGAGGTTCAACTGAGAGTAGAAATCCAGGTATTCCAGGGGGGAAATCCACTTGATTACAGATATGGCTGAGACTATCTACTACTGTTGTCTGCAGTTGGGCCCACGCTCTCTGGAGCAACTGTGGAAGGCAGAGAGATTAATCACTGCCAAACAGCAGCTCTGGGTTTGAGGTTCTTTCTAAATGATGAAGGAGAAGAAGGGATGGAAAGTGAAGCCTAAGCTGTGAAACTACTTGCTGATTTCTTCATAAGCAAGATATTTATTCGAAAGCTGGAATAACACAGAAGAAAGCTGCACTAGGCCAAGTCAATATCAAATATAATGAATTTGTTAAGGATGCTTTATTGGTACCATAATAAATTTCTCATTGATGACAAGGTTGGAGAAAAAGAGTTCATGTTTGAAATCTTTCTTTCTTTCTTTCTTTCTTTCTTTCTTTCTTTCTTTCTTTCTTTCTCTCTCTCTCTCTCTCTCTCTCTCTCTCTCTCTCTCTCTCTCTCTAACTTTGTATATTTGAGAGCAATGATAAGAAGGATGAGTTAAATATTGGAATATCAGCCCCGGTTTCACTGGGATGAAGTTACAAGGAGCACAGGAAAGGTTGTGAAGAAAGCAAGGGGTTTCCAGGAAGAAAGCTTATTGCACTTTCAAAGGGTGAACAACTGTAGAAATCCTGCTGCATTTTTGTTTGTTGCCACATCATGACCTTTACAATATATTGTTTTTGAAAAAACAAAATAGCATGTGCAAGTAAAGGTCCCACATGGGATGATGTTCAGTTAATGTTCACCTAAATGCTTATAATAGGTAGTGTAATTTAGGATAGTTTGTCATTTGTTCACCTTTCTGTAGTATTTTCTATAATGAGCTTTGTGTACTCTTAAAAAGTGACATTTTAGAAAATACAGGCAATTGTACATCATAGCATCTCAGCATTTTCACACTGGAAATGCTCTACAAGAGTATCTAGCAATATGTCTCACTTTAGAGAGATTGTGACATCTTACCTGGCACTCTGTTGGGCGGGGGGGACTGTTTTTATCTGGGAGAATCCTATGATGGTTGGTAGAGCCCTAAGGCTAAGGGTGCAGCTTTTTATATGCAGCTACCATAAGTTCAGACTAACCATTCTGATTTCACTCACCTAATGGTGCATTTATAACCGGGCACACGACACAGTTGCAGGTATATTCAGTGCTGCTTGCTCACATATTTCTGAGCATCCAAATATGAGGATACTGAATAACTTAAAAATATTGAAGCATCCATTGTTTGCTTAAATAATAAGGAAAAAAAGACTACTCCCATTTCAGAGAGGCCATTAGACCTTCCCTGGACAAAATTATCAGTGCTGGCACCAGGCCAGTCCTTTGGTTGAGGTCTCAAGGCCCCAGCACATAGGGGCTCTTTAAGAATTTGCAAAGGGGGCCAGGAGACAAAGAAGGTAAAAACATATAAATAGAGAAAAACATATAAATAGAGACAAAGAAGGTAAAAATGTATTTTGGAGACAAAGAAGGTAAAAACATATAAATAGGGAAAGTTCCTCCATGTTGGGGCCCAGAATTTGAGAGACATTCTCCTCCCAACCTGCACATAATAAATGTAACTCCATCTCTCAAAGTATTGCTTGGTACTTTTCTGGTTTTCTGTAACAATATAACCCGTACCAACAATGAGCAAGTGAATTTGAAATTAAAAATAAAACACTATTTATATTAGCACCATCTCAAAATAAAATACTTAGGTATGTATAAATCCAATAAAATATATATATGAGATCTATACGATGAACACTATAAAACTCTGAAGAATGAGATTAAAGAGCTATGTAAATGAGGAAATATTCAGTGTTCATGGATAGGAAGACTTGATATTGTCAAGATGTCAGTTCGTCTCAAATTAATTTATAGATTCAATGCATTCCCAACTTTAAGGCATATTAAAAAGCTACAGTGATCAAGGCAATGTGTTGCAGGTGAAAAAAAATAGACTAATAGGCCAATAAAAAGAACAGAGAACCCAGAAATAGATCCATATAAATATAGTGAATTGATCTTTGATAGAAGACCTGAGGTAAAACAATGGAGCAAGATAGTTTTTTGTTTGTTTGTTTTTTTGTTTTTTACAAAATGATGGTGGAACAAGTGGGCATTCACACACACACACACACACACACACACACACACACACACACAATCTAGACACAGACCTTACACTCTTCACAAAAATAAACTCAAAATGAACCATAGGCCTAAATATAAAGTGCACAATGATAAAAATTTCACAAGGTAACATATTAGAAAACTCTGTGTATGGTGATTCCTTTTAAATACCATACCAAAGACACAATCCATGAAAGAATTCATTGATAAGCTGGACTTATTACAATTTAAAACCTCTGCTCTATAAAACACAATATCAAGAGGATTACTTAAATGACAAGCCCACAGACTTGGAGAAAATATTTGCTAAAGACGCATAAATGACTTATATAAAATGTACAAAGAATTCTGAAATCTCACTGGGAAACAGAAAACCCAATTTTAAAATGGGCCAAAGTCCTTAACAGACATCTTACAAATGAAGTGGCAAACAAGCATATGAAAAGATAGTCCACGTCATATATCATCAGGAACTGGAAATTAAAGCAACAATGAGATATGTCAAAATGGCCAAAATCTGGAACACTGCCAACACCAAATGCTGGCGAGAAAGTAGAACAACAGGAACTGTATCACTGCTGGTGGGAATGTAAAATAGTTAAGCCATTTTGAAGACAGGGTGGCAGTTTCTTACAAACCTGAACATACTATTACCATATAATCTAGCAGTTGAACTCCTTGGTATTTAGTCACAGGAGTTGAAAACTCATGTCCACAAAAAAAGCTGCACAGGTATGTTTATTGAAGCTTTCTTCATAATGTCCCATACTTGAAAGCAACCAAGATGTACTTTAGCAGAGGAATGAATAAATCAACTGTGGTACATTCAGATAATGGAATATTATTTAGTGCTAAAAAGAAATGAGCAAAAAGCCATATAAAGACATGGATGAAACTTAAATGCATATTAGTAAGCAAAGGAAGCCAATCTGAAAAGGCTGCATGGCATTCTTGAAAAGGCAAAACTATACAGATCATTGTTTACTGAGGGTGGAGGGAGGGAAGAATGAACAGCAGAGTACAGATTTGAGAAATAGTAAAATACTTTGCATGACATTATATGGGTATATGTCATATTTTTGTCCACACCCATTAAAATTTACAACACAAAGAGTGAATCCAAAGGTAAACTATACATTTTGTGGGGTTATGATGTGTAAAAAATGTACCATTCTAGTGAATGATGTTGATCATGGGGGAGGATACCCAGGAGTGGAGGCAGGAGTATGTGAGAAATCTCTACCTTCTTCTCAAGTTTGTTGTAAACATAAAACTGCTTCAAGAAATAGTGTATATATATATACACTATTTGGGGATGTCGGGGATGAAATATAGATGACATGTTTTTTAAAAATTAATTTTAATTATTACTTCTACTTATTTTCATCATTCTTTTCCTTTTGATTTTTTGGGGGTACATGGGTTGGCAGTCTAGAAAATTGGCATAAAGAGCTGGAAATTTGGAAAAAATCCAGTAATTGCAAAACTATACAAGGATATAATAATTGATACTACTCAATAAGAAGCCATTCTATTCATAGCAGAGTGCCATATGGATGCACACAGAAAATGATATCCTATCTCATAAAAATCAATCAGCGGAAAACAGCACAAGACGATTCCACACAGAAGGCAAACAAGCCACATTATTTAGATTAAGAAAGTAAATATGATTTCACTAGAGGAGTGGAAGGCTTGACAGCTCTGCTGAACAGATGCCACTCATGCAGCAAAGGAGCCTAATTGTTTGTATGCTCCTTCAGTGCCTCTGTCAGCAGGAGGCTTGTGGAATGAGGGTGCTGCTTCTTGGAGTAACCAGATGTGACAGAGGATATTACCTAGCCTCAAGTTATCAAGGCATGTTGTAAGGTTAGCCTTGTCGGATAGGTCCTTTGTGTATAGAACCAGATACTAATTTCGAGAGTTTTTCACACCCCAACTCATAAAATAGGTATTTGCAAAAGTGGGATGGCAACATCAGATCAGGTGAAGTCTTATAAAATGACCCAGAAAACTCATGTGTTTTTCTTTGCACTTACACTTAGAAATGTCATTTTTCCATTTGCAGAATCCATCATTGTTATTGTGCTTATCATCTCTAAAGGGCCCAATAAAATTTTGTTAATAAAATGCAAATGCATCAATGGTTGTTCCTCTGGAATTAGCTGTTTGAAAGAGGTGTGGTTTATTAACTATTTGAAGGGAGGCGAGAGGGGAGAATAAGATTCATTAACTTAGCAATCAGGACCTCGGGCCCTAAGCCTACTACCTTCCCCATGCCTAAACCATCCCTATACACATTTGTTCTCCATGAATACATTCAACTCTCTTCTGTGATAATAGAGGCGCTCTTCCCTGTGACCAAGAGCACAACAATGTGGAACAGCTTGGGCAGTCCATGATTTTTTTCTGTTGTAGCACTAAACACAGTGGGATTCACACTATTGTTTACTCCTAAGAACTAAACAACTGGTTTGTATCATGTCTAAAATAATAAGCAGGCAATGAGACAAATAGAGTGTACCCGACGCAGGCTTACTCACTAACATTTCCTTTCTAGCCTCAGATAAAATCTCCATATATTATCTCAGAAATGAAAATGTAAGAACACACATTATTCCTTTGGAGGATCAGGGAACAATCTACCAGTCGTATGTGCTGAGATGACAGTGATACACTACTGTCCTGGCTTTTCTTTTTGCCTTCTAAATCTGTTTTAGATTTGTGTATTTGTATGTTGGGGGAGTAAGTGGGATGCATTTAATTATTTTGTTCCTAGCTGGAATAAATGTCATAGATAGAACTGGCTGTCTCCACCAGGCATCCATTGTGGCTTCTAAGATAATAATTAAACTCTTAGCACCCCCAAAGTTATCAGCCATCGGCAATGAGATCTGAGACATAGAAACTGACTCCCTATTAGCATCATCTGTTAAAAGAGATCATGCTACTTATTTCCAGGACGTGAATGAGTCTGTAGGACAAAGAAGCCAAGCTGGGAGACCTAAGCACCTCCAATTCATTATGAGCTCAACTTGTTATCTTAGGGTTTCCTGTGTATGGATGCTCTGTTATATTTTCCAAGTACACTCCAATGCCCCTTCCAACTACCACTAAATCCAAGTTGTTGTTGGTTTTTTTTTATGGTGTGGGTGTCCCCATCTGAACTGACCCAGTCCATTCTTTGGTTTCATCTCTCAGTTACTTTCAGAATCTAGCCTGACAAACTACTTGCAATCCTAAAATCCCAGTGTACTTTGTTGCATGTGCTGTGCAGTCCTCTATAAACTCACTTTTCTTTTTAACCGATTGAAATTATGAACTTCAATGGAATTCAAGTTGACATTGCCTGCCTTATGAAGACTTCCCTTCTGCTGACAGTCATTGCCTCCTATGACATGTATACTATGCCATAAACCTATCACAAAACTTATTGCCAGTACTCTAGTTGTTCACAAAGAACACTCCTATTTCTCTGTGATTTATATATTTCATCTAACTTATGTCCTCTGTGTAGCAGATGATGTTTTGATGCCCTGCCTTCATTTCCTTGGCTTTCCCTGGAAGTCACCTGTAGATAGTTCCTACATATGCCAAAATCTTCATGCATCCCTCTGCCTGAGGGTGCTCTCTGACTGTGGAAGTATGAATGATCTACTTGGGTCAGGCAGAACTGCAAAGGATTTAATGCCCTTCAGGGGCGACCCTCAACTAAGGAAGAATCAGAGCTAGTGGTTAAATGTTCCAACTTCCCCACCATTGGATGAGTCAGCTCAAAGATGCTATAACCCTCAGAGGGTATCAGTAATGCAGTGTTGCAGTAATGATCTGCCTTTTGTTCATGTATCTCTATATTCATTCCCTTGGTTATTTCCCTCCCACACCAACTCTGAGCTTAGCTGCATGGCTTGCTTTGGTGAATTGGACTTTGTAAATGTGATACAAGCAAAGATTTTAAAAGTGTTTGCAGATTGGGGCTTGATCTCTCTTCAATATATTGAAACCTTTTTTAGATCAGTGGGATTGAATCCCAGTTGCCTACCTGTTCCCAAATTCATGTGTTAGTGTCTAACGTCCTACTTGCTTATTGAAGGTACTGAGCACATGTTTGTTGAATGAACTGAATATTGTACTGCTTCTGTACTTTCCCCTGTTTGACAGTGACTTCTGTTTCTTTCTTTGTCTATTGTTTCTGAACTCCTATATCTTCTCTTTTGTCCTTACCTCTTTTCCAGTTAATGGCCGGGATGGTTTATTTCTGACTTTAGTTCAAGTTTGGGTTCATGCCAAGTTTCACTGAAGACACAATTCTCCAAGGTTCCCTTCAGTGTGATTCTGCCCCTATCCCCAAACATGGTGCTGCTCTTAGACTGCTGGAGATCGCCAGTGGCTTTTTTCCCATTCTCTTTGCCACATCTAAAGCCCTTGGTCTCCCATTCTTGGCTGACCTTCCCTAGAAAAACAGTCACCAGGGACTGACAATAACTGACTCTTGGATGCCAACTATCCCTTTGTGTTTAAATTTCCATCATCTTTGAAGAGAAATGATGTTCACCAGGTTGATACAGATTCAAATGTGGTGTCAGTGGTGGGTTTGAGGCCACTCAGCAAAATTCTCATTCTACATCAAGACCAGCCACCACCTGCCTGGCACCTGCAAACCTTTGTGGTGGGGCAAGGTCTAGGGAGTCATCAAAAGGAGGCTAGCAGGGTTCATCAGGTTAAAACAGACCAAGATTTGGCTGTATGGAGGGAGGTCTCTGTAAAGGAACAGTGTGTGTGGGAGGGAAAAATGGCCCTCTCCCTAGAGCCACATAAATCAGTCTTTTTCTGTACATCTCTGCCACTCCCTGATTTGCCCGGATATCCTCAAGAGTCTTTCAAGAATGTCTGCACCATGAACCTAGGCTGGCTGTAGCCAGCAGTCTCATTGAAAGGGTGCAAGCTTGGCAGGGTGGGGCTATAGGGACCCTGAAGATGGGGCTAGTGCAATCCCCTAGGCTCATGTTGCTGGATTCAGGAAAGATGGCATCTGTGCATGGTTTGGGAGAGAAACTCAGCATAGAGACTTCAGGGCTAGCTCTTCAGCCCTCTCCCCACAGTCACACAATGCAGCCTCTCCCTGTATGACTTCAGGCCACTGAGCCACCATCCCTCCACCAGATCCCAGAGTGATTGGCCACTAATGAGATTTTGTGCTCTGGATCTTTAAGAAGGTGTCCACATTTCTAGCACACTACTATCTGCCCCGGCAGATGGAATCTCTGCTGATTTGCACAGCCAGATGTTTTGTGGGGTCTTCTTCAAGCTCCAGTGCTCCAGGCTGGGGAGCCTGAAGTGAGGCTGAGACCCCCTTGCTTCTCAGTTGGAACCTTTGCAGCTGAGGTAACCCTCCAGATTTTCAATTGCATGTCGGAGTGGAGCCATCCCTTTTCACATCTTTACTCTTCTTACCAGTCTTATTGCGACTTCTATAAATTCTTGTTTATAAGACTCTTGTATAGCTAGTCTTCATTTGGTTATTCAGGTTGATTGTTCAGTAATTTAGTTGTAATTCTGGTTTGGTCCTGGGAGAAAGTGAATGTAACTACCACCTATTTTGCTACCATATGAATCTTCAAGAAATATAAATTCCTATTCTATCTTTCACTAAGTATAAGTCCAATGGGCTGCTATTGGTGTGAAATACCTAAACTTAGGAGTAGTTTTGCTTGAAAAACTGGAATTAATAGACATTTTAAGAATAAAATGGTGAAAAGCAGACCATGATGTCCTGAAATGAAGTTGGTTTATGTGGCTAATCAATTCATAAGAATCTCACTCAAGTCCATCCAGACTGGAAGGCTGGTGCAGTGATGCCAGCCGTGCATTGTCTGAACCACAGCCAATAAGCAACCAGGTTCAAATGCCCATTGCAAATAGTTAAGAATATAAACATCATATTTGATTTCCTTTTCCTCATGTATGAAATGAAGGGTTAAACTAATTTCATTCTCAAAACCCTCCCTCCTCTGACAAGCTGTTTTTCCATAATTGCAGTTATTATTTATAAAAAATTAAATAATTATGGATAAGGCAATCAGAATAATTAGCCAAGTATGCTTCAATATTGTGGTGAAGTAGCAATCTACCAGTGGTCTGACAAGTGGTTAGAAACCATTATTTATAAAAATCATTAAAGCACATAAATGTAAATCACCATAATACTTTTTTCCCCTTGCTTTTCTTTTACCATTACATTTCTTAAAGGAAATGTATACACTTGATGCCTCTGCTCCATCACAATTTGGCTTCCTTCCTGTAGCAAACACGATCACTTTCCTGTTCAGATACCTCTGGGCCTTCACATTTAGTGCCTGCCAGCCTCTGTATCTCTTTGTCTGAGAGCTCCTCTGATCAGTCAAATGTTTCTCTGATCAGCTTGGTTTAAGGATATGCCAGGTTAAAATGCTGGAAAGTCAACATGACCTCAGAGTAACTATCAATCATGGCTGATTGAAATTGGCATATAAATATCTCAGTTCCCCTACTCCTCAGGCAAGATGACTCTGGGCCAAGAGTTCCACACTAGTGCTCAGAGTTTCCCAGAGATTGAACCCTTCTTACCCACAGTGACAACTTGCTCTATAAGGCACTCCTAATTCTTGCCTTCTCTTTCCTGTCTCAATTTCCCACTTCCAGTTTTTTTCTATACTCACTCCTTAAATAAACAACTTGCAATTAAATCCTTGTCCCAGGGACTACTCCTAGGGATCCAAACTAACGCAGGTGTTAAAGCAATGTCTTCATCTTTAAGACCAGTGGCCATGGCTGCCCCATTCTTTTCTAACCTTCTTCTCCCATCCTGCACTCTCTTGATTCTCCTTCCATATATTTAACAGACTAAGTTTTGTCTCCTCTCCTGGCTGCTCTTTTTCCCTCCATATCCAAAATTCTTCAAGACTTTGTCATAGGATCTCTCCTCTCCTTTTTCTCTTACCACTCCATGATTAAGGTGTATGTGGAAGGATGCTTATGCATTTGACTTTCAGTCCTTTGACCACCTTCACCTCTTTTTGACTTTGGTAGCACACTTCTATGGACTTTATCATTATCTGGAAGTACTCAATTATTGGAGTCTTGAGCTTCAACAACCCACTCACTAATCATAGCTTTATCTCTTTCAGCTCTTTTATTATTAATTCCAATTTACCTTCTCTTCTATTTTATTGAGATTCCAATTTTAGAATATTTAATTTCTCTCTCTCTCTCTTCAGCTCACCACCCCCATTTGCATGCTGTTTAAAAGTGACTCTGATGGTGTTAGTACAAATCTTATCTCTCTCATTTGATCACTCAGTACTGTCCATATGTCACTTTTGGTATTTTGTCAACAATCCCTTCCATTTCCATTAAAAAGTGTACGAAATTTTACCTCCCTTGAAGTGTTGATGCCATCACATCTTTCCCCATTCAAAGTATTGACCTTGCCTCTTATACTTTTGAAATAATTGTGACTCTTCATATCCTCCATCTGACTTATAAACTGAGCTTCATCTTTCCATTCCTCTTTCTGTTTTCTCAGAGAGGAAAGAGTTCCTTTTTATGCTTAGGCTAATCTCTTCACTTTTCAATAAAACCCAGTTAATGAAGAGATGAATGGAAATGGAGAATTCTGTTTGAAAAAGTTATAGAAAAAGAACTTCTGATGAAATTAAAAGCAATTTTAATATAACTAATATAAACAAATTTATAAGTTATGGTTATAAGCTGAAGGTTAATATTTCTATGTATCATGATACAAAAAAATGATATACCTGATAATAATTGGAATGTGAAAATAGGGGAAGGGAGAGGAAGTGTTAAGATGCTAATTGTCCCATTTTGCAAAGCACACAGTCTGTAGTTCACTAAAGTTGAAATATATAACTTAATAAACATGTAATAAGGTATATAGTATCTTACCATTTATATATAAAATAAGCATAAAGTCCTAAATATTGTGCACAATATATATTTCTTAATATTAGGGAGATTTAATAGGAAATATATTTTTGTGTCCAATTTATATGTTTGACAATTTCTTCAGTTTTCTTTCCATTTTTTCTGTTAAATTAAAAAATTTAAAACCTAAAATAGTGTGTATAATATGACCTCAGCTCTGTAAAAATAATTTATGTAATGATCTTTCTTCTCTTTGTATATATTCATACATAAATATCTGCAATAAAGTTTACTTAATGCTGTTAATAGTTATTTCTGAGTAATGAGATTTGGGGTAATAAAAATACTTTCTTCTTTTTGTGTTACTTAACATCTACAAAAATAATGATAATATGCAATTTTTAAAAAGTTAATATGCTTTTCATGTGATTAGAGATTTTTAACTTATTTCAGGTTATTTCATTTTACTTGAGTATTTTCTCTTAATACATTGAGATATTTTCCATACCCCCAAATTCATGTATTTGTCTGCTTATTTGTTTAAATCACAAAAGAAAAGATGCTCAATTGTCTGATAACTCTGATACCAACATAAATTAGATAATTTATTCAAAAATATTTATTGGAGGCTTAGTTTTGCCAGGCACTATGTTTACATAAAAAGCAAGACAATGTTATTTTCCTCAGCTTGTATTAAAAATTTGAAACAGTGAAACTCAGATATTGTAGATTGAAATTATTTCCTCTTTTTCAAATGTTTTAAAACTAAGTTATTGTTTTCATGCTCTTTATTTCCCCCAATAAGTGGTTTTATACATCTCTCACCTTTCTTTAAACTCTCTACCTTGATATAAGGTAAGCATTAAGTTAATCTATTTAGGAAAACCTTGGAGAATTGTATGTTTATGGGAATCAGTTATAAATAAAGTTAACGTTATTAAAAAGAAGAGCAACCCTAGATCCTTTTTTTTATTCATATACTTGTCAACTTTCTAATGGAGACAGAACCAACATCATGTAAAATTCTTAAAACTATTTCATTCTATGTCAGAAAATTAGATTTGTGTCAATGTTTAACTTTCAATCAAAGAGTTTGTTATATTCATTTATTTTCATCAGAGATTTCAGAACTTAACTACATTATCCAAAAAATCATTGTCAAATTAACTTTAGGGTCTTATTTATCAAGAGAGTTTATTGCCTTTTTACATATCCCTCATGTAGAAGTCATCCTGTAATATGCAAAAACTTACATTTAGGTTAGAAGTGTTAATTCAGATGTATTTTCTTGGTTCACTAATAATTAGTGGACTTTAGTCAGTTAGTAATGGACTTCAGCTTTAAAAAGGATATCTTAATAAAGAAAGTCAAACTTGAACTTGTTTTTCAGCTGCCTTGTGATTATTTGAATCTCAAACAATAATCTGCAAATTTAATACAGGTTTTGTTTGTTTGTTTTGTTGTTTTCTGAAATGAGGTATCTGAGCTCAAATGTAAAATGAAGTCACTAGAGAAGAAAATGTTTGAACTTCAAGTGTTATGCTTTATTTTTAAAACCTGACTGCTTTGAGCAGTTCTAGCTATATATACAGGGGTGGGCAGAAGTAGGCTAACAATAATAAAAACAATACAATAATAAACAAACAAACAAACAAACCAATCTATATATATAAAAGCCTAAGTGACCAAACGATTAAACAACCAGTTGCCTGGTTGCTATGATGTGCACTGACCACTAGGGAACAGATGCTCAATGCAAGAGCTGTCCCCTGGTAGTCAGTGAACTCCCACAGCCAACCTCCCATAGTTCCCCCCACACCCCACCAGCTGGCCAGACTGATCAGCCCTGGTCACCGGCCAGGCCAAGGGACCCTATCTATGCACAAATTCGTGCACTGGGCCTCTAGTAAGTAAATAATACTACAAGACTAAACTCTGTGTTTCATGGACTCTCACTATAAAACTACTTTGCCAACCCCAGTTTGATTATTAAAGGCTTAACTATAGCATCACTCCCTAATGTGCTATAACATTATGATTGACAGCTAATAAGATCTTTTGAAATAGAAATTGATTTCTAGATATATTCATTCACTTGAGAAGAAAAGATACATTTTTTTCACTTCTTTGTATTTCAATCAAGGTTTAACTGCAGTCTTAATTTTGTCTGCTCAAAGAGCTCATCTAGTCTACTACTGATAATTTCCAAGTAGAGAATTTTAGAAAACACAGGAGTCTTCTTGATATTAATTTGCTGTTTTTTACCAACTATATTTCTTACCTAAATTGTTGCTAATGAACAAACAAACAAACAAACAAATGCTTCCGGAGTAGTTTCTTAAAAACCAGTGCTTCAAGTGCTTTCTCTATTAGCTGGTAGCCAAATCAACATCTTGTGATCCAAGTGCATTTATTAATCAAGAAGCAAAGAGTGAGTACCTATTTTGAGTAGGGCATATTGATTGTTAATGAGAGGGACAGAGTATTAAATGGATTTTATGTTCTTGCTAAAGAAGACAAATCACCAAGACATGAGATTGTGGTTGACTTTGTGAGATAAAAATATACAAGCTCTCATAAGTACCGTATTTGCCAGCGTATAAGACGACTGGGCATATAAGACGACCCCTTAACATTTCCACTAAAAATACAGAGTTTGTTATATACTCGCCGTATAAGACTACCCCCCACTTGGAGGCATATTTTTCAGGGCCAAAAAATCGTCTTATACGCCGGCAAATATGGTATTTAAAAGATTATTATTGTGATTTGGCTTGATTGGGTTATGGATTTGAAGAGGCACTCCAGTCACTTACGCAAAGGGATATTTATTGAAAGTATATTGGTTTGGGTAATATTGGTTGTTCCAAAGATAAAGACCCAATTTTCAGAGCCTTAACAATATAGTGGTTCAAGTTCTTATTCATGTAAGATCTTCTAAGTCAGCAATCAGAGAGTTGAGGTCCTTTTATCTTATAACTCTGCCATGTTTGACATTTGGCTCCAAATTTACTGTTCTCAATCACTTCAAACCTCAAAAGAGAAAAAAATTGTGGATAATCAATTTATGGGCAGCTTTTATGTATCAAGCATTGAAGGATTGCAAATCACTTCTTGCTTTGCATTGGCTAGAATTATCATATGGTCACATGTATCTGCAAGGCAGGTTGGAAATGTGGCATTAGATCTTATAGTTATAGAAAAACTGTTCTTTAAGGACTTCTTAGATAGGAATCCTTTTGTAAATACTTAGCATCAAATCTATATTCTTCTTTTTACCTCGTACCCCTGTCTAAACCATGCTACTCTTGATCTAGAGAAGTATGGGGCAGAGTTTGGGGGATTACAGCTAGAGAAATCTTCTTTTGAAGATTATAATGACTGAATAATTAAATGAGATTAAAATTATATAATCTATATTCAATATTGTTGGGACATTAGAATATCATTAAAAGGTGAGAATAGGTTGGAGGGGTCTAAGAGGGTAGCAAAGGGAAACCTGAATTCATCTTCTCTCATAGGCATACCAAATAGCAATTCCTCCTGAGGAACTGAAAGCTTATTGCATAGTTTCTGCATAAGAAATGAGAGAGGGACCACACAGAGAAGGGGAGAAGTCACTGTAACTGCCAGAATATACCTGACAGGGTGACTTTAAGTAATGAAGGATATCAATGAGGGGCTTATACACAGACTTGCCTAACCTATAGCACAGTGAAAAACAACTGTTTAAAGAGCACTGACTATACATAAAGAAAATCCATTTACTAACCCTAAAGCATCTGTCAAATGAATGGGAAATGAGAGGAACTTTCTGGGATTGGAGGCATCATGAATGCCATTGTTTATGTTTCTCCTCTACCTAGAAAGCACAGGATAAATCAAATACTCTAGCCAGTCCAAGATTGTATGGGCAGAAGCACAGTCTAAGTACTCTAATTGTGGCCACCACAGTGTGCCCTGAACCACCTCAGCTGGTGCACTCTCTCTAACTCCAACCAGATTGCCTATCAGGATGCCTTTGATGCCATGAGCTCAGGCTTCCTAAGCTCATTCCAGGACCTTCTGTAGCCAGTTGGCCCACCAAGGTACTTTTCATCCAGGCCCATCTCAGATCCAGCCGGTTGGCCCAATAAGCTACCCTCAGTGCCAGGAAACCTCAGCCAATACCCATAGCTCTAGTCAGTTGTCCTGCCATGGCAACCTAGTGACATATGCACCTACTCCAGACCCAGCAGGCCTGCCAAAGCTCCCAGAATGGGCAGCCTACACACAAATTGCTCATACACAAGGCCATTCCTTCAAGAGTGGAAATGGTAGCTCTTTCCATTTAATTCAAAGAAGTTAACACTGAAAGAAAAAAAAGAAGAAAATGAGATAATGGAATATGTTCCAAATGAAAGAACAAGATAAAATCCTAGGAAAATCCTAATGAAATGGAGATAAGTAATTTGTGTGGTAAATAGTTCAAAGTAATGGTCATAAGGAGTAAGTAATTTGTGTGGTAAATAGTTCAAAGTAATGGTCATAAGGAGTAAATAGTTCAAAATAATGGTCACCTCGGCAGAAAAATAGACGAATACAATGAACACTCTAATAAAATAAAATATAAAAAAGAACCAACCAGAGATAACTAATACAATAACTGAAATTAAGAATACACTAGAGGGAATCAATATCAAATTAGATGATACATATAAATGGGTCAGCAATGTGAGAAAAATAATTTTAAATAAACATGAATAGTTTTAGATACTTAAGGAAGCATTAAAAGTAGTATGCATTGCATAATAGGTGTTCCAGAAGAAAGAGAGAGAGAGAGAATAAAATTATTTAAAGGAATAATAGCTGAAAACTTTCATAACCAGGGAAAGGAAACAAACACCTGGGTCCAGTAAGCACAGTACCAAATAAAATGAACCAAAAGAGATCTACACTAAAAAGGCAAAATTTTAAGTTAAAGAGAGTATCTTGATAGCAGCAAGAGAAAAACAGCTAGTCACATAAAGGGAAACCACATAATGCTATGATAGATTTCTCAGTAGAAATGTTGCAGGCCAGAGAAGAATGACAAGATTTATTTAAGATGCTGGAAGAATGTACCTACAACCTAGAATACTCTACTTGGCAAGATTATCATTCAGGATCAAAGGAGAAAGTTTCCTAGACAAGCAAACACTAAAGGAGTTTCTCATCACTAAACTGGTTTTACAAAATATGTTAAAGGGTCTTTAAGATGAATAAAAAAGGTCTTAACCAGAAACAAGAATATATATGAAAGAAAAAAAAATCTCTCTGATAAGCGCAAATTAGTAGCAAAGACAGTGGATAAGCCAACTGAAAAGCTGCACGAAAACTAAAAGACAAAAATAGCGAAGTTAACTATAATTACAATAAGTAGTTACCAGACACACAAAATAAAAGATCTTTAATATAACATCAATTTTTGGGAGGTAGAAGTAAAAATGAAGAATGTTAGAATGCATTTGGTTTTAAATGCAAATAATCTTAAAATAGGCTGCTATATAGGTATATAGATAGATGTAGATGTAGAAATATATATATATATATATATATATATATATATATATGTAATATATATCTATATATAGGTATATAGATAATAAGTATATAGGTATATAGTTATAGATATACTAGAGGCCTGGTGCATGACATTCGTGTACTTGGTGGGTGGGGTCTCTCAGCCTGGCATGTGCCCTTTAGCAGTCTGGGAGCCCACAGGAGATGTTTGATTGGCAGCTTAGACCTGTTCTCCGTCAGGAGCAGGCCTAAGCTACAGTTAGACATCCTTAGCACTGCCATGGAGGTGGTAGAGGCTTGCCAGGCATCAGCCCAGCTTGTGGCTGACCGGCACTCCCCCTGTGGGAGCACACTGACCACCAGGGGGCAGCTCCTACATTGAGCATCTGCCCCATGGTAGTCAGTGTGAGTCATAGAGACTGGTCATTCCGACGTTCTGTCAATTTGCATATTACCCTTTTATTATATAGGATATGAACCTCATGGTAAATACAAACCAAAAACCTACAAGAAATACATAAAAAAAGAAGAGAAAGAAACCCAGACATAAAAGCGAAAAATCCCCAGCAAACCACAAGGTAAGAAACTAAAGGAAAAAGAAAGGAATAGAGAAGAGCTACAAAATAAACCAAAAATTTTTACTAAAATGACAATAAATACATACCTATAAATAACTACTTTAAATGTAAGGGTACTAAATCATTCAATCAAAAACATAGGGTGTTATTGATTCTAACAGGTGTGAGGTGGTATCTTATAGTATTTTTGATTTGCATTTCCTTAATAACTAGTAAAGTTAAGCATCTTTTCATATACCTGTTGGTTATTTGTATGCCTTCTTTCTTTTTTTAAAAATAAGTTTTTAAAAATATATATTGTATTGATTTTTTACAGAGAGGAAGAGAGAGGGATAGAGAGTTAGAAACATTGATGAGAGAGAATCATCGATCAGCTGCCTCTTGCACACCCCCTACTGGATACGTGCCCGCAACCAAGGTACATGCCCTTGACCGGAATCAAACCCGGGACCTTTCAGTCCGCAGGCTGCCGCTCTATCCACTGAGTCAAACCAGTCAGGATTTGCATGTTTTCTTGAGAGAAGTTTCTGTTCAGATTCTCTGTTCATTTTTAAATTGGATTGTTTGTTTGGTTTTTGTGTTGTATGAGTTCTTCACATATTTTGGATATTAACATCTTGTCAGAGCTGTTGTTTGCAAATATCATCTTCCATTCAGTTGGTTGCCTTTTTGTTTTGTTGGTGTTTTCTTTAGCTGTGCAGAAGTTTTTTAGTTTGATATAGTCCCATTCATTTATTTATTTTATTTTACTTTACTTGCTTTTGGAGTCAAATTCATAAAATCCTCTCTAAGACCAAGGTCCACAAGTTTAGTAGCTATGTTTTCTTTTATGTAATTTATTGTTTCAAGCCTTATATTTAGGTCTTTGATCCATTTCACAAGAGTTGGAGAGCTTGTGGAGAAACAGAAAGCCTCATTCATTGCTGGTGGGAATGTAAACTGGTATAACCACTATGGGAAGCAGTATAGAGGCTTCTAAAAAAGTTAAGAATAGAATTACCATATGAATCCCAGCAACCCTTTTTTTCTGGGACTCTACCTGAAAAAATTAAAAATATATATATCTTTCTTTATTGATTTCAGAGAGAGGAAGGTAGAGGAAGAGAAGGATAGAAACATCAATGATGAGAGAGAATCATTGAGTAACTGTCTCCTGCACTCTCCCTACTGGCAGTCAAGCCTACAGCCCAGGCATGTGCCCTGACTAGGAATATAACTATTCATGGGTCAATACTCAACCACTGAGCCACACCAGCTGGGATATCTGAAAGTTTTGAAAACATTTATTTGTAAAGATATATGCACCCCTATGTTCATTGCAGTATCTTTCATGGTGGCCAAGATATGGAAACAACCGAAGTGTCCTTTGATAGATGATTGGATATAAAAGTGGCATATAAGAAAAAATAAAATATTTCCATTTACCACAATTTGGATGGATCTTAACAATATTATGCTAAGTGAAATAAGTGGGACAGAAAAAGTCAAGAAGCATATGATGTCATTCACATGCGGATATAAAATTGAAAGCAACAAATGTACAAACAAGAAAAACAGACAAACCAAAACAGTATGGTGGTTTCTAGAGGGAAGGGGATTGGAGGTAGTTAAGGATAAATGTAGTTAAGGATAAAGGGAGTCAAATAAATGGTGATAGAACTTTTAACTTTGGGAGGTGGGCATACAATGCAATATACAAATTATGTATCATAGAACTGTACACTGTAAACCTATATAACTTTATTAACCAATGTAACCTCAATAAATTTAATTAAAGAGCATACAGGGCCTTGGCTGGGTAGTTTAATTGATTATAATGTTTTCCCGATATACCAAGATTGCAGGTTCGTTCCCCAGTCAGGGCACATACAAGAGTCAAACAAGGAATGCAGAGATAGGGCAACAAGTCTCTCTCTCTCTCTCTCTCTCTCTCTCTCTCTCTCTCTCTCTCTTAAATCAATTAAAAAAATAGGATGACTAAATGATTAAAAAAAGGTCCACCTGCATATCATCTATGAGACCCACACCAGATTGAAAGACATCATAAACTGCAAAGTAATGGAAAAAGATTTCATGCCAATAAAAATGAAAAGTAGGAACAGCAATATTCATATAAGATGAAATAGATTAAAATAAAAACTATAAAAAGAGACAAGGAAGAGCATTACATAATGATAAAAGGGCCAACCCAAGAAAGATATAATAGTTATGCACCCAAAATAGCATCATCTAAATATATAAAGCAAATATTATTGGGCATAAAAGTAGAAATCATCAGTAATACAATAATGGGGGACTTTGATATCCCAAATACATAAATGAATATCATTTAGCCAGGAAATTAGTAAGGGAGAATTGGACTTAAGTAGACATTAGATCAATGCCCTTAATAAATATATATAAAATATTTCATCTAAAAACTGTAGTATGCATATTCTTTTCAAGTGCACATAAAACATTCTCTAGCATAGATCACATTTTAGGTCACAAAGCAAGTCTTGATAAGTTTAAGAAGTGTGAAGTCACATTAGCTTCTTTTCTGATTGCAAAGGTATGAAATAAGAAATCAATTATGAAAATAAAACTTTAAAAACAAACATATAATGACTAAACAACATACTATTAAACAACTAATGGATCAACAAAGAAATCAGAGAGAATATTGAAACAAATGAAAATGTAAAAACAACTCTCCTAAATCTAAGGGATGCCACAAACGCTATTATAAGAGAAAAGTTTATAGCAACATAGAATCACCACAAGAAACAAGAAAAATTCCAAGTAAACAATCTAACTTTATACCTGAAGGAACTGGGGAAAACAACAAAGCCCAAAGTTAGTAAAAAGAAGAAAATAATAAAGATAAGAGTAGAGATAAATGAAATACAGACCCAGCCAAACACACAAAACCACCACCACCACCAACAACAACAAAACACACACAAAAAGGGAAAGGTTAATGAAACTAAAAGCTTAATCTTCAAAAAGATACACAAAATTGACAAAACTTTAGCCAAATTTATCAAGAATAAAAAGAGAAGGCTTAAATAAATAGAACAGAAATGAAATAGGAGTTACAGCTGACACCACAGAAATACAAAGAATCATAAGATACAACATACAATTTTATGCCAACAAAATCGACAAACAAGAAAAAATGGATACATTTCTAGAAACACAAAATCTTCCAATACTGAACCAGGAAGAAACAGAAAAAATGAACAGACCAATTACTGGTAGCAAAATTAAATCAGTAATAAAAAAATAAATAAACACACCTCCCAATAACCTCCCAACAAGTCCAGGCTTCACAGATGAATTTTATCAAACAACTAAAGAAATATTAATATCTATCCCTTTTAAACCACACCAAAAAAACTGAAGAGGAAAGAACACTTCCAAAGGCATTCTATGAGGCCAGTATTGCTGTAATACCAAAACCAGACACTAACAAAAAATGAATTTAAAAAAGTTACAGGACAAATATTCCTGATGAATAATGATGTAAATATTTTCAACAAAATATAAAGAATCTAAAGTCAACAAATCATTAAAAGGCTCATATACCACAGTCAAGTGGCATTACTCCCAAGAATGCAAAGATGGTTCAATATCTGCAAATCAATCAACATCACATTAATTAAATAAAGAATGAAAATTATGCCAAAACTGGTTTGGCTCAGTGGTAGAGCGTCGGTCTGGGAACTGAAAGGTCCCGGGTTCGATTCCGGTCAAGGGCATGTACATTGGCTGCGGGCACATCCACAGTAGGGGGTGTGCAAGAGGCGGCTGGTCGATGTTTCTCTCTCATCGACGTTTCTAGCTCTCTATCTCTCTCCCTTCCTCTCTGTGAAATATCAATAAAATATATTTAAAAAAAGAATGAAAATTATAAGATCTCCTTACTAGATGTAGAAAAATGACTTGGTTAAAATTTATAATCTATTTATGATAAAAAAAACTCTTGACAAAATGGGTATAGAGAGATCATATCTCATCATAACAAAGGCTATATATAACAAACACATAACTAACATCATACTTAATGGTGACAAGCTTTCAGCTTTTTAAAGATCAAGAACAAGGCAAGGATGCTTAATTTCACCACTTTATTCAACCTAGTACTGAAAAGCCTAGCCACAGCAGACAAAGGAAATGAAAAGCATCTAAAGTGGAAAGAAGAAGGCAAATTGTCACAGTTTGCTGATAACATGATACTATATATAGAAAACCCTAAAGACTCCATCAAAAACTATTAGAAGTAATAAATGAATTCAGCAAAGTTGCAGAATACAAATGTAATGTAAATAAATTTGTTCCATTTTTGTATACCAATAAATGTTGAAAAAAGAGTGCTTAAGAAAACAATCCCATTTACAGTTGCATCAAAAAGAATAAGATAGGAAGGTCAATGGGGAAAAATAAAAGGAGATATATGTACTAATATATGTAATACTTTAAACAATAAAAAATATTTTAAAAAAGAATAAGATACCTAGGAATAAATATAACCACAAAGGTGAAAAATCTGAAATCTATAATACACTGATGAAAGAAAGTAAAGATAGAAAAAATGAATGAAAAGATATATTTGCTCATGGCTTTGAAGGATTAACATTGTTAAAATGACCATAATACCTAAAGAAATCTGCAGATTCAATGTAATTTCTATCAAAATTACAATGGCTTTTCACAGAATTAGAACAAATAATTTTTAAAAAGCCTAACGAAAAGAGCCTGAATACTTAAAGTAATCTTGAGAAATAAGAACAAAGTTGGAGGTATCACACTTCCTGATTTCAAACTATACTACAAGGCTATAGTAATCAAAACAGTGTAGTACTTAATGGCTCAAAAATAGACACATATATCAATAGGAAAAAATAGAGAGCCGAGAATTAAAACCACACTTATAAGGTTAATTAATCTATAGCAAGAAGGCAAGAAAATAAAACAGGGAAAAGACAATATTTTCAATAAATGGTATTAGGTAAAAAGGACAGATATACACAAAAAATAAAATGAGACAACTTTTCTTACACTATATTAAAAAATAAACTTAAAATGGATTAAAATTCTAACATAAATGTAAAACCTGTAAACATATAACTCCTAGAAGTAAACATAGGAAGCAAATTTTTTGTCATTGGTCTTAATAATAATAATAATAGGAGAACAAAGATGGCGGCATAGGTAAACACACCTAATCTGCTGCCATGCACAACAATTTCAAATATGCAACTATACAATAAAACATCTATCATCCTAAACCCAAGGGAAATCTGGCTGAAAGGAAGCCCTACAACTAGACTGAAAGAGAAAGAGGAGCATTTCAGGGCACAAGCGCTGAAAAACTGAGGTAGGAAGGCATGGATGCGATACTGCCTGGTGGAGAATCCTGGCTGGTGGAGGGCGTAACTTTCTTTAACCCGAAGAGAGACAAGCTCCCAATCTCTCTGAAATCCAGTTTTTGGGGAGAGGCTAGCCTGTATTCTATCAGGTCTGAAAGTGAGGGTGGCTGGCTTGCAGAGCTTTGGGCAAGAATATTTGTTTTCTGTGCTGTGGTGCGAGATGTGGGGAGACACAGAGATGTGGGGACGTGGATCAGAGAGGCCTCTGACAGGAAGCCATCGCTGTTGGCCATGCCCCAGCCTAGTGATGCCTTGAGACTCCACCCCTCACAACACATCCAAACACTAAGCAGCGGCTTTTGCATACAAATGGCCCTCTCAGTTGCAGTTTCACCTAGCAAAAGAGGAGAGGACTGTGGTTCACACTGTAGCTCCTGCAGGGTGCAGTAACTAAAGTGCACCTTATTGGAGATCCAGAGCTAGTGTTTCTAGTGCTCAGTTTTAGCCCCTCACACCTATGAGTGACACATTTGGGAGGCGGCCTCAGTGAGCACCAAAGCTCCACTGAAACAAAGTGTGTGTCCAGTGCAGCAATTCTTCCTTTATAGACACAGCAGGTCCTCACAGACAATTGGCCTGGAGTCAATTCCTCCCAGTATCCCAACAGCAATCAAGGTTTAATTATATCAAGATCTTGGATTCAGCCCACAAAGGGATATAGCAAAAGTGACCACCTCAGGTGATTGGGGAAGCTGAGCTACTGACCCCTATAGGTCACTGACCACACAAAGTCACTCCATCAACACAAGGAGGCAGCCAAAATGAGGAGACACAGAAGCATGTCACGAATGGGAGAGATTGAGGAAAGTAAACTACTGGACAACACAAAGTTCAGAATCACATTTATAAGGTTACTCAAGAATCTTCTAAAAACCTTTGAGAAACTTGATGAGACCTCCAAGAAGCTTGGTGAGACCTTCAAAGACCTTAATGAGTATACCAAAAATATGGAAAAAGACCAGCCAGAAATTAAGCATGCACAGTCTGAAATAAAGAATATACAGAAACTCAACTATAGATCAATGTACTCCAAGAATCAAACCAAAAATCTGGAATATAAGAAAGCAAAAATCACCCAACCAGAGAGGCAAAAAGAAAGAATCCAAAAGTGTGAGGATAGCATAAGGAGCCTCTGGGATGGCTTAAAGTGTACCAACATCTGGATTTTTGGGTTTCCAGAAGAAGAGAGACAGCAGGATATTGAAGGCCTTCTGGAAGAAATAATGACAGAAAAATTTCCCTACCTGGTGAAGGAAATAGACCTACAAGTTTAGGAAGTGCACAGAACCCCAAACAAGAGGAATCCAAAGAGGACCACACTAAAACACATCATAATTAAAATGCCAAGGGCAAAAGAAAAAGATAAAATCTTACGAGTAATAAGAGAAAAGCAGCTAATTACCTATAAAGGAATACCCATATGACTGTCAGCTGATTTCTCAACAGAAACTATGCAGGCCAGATGGGAGTGGCAAGAAATATTCAAAATGATGAACAAGAACCTACAACCAAGATTACTCTACCCAGCAAAGCTATCATTCAGAATTGAAGGTCAGATAAAGAGCTTCACAGACAAGAAGAAGTTAGAGTTTATCAATACCAAACTAGGATTACATGAAATGTTGAAGGGTATTCTTTAAGAAGAGGAAGAAGAAGAAAAAGATAAAGGTAAAAAATTATGAACAATAAAAATACATCAAATACATACCTACCAACAAGTGAATCTAAAAATCAACTGAATAAAAAATCTGAAGAACAAAATGGACTGGTGAATACAATAGAATCATGGACATAGAAAGGGATTAGACTAAGAATTCTTAGGGGGAAGGGAGTCTGAGGGGTGCAGGAAGAGATTGGACACAAATCTTACGCCTATGGATGAAGACAGTGGCAGGGTAAGGGTGTGGGGTGGGGTTGGGAATCAGGTGGAGGGGAGTTATTGGGGGTGGGGGAGAAAGAGGAACACCTGTAATAATCTGAATAATTAAGACTTATTGTTTAAAAATATAAATATAAATAAATACTTCTATTTATAAAAATTAATCATTATATATATATATATATATATATATATATATATCCTGTTTCCCTGAAAATAAGACAATGTCTTATATTAATTTTTGTTCCCAAAGATGCGCTAAGTCTTATTTTCAGGGAATGTCTTATGTTTCCATGAAGTAGGTCTTATTTTCAGAGGATGTCTTATTTTCAAGAAAACACAGTATATATATTTGGATATGTCTCCTTGATCAAGGGCAAAAAATGTAAAAATAAACAAATGGGCTACATCAAACTAAAAAGACTTTGCATAGCAAAGAAAATCATCATCTTACTGAATGGGAGAAAATATTTGTAAATGTTATGTTCAATAAGGGGTTAATATACAAAATATATAAAAAACTCATGTAACTCAAAAGCCCCAATGATATGATTAAAAAATAGGCAGAGTACCTGGCTAGCATGTTTCTGTGGTTGAGTGTAGACTTAAGAACTAAGAGGTAATGGTTAGATGCTCATTTGGCACATATCTGGGTTGCAGGGTACATCCCTGGTGTGGAGCTGCAGGAGGCAGCCCATCAATGATGTCCTGTATCTCCCTCTCCCTTGCTCTCAGAAATCAATTAAAAAAAATATAAAAATAGGCAGAGAACCTGAATAGACTTCTCCAGGGAAGCCATACAGATAGCCAACAGACACATGAAATTATGCTCAATATCACTAATTATGAAAACCATACCAGAATTTCTATTATAAATAAGTCAATAAAAAATAAGTGTTGGTAAGGATGTGGAGAGAAGGGAACCTCTATGCACTGTTAGTGGGATTGTAAACTAATGTAGCATCTATAAAAATAATTATTTATCTATATTTAACCTTAGAACTAACATATGACCCAGAAATCCTACTTCTGGGTATTGATTGGAAGAAAATAGAAACAATATTTTAAAAAGATATATACACACCTATGCTCATTACAGCATTATTTAAAATAGCCAAGATATAGAAGCCACCTCAGTGTCTATCAATGGATAACTGAATAAAGAATATATCACACACACACACACACACACACACACACACACACACACATACACACACTGGTATATTAGCCATATAAAATAATGAAGTCTTGCCATTAGTGACAACACTGATGGACTTACAGGGTATAATGCTAAGAAAAATAAGCCAGACAGAGAAAGACAAATACCATATAGTTTCATTTATATGTGGAATCTAAAGCAAAACAATGTACAAACAAAACAAAACAGAAACAGACCCCTAAAATCAGAACAGACTAATGGTCGCCAGAGAGGAGAGATTAGGAGGAAGGGTAAAAATATGAAAAGGTTTAAGAGGTGCAACCTTTCATTTATAAATTAATGAGTTATGGGGATATAATTATTTTATATAACTGAAATTAATGTAATATTGTATTTCAAGTCAACTTTAATAAATATTTAAAATATAGATATTTGACAACAGAATCATATCTATAATAGGCAAAGAGCTCATATAAACCAAAAATTAAAAAAATCCTTAGAAAGGCATTGAAGGGCAAAAGACCTGAACAAATACTGTGTAAAGAAGAATATCCAAATTACCAATAAGCATTTGAAGAGACAATTCAGCTTCAGTTGATTATCAAGAAAGTACAAGTTAAAATCACAATGAGACACAACTACATACACACCAAAATAACTGAAAGGAAAAAAGGCATAAAATATCAAATGCCGGTAAGAATGTGGAGCAGTCACAACCCTTACACACTGCTGGTGGAAATGGGAATTGACAAATTACTTTGCAAAACTACTTGTCAGTGTGTCTATGGTAGGCAGAACTCTTAGATGTTCCCAAGCCACACCCTTGTGTGTACATGCCTTATACAATCCTCTTCTCTTAAGTGTGGACAGGACTGTGAATGTGTTGGCTTATACTTCTGTGATTAGATGACATTAAATGATAGAGATGAAGAGATTTATAAAATATAGTAAAGGTCCCAAGTATGGTTTAGTTGAATTAATAAAAAAAATCAAGAGAAATTATCTTTGGTGGGCCTGACATCATTAGGTTAACCCTAAGCAGGGAATGGGTCCTTCCTGAAGAAAGGGATTTGAGGGTCACAGTGTGAGAAGGCTATCACAGGGATCATGTGGCAATGTCATGATAGGAACCTCCAGGAACTGACAGTGGTCCCAGGCCAGTAGCCAACAAAAACATGAAAACTCAGGTCTCTAACTACAAGAGCTAGATTCTCCTAAAAACCTGAATATTCTTGAAAGTGGATTTTCCTTTAGTTGTGCCTCTAAATGAGGATACAATGATGAATATCTTAATTTCAGACTCTATGGTCTTCAACAGAAGTCCCAACTAAAATGTTACAGATTCCTTTTCTATAAAAACTATGAAATAACAGATTTGTGTGGTTTTAGGCCACTACATTTGTAGTCATTTGTTCCACAGCAATTGAAAACTGATACAGTCTCATAAAGTGGAATGTATAGTCTCATAATGTGGAATGTATTTCTAAGAATAGAAATGTTGACTCAACATTTCTATTCTTAGAAATGTTCCCAACAGAAAACCTTACATGGTTTCACCAAAATACCTATACAACAATATCCACAGAGGAAATATTTATAATAGCCTATTCATTAAATAGCTCATATACAGGCCACTGTGCTAAATATAAAAACTATAAGAAGACATTGTGTATTATTTCTTCTCTTGGAGATGTATGATATATACAGAAAGAAATGAATACTCATCCACATCAGTTAATGACATAGGTTTGTACAGGATAGGGCAAAAGTAGTTGTAAAAACACAAAACACAGACTTTATTCTCATACTATTATTTATTAATTACTTTGTTATTATCCACATGAATAACTGCTCCGCTTTGTATGTTAATGCTAAATATGTACTTATCTATATAATAGAAGAATATGAAAATTAGCTGACACATCATAACATCACAACTGAACAGCAGGGACCTGAGACTGCATTGCGGCCTGACTCGGTCAAGGGACCTCAGGCCGAAACCCCAGCCCAGCTGGGCTTGATGGGGGACCTCAGGCAATACCTCCTCCCCGGCCCTGAACCAGGAGACCTGAGGCCACACCCCTGACCTTGGCGCCAGGCTGAGGGACCTAAGGCTGCACCCCCCCACACCCAGAGGGACTTGATCAGGGTGGGGAAGGCCGGGTCTGGGTCTCCTGTGTTTTTGAAGTGCACGCAGGTGGTGGGTGGGGACTTGACTCTAGGTCCCACAGTGTGGCCCAGACTCTGACAGGAGGGAGATTTTCATATACATTTTACTAATTTTCTTTCACCTCTGACACTTCTATTATGGAGAAAGGGCAAATAGCAATATTAAAATATTTCCTCTAATTAATTCCCTTTTAATGTGCACAGATTTCATGCACCAGGCTACTAGTTAGATAAAAAAAGAAAAAGAAAAAGAAAAAAAGAAAAGGAAAAATAACAGAACTCTAAAGCTAGAATCCCAAAGGCAGAGTTGTTGGCAGTCAAGAAAGGCTTCCTGAAGCCAGCATCATAGGAAAACAAAATTATTTTTGGTAGAGAAAACTTGGTTTTAAAATCTGGATTTTATTTTCTCACTTTTCAGAGATGAGCAGTTATTTAACGTCCTAAAACTTGGAGTTTTTCATCTGAGAATTAGGGCTGATGCCATTAATTTCAACTTCAGAGGTTTGTGAGATTAAGTGATGTAAATTAATAAAATAGCAGTTTCCTCTAGTCTGCACAGCTGGCCTCTCTGGATGAAAAAATAATTACTGAGAATCTCTGCTGTGTGACCCTGGGTCTCCAAGAAGATGGGGCAGTGGGAGTTGGGAAGTGTACTAAACGTTAGAGAGAGAAAAGAGAAGGAGGTATTGGGGGGTTTAAGTAAAAAATGAATAACAAATGACAAAAGTACAGTGCAGCAGAATGAAAGAAAACAAGACAGCATGGTGTTTAGGAAACCAAGAGGAATAAATACAACTAAGGCTGGCAAGCCCAATAATATACTGACAATGGCGACAAAAACAGAAATACAGAAGACATCCCTGAATATTTATCTTTCAAGTGGAAAGGCAATACTTACCACCATTTTCACTTACACATGTGAAACGTCTAGGAGAGAAGTGATAGCTGTTCTAGCTTATGTCATATAGGCTTTACTTTTTGTCCCACAGGAATTTGGGGAAGGGAAAGCTCATTGTAATCCATAGCATCAGAGAAGGTCTGGAATTCAGTCTCAAAGGATGAGTGGGACATGGATCCAAGTGTGTGTGTGTGGGGGGGGGGGGGAAATGTTTATTCTAGACAGGTGTAGCATCCTGCAAAGATTCATCAGACAGAATTATCTTGCTATTGGCTTACTTTTACTTAAATATGAATCAGAGCAAAAATCATTTGGATAAGCGATCCTACTTTTAAGGGGTTAGGGAGAGGCGAGGAAAGAGATGGCAAGGCCCATTTCTCTTAGATAGCAATTGCAGGTTTGAGGTAGTGCTGTAAGGCAGGTGGGCTTCTCTCCAAGAAAGATCAGGGTAGAAAGAGACTCAGGTATCTGATTTCACCCAATGTATGAGTTCCCTGAGATTTTAAGGTAAGTGTATTGACATGACACAGACTCGTTTATGTTGAGATTGTCTCTACACTTTCTTGCTCAAATTCCATCATCAAAACTGTAATCCCTCAAGAAGTTGTTTGCCTCTATACAAAAAAAAGTAACCCTCTTGGACAATTAATAAGTTAACATTATTAATGTCAGCTACACGTAGTTTTGATTAAGCTTCTAAGATCAGATCCCAGGGGCATATTTTCAAAAGAGGAAATAAATTTTGTCTGCTCACACTGTGAAATGGTGCAGGGTAGGGAGAGAGAGTAAGGTTCTTTCTGCATCAGCTGCAGTCCTTTACACTCAACACCCAACAAACCTGATGCCACATCCCTTTTCAGCATACCTCAAAGCCCACATACCCGCAGAGCCCTGAGCTTGGTTTGGTATGAACTAGGTTTAAAGCGCACGAGTTCACCTCTGAAAGATCTGGTTTAAATCCATGGTTGTTTTTATCTCCGGCTTTATTTAGTCCATTTCCTTATCAGTACCATAGGCTCCATAATAATAGTAGTTTTCTTAAGAGTTGTTGAGAATTAGTAACTAAGAATGTAAAAAACTCCGGGACATAAAGATGCCCTATAACCGTCAGCTAATAATAATTACTGTTGTATTTTTGGCTCCTGGGTCCTGTATCTTGCCAATTTGGGTTAGGAAGGCAGGCAGGCAGGAAGGAGAGGGTCTGCGTGCTTATTTTGTTGGCGGCACTCTTGAAACAGCCCACAGCCCCTGGGCCAGAACCTCAGCGGGCGGGCGGACCGCTCCCTCCTCTGGGCTGTCTCTCCCCGGCTCCACCTACGCTTCCCCTTCCCCGGAGCAACAAGTTCCCTCCGCAAGACCCGCCCACGCGCCACCGGCTGTCCGGCGCCTCTGCCCAGACCTCTGACAAACACGCTGTCTAACCCGCCTTGGGTCCAAATCTCTGCTGCCGGCGCCCCAGGGAGGCGGGAGAGCCCGCGGCCAAGTGCGGGAGCCCTCCGGAGGCTGGGAGGAAGGCAGGAGGCATGGGAAGTGGGGACTGGGGACCGCTAGGAGTTCCAGTTCTCCCTGCCCTTGAGGCAAAAGCAGCCACAGAAGCTCCCACCCGCTCCTCTCAAGCCTCTTCTCTCCTGGGATCAGGGGGAAGGAGGAGATGGGTCCCTGACAGAATCCCACAGATTTCCACCCTGTTCTCTGGTTGCCAAAAAAGCGTCCTACATCCTCCACGTTTCCCTTCGCCCTGTTTTCTCCTTGCACCCTCACTGTACTCCACCTCCCATCAGGCTCCTTAAGGACAGGTGAGATCCCTGCCTGGACATTTTGCAGGAAGAGTGAGTAGGTCACCTGCAGCCCCCACTTAGCACTCTCCTCCCCGTTGCCCTCCCAGAATGAGAACCTCGGACTCTCCAAAGGAGTCCCCAGGCGTTCCAGACGGGAAGCCTCATCCTGGTGCCCAAACGGTTGCACTCTGCCAACTTCTTGGAGTGGGGATCCCCGCGTCCTCCGGGGAAAGCCAGGCTGGCCGCCCACACACCAGGAGAGCCGCCTGGACTTCTCCGCGCAGAGCTCTCCCCTCCGAATCCATCTTTCTAGCTCCTGCAGCTCGGCGTTGTGAACTTGAGAGCTAACAAGGAGTACGCTTCTGGGGTGGGCTGGGGCGAGCGCGAGAAGTTCCGCCCTAATTTTGGAAAGAAAAACCACTTAAGGTTTCCAAGTCTCCAGCAGCCCGGGAGCTGCTCTCCCTGGGAAAGAGCAGGGGCCGAAGTCACCGGGAGGGAAGTCCTCCTGGCGCGGGGTCTGAAAAGCACGGAGACAAATCGCAATGCCCAAGCTTCTAGCCCCGTTTGTCAGAAACTACCCTTTTCTCTGGAGCTGGGAGCTGGGAATAGATACCTTCCTAGCAAGACAGCAAACACCAAGCCCAGATGTTTGTTCAGCACCTCGTCCCTCCATCCCTGAGCAGCCTTGAGAACTTGGTACCTCGGACAGCAGCCCGGGAGCAGGGCATGGCTTGAAAGGTGTTATCCAATTTTCACCCAAGAACAATACATTATTTTTTTTATGACCTTACTAGTACACTCGAAGGACGTTTTAATTACATAACACGACATAGATCACTGGAGGCAATATCGTGTTAAAGAGCCGATGGCAGAAGGTCTGCATCGCAGGAGAAAGAGAGAAAAACTTGCAAATTCTGCAATGAGGTTGCGCAGGACTTTGTCCCCGATTTTTGAAACAACAAGCGAAATGCAAGGGAAATCTTACCTTTCGGACTCCAAAGCCGTGCTCTGCTGCAACTTGGCGAGCTTCTTCATCTCCTCCTTTATGCAACTCCACAAGAAAATTGTTCGTGAAGACCGGTCTCTCGGCCGACGCAAAAACCACGACACAGAAGAGAAGCCCCGCGGCCGCCTTCCACTGGGAGGCACAGCCACCTTTCATCTTTCTTTAGGAGTGAAAAGTGGTGCTAGGAGGCGCGCAGGCTGGCGGAGCAGGGGTCCCAGGAGAAAGGTGCAAATAAGAAATATATATATGCAGTTTTTGTTTGTTTGTTTGTTTGCTTTTTAAAAGGAATCTTTGTGTGGAGAAAGAGACTGATCAGGGGCTTGGAGAGCCACAAATTAAATGTGCTATCTCTAGCTTCTGGCTGGCAGGGAAGCTGTGTAGTCAGGCGGCCTGACTCGCTGGCAGAGGTGCTAATGTGAGGAGCTGTGTGTATCTGAGAGAAAAGAGCGAGTGTATGTCTGTGCTTGATGCTAAATCTGCATTTTCAGCTCCTCCTCAGCTCCAATTCCCCTGGGGCGGGAGGAGAGCACCAGTCTGGATGACGTGCGTCCGCCAGCAGCCAATGAGAACCAGAGAAGCAGTGAGCCCTGCCCTGGGCCACCCCGGGCCCTCCCCTGTCAGCCCCCAGCTCGGCAGTCTGCCTTCGCCAGCGCCAGCTAGGGGCACCTACCAGAGCCCTCGCCCCCGCCCTTCAGCACCCCGGAGAGCTCCTCCATCTCTCCACCCGCCCGCCTCGCTCCCAGGAAAATACCCCCAGCTGTAATCTGGTTTGAAGCGCCCCAGTGATGTCATTGTTTGTGGAAATCTGTAAGGCTCCAGAAAGGGGATTGCGATGTGTGCCGCTCTCTGAGGCTCTGAAGGGAGCCAGGGCACCGGCTTCTGTCTAGTCCTCTCTCTTGCTTATTTCCCTATGCACCCTCCCTCCCCTACACACAGGGCATACTTACCTCTCCTTCTGTAAATAACAAAGCAAGCATTAACCCTCTTCCTGGTAGTTGGGATAACACCTTTGCTCCCCTTCCTGGCACTGGGAGAATTGGGGAAAGCAGCCTTCTTGAGGTAGCTTATGGGGGCAGGAGTACAGAAATGAACTACTTACTTATTTACTTATTTATTTACTTTGGTACACTCCAGGATGATCTGGAACTAAGCAGCTGAGAAGCCTAGCAGGAGATAAAGCTTGCGACGTCCCCTCCTCCCCCGCAATTGTAATTAGAGACTCCCCCTGAGTCTTGAGCTGCTATGCAGAGACTGCCTTCAAGAGATCCAGGGCTGGGATGGAAATGCATGGGCAATGCATTCTCTGATTTGAGGTCATTGGTTACCCAAGGACAGAGTGCGGTTCTGGGAGGGTGTAGCCACCATTCCCAGGAACTGAGCCAAGACCCCAGTTGAATGTCTTCCAGTTAAGCTGCCAGTTGGCTAATTCAGTCATCCTGGCAGGGGGTCAGCTAAGTTATTCAGTTAAAACATATGCACTCACACTCCACTAACTGCTTACAACCAACTTCTTCCTGCCCCAGAAGAAGTAGAAATTCGATGTCTGCAACAACATGAGGGCAATTGTTTTAAAGCAACTCAAATATTGTTGAGTTACAGAGTATTTACATTGATATTGATGATCAATTAGCTCCAAACTTCAAAATTCTGCATCACTTGGATAAGAAAGAGGTAAGAAATCCTTTCCCTGGAGATTTAAGTGTATGCAACACATACACACACACACACACACTATTGACACATTTCACACACAGGCACACACACATATCTGTCTGTCTGTATGTCTGTCTACCTGTTTGTCTTATCTATCTATCTATCATCTATCTATCTATCTATCTATCTATCTATCATCTTTACAGGTTTTCTTCTTTTTATATTAGCATGAAGGCAGAACCTACTGAAAAAAGCACACAATTTTACTATTGCTAAAAATGATTATTCATTTAATGCTATGGGACACAATATCTTCAGAGTAGATCTCATTGTGGACATGATTGGCTTCCTTAAAGGCCTTCCAGCATTGCTAAATAAAAATGTAGGCATTACTAAATATTTTGATTAAAATATGAGAAATTATTATTATTATTATTATTATTATTATTATTAGGTACTTGAATTAGTTTAAGAAAAGCTAAGTGAGATGCTCACAAGGTACTAGAATATAGACTAAAGATGAAAAGGGCCAGAGTAGAGACGTTTCCACAAAAGTATTAATAAAAGGCAACAGAGCTACTCTAAGTTTCTCAGTTCCTTACTGCTCAGAGGCTTTTTAAAATTTTTTATTAACCAGTCTTACTTCACAGCCTACCCCTTCATGTTTGATTTTAACACAGTGTTTTCTTACACAAAGACCTTCAACTCTTCCCATTTGCCCTTTCCTTCTATTTTACCCATATTTTGAATCAAGGTACAAGGGTGGTTGGTATGAAGAACTTCCAAATAGCTTTTACTGCCCTGTATTGTCATTTGAGAAAAATGGCACCAAATCTGAAAATTACATTAGATGGATTCACAATCATGAAGAGCTATTTCCAAAGCAGAAACAGATAGAAATCTAAGTCTTTAGAAAAATAAATCCTGAAGAGCATCAAGTAAGTCGATTTAGAAGATTATGGGAGTTGTAAAATAGCACTGCTATTGTAGCTCAATCTCTCTGAAAATGAACATGAAATTACCATCTATTCAGAGATATTTATTATTTTTTATGAAACCACAGAGTAATACCACATTTACTAAATAAATTTTTAAGATGAAATGCTAATAAATGTTGAATCTTATGAGTCTGCATTTTAATAATTAAAACCATGTAAAATGGGGTACAAGTTAAATAAAGTCTAGATAGATGACTAAGCCATTTTTAGTGGTTTACACAGAAGATAGTTCATCATAATATTGTCAGAGAAGCATAGCAAATAAAAATAGAATTTTTGTGATGCAAATGCTACATATCTAATGCATAATAATGTAGTAAGCATGTGAAGGAAATGTATAGACTCATTGTTATTTGAAAAACAAATACACATCTAGGTGCATACACACCATTGTTTTTATTAGATAGCTATTTCTAAGTGATCCAATAATTATAGTCATTTTTGAGCAATAAGGTGAACAGAAGAGAGAAGGTGGTAGAATGTTTCAAGGACTGAAATGGAATTCAGTTGACAGAAATGACTGCAGGCTCTGTTGTCATAGACTATGTCACTTGGTCCAAATCATTGCATTTCTCAAAGTCTCTATCTCCTTATATTTTAAAAGAAGATAGTTTGATTAAATACCCTTCAGGTCCAAACCCCTAATATTTCAAAGCCATAAACATAAAGACACGGGAAAGTACAAACTGCAATGTAGAAAGCTATCATCAAAAGCTATCATCAATAGAAATGTTGAGGGCAGTCATAATTTTAAAATAACATATGGTGGTGGCTAACAGGCATTTATTTTTACATAATCTCCCCTATAGAATTTTATATGTATTAATTTTATGGATTTGAGGAAAGAGTAACTGGCTGGCAGGAGTTGGGTGGAGGGAGAAATGGGGGGGCATCTGTAATACTGAAAATAATAATACTTTTTAAACAAGAATGACAGGCTGATGCTCAGTACCAGATATGAAAACCATCAGCAGGTTAAGGTTCTTACTATTTAGGATACAGTTGTATCTGTAGAGAAAACATGGGTATTTGGTTTCAGTTCAGAGGTACCACATACCCCTAGAGTTTCTTTGAAGTCACTGTCCTACAAAGACCAGAAAATTCCCAATTTATGACTTCATAACTATAAATCAACATACTTACATGTAATTAAAAGAACCCAAACCACCTTAGGTATGTTTAGGATCCTCCCACTGAGATGTACTTCCAGAGATAACTTTTGGCCCAGGGAGCTTTGGATCAAGGGAAACCCATCACTTGAAGAGGAGGGAGAAAGTGAGAAGTAGTCCTAGGAGAGGCTGCTGGAACTTTGAGTATTCTTTGGATCATGAGGGAAAAGATTTTATGTTTCTGTTGATTTCTTTTCAACTGGGTGAAATATAATCTGAAGGGGAATAAACCATGTACAACAAAAGGTATGACTTAAAATACAGCTTTATTGCAAATCAATTTAGGCTTTGCCCTTTCTGTTGCACTTTAAATGCAGTAATAATAATAATTTAATTTGGCTCCAGAATTCTCTGCTATCATATTGTATTACTAACCCTTTCAAGTTGATTCTTCCTAATGACCCTGCCTTATCTGTCCCTTCCATATCATCTCAGATTCAGGCTTTCTAAAGCATTGTTACCACTGTAAGGGTTTTTGCCCAATTTTGAACTAACATTAACCACGTTTTTAAAATTTTTCTCCAGATTATTATTTCCCAAGATCTCACCTCATTTCCCAGTGGCAGTAATATATAATCTCATATTTGCTGTAACTTAAAATTTAGGTCTTCATAACATTTAAGTTAGTAGCTTGGTATATGCCCACTCCTAAATCATTGGGCTTCACGTGGCCCTGCCTCCAATTCCTATAGCTTTTACCAACTTATACCTTTTATCTCTGTTTTTCCTTTAGTTGCAAAGTCTTAGCTGACTTTTGTTATGTAAGCCATCTTAACTTAATATAGTGGGAGGATCAAGGGGTTTTATCAAGTGTTTAATTACCATCAAGGCATTGAATCCAGAGTGCTTTGTGTTGTATTCATTTTATAAGTTCATCAACAACCCATCAAATTTATTCAGACTAAGTGACTCTTTATAAACAAAAGCTATTTGTTATTTCCTTATATTCCAGGACAATAAAAAGTTTTTTTTTTTATAGCTAAACAATGAGGACCAGGGTTCTTTTAATCTTCTTTTGAAAATTGGGAACATATTGCTATTCATTATCTTTAGATTCCTTTTAGGTCTTCAAGAATACAAAATGTTTACTCACCTGGAAAGTTAATTAGTTATTTCTCAATGCTTATTAGAACATTACTTATTGTCTATAGAAAGTGATTATCTATTCATGAATTTTCTACCTTGTATTATTTTCCTTTACTTTTTCATGCTCTTTAAAACAAGTACAATAATTATTCAGTTCACTTTTTGAATGATTATTAAAATTATCTTTAACGGGAAGATATTTTTGTTTTTGGCTTCTCAAACTACCTACAATGTAGAAATGATTCAGAGAGAAAAAAGTACATAGCTTTCTGTCAAATATAAACTGGACTTTAGGAAGATAAAAATGTTATGTGTAAAATAAAAGTTCAAACATTAAAATGTACATAATAGTTTTTTTTAATCTGCCATTGCAATGAAATACCCAATGCTAGGAAAGCCCTGCTTATACCTAAATTCTTTGGGTATATAATACTATTTAATATTGATTTGGATGACCTTACAGAGGTAGAAAAAGTAATGTATAATGTTATTTAGTATACTGGAAAAACAGCTATAAATTTTTGCCTGTGCTATTAGATATTCCTTTCCCCCTCTAAAATATTTTATCCTCTCATAATTTTAGATAAATGGAAGAGACTCATGAATGTCAGAGGGGAGAGAATGGGAGGGTCTGGAAAAAAGAAGGTGATAGGATTAAAAGTATATGTTTCATTGAATTTTTTAAGAGAGAGAGGAATATACAATACATGAATAAGGGGTTTGGGTGAGGATTCCAGCAATCTGGGAAGTTCAGGCCCTGTTACATCTTGGGGAAGGGGAGGAGAATGGCAAGTACTAACTTTAGCTAATTGAGATCATGGCCAAATCTTTTATCACCCCCCCCATTCACCCTATCCCCTGGGGGGGAAAAAAAGCTGCATCCTGCAATGTTTTTATGAGAAATTATTCACTTTTTAAATGATTGTAACTATTTTTTAACACTGTGATCCATATGCTTGTGAACTGAGTACCACTATCATAAATGAATGCATCATGGAGTGCATTAATACAAATTAATTATACTGTGATTAGATCCTATATGAATTATAATCTCCTGACCATAGAATTTTAATTTTTTAAAATATTTTATTGATTTTTTTACAGAGAAGAAGAGAGAGGGATAGAGAGTTAGAAACATTGATGAGAGAGAATCATCAATCAGCTGCCTCTTGCACATCCCCGATGTGCTCGCAACCAAGGTACTACGTGCCCTTGACAGGAATCGAATCTGGGACCTTTCAGTCCGCAGGCCGACGCTCTATCCACTGAGCCAAACCGGTTTTGGCTATACCAGTACCAAACTGAATCATTGGTATATTCAAAAAGAGTGAAATTGTCTGGTGCATAGCCTCTAAGTGTTGGGCAGAGAGAATATCTGATGTACTGGTTATTTATTTGGTATGTTAAGAAGAACCGTTACATTTGTATGGGCCCAAAACGAAATGTTCACTCTTAGCCTTTAGCTAAGACATGTCACAAACTTTAGCATAAACATGTCACAAACTCATGTCTGGTGATTTGTCAATGATAGGTTGACTTGGCCTATTAGAGTACAGAGGTGGCAAAGTCAAATCATGGTTTCAATCTTTATAAGGGGAAATCAGTTAGTCGTCTACCATGTTGCAGTATATAAATGCCAGGATTAACATGGCAATAAAAACGAACCATTGAAAAGGTCTATGCTAGAAAAAGTCTTCATTTTTCTTCCCCCTACTAGCAGGGAAAAGAGGGCTCTTGTTCTTAGTTCCACATGAGAAGGGAAAATTATCTGAACTTTTAGCATTGCCCACAGTAGTCTATGTATAATTACATTGTTTCTTCAAGATGCCCTTATTATTTCTCTTCTCATCTTTCCCAGGAGACATGCACCAGGAGAAGCTGGCAAGTTTCCTTGGGAAGAACTGATGAATAAATAAGGAGCATGAGCTTGCGCCTTTTAGCAAAGGTGATTTGTCAAAAATGATAGCACTGTGGCTGTTTTCAGGTTTTAAGGGTTATGTTCAACCTTAATCAAGGAGAATTTTAAAAGCAAAATCACTGACTGAGTCAAGAAAAATGTTTTGGTAGAACATGAAGTCAGTTGTTCACGTATTGCTGAATATATTGATCTGAAGCATATGATTCCACACATATGCTAGAGTATTAGGCAACAGTGAATTACCTACTCATGTTTGTCTAATTTATTGAGTTTTGAGTGAGTGGTTTTGAATGAGAAATCCCTTGAAGAAAATGGACTTTGATACTCAAAAGAGTGAATAAAATATCTGTGATAGAGAATCCTGAGGTTAAGTTACTTGTTATGAGTACAAGATGGTGAACATGGATAAATTGGGTTCTATAATACAATTCAAGTTCCCAATATCTTTTTAATTTTCAACATTATATGCTTTATCTTGTGGATATCAACTATGAATATTTTATCTGTTTGGTTATTTTTGTTTTCCCATTCAGATCTCTATGCTTCTGCAATGTGTGCTGTGCCCTGGGTGGTTGACTTTTATAGGCCACATCAATGAGATTAATTGCTTTACAGCTTCCCATTGGATTCAGTCAACTGTAGGGATTTTTGTTTTTAAATGAAGAGTGGGTTATGAAAATTAACTTAAGGTTTTTAATTTTCATGATTCCTCTCAGTTCGGTCACTATATATTGATGTCATTCTTTTCCTAAATGATGCACACACACAACTTCTGTTGAGCAGCCCTCTCCATTCAATCCCATCTTCAGATTCCATTCATCACTCCCTTCCCTGGACTCTTCAGACTCCCATATGTTGCAAGTTCTAGGGGATGGACTATGTTCATTGAATTTGCTTGATCATTTCATACAATCATGAACAGTTCCTTAATAAACTCCTCAATTACTCCATCTGCATATATCATCTTTTTCTTGCTGGCATCCTGGCCAACATCTTATCTATCCTACCTAATAAGAAGAGTGATATGCAAATTAACCACCACTCTGCCACACCCACAAGCCATGCCCACTAGCCAATCTGGAGTGACTATGCAAATTAACCTCAACCAAGATGGCTGCAGCCAGCCACTGAGAGTGGGAGCTAGGCTTGGGTTTCCCTGGCAATGGAAGAAGCCAAACTTTCCACACACCCTGGCCTGCCCAGGCCTCCACTTAAGGCTACAAAGTTTCAGTGATAAAAGTTCAATAAATTCCAACAGAAATGCCGCCTCAGAGGGAGCAGAAGGCTTGGCTCTGCTCCAGGTTACAAAGTTTCAATTGTAGAAGGTAAATAGATGCCAGATACCATAGTCTCCACTTGGCTTGCCAGGGGGCATGGCCAGCCTGAAAACTACCACAAGCCCCTCACCCAGGCTACCTCACACCCCAAGGGAACCCCCATCCTGACCCAGAACACCCTTCAAGGGCAAACCAGCTGGCACCCACTCGTGTACCAGGACTCTAGCCTATCTAATAAAAGAGCAATATGCAAATTGACCATCATTCCAACACACAAGATGGCTGCCCCCATGTAGTCAAAGATCCTACCCACATGTGGACACAAGATGGCCACCACAAGATGGCCAGCAGGAGAGAGCAGTTGGGGGCAATTAAGCCTGCTGGGGAGGGCAGTTAGGGGTGACCAAGCTGGCAGAGGAAGGAAGTTAAGAGCAAAAAGGCTGGCAGGGGAGAAGTTAGACATCAATCAGGCTGGCATGGGAGTGGTTAGGGGGTTATCAGGCTGGCAGGCAGAAGCGGTTAGGGCAATAAGGAAGGCAGGCAGGTGAGCAGTTGGGAGGCAGTAGTCCTGGATTGTGAGAGGGATGTCAGACTGCCCGCTGAGGCCCGATCTCATTGGGATTGGGCCTAAATGGGCAGTTGGACATCCCTTAAGGGATGTCCCAGATTGGAGAGGGTGCAGACTGGGCTGAGGGACAAATTTCATGCACTGGGCCTCCAGTGTAAAATATAAATTATGCTATATACTTTCAGGACATAGAATACATTTACATTCAACTTATTACACATTTAAACTCAGCACTTGTGATTAATATAATCAAAACAAATTTCAGCCTTCTGGGGGAGACCAGAAGGGTAAAAACAGTGGCCAAAAAGAACAAATAAAACCAGAAAAATGTGTAATATATTGGAATAAGTGGAATAATATTAATCAAAACTACATTCAGAGGAATGGATAAAATGGGAAAATAAGGATTTGGGGTAAAAGCTGGCAGGATCAAATAACCAGAATTCAGAATGTAAACAACCATGGTATTCTAACATCTGAGAGAGATAGATTGTGTGTGTGTGTGTGTGTGTGTGTGTGTGTGTGTGTGTGTGTGTGTGTGAAAGAGGGGGGGGGGGGATATATGCCTGAGGCAGGGCTTAAGGACATAGAAGGAAGGTCATAGAACCCTGCTAGGTGACAGCACTCAGATCCCTTCATAGCATTCAAGGGGCTGGCGCTGTCCAGGGTGCTGGAAGAATCCAAGATGCATATTTCCCCTCTCTCTGAGGACCAGGTAAACTGAAAGGATTCTTAATGCTTAACTGGTGTGCCTTCAGACCTCCCTGTAAATTAGTTTGTAAAGGCATCTTCCAGAAGAGCAAACTGTGCCAGGATAAAAGAAGAGGTAGTGTCATTTGTCTCCCAGTTATTGCACATTTGTACATGATTGATGCTAGGGTTACTGCAGCCAGCAATTGATCTGAACATATTACCATGCTAAAACAATTTACCATAAAGATCTAGGACCAAATGTGAGAACTCTGAGAAGCAGTTTCAAAAATAAAAGGCCACCAAAAAAAATAACTTTAAGACTACAGGATGGAAATACTTCAAATGTATGTACATAAATATAGGTCTACATTTCTTATGTTCCTTCCAATATTTTGTCTTAAGCTGAAAAAACGATTACGCTATGAAATAAAATGTCCAAAATTATTTTAAAAGATAGAAAGAGAATAAATTAACTTATGCAACAAAAGATATTTCTGTGGTTTTGGAAGAAATCCCAATTTAAATATTAAATTTCACTTTATTATGCCATTGGTTACATCTAACAACACTAACCAAGGAAAATAAATAGGTCTTTACAATTTCTTCAATCTGATAATTCTTAAAGAAAAAAATTGTAATTTGTCAGGAAAATATTAATTAGAAAAGTTTATCCATCTGCCAGTTTTGAGAAGCTTTGTTGCTCTGATATTAAACATGATATTTAATATTTATGGGAGCTCTGTAGTGACTTGAAAATGTCTACTTGGTTTAGAATGAACTAGAGTGAGGCAGGAAAAAGAAACCGGAACAAATTGCAACAATGAGGAGAAAATTAGGCTGATAAGACCACTTGTGTCCCAGAGTGATTGTGAGCTAAGGAAGTTCTATCTTCTGTTTCCTCAGTCTCAGTATGAGTGTCAGGTAGCATGGCATATAATCCAAGAGTTTAAAAACATCTATGCTTTGTATATCATGGATTCCAAAGTTTGGCCAACATATTTTTGTAGTGCTAAACCAAATAAATAGCATTTACGATGATTTCAACCTTATATGACTTTTTTATTTATTATTATTACTTTCTGGCATTAACACTAAACCCCTGAATAAGATCTGCTCCTATTGTGTTTGAAATCAGGAAAGGACTCAGAAAATAATAGGTTCTAGCGTCTGACAGATGGAAAGGGAGAAGAGCTAGTTTGGGAAGACATGGGATTTTAAATCACAAGCTCTGGATCCATCATTTTGAGACCTGTTGTTTTGTACTCAGGTATTGAAAGGAACTACTATTTTGAAAGATCTACTATGTGTTAGGCACTGTATTAGGCACACTTCACACAGCTCAACTTGCTTAATATTCAGAATGGTCCTGTGTGATTCTTGTTTAAGGACCACTTGGATAAACAGATATGCAATTTCCCAGAAACCCCTTCTCTATGATTCCAGCTTAGAGTAGGTCTAAGGAGAACTTTGTAAGAGATGTAGAGAGGTAAACCAAAGCCATAGCTAATAGACTCTGAAGGTCATAGTGGTCAGATGCAGCAAAAAGCAGATACAGAGGTGGGGTATGGCCAACAGAAATCCCAGGCTTACCACTGGCCTGCTGCTTGCAAACTCACAAATGCACTAGCACACCTTCCCTGCTGCTGGATCCACTCCACAATATGCTTGTCTTCCAAATTCCCCTGAAAACTCTGACACATCCACTGTGGCAGTGCTCCCACAGCCTGGTTGTTGATTTCCCCCTGATATTACAATTCTCCTTTCAAGACCCTTCCTTCTCTAGTGTCTCCCATGATTGTGTTAACTTCTGATAATAAATCCCCTATTCCATAGCACTCAATGTGGTTATAATTCTGCCCTTGTATTACTGTCAGACATCATTCTTAGACCATATCAGCTTAATCCCTTCCCAAATCATTTGAACTGAAATGGATTTTGCTATTAACCTCTCTACTTGTTATGCAAGTTCCTTAATAAAACATGCACATAAAAACCTGGTCAGCATTTTCAAAAATAAATTGGTGTCAGGAGACCTGTGTATCATGTCACTTAATGGGAAATGTATCATTATTTGTTACCAGTTTAGACTTATTTCCTTTGAAGCATTGGCATTTCTCTTTCTTTCTTGGAATACCAATTGGTTTCAAATTTTTGCCCTGGCTTCCAAGAGTCTCAGAGATATTTATATATATGTTAACTAGTTATAGGAATTATCTTAGATCCCAATGTATTTGCTTATTTCTCTCTTTAATTCATTTAACTAATTCTTTTTTACAAATCTTGGAGTTATTTGACCTATATTTTAACTTGTGTGAAATTGGCAATGGTTCAGATAGGCTAAGGGACTGATAAGATCTGTTTATTTAGCATCTACATTGTTTCATCTAGACTTGACACTCTGTATGTCATTCTCTCCATCTTATTGTTTTCTTCTATTTTACACATGAGGAAACTGAGATTCAGCTAGATTAAGGGATGCCAACTGGTCAATAGTAGAACTGAAACTGGAATGCAAATGTGTTTGATTCAGCTTCTCTCCTGTGTCAGGCTGTCTTACTGGTTGAAAGAATCAGATATAAATACACAAGACACATTGAAATAGGAAAAAAAGCATCTCTGACCCTCTCACTCTGATGTGAGAATGAAGACCTCAACATGGGTTACTTCTTTGTCTGACAGAGAAGTGTGTAAGAGTGAAACAGGAAGCAAGCATGGTATGATATGGAAGTTGATGGTGAAAATAATAAAATTGATGGTAATACTGTAAATGAGGGTGATAAAGTTGATGAAAATGAAGACAATCTATCATTCTAGTGCAAAAGAAAATTGTGACTATTTTTAACTACTTTACTCTTTGTGACTCCTCTGTGGAAACTTATACCTTAATTCACAGATTGTGTTACTAGATGGGATATATATTCCCTGACATTAATATTAATCATGTAAACTGGCTAAAATGACTAACCGAGTGCTCACTATATATCAGGCACAGTTTTAAGCACTTTACATATGTAAACTCATTTCATACTTAACATAAATTTTTCTTGCATATGCTATAACCAAGGCACAAAGAGGTTAAGTTAAACTCCCTTGGCCAAGATCACAGAGCTACGGAGTGGTGGAGGCAGAATTCAAACCCAGGGAGTCTGGCCCCAAGTCCATGCTCTTAAGCCTGCTTTTGTGCTTTATTCTCTTTCCTGTGATCAGTGAAAACTAAGCTCAGGTCTCAGTTTAAGTCTCAGCTTCTCTGAGTAGGAATGTAGGAATGTGGAATGAGGCCCTTCCTGTCCTGCCACACATCAGTCACCCACTAAGCTTCTGAAAATTCAGTTTCCAGGTCTCAGCAAGGTTCCAGAGATGTCTTAGTGATTTGCAAAGGTGACTGTAGATAGTATATTTTCAAAAAACCTAACTGTGGTGAGTGATAGGATTCTTTTAAATAAACCATTTGCTCTCTTGTTGAGCTTAGAACTAAACAAGGTGCTATGGGCAGAAAAATTAAAACACCAATCAGTCTGCCCTTGGATACAAGTAAAAAAAGGTGCTAAAAATACTTGCTTAATTGGAATAAATTTTCCTGCAGCTGGTCTTCAAACATTCCAGTTAGTGTAAGAAGACAAGAAAGGATGTAATTGAAGTAACCCTTCTCTTTTGCTCTCTATTTTCTCTGTGCAACCCAGTGCACCCCTTTATTCAAGAATTTTATTTTTTGTGTTCCTTTGGAAATGTTAAGTTCTTTGAAAATCTGCCATCTATAGCAGGGGTGGGCAAACTTTTTGACTCGAGGGCCACAATGGGTTCTTAAACTGGACGGGAGGGCCGGAACAAAAGCATGGATGGAGTGTTTGTGTGAACTAATATAAATTCAAAGTAAACATCATTACATAAATGATCTTTTTTTAATTATTATTTTAATAGTTTTATTCAGCCTGAACCTGCCCGCGCGCCGTAGTTTGCCCAGGCCTGACTTAGTCACCTTTGCAAATCACTAAGTCATCTCAGGATCCTTGCTGAGACTTGGAAACTATGAGTTTTCAGAAGCTTAATGAGTGACTGATGTGTGGCAGGACAGGAAGGATGTCATTTCACATTCCTACATTAATATCAGGAAAATAGCATCCTGGCCATGAGTTGACTCAGGTGCTAGCATGGAGGACCAGTTCCTGCAAGATAAAGGAGGCTGCATGTTGGCTCTGGGCAAGGGAGTGGCTATAGTTCCAGAAGACAGATTGTGGCTGCTATATTTTTCCTCTTCCTTGAGTTTGGTGTCAATAAGACCTATAACATGGGTCACCCAGCCTGATCAGTCTCAGGTTGCTAAATAATTTCTAGGACTAATGAATATATACATGTCCAATGAAGAGAAGCCACAGAACAAAGAAGGCAATTACTTCTGGTGACTGCATTTTGTCTCAATCTGTACAATGGCCGGCCAAGTTTTTTTCAGACTGAGGGAGTGCATATGACACTTAAACTGCCTATGAAATAGAAAGGCTTAAATGAATTTGCAACCTGATAATTTTGGGCTTCTGCTCAGTTGGTGAGAACTGAGCACTATACAGGAGACCTGATTGGTTGCTTCCAAGCTGAGCATCCTTCTGGTGTGGCTTAAACCAAAGCCAGGTGCTTTTTCTTTAAATAAAAAATGATTTTTTTCCCATACTGTTTTCTAACCCTGGAACACCAACTTCCCTGGGGAAAGTTTTCCCACCAGAATCTGATAATCTAGCAAAGCCTGTTGTAACTCTCCTCTTCCTTTCAAGGTTTCTTCTTGCCCACCTACTCAGACCTGCCTTTGAAGTTTAGCATAGGAATGGAGTGAGTGTTCTGGGCTGGGAGGGCATTCCCTTTGGATAGTGCTGGAGGAAAAGGAGAAGACCTGACCATACCCACCAGAGGAGGCCCCCGTCTCCAAGCTGCGATTGCTAGGCAGTAAGAAGATGCAAGCCTGGGTATAGAATATTAATAAGCTCTCACGAAACATTTGTCAAGGATATTTCTAGGCTCTAAGTTTAAAGATGTTGCTGCATCTTCTTACTAGATTTGTAGGCAAGATTTTTTTAAGGTACAAAACATTGTGCTCATATTTACTGAGTTATTTTTGAAACAGCCTTAGAAAAATCTGTTGATTATATAATAGAGCAAAGGTACACTTAGCAAACTTTCATTGTGCTAAAACTGTAGCAAGCGGTTATAGGGTTAAGCCTGGTAATGACCTGCTGGCAAAGTCACAAACAAGTCCCAGCTTGGAGGGCACAGTCTTCTAAGCATAATTAAGCTTGATCTTGTAACTGCTCCCTACATCTTTCCTGGGTAGCTAGTGGGCTGTGGGAGGGGCAGCAAGTGTGGCCAAAACAAGTGAAACTTAGAAATTGTAGATTACCTTGTTTGTTCCTGATTATAAATAAAGCCTCAGCTTTGCAGTCTGGATCTGTTCTGTGGCCTTAGTCAGGCACAGAAGATCATCCTACCCAGCCTTTTCTCTTTGTCTATCATTTCTCCATCCTTCGTCGCCCATGCTCAGGCTCGCTGAACCCTTGGCTGTGCTGGTGGGGCACATAAAACACCCCTTGGCAACCTAAAATATTTCTCACATTTTACTATTCTTCCAATTTCTATTCTCTTCAAAGTAAAAATGACTTGAAATTATAGTATCAATGAGGGTACAGTTTTTCTGATCTGATATTGCTGTAACTGAACAGATCATGAAAATTAAACAAATAACACATCTCAAACACACACAAAAAAATTCTGAGATTTAATCTACTGATTTTATCAATTAACCAAATGCATCTGAACTGAAGTATTCAACGAAGTTATTTTGAAAAATTCATTATGATTTCAGTACTGTTTCTCTTACAGTTAGCTTCACAGAAAACTGTTAGTCCAATTATGTATCTGTACATTTGCAAATTACTGTGGAATTGGTTAATTGATGGAGCTTCTGTTGTTGGAGAAACTTTTTTTTCCGATTTGTTTGTAAGAAACAACATATTTGATCCTCAAATTTAAGAAAATGGTAGAATCGTGCTTTACATGATAATATATCATCTCTGAGAAATCAGTTGAAATTGTTCTGCTTTGTTTTTTGGCTATTATATTCTGTCTAAACCTAGATGTCTCTAATTGTACAGTGAGATTGGCATCATTCACTACTCAGTACCATATAGTGCCATGCAAGAAGCAATCATTTGTTATGTTACCTTTAAAGTGTAACTGTGTCACACACTCACACACTCACACTCAAATATATGCATCAACATTCCCAGAACTGATATAATAATTTCATTTGTAAATGTGTCTTACAATTTAGGATAGAAATATAACTTTTAATAAAATAAGGCAGTTTAAGTAAATTGGTGGCTGTTTTAGGATAGACTCTTAGAAGCAGATCAAGAGAGAAGGATTTATGTGTAAATGTTTTATTAAGAATGGTTCTGAAAAAGTATAACTTGATATTGGACTACTAGTCACTCAGAATTTATAAACTATTATAAAATATTCTATCATGCATAATCAAGATTTTTTGTTAAATAAAAATAAATTTTTAAGTAAGGAATTTCTCACTATAGATGGGTGGACTATAAAAATAAATAATATATGAAATGTTTACAGATAAATAAGGAGACTTCAAATATAGTGTGACTAATGCTAAAGCAAAGGATGAGACTAATCAGAAGATCATGGGTGGAACTGAAAAAAAACCCTAACACAAATAATTTATAAATTGCATGCAGGATACATAAATAGACGTGCCACATTCATTCTGTGGCAACATACACTCATACGCTAATGCTGAGGCAATCCCATAGACTGGAAGTCATCTACATGTGGCACATAGAAGAAAACAAAATTTCATATTGAGAAGGCCATTTTCATTTTAACTCATCTTTCACTCCTTTTGAATATACCAATGTTTGGTACTGGTATAGCCTGAGCACCATTCTAAAACTTGCTTAATTTAACAAGCAATAGGTTTATGTCCCAGAGCCTTCAGAAAAGAATATCATTCCGTTAGAATATAATTGCATGGCAAGGAAGGGTCCAGAAATAGGTAGAACAGTTGCGTGATTTTGGGCAAAATCTTCACCTGGTCCTCAGGGAAGCTCTGGAGTGCAAATTACATCTCAGAGTGTGTCTCAATAGCAAGTAAAGGAGTTATCACACTTTCAGGGGCAACTGAGTGTACAAATGCCCAGGTATCTCCAGCTCTTGTATAAGCAAAGCAGCTCTATTAGCTTGAGGCAGGCACTCTAAGAGAATCACAATACAGCCTTTATTTGTATTTTATTACAAGAGGCCCAGTGCACAAATTCGTGCACAGGTGGGGTCCGGCTGACTTGCCTTGATCAGGGCAGATGGGAGCAGGGCCTGTCAGGAGGAGGAGATGGTGAGAGGTTAGCTGGCTGGCCCACCTCAATCAGGGCCCAATCAGGGCTGGGCTGGCCTGGGGGTGTGTGTCATGGGCGATTGGCTAGCAGGTCCCACCCCCGATTGGGGGGTGCTGATCAGGAGCAGGGGCTTTGGGAGGTAGCCACCAGTCTTGCCCCTGATCGGAATAGGCAGGGTTGATCTGGGAGTGGAGCTGGCGGGGGGTGGGGGTGGGGGGGTGGGGGTGGGGGGGTAGTTGGGGAGGAGGGGGGGGTCGATCAGGGTGGTGGGGGCTGATTCGGGGTGGGCCCATGCTGGGATTGCAGCCAGGGGGAGAGTCTATGGGTGGTGGGCTGGTCAGCCCCACCCCTGATTGGTGCGGGGAGGGCCGATTGGGGGCAGGGCCAGCAAGGGGGGAGGGGCCACTGGCGGTTGGCTGGTCAGTCCTGCCCCTGATCAGAGTGGGGAGGCCAAATGGGGGTGGAACTGGCTGGGGGAGGGACTACAGGTCCATAGGGGCCCATTGGGGGTGAGGCTGACCAGGAGGAAGGACCATGAGTGGTTGGCTGGCAGGTCTTGCTCCTAATTGGGATGGGGGGGGTCTGAGGTGGAGCCAGGTGGGGAGGAGGGGCCATAGGAGGTTGGCCAGCTGCCCCCACCCACTATTGGGGTAAGGGAGGGCATCAGGGGTGGGGCCTGCTAAGGGGAGGGGCTGAAGGAGGTTGGCTACCTGCCCCACCCACGATCCCATCAGTTCCCTGGCCACAGTGGGCATCATAACGACTGATCGTTCCAGTCGTTAGAGCTTCCAGTCACCGGCATTTTACTTATATAGGTTAGTTCTTTTGTTAATTCCCACCAGATGATATTTTTCCCACTGTTTTTTAAAAGAAAGTGAAAGGGGAAAGGAATAGATGAAGGGGGAAGAGAGAGAGAGAAAGAGAGATGGGGAAAGAGAGAGACAGAGATAGAGAGAGAGAGAAACACTGTGGCTGCCTCTTGCACACACCCTGACTGGAAGTGGGGACTGAACCTGCAACCCAGGTATGTGTCCTTGAATGAAAATTGAACCCACAACCCTTCCATTTGCAGGCCAACACTATAACCACTATGACACCCTCCCAGGCTCACAGTACAAATGTGAGAAGTAAAAGCACAGTAAAGCAGGAGAGGGCCATGAGGATAATGATGGTCCAGGGCCTTTGAGCAGAGGGCACTGGCAGTGTCTACATCACTATTCCGGAGCTCTTATTTTCACCCTTCTCTGCCTTTGGCCCTCTTCACAGAAGGCCCACCAATGTTCCTATTAATTCTAACCTGAGCTCTTTTTGAGGTGTTATTACCTGAAGAATGATTAAAATATAACTCAAATATATGCATCAAACTCTGAGGCTTTTTCTAATACAAGCCTGTGTCCTGTATATTTTGCTAGAAAATATCAACACATTTGCCATGCTAAATTCAGTTAATCAATCTCATCAAACCAGAATGTAAGTGAAAAAAAGAATAATTCAGTGGAAAAATAATGAACATGAAAGTTTTTTTTTCTCAAAAGAAGGAAAATAAAATCAATTTGGTGTTGCTTTAATTTTTGATGATTTACAGTGGAAGTTCTAACTCCCAGCAGGTACCATTTGACATTTCCATCTCCAGTGCTGTGAAAAGATTAGCACTTACAGGTATTGACTTAAACTAGGATTTATACCAGGGCTGTCATTTTTATGGAAAGCACAATAAAAGAGATTAGAAAGAAATTGTCAAGCGGCCTGGGATTAATCAATTGTAGAATGCTTTCATTGGAAATTTACAATTTTACCAAGCAGAAAGTTAACATGCAGGAGAAACCACAGGAAATGAAATTCACGTCAGGATTTAAAATCGTGCCTAGGCCAAAATCAAACCACCCCACCCAATTAAGAGAGGCTCTCTACCTCAGCATCGCTCTGCTGGTTTTCCATGGAGTTTGAGAAAAATATCAGTATAGGACATCATTTAAAAGCTGAATGACAGGAAAACATTTATGATGGATTTCAAGCATTTGGGAAGAAGTTCTTAGAGCTGAAGTCAAGATTAATCAACCAAAGGACTGAGTTGGCTGTGACTGAGGAGTTAGATTACACTTGGATGGAGGTCAGGAAGTCAGGTCCCGTGAACTCGGAGTTCACTACTGAAACGGAAAGGCCAGGAAAGGCAAAGATAAAGTCAATGTGGGGGAAAAGCCTTTACTGCTAAATCCTGAATCAGAGCTTATCCAGCAATTGCGCTGTGACATGTGAACCTTGAGACAAAGTGTCAAAGGAGATATTAATGGAGATTCTTGATATTCCATCAAAGAGATGCCCAAACAAGAACAGCCAATCTACTTTACTTGGAAAAAAATCCAGAAAAAAGAATTCATTTACTATTGCTTTAAATTAATCTCAAATTAAACACATACTCAATGGCAGTAATTGTGCAAAGGGCTCAAGATAAAAAAGTTAAAACATGGAAATGCTGCACCTGAGTCACTCAATGTACAGGATGAGGCACTTGAAGGTGGGTAATTCTAGGACCCAATAACAAAGTATGATCGTACCTAGGGCAGTGCTCCACAAAGTCATTAGTCAACAGAGCCAAATATCAACAGTACAATGATTGAAATTTCTCTTGAGAGCTAATTTATTTTTTTAACTTAAACTTCTTCTAATGCTACTTCTTCAAAATAGACTCGTCCAGTCTGTGGTATTTTGTAGAAGAGCCACACTCAAGGGGCCAAAGACCCACATGTGGCTCACGAGCCGCAGTTTGCCGACCACGGGTGTAGGGGGATAGACAGCTCAAGACACATTTTTTTTGGGGGGGAGAGTTGGCCAAGGGGGAGAAAGGGAGGTCAGCTAATAAATAAAAATGTTATCTAATAGTTTTAGGGCAAATGCTATGTGTCGGGCACTAAGCAATACATATGTTTTCTCACTTAATTCTTTAAGGTAGATAGACACTCTTATCTTCATTATATTCTTTTATTAGCTGGAGAGGTTGATGCTAGAGAGATTAAGCAACTTGCCCAAGATCATATAGTATGGGCTGAAACCAGTTTGGCTCAGTGGATAGAGTGTCAGCCTATGGACTGAAAGGTCCCAGGTTAGATTCAGGTCAAGGGCATGTACCTTAGTTTCTGGCACATCCCCAGTAGGGGGTGTGCAAGAGGCAGCTGATCCATGTTTCTCTCTCATCAATGTTTCTAATTCTCTATCCCTCTCTCTTCCTCTCTGTGAAAAGTCGAGAAAATATATTTAAAAAAATATCATACAGCATATAAGAGGTAGAGCCCAGACTTAAACACATGTCTGATGCAGTTCATGTAAATTTATATTATTGGCTACTGATAGTTTTAATTGTGAGAATCAAGTGCAGCAATCTATGTGACAGTTTAGAAGGTACATAGATAGGATATAGCTATGTATTCTGAAGAATGCATTGCTTCTACTGCTAACATGGAATTTTTAGAGGGAAAAGCTCATTTATTATTTAACTTAAATCTTTTATGCTATAGACATAACCCATTCCTCTTTACCTGAAACCCACAGGCATGTTAACAGTGACTGATGCACACAGCATGGGTCAAGAAGTCTGTGCACTGCACCACCACAGGGGGTTGGCATGATGTGGCTGTTCCCCCCGTAGCAGTATGGCAGCTCCCACGTTCTTGTGGCACACATCCTAAAACTGTCATTCACAATGCTTAACACTTCTTAGTGAGGTAAAGGTAAGTGGACTGTTTTCAGAGAGAAAGAGGAAATGAATAAAAGAATGAGGGCCTTGCCAGCCTGAGGAAAAAGCTCGCTGCTTTAGAAAAGATCAGGTGATGATGTCTCTGAAAGGCACAGAGACCAGGCTGGTCATTAACACATCACAAGTTTGGGTGGCTGAACACAGGTGAAGAAACAAAGAGAGAGAAAAAAAGCAAGGCTATTTTTTTTACAAATATTTTATTCACAGCCAGAATTCTGACCTTTCCTTCAAGCTAAGCCCTTTACAAACATACAAATGGGCAAACTTTTTCATGAAATTGCTTGTCAAATCAAGGGGTAGTTGAAAACACTGCTTATGATTTTTTTGGGGGGTCCATTTATGCAAAGAACATCAATTTGCCCAATAGGCTAAAATTTGCAGTTTCACCCCTCCCTCCCTCCTTCCCTTCCTCCTTTCTTCTCTCCCTCCCTCCTTCCCTCCCTTCTTCCCTTCTTCCCTCCCCGCTCTCTCTCTGTCCCTCCCATCTTTCCTTTCCTTTTAATTTGCATAAAATTCAACTTTTCAATCTCTTTTATTATGAAATAGAATACAGTACAGACAAATTCATAAAACATAAACCCACATTTTTAAAATATTACTCCAAATACTCAAATAACTGCCACACAGACCTAGAAATAGAATGCTACCACCACTTTGAGGCTCCCTCCCACACCTGCCCCTTCCCTATTCCATTATCCTCTCTACCTCTAGAAAGAGGCATCATTTAGAGGAATCACACCCTGTTTTCCTTCATACTTGTACCACCTAAGACTGCCATCCCAAGCTAGAGTTTTATTGTTTTTTGTAAACTTCATTAAAATGAAATTAAAATGGAGGTTTGTTTGTTTTTTTTATGACCAAATGTAATATATTTTATATCCAACCATATTGGTTATATGCATCTTTAATTCATTCATTTTCATTTCTCTATACAGCAAGGGTCAGCAAACTTTCTCTGCAAAAGCTGAGAAGGTAAGAATGTAGTCTCCATGGGCCACATACAGTCTGTCATGTATTTGCTATGGAAAAGTCAGGTGACTGCCTAGTTTTGGCTCAGAGCTAACACTCACACTATAGCATTCTACCACATGATTAAACATTCGGTTCTAACAATGGAGGCTATTTTGGTTACTCTCATTTTTTTTGCACATTACAAATAATAATATCATTGTCATTATTATTAATGGAATCAATTGTGACTTAGACTTATCCACATATTTACCACTCTCTTTAATTTTCATACATTTCTGCTTACTCCTGGTCATTGTTTCTACTGATTCTCATTTATAGTGTCTTGTCTTTTTGTATACTTGCTTATTTTTGATTATGTACTGGAAATTTTAGGAAATTACTTGAAGCCCTGGGAAGGTTCCCCTTCCTCCTCCCCAGTGGTTAGAGCGTTGGTCTATAGATTAAAAGGTCTGGGTTCGATTCCTGGTCAAGGGCATGTACCTGGGTTGCAGGCCTGATCCCAGTCCAGGTTGGGGCATCTGCAGGAGTCAACTGATGGATGTATCTCTCTCACATTGATGTTTCTTTCATTCTCGCTCTCTCTTCCCCCTTCCTCCCTTCTACTCTCTCTAAAAATCAATGGGGAAAAATATCATTAGATGAGGCTTAACAACAAAAAAATATTTATAGAAAAACTTGCCATATAGTGGACTGTTTTCAGGATGACATATTTCCCTCCAAAGAAGACTTGCCATTGACTTTTTCAAGTGCTTAGGGGCACTAGCAATCCAGGATGGTCTTAATCCAACTTTAAAATTTGGAATTTTCTGGACTACTCAAGAGCTGGAGTGAGGCTTCAGTCTGTGGAAAGGCTGGTTTACTTTTATTTGACCCTGACTTTTGGATTCTTAGATCAAAATAGGGATGGTTTGCTGTGGCAGGCACAGAACTCTGGCATGTGTGGCCTAAGGAGGTTTCCAAAATAAGATTCAGATCATGAGCCTGTGTTGAGGATTGACAACTGTCCATAGGATAAAAGGTGAGTGCAGCTTGAGTTCCTTGCTATACTGGGCCTGGGCTCAGTAATTCCTTACTTTGTTAACTTTTGGTGATTTTAAGAACTTATCTTATGTATTTTTTCTTGCTTTTCTACTTTAGATAGTGAATTATTTGGTCATTCATTAGCAGATGCAGAAATACTCCTAACTTACAATTTTTATTTTTAAAACAATAACTTTTACATCAGTTTTTACAAAAGAAAAAATATTATAAGAAAGTTGGAAAATCTTCTGATGGAATTAAGCCCCTTAAAAGGAAATACAGTGTTCTTTAATATTTAATAATTTTCTATCACCACTGTCTATTCTAGGAAATTTCCAACCTATAAATTGTTTTATTTTGAACTTTTTGGAAAAAAAAATCTAAATCAATTTTGTTAGAGCCTTCTAAAAATAATTTTTAACATAACTACAAAAAAGAGAGAATGCTAAATTCCCATATTCTGATTATTCTATTTGCAGATCTCTCCCCCTTTCACTGTTTAAGAATTCAAGAAAAGAATATGTTCTAATAAATGATTCATCTCACACTAATGAATACAAATATCACTGCAGCTTGTTCTGATTTATTTCCCAACAAAATTAAACCACAAAGTGAACTTGAGACCTTAGGTGAAAAAACACTGAGAATCCTAAACATGTATTGCCTCTGTTTTTAAGAGTTTCAGGGTGTTTGATGAAAAGCTCAAAAGATGTCTCAAGATTTGAAAAGAAAGCTGATATAGCATACTATAAACTAAAACTTCATTCCTAATGGAGGTGTAAAAGAAGATATGGATTATAGATTTCTTGGGCATTTGTCCTTTGTGTGGCCTGATGAAAGGCACAGGGCATGTCAGATCATTAGCTTTGGATATTATTTTGCCTGGTGCACGAAATTTGTGCACTGGGGGAGGGGTTGGAGAGGGTCCTTCAGCCCAGCCAATGCCCTCTCACAGCCCAGGAGTCCACTGGGGTATCTGACTGCCACAGAGGCTGGAGGAGAAGCTCCTGCCACTGCTGCTGTGCTTTCCAGCCATGAGCCCAGCTCAGGGCTTCTGGCTGAGTCGCGCTCTTCCTATGGGAACACACTGACCACCAGTGGGTAGCTCCTGTGTTGAGCATTTGCCCCCTGGTGGTCAGTGCACATCATAGTGACTGGTCGTTCTGCAATTCAATGTGCATATTAGCTTTTTATTATATAGGATAGACATTGTGACAAAATGTATTTATTAATTTGTATCAAGATTAAAAAATACAAACAAAATAACAAACAAAACCATACTGCTGAGAGCTACAAAAATTTCTCAGAGATTGGGGTGAAAAGGACTCAACACGGCTGAGTCTTGTTCTTGCTAGCCATGGGTTCTAAATTAATTTTTCCCCTTATTTCACCCTGGAGATCAATGATCTTAGAAATATAATGGAAAAGGCTGCAGAATGAAGGTTTTTACCTTGCATTGGACCTTTAATGCATCCAGACTCAACCCATGTTATGACTTTAAGTGCCAATTTGCTGGTAATAGAGTCCTTATGGCTTTTGCTGTGTGTTATGCAGCCAAATCAAGGACCGAATGACTCTGGGATCTTTAAGACTTCAATTTTTAAACAGAAATAAAAACTGTGCTGTACCCTTCCTGGTCAGCCAACTAAACAGCAGCTGTGGCTAACAGAAAGAAATTAAATGGAAAGTCAGAGGATGGTCCCATTTTGGAAGACTTCTTAGTATGACACAATCACTTCACTGTTCAGTATCCTTGACAAATGTTTGGTGAGAGCTTACTAATACTGTGTACCCAGGCTTGTACTGGATGCTAGAGGTCATGGCCCAGGGCCTGGCATTCAGAAACGTGCCGTGTAGCTATGGAACATCATATAGACTTCGCAGCATATTGTCCTGCGTTCATTTCTGTTTGCTGTCCCTTGGTAGCCAGGAAGTCTCAGACACGTTATCCTTCCTGACTCAGTTTCCTCATCTATAAAGCAAGGACATTGAGTACTAACTCTGGGGACTGCTTTCAGAATCATAGAGCCAAGTAGGCATGGGGTAAGCACAACTGTTGCTATTGCTGTAGTAGCAGGAGTTGTTATCATTAGTAGTAGTATTAGTTTCTACACAGTTCCATCAGAAATATAGTGATTGAAATAGATAATGGAAGATAAATGCCAACGAGAAGCACGGAAGAAAGATAATACTTAAGAACCAAATATGTTCTTCTATGTGTTCTTTTTAGAGTTTGGGATTACATAGAAGTCTATGGCATGTTTTGTGTTAACCTTTGTATATTGTGCCAGGCATGAATCAAAGATATATCCTTCCATATATTTATAGCCCCATTTAGTGAAATATCTATTCTTTCTTCATTGAATTTCCATTTTAGGGGATGAAAAGTGTTCAAGAAATGGATGGAGGGAACGGTTGTAGAATATTATGATGTAATTTAATAATTGTGAATTTAATACCACTGAATTGTACACTTTAAAATGGTTCAGATGGGCTCACATAAAGGTTGCTGGTTTGATTTCCAGTCAGGCCACATGCCCAAGTTGTGGACTCCATCCCTGGTAGGGGGAATCCAGGAAGCAGCCAATTGATGTTTCACTTTCACAATGATGTTTCTCTTTCCCTTTCTATTCCTCTTTTTTTCTAAAAATATCAATTAAAAATCTTTTTTTAAAAAAATACATTTTATTGATATTTTACAGAGAGGAAGGGAAAGAGATAGAGAGCTAGAAACGTCGATGAGAGAGAAACACCGACCAGCTGCCTCTTGCACACTCCCTACCAGGGATGTGCCCGCAACCAATGTACATGCCCTTGACCAGAATCGAACCCGGGACCTTTCAGTCTGCAGACCGACACTCTATCACTGAGCCAAACCGGTTTCGGCTCAATTACAAAATCTTTAAAAAATGGTTCAGATGGTAAATTTTGTGGAATGTATATATTACTACAAAAATAGAGAGAAACCAATTCAATGAAGAAAATATAGTCTTTTTCCAAATAGGGCTGTAATATTGAATAACTTTAATAGTAGATATAGCATTATTGAGGTTATTTCTCTTTAAATGAGGTTTGGTAGTTTGTATTTTTCAATGAATTTTTTCCATTTCAATTATTCTCTAATTTACTGATATAACTTTTGCATAATGTTACTTTATCTTAATATCTGTAGAATATGTAGTGATGTTGCCTTGTTCATTCCTTGTTGGTAATTTGTGTTCTCTCTATCAATCTGGCTACATGTTAATTTTATTTATCATCCCAATTAATAAACATTTGGTGTTATTGACTTTATTGTTTTCTATTGCATTAATTTCTACGCTGATCTTTATTTTTTTTCTTCTCCTTACTTTGGATTTTATTTACCCTTTTTGATATTAATTTCTTAAGGAGGAAGCTGAAATTATTGATTTGATATATTTCTTTTCAAGTTAAGCATTTAATGTTGCAAATTTCACCCTAAGAACTGCTTTAGCAACAACACAAGTTCATGTTGTGGGTTTTTTTTTTCATTTAATTCAAATACTTTCTAATTTTAATTATTTAGAATTATCTTAGTTTCCAAATATTAGAGTATTTTCCTTAAGAACTTTCTGTTATTAATTTAACTCCATTGTAAACAGAGAAAGTACTTTGACTTAAATACTTTATTTTTTTTGTTTAATTAAATAATCAGAGATAGAGATATTGACATCTCTGATTATAATTGTAGATTTGTCCATTCTTTTCCCATTCTCTCAGTTTTTGCTTTGTGTTGTTTGAACTTCTTTTATTAGGAGAATAAATACATAGGATCATTATGCCTTCTTGATGAATTGGTCCTTTAATTGTTATGAACTGATCATCTTTATTTCTGGTAATATTCTTTACTCTGAAATCTATTTTGTCTCATATCAATAATGCCACTTCAATATTTTTCTCTTTAACTTGTGTGATGGGAGCACTCAAGGTGATCCCCATTGCCATGCTCTGTTTAATGTCTTCTCCATGAGTGAGGTAGAACTTATGACTTACTTCTAAATAACAGAATCTAGACAGGGTTATGGGATAGCTCTCCCAATTTTTCTTTGTTTGATTTTGGATAGTTACCACAGGGATGTGTTCAAATTTATTTATCTTTTCTTCCGCAAGGTCTAATATACTATCAATCCCATCCAGTACATTTTTCATTTCAGATGTAGCTTTATCTTTAGAAGTTAGATTGAGATTGTTTTGTTTATCTTTCATGTCTCTATTTAACTTTTGATTATATGAAATACAATTATAATAGTAGTTTTAAAATACAATTATAATAATAGTTTTGATGTCTTTGTATGCTAATTTCAACAGCAGGATTAGTTTTGGATAACTTTTAATTTATTGTCTCTTATTATAGATAGTATTTTCCTGGATCCTTCCATGTTTGGCAATCTTTAACTGAATGAAAGACAATCTAGTTTTACCTTGTTGGTGGTGGATATATTTTATTTATTTATTTATATATATATATATATATATATATATATATATATATATTTTCAATTAGCTATAATCACTCTTTGGATAAACCTCATTGGCTATGCTGCCACTGCACAAAGCTCTATAAATTTTCTTAACCATTTTTTTCTAAGTTTAATTACTTGGAAATACCCTATCAGGTCTTACTTTTAAAATTTGTTAGGCAAGACCAGAGCAGTTAGTTTTTCTTCACTACTGAGGCAAAAGCCTCTTGGGCACACTACACACTCAATGCCCATATGAATTAAGATATTTTCTAGGCTGATTGGTGGGAAAGATACTATTTCTAGCCCTGAGTATCTTCCCCTCTGGTCCTTTGGATGCTTCTTTCCCTGGTTTCAGGAAATGTGATGCATATGCTGATCAGTAATTTGCTGAATATTCAGGTGGAATCCTTTCTTCAGATCTCAGGTTCTCTTTCTGTGCAGATCTGTTCTGCAAAAACTAGTTTCCTTGGCCTTCCTGGACATTCAACTTCCTTTTCTAAACTTGGGGAATTTGCTGCCTTTTACCTTGGTTTCCCTTCACTGTGCCATCAGTGGAAACTCTCAATGGAGTAAGCCAAAGCTGCTTTAAAGCTAATCTTATTTGTTCCCATCTTTCAGGGATCACTGTACTTCGTTGCCTGATGTCCTGAAAACGATTGCTCCATAAATCTTACTAGTTGTTGTTTTTCTTTTTTTGATTGGTGCAGGCAAGAAGATAAATTTGGTGCCTGTTAATCCATCTTGACCTTTGGGTGTTTTGAGATGTGATTGTTAAAAGAGAGATCTGAATTCAAAAGCAAAATGTGTTGTGCTTTTAATTCAGCAATATAAGAAGGGAATATATATATATATATATATATATATATATATATATATGATCTCCTTATTTCTATGCTAACATTGATTATTTTTCCTAATAAACAAAATCTGTAATATCAAATAAGTTTGTAGGTATATTTGTAGATTCATTTGAACATTTTATGATGTTTGATATTATATTCAGAATTTTTATTTATCTTTCCAAGACAGAATATTTCTCCTCTTGTTTCAATACAAAAAAAGGAAGACATGACAGCAACAGTTCTTTTATTTTATTTTTTTATTATTGACACTATTACAAAGGTGTCCAGAGTTCTTAAAGGGAATTAATGTTAACTGAAAAAACAGTCTTTGACTTAATCACATCTTAATTATCCAAGCTACTGACTGGAGAAAAGCTATACACTTATACGAGGTACCCACATGCGTGTATCTACATAAGGGTCACCAGAAATGTGTATTTTCAATTCCAAGTTGCAGTTTCCCCCACCACTTATATTTCAGATGTCCAAAGGCACCCCTTACATCTTTACCAAAATGTATATAACCTCTTTAAGAAAGAGTTCTTAGCTCAATGTAAAAAGTTGGCAGAGATGAAAAATGCTACTGTGGGAAATCAATATCATTAGGGCTGGGAATTGACTGAGTGTGTTTGAGCAACAAAATCTGGGCTGAACTTCCTTACACAGTCCCAGGAGCTGCACAAGTCCCTGAGCCCAGTGAATATGCTATTCTACTTAAAGGTGAAGAAGGAGGAAAGTTTTTATTTTTCTTCTTAGATGATTTTGATTTAATAGGGACTTTTGCTGCCATGCCCACCCCTGAGAGGGAGGTCCAAGACTCACTAGAAGAAACATGGAGTGCTTTCGGCTAATGAGCTCTGAAGGTATCCTTATGCCTATGCAGGTCTTGCAACACTTTGTGTAGCACTGCATGGAATCTGTCATCTCTGAGGCAATGCTGAAAATTGACCTGTCATGGAGGTGATTAACAGAAGCTTCTTCCACCATCAATAGAGAAACAAGCTGGCCTCTCTGTTTGTGTTTGCTGGAGACTAGCATCTAGTTAACTGACTATTATTTTATTTGTAGAACAAGAAGATCTGCATATATTCAAGTCATATTATGCAAGCCTGTTCATTACAAGAGGCTTAAGCAAATGAATAAACAAGCAAGAAAACACTTGAAAGGAACTATTACACAGTATAGAACCATGGCAAGATTTGTAAACATTCACATATTTGTAAATATGTCTGGGAAAATTCTTTACGTCTCCCTTCTCACATTTGGGTCTATGGGAAGCAGGGTCAGTGTGGTCTACTACTGTTTTTAGCATAACTTCCATCTTTGATGCTGAGTACTCAGTGACCCTTAAGTCCAGGATGATTTTTCACTCCCAGAATGGCTTTAGAGATTTTATGGTTGCTGTGGTGGGGAAGCTTAGAGGACTCCTGAGATATCCTGTGCCCATGCAAGTGTATGTCATCAGCCCAAAGTGTAATTTTGCATCCACGTAACCACTTTGGCAAAAGCAGTGATTGTTTTTATTTATTTCCCTCACAGGTACTCAATAATTATCCCCAACTGATTGCTCACCTGTCCCTTCAGAGGGGGTGCCCTGCAGTTGCCCTTACTAACAGATTCCTCCATTGCAGTCTTACCTCACCAGGAGGATGGTCAGAAGCACAAAATGGCCAGCAGAGGGGCTTGTCTGGAGGATATTCCCAATGCTGCAGGTGCCTAGAGTTTCCCTTATATTCTACCTAAGAGCCAAGGGAATTGATACCAGCTGGTGGCTTATTCCTCCCAGTGTATTCTTTATTTCAGATAGTATAGTCTTCATTTCTGTTTGGTTCTTTTTAATGGTTTATATGTCCTTTCTCATGCTGTTGTAGTTATCACCAAGTTCAATGAAAATCCTTATAACTATTATTTTGATCCCTATGTCTGATAAATTGCTTGCCTCCATTTCATTTAGCTCTTTTTCTGGAGGGAGATTTCTCATGTTCTTTATTTTGGGCATGTATCTTTGTCTCCCCATTTTGGCTATCCCTTTGTGATTATTTTTATATATTAGGTAGGTGTTCTATGACTCCCAGGCTTGGTAGGATGGCCTTATCCTTCTGTGGGCTATGTGGGCCCTCTTGTTGTAATTAAGTTATGATTGTTATTGGCCCATTTATGCTTGGGTTTGATGCACAGGGTGACTGACTATGAGGATCACTCCCAAACACGGTATACAAGCTGCTTTGAAGGTGCAGACCACACAAAGTGTAATCTGGTACCTGCTGAGATCTCCCTTGGCTATGCCACTTGTGAAGCTAATGGATAATGCTCTAGTATTTTCTGAAGCTTTCCACTGGATTTAATGGTTCTAGGACCTCTTGGAAGGGATTCTGGTGCAGGCCAATGTCAGATCATTCCTGTGACTGTCACTGGGAAACCTGCTGGAACTATAGTACAATCCAGTTTGTGGCTATCTCTGGTATCCCTCTAGAATCTCAGCTGCTGTGTGTGGGAATGTGGCCAGCTTTTCATGTCTCTGTCCTTCCTACCAGTCTCAATATGGCTTATTTTTAAAATCCTTGGTTATAAGACTTCTCATCAGCTAGTCTTTAGTTGGTTATTCAGATTGATTGCTCTATATTTTAGTAGTAACTTCAGTTTGGTGCTGGGAAGAAGTGAGTGTAACATCCACTTACTCTACCACTGTCTTGGATCCTCTCCTTAATCAAAACATTTAATAATAACTTGGTGATAGCAAGAGTGTCAGCATATAGAAAGTTTGGGATGTCAAATGGCACATCACTATTTGTGGTGTGTGTGTGACACTCAGGACAGGGATCCCAGTAGCTCTTTGGGATGGGGGTGGCAATGGGAAATATCTATAAAGATTACAGATGTACATTTGTAGGCCAGCATCTTCTGGGAATTTATTGAGGAGATATACTCATATATATGTACATTTTATGTGTGTCCTACTGCATTAGTTTCTTGTGGCTGCCATAACAACTACAAACTTGGTAGCTTAAAAGAACTTTATTTTCTCACATTTCTGAAAGATAGAAATCCAAAATCATTATTATTGGGCTGAAATGGTATTGACAGGACCATGCTTCCTCTGGAGGCTGTAGTGGAAAATCTGTTCTCCTTTTTAGCTTTTGGTGCTTACTAGCATTCTTTGACTTGTTGCCATATTACTCCAATTTTTAATATCAGCATCTCAGCTGTCTAAGCATCAATGTCCACAAAATTCTCCTGATTTACTATGGATAAGCTAAGGTCAACATAACTAGTTGGAGCCACCAGATATTGGCAGAGAAGACAATAAGACATTAATTTTATGACAACACTTTGACATTTTGGACAGAATTCTCCTCCTTAAAGGGACTTGGATTTGTAGAAGAGCTCCAGCAAGATACAAAATGCAGGTGTCGCCGAAACCGGTTTGGCTCAGTGGATAGAGCATTGGTCGGAGGACTGAAGGGACCCAGGTTCAACTCTGGTCAAGGGCATGTACATTGGTTTCGGGCACATCCCCGATGGGGTGTGTGCAGGAGGCAGCTGGTCAATATTTCTCTCTCATCGATGTTTCTAGCTCTTTATCCCTATTCCTTCCTCTCTGTAAAAAAAAATCAATAAAATATATTAAAAAAATAAAAATAAATAAAATGCAGGTGTCTAGACCAGAAGGTTAAGGACCACAGTGCCAGACACCACTCCAGAGGTCTCCTGTGTTGATTTTAATATATTGTAATGAATCAAGCATTTTATTTTCTCAGAGTTTTAGGACATTCCTAAGGCTTATTCTTCATCATCAGAGATTGTGGTCTCTTTAGAAGGTTTGGGTGGACCATGAGAGAGAGAGAGAGAGAGAGAGAGAGAGAGAGAGAGAGAGAGAGAGATTTTGCACAAGGAGGGTCCCCACTACTTGAACATAAAAAAGCTGCTTCATGCAGTTGGAGATGGATAGCCTCCTAATGGGAGGAGGCTGGTGAGAGGTGGCTATGTGGTAGGAGGATTCAAGAGATAGACCCTATGATCTTTGGAGATATTTGTGGCTTCTGGCTTCAGTTGTTCATGCCTTATGATATCCTTGCTTCATTTCTATGAGGTCCAAGTAAGTTTCTTGTCCTTGAACTTTTTCACTTATCTTTCATTTAAACTAGTTTAAGTTTTCCCTTCTAGCAATGCAAAGAGACCTGATTGAAACATAGGTTCATTTCTTGACATTATTTTTCCAAATGAAACATGCATATCATATAATCTGAAAGCAATGCTATAATACCTAGAAGGGATCAAAAACGTTGTTATGTAAAAGAAAAATCATGATTGCAAATCACCAAATACTCAGGGGTAACATAAAGCAATGAAAAGAAGCCACTTTAGACTCAGGCATACCTTTGTTTTAATCTTGACTTCATTACTTACTTATTGTGTGTCTTTGGTTAAATAATTTAAGTTTTCTGAGACTATTTTTTGATTATATATGAGGAAAATATTATATGCCATTTTGCTGAGAGGATTAAAGAAAAATACATGTGTAATGCTGAGTGATATACCTGGTACCTAAGTAGATGCTCAATAAATAGCTATTAATCATTATAGCAGTGCATGTACCAGCAATTAATCAGTTGATTGTGATTGTCATGGCAAATGTCAGAGTGAAATAAAAACCACATTTATAACAATAGACTAATCTGAAATCAATAGATATAGAATTGTCAATGACCAGATTCAATATATATATATATATATATATATATATATATATATATATATATTATTGATTTCAGAGAGGAGGGAGAAGGAGAGATAGAAATACCAATGATGAGAGAGAATCATTGATTGGCTGCTTCCTGAACACCCATTACTAGTGATAGAGCCCACAACCCAGGCATATGCCATGACCTTCTGGTTCATAGGTCAACACTAAACCACTGAGTCACAATGGCTGTACAATGACCATATTTTTGAGCAGGGTTGAAGTGCATATAGAAATGTAAATACATTCTGATTGAAGGAATAAATTGACTAACAAAAAGTAAAGATATCGAGGAATTAATTGATGAAATGTATTTTGTATCATATGGAAAACCTATGACATACCTCTCCTGGGGTGGTGTATCATAAAAGTTGATAAAGAAAGCAATGAAATTCCCATATATTGAATAAAGAAAAGGCACTAGTGATAGCTATTACAGTAACTATGACAGAGGTGCAAAACAGATGAGTTAACTTTCAAATGCACTTTGGGGATTAATAGATCTGAAAACAGAATCCCATGTTTGTGAATTACTTTATCCAAGCATCTATAGCCATGTTATCTCAGATCACAAAAGATATTTTATTATTCCCTGTGAAAAAGTTGTAGTTATTTGCTTTAAAATTTAAAGTGCATAAAATTGACCTACGGGTTCAAATCCTGTTAAAATGCAGCTCTTGATGCAACAGGTCTGGAGTGGAGTCTGAGATGCCGTGTGTCTAAGATGTTCTCAGGTGATCCCAGGTGATGTTGATGCTGCTGGTCTGAGGACCACAGCCTTGCATATAAGGCTCTAGGTGATAGAACACATCATTGGCGAAAACAACTTTAGCCACTTCTCAAGTTTTTCCACTTCCACAGGGCAGTGTTTACACAGAAGAGTTGAGAATGGAATAGATCCCAGAACAAGATTGTCCTGAAATCCACTTATCAAACCCTGGGTATTGGAGAAGAGCTTTGGGCTCGAAACTGCCGGGCATGTTTCCCACTTGGCATACAAACGAACAAGCCATTGCTTGCTCTTTGTCTCTCTATACCTGGGCACTTCCTGTGATCTTGCCTTGCTCTTTAATTCCTGTACCATCGGTAAGAAGCAAGTGGATATGATTTTTGGGTGAAGACAGGAAGCAGCCTATGAAACTATGCCACACTAGGATCCATAACCCTTTCAACTGTGATAGTTCACTGTCCCTTAGCAGAATTTGCTGGTTATGAATATTTAACAAATTTGCAATTAGTGCATTTACCAAGATGATTACTGAAATGGAATAAGCCACTGAATAAAGCTTCTAGGATTATGTACTTAATGCTTTCCTGATTATACATGCTTACACATCTGTTTTTGTGTTTCTCTTTCCTCTGGCACCATTTTTACTAATTTTTATAAACTACACGCCATACCCGACTGCCTTCTGTAGTCTCATATTGTCTATGTAAACAGATAAAAGCATTTATTTATTTTTAATTTTATCTTTATTGTTAAGTATTATAGATGACCCCTTTTTCCCCATTGAATTCCCCCCCCCCATCTCTTTCTCCCCTCCCCAGGCTGTTGCATGCTTTCACATGTCTGGATATATTTTGTTTGCCACTTTATATTTTGTTAATTAGTTTCTACAAATAAGTGAGATCATGTGATACTTGTCTTCCTCTGATAATAGCATTTTTCAGATTGTGGTAATACCATTTGATGCAGGGTTACCCCATAGTGTGAGTGCCTAGAACCTTTCCCCAATTCCTTGTCCGGTTTCATCTGTGATCCAATTACCAAATTAAACAAATTTGTTTCTCTGTTTCCAAAAGGGTGTTCCTTATTACCTGTTTGATTTATGTTAATGGATTTGTAATGCAGATAAATTAAAAAATTAAATTGCAGAGGAAAAGAGAAAACACTTGATTTAGAATCAGGAAATCTTGCAATTCACAATGGCCAAGTGACCTTGTGCATATCTTGTTTGCAAACCGAAGACAATCATTTTCTGATATTTTAATTATTGAGATTATGGGTTGTTTTCTTAATTCTTTTAGAAACAGCATCCAGCCACTCCTTTAGAGAAATAAAAGACAAAAGAAAGAAAAGTAAAGATGTGCTCTATGATAGGAACTGGTAGAGTGGGGCCGAGCACCATCTTTCTGTCTTGTATTCAGAGGAAGCGTTTTCCTCTGTTGGTGAAAACAACTCATAATAGCAACATGAAAACACTTGAGCTTGATCCTCGAAACAAAGAGAAAACGTTGAACCACTCAAAACAGACACTCTCACTATGCTTTGACTATTAATCAGTTCTGCTGTTAAATGGTTTCTGTTTTTTCTACGTGCATTTCAAACTGTCAGTGAGGCAGAATAGGTCATATTATCTTTGAACTCTTGGTTGAATTGTGCTGCTGCTTTGTTGTTAAATCCCACACTCTGTTTTTCTTAGTGTTTTTAGAAAATGATCTTAAGTATTTATTTCATGCAGCTTGGATATTTAAAATGCACTGTATCAAAGTGCAAAAGATTATCAGAAACAGTATAAGAATTACCAGAAGCTACTGATAATAATAGTCATGCTATTTTGCATAGGACTTTGCATAGGAGTGGAGTGATTTAATGTTTGCAAAATGCTTTCCCATGCATTAGGCAACACATTCTGCTGATACTCACAGGCACCTTTTACTCTGTAGGACAAACTTTTCCTAGCCTGTCTGCTCATGGAGTCTGGGTCATAGCTATTGGAATTATCTCTGAACTGATTATATTCTAAAGACCAAGCCTATGAGTCAGCAACATGCTCACCTTCCCATTTCTTTTCTGTTGTTTATCATTAGTCCTAAAAGAAGAGTTAAACATCTACACTAATAAAAGAAAATATGCAAATTGACTGTACTTCCACAACTACCACCAGCCAATCAGAAGTGAGTAGCAAATTAACCCAACAAAGATGGTGGGTTAATTTATATACATGGGCATGGAGTGAAGACTGAAGGCTCCGGCCTGAGCAAAGACTGAAGACTGAAAACTGAAGACTGAAGACTACTGAAGACTGAAGAGGTTTGGCTTCTCTGTTGCAGCTGGAGCGAAGGCCTGGGTCCCAGGTGCCAGAGGAAAACCGGTGCTGGCAGCCAGGGAAAAGAAGGCCTGTTGCACGAATCTTCATGCAACAGGCCTCTAGTTTTTCATTTATTAATTCATTCAGCTAGTCTTTCATCCAGTAATCATTAGGCACCCAATATCTGTCATGCCTTCGATGTGGGGAAATAGAAATAAGTGTGACACTGGTCTTACTCTCAGGGAGCTCAGAGCAACAGAAACATCAGACAGAAAAGTCAAGGCCCCAGAAACAATGGAGTAAGAGCCTACAAACAAAGACCACCCAATCAGTTCAGCCTGAGGTCAACAAATGCTTCCAGTGGGTAAGTCATTGGGAGTGAGTACCATTAGCTGAGAGAATGGGTGGTAGGTGGGAAGAAGAGTGTTTCAAAGAGGATTAAGAAGCAAAGATTTGGTCCCCTTTTGGTGCCATGGACTACAAGCAACTGCAACACAGCAATGCATATTGTATTCTACTAAGATGCAGTTATTTGTTTAACTCTTTATTGTGGAAATTAACTAGTATACATAAAAGTAGAGAGGATGGTGTAATGAGGTCCTGCAGGTTTATCACCCAGCTTCAATGATTTGGTGTTATTAAAGGAAAATGAAATTAATATTTGCTGTTAGCTTATGGTATCAGGAGCCCACACATGGAACAGAAGAGAAGACCAAGAAATAGGATTGTGCTGACATGGAAATTTGAAAAATAACAGAATTGGCATTGTAAATCTGTGGGGGAAAGAATGGAATATTCAATAATAGTGATGTGATAATTAACTCATATGAAAAAAAATAAATTTGGGTTCTTCCTCTACAACCTATGTAAATATGAATTTCAGGTTGGAATATAAAATATAAATCATTAAATTATTTTTAAGAAACTGTAGAAGAATATCTTTATAAACTTGGTGTAGAAAATGATTTCTTGGGGTTAAAAATCACGAACTTTAAATAAAAAGTGATAAAATTAGCCTGGCTGGCATGGCAGTGGTTGAGTGCTGACCTATGGACCAGAAGCTTAGGTTTGATTCCTGGTCAGGAACTCGATGTCAGGTTGCGATGATCCCCAGTGTAGTGTGTGTAGAGATAGCTGATCAATGATTCTCTCACATTATTGATATTTCTTTTTCTCTCCCTCTCCCTTCTTCTCTAAAATCAATAAAAATAAAATAGTGGTAAATTTAACTGTACTAGAAAAAAAACACTTATGTTCATTGCAGGCAAAAATTAAAAATTAAGAAGACAAGCCAAAGTTTTGGGAAAAATATCTGAAATGTATATAATCAATTTAATTACAGAATGCATAAATAACTTTTAAAAAGATGAACAATCCCATAAAATAATCAGTTAAATATATGAACAGTCAAATTTTAGAAAAGGAAACATGACTGATCAAAAAACATATGAAAATTCACTTAATCTCACTAATAATCAGGAAATTCAAATCAAAACCATTATGCTCTAGGATGGGTTAAATAGGACTCACTGGTATTTTTAATTTTTACATCTTAAACTGATGGTGGGTACATGGTATTCATAATGTTATTCTATATGCCTTATGGTTTTTCTGAAACTTCATATATATGTGCATACATTTGTGAAATATTTCTGTGTATAGCAGGTTCTCAAATAACACAGTTGCATTCAATATTTCATTCAACATCAATTTGTCCCAACTGAGAAAAAATACCTCCATTTCCAGCCAGGGCCACTGTCTGTGTGGAGTTCATATGTTCTCCCAATGTTTGCGTGGGTTTTCTTTGGGAACTTTGGTTTCCTCCCACATCCCAAAGATGTGTGCTTGAAATTAATATGCGTTCTAAATCACCCCTGTCTGACTGTGCAGGGGTGTGAGTGGCCCTGTGTTGGGAGGGTGTCCTGTCCAGGGTTGGTTCCTTCCTTGCACACTGAGCTGCTTGAACAGGCTCTGGCCACTCATTATCCTAAATTGGAATAAGTGGGTTTGAAAATAATGATCTTATTTGTTTCTATTAACTTTTTTAGATGTCTGTACAGCTCATTTTATTTTAATGTTTAATATAAGAAGCATGTTGGGTCTTTATTTAGAAGTTTAGTGATGTTTTGTGACCAGAAATATACCAAAGGAACTTAATTCTCACATATATATATTATTATTATTATTATTATTATTATTATTATTATATAGAACTACTGGCCCAGTGCATGAAATTCGTTCATGGGGGAGAGAGGGTGTCTTTCAGCCCAGCCTGCACCCTCTTTAATCTGGGACCCCTTTAGGGATGTCTGACTGCCGGTTTGGGCCCACAGGGGTTGGGCCCAAACCGGCAGTCAGACATCCCTCTCACAATCCAGGACCGCTGAATTCTAACCACGCACTTGCCTGCCTGTCTGAAGGCCCCTAACCACTCTACCTGCTGGCCTGCTTACCACCAACTCTATCCCCTGCTGGCCTGCTTGCCCCCAACTGCCCCACCCCTGCCCTCCTAATCATCCCCAACTACCCCCTCTGCCAGCCAGCTCACTCCCAACTGCCCTCCCCCTGCTGGTCAGCTTGTCCCAACTGCACCCCTCTGCTGGCCTGCTCACACCCAACTGCGCCCCTCTGCTAGCCTGCTAGCCCTAACTATACACCTCCCTCTGGCCTGCTTGCCCCCAACTGCCCTCCCCCCACCGGCCTGATTACCCTCAACCCCACCCCCACTGGCCTGATTACCCCCAACTGCCCCCCCTCTTGCAGGCCAGCTCACCCCCAATTGTCCCCTCCTCCCCTGACAACCTGATTCCTCCTAATGGTCTCTGTGTCGGCCCCACCACCATGGCTTTGTCTGGAAGAATGTCTGGAAGGTCTCCCATTCTAATTAGCATATTGCCCTTTTATTAGTATAAATAGGATTAACCTATGGTAAAGTTCAGTGGTCAGCAAACTTATTAGTCAACAGAGCCAAAAATCAACAGTATAATGATTGAAATTTCTTTTGAGAGCTGAAAACCAACTTCTGTGCATGGGCCAAAAAGTTTCAATTGCACTGTATGTGTGCACCCACACATGGTATCTTGTGGAAGAGCCACTCTCAAGGGGCCAAAGAGCTGCATGTGGCTCTCAAGCTGCAGTTTGCCAGCCACTGGTAAAGTTGGTTTTGATTATACATCATTTTATTTAATGTCAGTTTCAAAGAAGCTGTCAATGATGTTAAGTGAGGACATTTTGCATATACTATACTAGGAGCCCAGTGCATGAATTCATGCACCTTGAAAGGAACTATGGGCCATGAGGCTGTGGTGAGCACAGGGGTGGGTCTTAGCCCATCCTACGCGCCCTTTCCCCACCCCTCCCACCACGGTCCCTAGTCCCCTGTCTGCTGGCAGACCTGCTCCTGCTGGCCCAGCTCGCACCCTCTGATGGCATGGAGCATTTGGGGCTGGTGTCAGCAGCAGGTGCGAGTGGGGCCTTTGCCAGCAGGGGATGTGAGCAGTGGCTGATGCCCTAATCACCCCTCAGGAGCAGCGGGAGGTGGAGAAACTCTGATGGGTGATCAGGGACAGCAGCCACCACTTGCATCCTGATGGCACCAAGTGATTGGGGTCTCTGCCAGGCACCATCAGTGGGTGCAAGCACTGGGAGTGGGGAGCCGTGGCACACAGGAGCAAAGAATTTTCAGTAACCACCAGATGATAGCAACCAGCACCCCGCCTTGGTCTGGTGCCCTCGCTCACCTGCTCCACCATCCCACCATGGCTTATGCCCATCGTGTTCTGCACATGTTCCCCTCGTGGTCAGCGCACATCAGAGCAACCAGTTGTCCAGTTGTTCTGCTGTTCAGTCTATTTGATTATTAGCCTTTTATTATATAGGATATACACATGCAAATACATATACACATATATTAGTATATACTGAGTGGCCAGATTATTATGATTTCTGAATACATAATAATCTGGCCACGCATTGTGTGTGTGTGTGTGTGTGTGTGTGTGTGTGTGTGTGTGTGTGTTAGAGGCCTGGTGCATGAATTTGTGCATGAATGGGGTCCAGCCAGCCTGGCCAGGGGGAGGGGACATGGGCAGTTGGCCAGCCTGACTTCTGGTTGAACTCCTGGTTGAGGGGACAATTTGCATATTAGCCTTTTATTATATGGAATATACAATGAATGGCCAGATTATTATGTGTTCAGAGATCATAATAATCTGGCCACTCAATGTATGTTGCATTTCATTAAATAAATTACCATAAAATTCTTTTCAGAGTTTAATTATCTATTCTCAATATCTTACTTAAGAACTGCAATGCATGAGAACAAAGTAATTGAGTTTGGTCATTCCCAGAAACAAAAATTGCCATATTTCAATAGCTCCCTGGTTTAGAGGAAAGGTTCAGAACCTTGAGTATACTATGTGCAACTAGATGGGTGATCCTAGGCATGCCATTTTACCTCTCTAGACCTCAGTTCCCTCACTGGTACTTTGAAGGCTTTTCATGAGAGACCCACCAGCACTGCCTCTGGCTTTACAATTCTATATATGGCAGCACTTCTCAAAGTATGTTGGGAAGAACCCATGTGATGTTAATTAGGACTTCTTGAGAATGGAGCTCTGTTATCAAATAAGTTGGAATCACTTACCATTGTAATGCACTGTTCTTTTGGGAGTATGGTTAAGCAGTAGAGAGGTGGGGAGGGAACAGAAATGTTTGTGGGAGAAACCCAGGGTAAGGATTGAAGACATGTTCCTTTGTGCTGTCCCACTTTTGGCTCCCAGGGTGCAGGAGCCACTTATTTGACAGACATTTATTTGATCCCTTTGTGCAGCCAAAGATAATGAGACACAGGAGCAGGGGCTCTGAGACCTTCTGTTCTACTTTCCCAAGTCCCTTCTTTGGAAGCACACTTAGGTCAAGGCCATATATTGCTTTGGCCTGTGAGGAAGCAAAGCCAGCTGGCTGCACCTGCTTCCTGCTCAGAACTTACCAGAGATAATTGGAATCAGCAGAGGCTCACACACAGCATGAGTGCCTTCCTTTGTGAGGCTGCTAAGCAGCTTCAGCCTGGGTTTTTATTTCCTGCCAAAAGCAACTGTACAATGAGTAACTGTGTGTTCTTGGGCACTTCACTCATCCCACCCTGGGTTTCACCTTTAAAAAGAAGAGGTCTGCCAAAACCTGTTTGGCTCAGTGGATAGAGTGTTGGCCTGTGGACTGAAAGGTCCCAGGTTCGATTCTGGTCAATTGCATGTACCTTGGTTGCTGGCATATCCCCAGTGAGGGGCATGCAGGGGGCAGCTGATCGATGTTTCTCTCTCATCGATGTTTCTAACTCTCTATTCATCTCTCTTCCTCTCTGAAAAAATCAATAAAATATATATTAAAAATAGGAGGTTTGATAAGGTAATTTTTGATGCTTTCCTTTTTTTCAATTTTTTTTATTAAGGTATTATATGTGTACATATCTTACCATTGCGCCCCCCCCCCCGACACCTCTCATTCATGCCCTCCTTCCCCAGAGTTCTGTGTTCGTTGGTTGTACTTATATTCATGCATACCAGTCCTTCGGTTGTTCTCTTATCAACCCCCAGGTCTCCTTCCCCTCCCCACTGTCATTTGACAATCTGCTTGTTTTATGGTAAATATCTCAGGATCACATGAATAGAATCTGCTCCTCATTTGGCAGTCTGCTTGTTTTATGTGATGCTTTTTCTTGTTCATTCATTACCTAAGACAATTATTAATCTGGCCTTACATAGACTCTTAGGACTTGGTTGAAGACATCAGTGTAGAAGTAGTCAACAATGGAATGGTTTAGTAAGACATTAAATTCAATAAAATAGTTATTGAGGATGTACTATGTGAAACACTGTTTGCAATGCTGAGAAAATAGCAATGAACAAAAATAGAGAAAGTCCCTTCTCTTATAAACATTAAATTTTAGTGGGAGGTGACAGACAATAAACAATAAAAAATAACCTATATGAATATTAGGCAATGTGAAGAGCTAAGAAGAATAAGAAAACAGAATATGTGGACAGAGAGTGGCAGCAAGGGTTATTTTGTATAGGAAATTCAGGGAAGACTTCTCTATGAAGGTGCCATTTGAGCAGAAACTTAAACGAGGGGAAGAGTGTTCTAGGTAGAGAAAATGACATATGCAAAAAGCCCTGAGATGGTAGCATATCTGGCATGTGCAAGGAATAGCATGGCAGTAGGAAGACAGTGGCTAGAAATGAAATAAGGGAGTTAGTGGGAAGTGGTCAAAATTCTCCATTTCATCCAGAATGGGATAGTAAGTTAAAATAGAAAATGGAAAAGATAATTTTCTGATTAAAAAATGTTTTTGGAAATTGATTCTTCTGGCTGCTTAGAGAAGGGTAGCCTATGAGAAGTGGGTGGGGAGAGTGGGAAGCAGGCACTCAGTTGGAGACTATGAGAGGCATGATTTGCAGTAGGTGTTGGGGCAAGATTTTGAAAAGTTCCAGGGGAAGCCTCAGCTACAGGCAATGGGACAGGATTGGCTCAGCTACAGGCAGTGGGGCAGGATTCCATGACTGGCAGCTCCTCCTCAAAACCAGTAGTTAGGACAGGAGAAGAAGTGTCCAGAGGAAGGGGTGGATGCCAACAGTAGGTGTGCACTATGTCATTGGAGAGAGAAAACAAAACAAAGAAGTGATTATGGGAGTGAATAGTAGGAGAGAAGACATAAAGTTTAAGAGTTTTGCTCAAAATGATTTTCTCAAATAACCATTATAATTTTCAAAACAGAGAACATAGGTTATACTACATCAATTCTTCTTGTTACATCATCAATAAACTAATATGTATTGATTACTTAAAATATATTTTTATTGATTTCAAATGGAGAGGCAAGGAGAGATAGAAATATCAATAATGAAAGAGAATCACTGAAAAAAAGGAAGGAAGGAAGGAAGGAAGGAAGGAAGGAAGGAAGGAAGGAAGGAAAGAAGGAAGAAAGGAAGAATCACTGATAGGCTGATGCCTGATTGCTCCCCAACCTGGACATGTGCCCTGACTGGGAATCTAACCATGACCTGCTGGTTCATAGGTCGATCCTCAACCACTGAACCATGCCAACCGGGCTGATTATGTCTTATGCCACAGGAATTGGTGAGGGAGGAGGGTTCCCTGCATTGAAGATAGAGGAGATTAATAGTACCACCTGCTTTTCATTGTTCCTTGAGTCTTGGAATTTTGTCATTCCTTGCTGTCAAAATGTCCATTTGATTTATCACCTCCTTGTATATTTTCTCACAGCTACCACCCTCTGTTTGGAAAGTCCTCCCTTCTGCTTCAGAAAACAGAAATTCTGTGGGATCCAGCACGTGAAGAGGTCCAATGACTTAGTAAAGGAGATAAGTCAGAAATTGGCATAGTGTGCATGGTCCTTACTCAAACATGGGTAATGCTTTTGGGTCAGAGGTGGTGGGCAGACTTCAGATTGTGGAAGTTATGGAAACCAGGCAGAGGCTTTAGCTTCTAAATGGCAGTCAGGGGGTAATGAGCTGAGCCTGGGTAGATGAAAGCAGCTTTGGAAAACAGGATCTGGGGCAGCTGAACAAAGATCTGGAGCAGCAAGCAGAGGCCAGGAGGACAAGGAGAAGTTACTGAGCTAATTTTGCCTGAGGAAAGGAACCCTTGCTCTTAGCAGTGAGAAAATAGTAAAGGACACAAATATGAGGTGCATTTTAGAAAACAAAACTAAAAATTGTGTTTTTAAAATGCAAGAAGCAGTCTTCTTGACACAACATAGAAATAAACCAAAGTAGCGTGGTTAATCTGTCAGCATTGACATCTTTTATTCTCTAACTTATATTGAGACAATGCACCGAATACTTCATAGGTGTTAACTTATTTAGCACCCCAAGTAATCCCATTTGGCAGGTGGGAATGCTTACATAATAGAGCTAGAATAGGAACCTGAGCAATCTGATTCCAAATACCAAGTTCTTAATGACTTTCATTTTCACAGGGAATTCTGAGAGCTTATATTGTGTCCCTTTGTAGTCTCTCATATTCACTTTTGATAAATGCCATTTACATATACTCTCTTCACTCCCAATGGTTCACTGAATTGGAAATGGCAGCCATTCTTCATAATCATGTCAGACACTTCAAAGTGTAATGCCCTCTTTTACCTCCTTCTATGCTGAAACACTTTTATTAACATGCATAAAAACATATATAGAATTTGCTAAAGCATATACACAATTGAACACACACACAAAACCAGCATATAATGGCAATCGGGAAGATTCTTCAAGTCCCAGAAGGGCTGGGTTCTGTTTGTCACTTTCATTGACAGGCTATAAACAAACCATTTAAGTTCCTTTTCCATTGGCTTCCACCTCTTTAACACACCATTGTTGAATGAACTCAAAAAGAGTCTGGAAGCTTTGGCTACAAATAAATGATAAAGATTTATTCAAGAGTCTTGGAGTTTGCAAATGGGGAACACAGCTAGGAAAAATCGAGTATTCAAAATAAGAAAGAAAAGTTAACAGCTCTTATAGTAAAAAGTGCATTCTTGAGAATAATCAGTCCTGCATTCTTAGCCCTAGGATTAGTCCAGGATGGTTATCTATCAGGTGCCATTGGTTCAGTCCATGTCAAAGCTCAATCCAGTTCAGTCTCTGTCCCTGTCTGGCTAACTTAGTCTCTGTTGCTGGCTATGTTCTGGCTGGAGTTGCCTTGCTGTACCCAGGCCTACACCTGAAGCCACTCTTGGAGCCTGTACTTGGAGCAGCATGGCTGCTACAGAGAGAAAACAAGTGAATGAATGGGTGAAGGGATGCTACCAGGAAAGGCCTTTGTTGAGATTTGATTATAATAACTTGTGCTTAGGAAAGACCAGGTGCTCTTTCTTTCTTTTTAAAAAAATGTATTGTTCACTGTATTAGGTATATCCATTCCCCTCCCCCGCTTTGTTTCCTTCTACCTAGTCCTCACCATGTGCTCTTGAAAACTAACCAATCTCTTTTCAATCCTTTGTGGGCTTGTGCTGGGCCCTCCCCATAACTAATCCCATCTTTTTCTTAAATTAGCCTCCTCTTTACAGTCACCATATTGCTTCCTACTGCACGTGCCTCAAAGTGGAAGCACCCACCCTTATGCCATCTTAGCTTCTACTGGGCAAGTGACAACCAGAGAAATTTCCCCTTTATTGTTTTGTCTCTCCTGTTGGAAGCTACCCATTGTTTTCACAATCAGAAAAGTGTAAACATGGAGCCTGGAATGCTGGTGAACCTTAAACTCTGGCAAGGGCCAAAGCTATGCACAGACTGTTTAGTTGAGACAATGGTGGCTCAAGCAATTTCCTGACCAAAGAGTCTCAAAGTAAATCTTTACTAACATTTAATGACTTTTAAGATAGCCTGTCTGTTACTGAAATTGCCTGACTGACTAAGGACAATATGTGTATCCAAAATTGAATAAAAAGGCCTGGGCACCAGTGAAGTCCTTTCCCTTATGTTGGACTCTCTGCCTGGCCCCCAATTTCCAAATTATTATTTCTTGTTTTGTCTTGTCATTTGCAGCTCTTTTCCAGATCCAGAACCCTAAGCTGTATGGGACATAGCTTTTCATACTCTCCCCTGGGTAATCCCAGCTTTGGTGTTTGCTGCCACCTTGGAGATGAGACCTTGAAGGCAGAGGATGAGGTGGTCCCCTGGGGAGGCTGTGAATGTTACAGCATTCTACTAAATCAGGTTTAATGTATGATTCAGCCCCTAGTTTATCAGGTTCAATGTCCGGTTCCCTTTGCTTCCTTCCTTTATTTATAACTAAACTAGCTACCTATGCTAACATCAATAACTTTAGCAATTTCATTAACATTACCCCATTTTAAATGTTCCCTATCTTCATGCTTTCCTCACCATCAGGTAGTTGAGATTTCTTAGCCAGAATCTCATAAAGACTGAGGAACACAAGTCATTCACATCCATGGCTCTGCAGCAGACACAGTAGTGGCCATGTCTGATTGAGTCCCAGGTTAGAACGTGTTTAGTTATTTATGAGCTACAAAGGACAGCTTATTTAGAAAAATGCCAGCCCACTCATATTTAGATTCAAAACACCTGCATTTGGAGAAGCACAAATAAACAGCAGGCTTTTTCCTGCTTTATGAAAACAAAGTGCAAATCTAGCCTGTGTTCAATATTTTTTGCAGGTTTTAGCCTCTACACCTGCATAGACTTGAGGCAATGCTTCATCAACCAAATTTGCTTCAATTTCTCCCAGACATGTATATTATTCCATCATTCCTCTAAATCTACCCAAATCCACAATATATATTATTGGGTTTCAAAGAGATATGTATCTGGTTGTAGCAGCAAAATAGAGAAGAAAAACAAGACTCATTTTATTGCCAAACATATTCCCTGTAAGCAAGCCTTTAAGGAAGTAGCTTGTTGAAGAGAAAATTCTGTAAGTAAGCAAATTTTTTAAAAATGAAGAGGTCTAAATTTCACGTTTTCCTTCTTACATGCCTCCTTTCACACCTGGCACTGTGAGGCTCAGCAAAGTGGAATTTGGGATATTCTCTTCTTCCCATTTAGAAGGGAGCTGGGACGTTTTTGTCCTAAAACAGGTCCTCAATCCCGTTTATACATTAGAATCATTTGAGGTGCCTTCAGTGCCCTACACTAGCGTCTTGCCCCAGCCCTACAAAATCTCTGTGTCAGTAAGTGAAAGCCAGGCAGGTAGTTTTTAAAATGTTCCCCAGGTGATTGCAGTGTATGGACATCAGGATTCATGTTACTGCCTGATGACACTCATATTTTAGTTTTGCTTTTTTTGTTTGGTTATTTCTGTTAAGTGTCTTTTCTTTTGAGCCACATGAAAGCCCTTCTTCTTTTTTTTTATTTTTTAAGGAGGAAGGATTTTTATATACAGGTGTCCTCAAAAATGCATACACACTTTAATAGCTGATAGATCAATTTTGAAAATGAAATGCATTTTAATGAGCAGTGCCTTTATAATTATTCAAAGTGTGTATATACATTTTTGGGGACACCCTATATTTATTGGTTTTAAGGAAGAAAGAGGAATTATCTATAAAATTGTCTATAAATTTTAGATTGTGTTTTGGAGGAAAAAAAGATGAGGTGCAGAAGTAAGTTGGAATTCTTGTCCCAAAATGTAAATGAACAACAACAAAAAAATTACTTCTGCTTCTGGGCTTTCAGAATTTGAGGTGTGATAAAGTGGCAGAAAGAACTTTGAGCATTTACATTTCAAAAAAAATTATATACTTTTGCAAATTCTGAGAAGAACACATTTTATAAATCTGATTTAGAAGCAAATTGCTGAAAGGATTTGTCCTTAATATTAACTGAATATTAGAAAATCATAAATATGGCGAACAGAGAGAAATTCTCATTTGACTTGGATTTTTCAGTGCTGTAACTTTCAAAGAAGAGGTGGATAAAGGAGAAAGTGAGCATTACAATATCAAGCTTCTCTCCTCCCCTATTAGTCTCTTGACTCTGTTGTCCATGCTCCAGATTCAAGATACATGAGAATAAAAGAGAGCTAAATTAGCAAGTCATAAGACAAAATCTTGCAAAACAGTATAGCAGATTGGATTGTTTTATTCTTGTATGCTTGTTAAATTTACAAGCATACAATCTAAATCCTTTAGATTTATAATATTCTGAAATGAGATGCTGAAACTCATTAAATTTTTGAAGGAGCTAAAACCAACATACAAAGCTTATATATATATATATATATATATATATATACATATATATATATATATATATATATATTTGAAGGAGCTAAAACCAACATACAAAGCCTATATATATATATATATATATATATATATATATATAAATTAATATCTTAAGAAACATATATCCTATATAATAAAAGGATAATATGCAAATAGACCCAATGGCAGAACAACTGAACAACCAATCAAAGAGTAATATGCTAATGATATGATAAGACTGTTCAACAACTGGCTATGATGGGCACTGACCACCAGGGGGCAGATGCTCCAACCAGTAGGTTAGCTTGCTGTTGGGTTCCAGCCTATTGGGACTGAACAAGATGGGCCAGACATATGCTGGAGCCCTCCCATGGTGGCTTCCTGGCCTGATCATGCACCAGTGGGGTCCCTCAGCCTGACCTGTACCCTCTAACAACCCAGGACCCCTCGGTGATGTCAGAGAGCTGGTTTCAGCCCAATCCCACAGGCCACTTCCCTTGGGAGGACGCCGGGCATAGGGCTCGTGGCTGGTGAGCACTGCTGCAGCAATGAGAGCCTCTCCTGATCAGGACTGATTGGGTGCAAGCCCTCAGCAGGCACAGTGGGGCAGGGATGAGTGGGAGCACCAAGTAGGAGCTGCAGATGGCAGTGGACTATGGGTTTCAGCTGATCTTTGCAGTCCACCCAGTGGGATCCTACCCATGCACAAATTCATGCACCAGGCCTCTAGTATGTATGTATTACTCTAACCCCATTTTTCCAAATAGCTTTTTATATTTTTATTTTCCATATTAATGAGGGGAGAAAATAGATAAACAGAAAAGCATTATATGCATGTACAAGTGATAGGAAAATGAAATCAGTTTCAAATTAGTTTACCTATCTGTCTTCATTTTGCCTAAATAAATGAGCTATTTTGTCATTTAAAAATTAAGCTTTGACTATAATTGTGCCTTTGATATCCCTAAATATATTATTAAAAATAACCAAACATTTTTCCTATCTTTACATAATATACTGAGCTTGAATTATAGGTTAATGTTCATAATTTTCTTGTCCATTATGATTTGCATACCTATTCAGTAATATGTGGTTAGCAGTTACAAAGTGTTTAATGTTTAGATTTGCTTCATCTTTTATTTCAAACACACTATCATTTTCATTTTACTACAGAGACTACAATCTATAATTTTGAATTTCTAATGTCCTTAAATTACATATAACAGCCTTAGATTAATGGTTCAATTAAACTGACAGGTTGATAATTCTAGTCATAATAAATGATGAAAAAAATCAGTCATCCCATATCAGTTATTCATAGATGCATAAACAAACCATCCTGAAATACAGTGGCATAAAGCAACCATTATGTTGGGTCATGGATTCTATGGTTCAGGAATCTGGGCAATATCTCAGGAGTCTGGCTTAATATCTGTTCCAGGATGTCTGTTAGCTGAAAAGATAAAGATGAGGGGTGTCTTGATGACTAGGAGCTGCAATCATCTGAAGTGTCTTCACTCACACGTCTGATGGTGATAGTGGATGTTGGCTGGAGTGTGTACACAGGGCTTCTCCATGTGATTTCTCTGATGGAGCTAGTTTGAATTTATTCACCATATGGTGGCTGGATTCCAATAGGTGCATCCTATCAGAACCTAGAGAAGCTATATCATCTTTTATGACCTAGCCTTGTCAAGAACATAGTAGTAGTTCCACAGTGGTCATAAAACCTACCCAAAATCACTGTTTAAGCTTTTATACTTTTTTTTGTTTGTTTGTTTCAAGGATAATATACTCTGTAGGTAAGTGGAATGGACCAGTAGATCAGGCACAAATCGGTGTTTACATAGCCTGCAGAGGGTTGGAAACTAGTAAATTAGGAACCAACACTTAACTGTGTGTTTTTTAAAGATAACATTGCTCCTTCTTCCTTCCTTCCTTCCTTCCTTCCTTCCTTCCTTCCTTCCTTCCTTCCTTCCTTCCTTCCTTCCTTCCTTTCTTTCTTTCTTTCTTTCTTTCTTTCTTTCTTTGACTTCAGAAAGAAAGGGAGAGGGAAAGAGAGATAGAAACATAATTGATGATAGAGAATCATTGATTGGCTGCCTCCTGCACACCCCCTCCTGGGGATTGAGCCCACAACCTGCGCATGTGCCCTGACCGAGAATTGAACCATGACCTCCTGGTTCATAGGAAGATGCTCAACCATTGAGCCACATGGCTTCACTGTTTCTTTATTTTGATTTCTAAATGTTAATGTAAGAAACATTGAAACCTATAAGAATTTTTATTAGTTCAATTGAGCCCAACTAATGACAATTGCTGGGAAGAAAAATTTCAAAGGATTTAGAAAATGCTCCAGAAAATGGCAAAAATAAAAAGTAGTGGCAGTTTTACTACTTATTTTATACACCAGAATCAAAGGGAAGACTTGGGGGTTACATGAAATTCATTGGCGATAGATAAGGGATGTGGGAGAAAAAGAAATCTCTGGTATTAAAGAGTAAAACAAATAGACACATACTTTTACATTTGTGGGTATAAGATAGTTAAGAGTGAACAATTAAAATGATACCAATAACAATAAGGGGTTTTGTGGTCTCTGTTCTGGTGCAGTGAGGGTTTTGGAAAAAAGAATGACTCATTCCAAAGGTATGTTATTTTAGATATAAATAGACAATAGACAGGCTCAGTTAAGGTAAAGATTGACCTTTGTCATGGAAGATACCAACCTAGGACATGACGACCTGCCATGATTAGCTTTTAGTTAGAAAGTTTTAACTTCAGACCATCCTACGGGGTTATTTTAAGTCTCTGAGTTTGTAAGGCTGCCATGAGCTTCTCAAGTTCACCATGTGGTACCTTTTTCATCCACAAACAGAATTGGTTTCTCAAAAGCCCTGAGAATATTTGTTGTAGAAAGATATTCGTGTCTTGTAAGAGAAGACAAAATGGTGCACTGAGCCTTATAGATCATCCTGAACAGATGCAAACAGTGTGGTCACCCTGAGTGAGTTAGTTATTCACCACAATGTAAGGATACAGAACATTAGGCCAAATCTGGGTTTGATTCGGGGAATAATGGCAGTGTTTCCTATAAAGTTTTTTTTTGGGGGGGATGGGGAAGTGGGGTGGGATTAAATAATAAAATGAATGGCTGAAACCGGTTTGGCTCAGTGGTAGAGCATTGGTCTGCGGACTGAAAGGTCCCGGGTTCGATTCCGGTCAAGGGCATGTGCCTTGGTTGCGGGCACATTTCCTGGTAGGGGGTGTGCGGGGGGCAGCTGGTCGATGTTTCTCTCTCATCGACGTTTCTAGCTCTCTATCTCTCTCCCTTCCTTTCTGTGAAATATCAATAAAATATATTTAAAAAATAATAGAATGAATGTAAAAATTTCAATACAAGAAATATAGTCTCTGTTATGCAAAGGTGAGATGTTATTCTTTCTGTAGGATATATACTGAGAGTAGAGAATCTCTGGTTCACACTGGCATTTCTCCCATGAACAACCCAGTGTCTGATATACAGTAAATTTCCAAAAATTTCTTTTCAAATGTTCAATTTCTGAATGATTTCTGCTGTTGATTTGCTAAAATGAATCAAATCACACGTTTGTGCAAATCTTTTTGCTGGTTTGAAGCTTGATAATAAGCTCTAATTCAGCCATTTTACGAGCTATATTAAGTTCAACATTTCTAATTTTTGGTGTGGAATTTAGATACTCAATTTGCTCTTTGCATTCTCAAAGATCCTCTCTAGAGAGGGTTAGTTTTCCTCCAGCTCTCCTCCACATCAGGCCTCTCAGCTCATCAAGGCATTGAAACCTGTTACTAAACAAGCTCTTTGCCAAGCAGGGCACATGACTCCCAATCCATGTGCTCTTTCTACAGCCCCAGGAGCACAGTTTGAAGGATCTGGATAAGAGTAATACATGGTCTTCATTCACCAATGAATGGCTTAGTTATGTTTTTAAAGTCTTAAGATTTGATTTAATATATAGGACAAGCCTGTGGGAATACTTCAGTCAGGATATGGATTATTCATGGGACCCTTAATCAACAAACTCTGTAAGTGAAGGAAAGAGACTGGAAAACCACTCTGAAGAAAAAAGAAAAAAAAAACACAAACACTGTATTTTAGCACAAAATCACAGATAGGGTGCCTCAACATAATTGTGTTTTGTCAGGTGCACAATCTAACACATCACCTTTCATAGATGTGGCTCTCAGCGTTGGGTACAGGGTGGAATCAATTGGAAATGATTCAAAATCTCTGTGGGTGAGACCCAGGCCTTAGTATTTTTTCAAGCTGTTATGATTGCAAGTGTAGTGAAGGTTGAGAACCAGTGCTAGAGGGGGTCTTCATTTCATATTTTTTAAATATATATTTTATAGATGTTTTACAGAGAGGAAGGGAGAGAGATAGAGAGCTAGAAATGTCGATGAGAGAGAAACATCGACCAGCTGCCTCTTGCACACCCCCCACCGGGGACGTGCCCGCAACCAAGGCACATGCCCTTGACCGGAATCGAACCTGGGACCTTTCAGTCCGTAGACTGATGCTCTACCACTGAGCCAAACCGGTTTCGGCTCATTTCATATTTTTGAACTCCTGGCTACTCAATCCCATAAGGAGAAAACTTAACTGCTAAATCATTTAACTGCTAACATCACATTAGCAGTTAAATTTCCTCTTTAAGTGCTTCCCAGAGAAGCAGCATCAACATCACCTGGGAGGTTGTTAGAAATGCAGAATCTTGGGCTTCACCACTGTAGACCTACTGAATTAGAATCTGAACTTTTCACTATTCGCAGATATGATGTGTAGAGTAAATTATGAGAAACATTGCTCTAATGAAGTCATTCTCAAACTTGGCTGAATATTAGAATTCACTGGAGAAATTTTATAAATCCAGATGCTTATATCTCACCATACCTAAAGCAACTAAATCAGAATCTCTGGGCATAGGATCCAAGAAGAATCCTGAAAATGGATCAGCTAACAATTGCCAGTGCTTAGGACTCCTTAGTGTTTCTGGTGGAACGGTAACCTGACACCTATTAGTTCCAATTTTTTATCTTTTTAAAGAAGAACAATAATTAAATTACAATGCCAACATCAGGAATAGCAACAGGGAAGTAATCTGAGAATGGACTCTTTCTACTTTTGACACTTTCTCCTCAGTCTTCTGTAGTCATGCCACTTTAAAATTTCAAGTTGTTCACCTTTTTGAGATTTTTCCAGAATTTTCACTTAGTTTTATTTAGAAAAAAAATCTATTTGCACTCATATCTCATTGTTTTACATGAAATTTAAATAGCTTGCATAATTTCAGAAATTAGGAAATGGGACATAAACTAGTTCTGGAACAAAAAAATTGACGCTTGATAAGAACAGTACTCAAATCTTGAAGCAAAAGGAGATAGGCTAACATAGAAAGTATTCTGTAATGACTCATGGTGACCCACAAAGAACAGATAGAAAAACAATTCTCCAGGTGCATTGGCTCCGCATTTCCTGCTCCATTTGTGAACTGCCTGCAAACAAAGGCAGGAACAAAAAGAGAAATGTCGCCATCTATTATGAGAGGACAAAGTTTCCAGCTCACATTTTGTGTACAACTGTGTGTTGATGTTTTTGGTCATTAGCTCTCAAAACACACAAGTTCAAGTTCCCAGCTCTCTCATAAGCCATTTGCAGGAAAATACGCCTTTCAAGTTATAAAAATTAACCTTTGGTCAGAAGTGGAAGGAGTAGGAAAAAGAGTTGGAGAGGACTCATCAGGTATTGTTAGATGCCAAAGCCTCCTCAGAAATCTGGTTTAAATGTGCACTTGGCTGCTTTCAGATCTAATTTGTTTCCCAATCAAAATCTAGGCAAAATCCTAAATTCCTCTCCAAGTGTCTTTGGAAATAAAACACTTGCATGTGTCCTTTTGTCTGCAGTCCAAACTAACAATGTTGCTTCTGTCACTTGCTCAGGTTTAAGCTATTATAATGAGCAAATGAAGCAGTGACAGAAATAGAAACTCCAATTAAAAGATACTGCTATACCAGATCATCCGTATTCCACATTTACTCCCCATCCATAAGCTCTGTAATACCCAAGGAACACTGAGTAAGAATGCAATGCACACATTAAGCCCCGCTGCAGCTCTCTCCTCTCACATCAAATGCATCACATTAGCAGTTAAATTTCCTCCTTATGGGATTTAGGGAGAACTGGTATTAGTGAAGCGTATAGTTACATGATAGTGGCTTTGAAATATATTTAAATAAGGATGCATACTAAACATCTATGTATAATTGCACATTGGAGACACAATGTACTAGTACCCTGCTTCCCCGAAAATAAGACAGTGTCTTATATTAATTTTTGCTCCCAAAGATGCGCTAGGTCTTATTTTCAGAATATGTCTTATTTTTCCATGAAGAAGAATACAGTACACATTTATTGTTAAATGAAAATAAAGGAAATTTATTACCTGTATACAGTATGGTAGTACGGTAATTGTCAACACAAACCAGACAAACTGAATCCTACAGTATCAAGAATTTATTCATTTACTCAATGACAATCATGTCATCATCTTCTGGAACATCATCATAACAATCCAATTCCTGAATTTCCTGGTGAATTTCTTGTGACTCCATTTCTTTCAGAATCAGTGGACCAAATCTCTCATGTTTAGAAATAGCATTCTTTAAATGAGTACTTCTTGTCAATGTAGCCTGCTCACAGTGCATTTGCAATGCCACTGTCAGTGATTTTCTCCCATGAATTCTTCACCCAAGTCACAACTTCTTGCAGTTTAGGTTTCACAAAGTTTCCACATTGATTTCTCTCCATTCACACAGCAGTGACGTCAGGACTCCTCGTAACTTCATTGGTTGCTAGATGCCAGTCGGGGCCGCCCTAATGACCAGTTTATGGTAAATTAATTTTCATTCTGAGACAGAGCCTGCGGGCCTTATTTTCAGGGGGATGCCTTATATTTCACTCAGAAGGAAACCTGTAAGTAGGTCTTATTTTCGGAGGATGTTTTATTTTCGGGGAAACAAGGTATATGCCAAATATTGATAAATGATCTCTTTTAACATAACCTTAAAAAGAATGGTTAATGTATGTCCAAATTCTTTAAAAATATATTTTATTGATTTTTTACAGAGAGGAAGGGAGAGGGATAGTTAGAAACATCGATGAGAGAGAATCAATGATCAGCTGCCTCTTGCACACCCCCTACTGGGGATGTGCCCGCAACCAAGGTACATGCCCTTGACCAGAATTGAACCCGTGACCTTTCAGTCTGCAGGCTGATGCTCTATCCACTGAGCCACACTGGTTTCGGCACTTTTTAAAATTTTTAAAATTTATTGATTTTTAGAGAGGAGGAAGGGGGGGGGGAGAGAGAGAAATGTCTATTTGTTGTCCCACTTATTTATGCATTTATTGGTTGATTCTTGTATGTGCCCTGAATGGGGATCAAATCTTGGTGTATTGGGACAACATTCTAACTAATTGAGCTACCTGGCCAGGAAGAATACACCCAATTCTTAAGGATATTTTCCTATTGCTTGGGAAAATGCTCATAAAAGTTAATTTTACATCTAAATATTTGCTTATATTCATGTGTAATTGCTGAATAAAAAGAACATATGTTAAAGTGTGAGACTATAAATAAACCCATTTGCAAATGGCCTGGCTCTTCAATATATTTAAAACATTGTCATGAAGATATCCACATGCAAAAACTGCCTCAGTCAGAATTGAAACCAAATTATAGTTAACAAAAACATTCTTGCTGAATTTCCTAACAGTAAACTCAAGCACAATGATAAAGATTTAAAGAACTCACATTTGGAGGACGGAATTCAGAAAGCTTCTAGGTTGGTGAATGTGAGGAGAGTGACATGCCTGGACAGGGCATGGAAGTTCCATGCCCCATCTCCATCCCCTGTCCTATGCATCTCTCTCATCTGGCTGTTCCTGAGTTACATCCTTTTACAATACACCAGTAATGTATTGCCTTGGGATGTGCACAAATTAACAGCTCCATGAAGACTTCGATCATACTGCCTAATTTTTAATTCTTCATCCCCTAAAATAATGTCTTTAAAAGTGATTTGAACAGATGAATGTGCTAATATATTTCTGTTTTTTTTTAAAAAAAAACACAAACACACACACACACAAAAATAATAATAAGAGGAGGAAAAAGATGGCGGCTGAATAGACAGATCTTCCTTAAATCTCTTCCAAGGGCCAGACTGGAAATAAAACTATATTGGGGAACATTAACCTGCATCTTAACCTATCTCAACCTATGCAGAAGAGATAGCATCAGAGGCAAAACTGAGGGGTTTGAAGAGTCTTAATGGAGCCTCAGTGACTAGCTTAGAGGTAGGGCTATCCACCCCCCTATCCAAGGGAACTTGACTGAAGCTTTCACCTCACTGGAGAGTTAATCAAAACTCCTGATATCCAGCTGATCCCACTAGACTACATATGAGGAGCTCTGCCCAGCTGAGGGCAGGGAAATATTCTGGGATTCGCTTAGAGGAGTATTTCTGAGATGAAGAATCATGCTCGCCACTTTTCCTGAAATCTGAACAGCACCTCCTTTCTATGGGAGACGCTGAGGTTGCTATTTTGATTCCTCCTAAAAGCTACTCAGAAACAGATTTTTTTGAGTGATTAAGATTGACTGCTGGCTGGCAGGCAACGGTGGGCAGAGGCAGAGCCTGGAGAACCTGGGGAAGTTTGCTGACCCATCCTTCGGTCCTGTGTTGCTAACAACCTGGCTTTAGAAAGTAGCCAGATCCCTTCCACACCCAACTAAGTCCTATGGAGACAGACACAAACTGTGACTCACTTGAAGCTTCAAACATGTTGCTGAGAGTAAAAGGAGGAAAGTTTCTGACAGTGGTTAGCGCCGAAGTACCTCCTGGAAAGCTCAGAATTGTCAGATGAAACAGTCAGCCTCAGTCATTAGAGGAGCAGAAGCCAAAGGGAGCTCCCAGGAGACATTCAACTCTGCTGAGATGAATGCCACTTCACCTTTTTCTTTTTCCCTTCCCTTCCCTTCCCTTCCCTTCCCTTCCCTTCCCTTCCCTTCCCTTCCCTTCCCTTCCCTTCCCTTCCCTTCCCTTCTTTCTCTTTTCTTCTCTATTGTTTTGTTATTGGTTTAGCCTTTGTTCTTTCATATATCTAATTTTCTCTTCCCTTTATTTTTTTTCTCCTTTCTCCTGATTTCTCATAATTTTTGTTTTTCTTATTTTTGGTCTATCTGCTCTCTCCTCTATTTCCATTTTCAAACTCTTTTCTTCCTCTTTTCTTTCATATAATTTTCCTTCTCCTAGCTTTATTTTTATTTTCTTTATTTTATCTCTTCCCCTTTTGTATTCCTCTTTCTTCTGCTTTTTGTTCTCCTTGTATTTTCTTTCTTTCTTTTATCATTCTTGTTCTCTTTTCTATTTCCTAATTCTCTCTTCTTTTGTGATTGCTTTTATTCATATTGTAGGAGTCTTGGGTATGTTTTTGTTTTATTGTGTTGTGTTTTGTTTTGTTCTGTAATCACCTGCACAACAGCTGCCATGATGTGGCTGGGGGTGAACTTTATAGTCAGTCAGCCTCAGAGGAGAATTCATCCACAAATGAGACAACAACATTCAAGATGCAGTTACAATAAGAGAACCTAAATAACTTACACAAGGCACATTCCTAGAGCACAGCTTAGGAGATCTAAGATACTGCACTACTGGGTCACACAAAACATAAAGCCACCCCATAAAGATTGGGAGGCATAGCAGTTTGGTCTAATGCATAGAAATAAATACAAATGGACAGAAAAAAATGGGGAGATGAACAACCCCCAAATGAAAGAAAAGGAGGAATCACCAGAAAAGGAACTGAATTAGAGGCAAGTAATTTGTCAGATAAAGAATTCAAAGTAAGGGTTTTTAGAGTACTCAAACAACTTAGAACTACAAGTGACTTAATGAGTACTGTATGGAATTCAATGAGAACTACATCAGCATGAAAAAAGAGATAGAAACCAGGAATTCTAATCAATTTGGAATGAAGAATGACATAGTTTATATAAAGAATACCCTGGAAAAATAAATAGTAGATTAGAAAAAAACTGAGGAATGAGTCAGTGAATTAGAAGACAAGGTAGGAAAAAAACCACCAATCAGACCAGAAACTGGGGGGGGAGGGGGGAATTAAAAAGCATGAGGAAAATTTAAGGCAGCTTTGGGACAACATGAAATGCAACAAGATCCATATCATAGGGGTACCAGAAGAATAAGAATTTGGGCAAGAAATAGAGAATATATTTGAAGAAATAATGACAGAAAACTTCCCTGACCTGGTGAAGGAAGAGGTCATATAAGTTCAGGAAATACAAAGAGTCCCAAACAAGATGAACCCAAAAAGACACATCATAAATAAAGACACATCATAAATAAAATGATAAACATTAAAAACAAAGAATGGATCTCATAAAAGAAAGACAGAAAGTTACCTACAAAGGAGCTCCCATTAGACTGTCAGATAATTTCTAATGAGAAATACTTCAGGGTAAAAGGGCATGAAGTTTACAAAGTAATGAAAAGCAAGGGTCTGAATCCAAGACTACTCTATTGAGAAAAGGTATTATTCAAAATTGGAGGTAAAATAAAGAGCTTCACAGACAAGAAAAGGCTAAAGAAGTTTATTACCAACAAACCAGTACTGCAAAAAATGCTAAAGGGATTGTCATAAGAAGAATAAATAGAAAGAGAGGGAAACATGCATAAATAATAATAATGGCAACAAATAAATAGTTATAAATAATAACTCTAAAGGTAAGTGGATTAAATGCCCTAATCAAAAGACATAAGGTAGCTAAATGGATAAGAAAACATGACCCATATATTGGCAGTCTATAAGAGACCTAACTCAGAACAAAAGACTCACAGAGAATGAAAGTAAAGAGATAGAATTTTTTTATAAAAATGAAAAAAATAAAACGATAGTAGCAATACTCTAATCTGACAAAAGAGATTTAAAATGAAGGCCATACAAGAGACAATGAAGGTACCTTCATAATACTAGATGGATCTTACAACAAGAGGATATACACTTGGCAAGCACAAATGATCCAATATAGGAGCACCCAAATATATATATTAAAAAAAAGCAAAACCAAAAAACTTCTGGAAGACTTTAAAGAAGAGATTGACAGCAATACAATCATAGTAAGGGACATTAACACCCCATTGACATCACTGAATAGTTCTTCTAGACAAAATGTCAACAAGGAAACAAAGATCCTAAATGACACACTTAAATGTAAGTTGTGAAACCACAAAAATCCTAGAAGAAAATGTAGGCATCAAAATATCAGACATTTCACATAGTAGAATTTTCACTGATACAATGCCTAGGGCAAGAGAAACAAAGAAAAAAAATAACAAATAAAACTTACATCAAAATAAAAAGCTTCTTCACAGAAAAAGAGACCATCATTCAATTGTAAAGAGAACCACTGTGCGGGAAAAGGTATTTGCCAATGATACATCTGATACAACATTAATTTTCAAAATTAATAAAGTACTCATACAACTCAACAAAGGAAAGACAAATAATTAAATTAAAAATGGACAAAGGACCTAAATAGACACTTCTCCAAAGAGGACATATAAATGGCCAATAGACATATGAACAAGTGCTCAGAGTCACTAATCACCAGTTAAATGAAAATTAAAACCACAATGATATATCACCTCACACCTGCCATCAATATACAAGTGCTGGTGAGGATGTGGATAAAAGGGAACACTTATTAGTTCACTGCTGGCAAGGGTGCAGGTTGGTGCAGCCACTATGAAAAACAGTATGGAGTTTCCCCCAAAAAATTAAAAATGGAACTTCCATTTGACCCAGTGATCTCACTTCTAAAGATATATCTTAAGAAGCCTGCATCACCAATCAGAAAGAATATATGTATCCCTATGTTCATAGCATTGTTATTTATAATAGCTAAGATCAGGGAATAAGTGGTCATTTAGTAGATGAGTGGATAAAAAAGCTGTGTAAATCCCATTTACACAATGGATACTATGCAGCTCTAGAAAAGAAGGATCTCTTACTCTTTGAAACAGCATGGAGGGACCTGGAGACTATTATGCTATTTGAAATAAACCAGTCTGAGAAAGACAAATATCATATGATCTCACTTATATGTGGAATCTAATTTAAAAAACAAAACAAAATACCACAGCTAACAAATAAAATAGATCCAGAGACATGGAAGCATGCAGAGACTGATGGTTCTCAGAGAGGAGTGGGTAGGTGATGGAAAGAGATTAACTAAAGAACTTTATGTATGTGTGCATAATCTATGGATACAGACAGTATTGAACTGAAGACCAGAGGAGGGAGCAGAAATGGGGGCCAGTGGGGATAAAAAGGAAAATCTACACTAATAAAAGAGAACTATGCAAATCAACTATCATTCCACTATGCCAAGCCATGCCCAACAGCCAATCAGGAGTGAATATGCAAATTAACCTAACCAGGACAGCAGCTGGCCATGGAGCAGGAGCAAGCAGGAAGCTTGGGTTGCCCCAGCAATGGAGGATGCCTAGCTTCCTGCCTGCCCTGGCCAGCCCTGGCCTCAGCTCAAGGCTATGAAGTTTTAATTATAGAAGATTAATAAATCCCAACAAAAATGGTGCAGCCACGGAGCTGGAGAAAGCAGGAGGCTTGAAATGTCCCTGGTGATGGAGGAAGCCAAGCTTCCAGCCACCCTGGGTTGTCCTGGCCTCCACTCAAGGATACACACTTTCTTTTTTTTCTTTTTTTTTAAATAATATTTTATTGATATTTTACAGAGAGAAAGGGAGAGAGCTAGAGAGCTAGAAACGTCTATCGACCAGCTGCCTCTTGCACACCCCCTACCGGGGATGTGCCCGCAACCAATGTACATCCCCTTGACTGGAATCGAACCCAGGTCCTTTCAGTCCTCATACTGACGCCCTACCACTGAGCAAAACCGGTTTTGGCTGCACACTTTCAATTATAGCAGATAAATAAATCTTAGATACTTGCTTCCAGCCAGCCCTGGCTTCTGCTCAAGGAGGTGCTGGGGTAAAAAAAGAAAAAAAAGAAAGAAAGAAAAGGAAAAGGAAAAGGAAAAGGAAAAGGAAAAGGAAAAGGAAAAGGAAAAGGAAAAGGAAAAGGAAAAGGAAAAGGAAAAGAAAAAGAAAAAGAAAAGAAAAAGAAAAAAAGGAGAGGGTGGGACCTTGGATCGCTATGGGGTGATCAGGCTATGATGGAATGGCTGGTGCCATTGTGGGTACACAGACCAGCAGGATGACCAGTTGGGAGTGAGCAGGCCATCAGTAGGGGTCAGTTAGAGGTGATCAGGACAGTGGGGAGGGGGGCAGTTTGAAGTGAGCAGGCCAGCAAGGGGGAGCAGTTGGGGTTGATTAGGCTGGTGGGAGGGCATTTGGGGGTGAGTAGGCCGGTGGTGGGGGGCATTTAGGGGCAAGTAGGCCAGTAACGGGGGACAGTTGGGGCCAAGCAGGCTGGCAGGCAGAGTAGTTAGGGGCAATCAGGCAAGCAGGCAGGCAGGTGAGCAGCTGGAGCAATCAGTCTTGGATTCTGAGAGGGATGTCTGACTGCCAGTTCAGGCCTGATTCCTGTAAACCAGCAGTAGGACATTCTTAGAGGGGTCCCAGATTGGAGAGCTTGCAGGCCAGGCTGAGGGAACCACCACCCACCCATGCACAAATTTTGTGCACCAGGACTTTAGTATGCAATATTTTCAATAATAAAGATAAATTAAAACAAACAAAACACACCTCACATTTGTTAGAGAAGTATATTTAATTTTAATGAAAACATCATTTTTGTTTTAGTTAAGAGTAGTTAATGTAAAAAAATCAGAACATATAGACATAATGTAAAGTAAAACTAAAAAATTACCCATAATTTCCTGCTAAAAATGACTCATCTTAATATAGAAGTGTTTATCATTTTACACATTTTTAAAAAAAAGATATTTTTATTGATTTTTGAGAGGAAGGGAGAAGGAGAGAGAGATAGAAATATCACTGATGAGAGAGAATCATTGATCTCATTGATTGGCTGCCTTCTGCACACTCTACAACTCATGCATGTGTCCTTGATTGGATTCAAACCTGGAACCCTTCAGTCTGCAGGCCGACACTCTATCTACTGAGTCAAACCAGCTAGGGTTACACATTTTTTTTTATGAGCATACACATGTACATGCACATGCACATGCACTTATTAAAGGATATTACATCATAAAAACTACACAATTTTAAAATTTAATAGTTTAGCAGGAACAAAATTTCTGGCAATAAATTTAGATCTACGTTATTATTATTTTTTAATATATTTTATTGATATTTTACAGAGAGGAAGGGAGAGAAATAGAGAGCTAGAAACGTCAATGAGAGAGAAACATTGACCAGCTGCCTCTTGCACACCCCCTACCGGGGATGTGCCCGCAACCATTGTACATGCCCTTGACCGGAATCGAACCCGGGACCTTTCAGTCCGCAGACCGACGCTCTACCACTGAGCCAAACCGGTTTCGGCTACGTTATTATTTTTAATTACTGCATGTTTATCCAAAATATAAATTATATCTCTTTGCTTAATAAATCACTTAATTTGGACATCTAAATTCTTTCTCAAAGTCATTTAAAAATTAATTATTTTAAATTGTTTTATCTCTAAAATTGTATTGGAATTTAATATATGTTTAAAGCTTCAAAGAAGTACTTAAAATTTAACATTGTTCATTTTTCCCCCTCAGAGTCATGATTTCTTTCATGTTTGCATAAGTCTTCTCCTACCCTCTGCATTTTATATACAGAGAGAATCAGGTCAGTACAGCATCAGATAAAAAGATTACATAGTTCTTGGTGTGTCCAATGTCTGCTATTTGTTCTAAGAGAAAGGGGTTTACGAGGATTTTTGCTTTCTGACATGTGTCTTATTCTAAGAGGATCTTAAAAATGAAATTCCTAATGAGCACCCAGGTAAAATAGAAATGAAATTCCAAAGAGAAGTCCCAGATCACTGCATGCATCATTTACAAAGAAAACAGAAGAAAATAAGTTTCAAAACTTTTGAGCATCTCATCTAAAGGCTCAAGAGTGCAGTTGCAGACAGAGAATTGGCAGACCAGTGCTTTCTAGAGGAAACTGCACTGCTAGGAGATTCAGCAAGATTATCTGTTCCCCTCTTTCAAGCCTAGTTGTTTGGGGGAAGACCTCAACAGGACCAGTCAGAGAATGTGAGATACTTCCCCTGAACTCTGGAGGCCCAGAAGATAGAAGAGTGTCTCCTACCCCAGGAAATCCAGAGGACAGGAGAAGGGTCAGTAAGATCCTTTGCTGATGGTCTGGATTTGGCTGTTATGTGTGAATGTACTCCCTGTTCACTGTGAGTCATAGCATATATGAGTGTCTCCCATAAACCAGCTGTCGAACCTGAAAGAAAGAATGTTTTCCTGGAGTCATTCCAGGTCCTGGGCAAGAAAGCTACCTCAAGGGGATGAGATCTCTCAATAGTAGGCATATGAGCCATGGACTGGACATGGAGTGGCTGTACAAAGGAGAATCATGGTCTTCATTGTGTGATTTGCATCCAGAAGAACCCACAAAGGGGGATTGGCAATTATTCACCTGCCTCAGAGTCCTGACATAAGGTGAAAAATATACCCAGCGTATCAGAACACAGCTTTCCCCAAGCTCAGGTCTACCTGAGCCAATCTCAAGAAGGGGCCAGCTCTGTAGTCAGCACATACAGGAGGAGAGAACAATATGGGGAAAGAAAGGAGAGGGACTATCCCGGCCTCCACTCCTGAAAGCTCACTTTTTCCTTTATTGATTAAGGTATTACATATGTGTCCTTAGCCCCCTATTGCCCCCTCCATGCCCCACTTGTGCCCTTATCCCCCTAATGTCTGTGTCCATTGGTTATTCTTATATGCATGCATACAAGTCCTTTGCTTGATCTCTCCCTCTTCCCCCAACTCTCCCCTATCCTCTCTCTAAGGTTCGTCAGTCTGATCAATGCTTCTCTGTCTCTGGATCTGTTTCTGTTCATCAATTTATGTTGTTCATTATATTCCACAAATGAGTGAGATCATGTGACATTTATCTTTCTCCAACTGACTTATTTCGCTTAGCATAATGTTCTCCAGATTCATCCATGCTATTGCAAATAATAGGAGTTTTTTTTCCTTTTTACATAAGCATAGTATTTCATTGTGTGGATATACCACAGTTTTTAATCCACTCTTCTGCTTATGGGCACTTAGGCTGTTTCCAAATCTTAGCTATTGCAATTGTGCTGCTATGAATATAGGGGTGCATATATCCTTTCTGATTGGTATTTCTAGTTTCTTGAGATATATTCCTAGAAGTGGTATTATTGGGTCAAATAGGAGTTCCATTTTTTATTTTTTGAGGAGACTCTCTACATTCTCATTAGCACTTGTCATTTGTTTATTTGTTGATGATAGCCATTCTGACAGGTATGATATGGTACCTCATTGAAAGCTCATAAGCTATAGCAGGCCTGGTTTGGAGGTAGGATATCTGAACACACTAAATCACAGTCATGCATTTTATTACTACCAAGGACTGGTCATTCTAACTTTTAAATGGATGCTTTGTGTGTGTCAAGTGGCCATAACTCTGTCTATTGCTAATTCATTAGACCTATCCAAAACTCCCAGGGGCAGAGAGTTTACATTAAAAGAAAACTTGTAGATAAATTTAAATTATGTTTTAAGTATATTTTGTGAATGTTAAATGATCAATGGGATGGTTGCTTACTTTTTAGTGTTTTCCAACCAAAACCATTGCATGTCTGTAGCGAGGTCTATCTGGTTACAACACAGTGAAATTCAGGGTGGAATGAGATAGGTAGTTGGAGCCTTCCATGTATCATTAACAAGGCTCTTAAAGGCAAATGTAGAACTTCAGAAAAAGCTAGAGTACATGGTATACATTTGGATATTCATAGTGAAGTATAGATTATGTGACAGGGAGGAAAAAAAGTTTTTGTCAAATAATAATTTGAAAACATTTGTTAATTATTTTTGCATCAGACTTATTAGTTTATTTTGTAGACAGATTGTTTACTCACATGAGAAAGTCAGTTTGTAGACTGATCCAAGGAATGAAGGCAATAACAAAAGTCATAGGCAGAAGGGAGAAAATGAAAGAGTTGACCATCTGGGAAAAGTAAATCTTGTTTGCACAATTTTTGCATAAACTGATTATCTGGAAGCTAGCAGAGAGAAGCCCATCTGGGAAGACTATTTTTGAGGAGGCCAACTTGGGCATCAAAGATAACAATTTCCATTATTTAGGAATTCTCTAGAAGGTCTTGTAGGCTGGATATGGAGCAAAGAGACTGACCATCTTTCTGGAGGGTTAGCTATTTTCCTTCCTTTAACAACTCTTTCTTGTTTCAATCACATCTACACCACTTTTTTTAAGTACATTTCTCATTATTCACATCTTCCCCTCTTGTACATTCTAAGCTGGTTTGTGTATTTGCAATACTGAGTAAGCTAGAGAGGAAAACTAGAGGTGTTCCTAAATGTTGAATTTTTCTACACTAGAAAGAGCAGAGAGATTTTCCTCTTTCTAAATAAAAGTGAATTTGGGGAGGTAGAAGGAAAGGAGAGGACAGAGAATAGTTCAAATTTTATTTGGGGAAAATGATTTGGGAAGGTTTACTTAAGCAAATGACTTTATAATTTGGGGGCAGCTTCTATGAGGTAATCAGTAGGCTTTGGGAAAATGGGTGAACATTTCGGGGGCATTTTTTTACTGTTTAAAATATAGTGTATTTCTCCAGTGGTGTTTTGTAAGATTTCTGCAATAAAGATTTAAATTGGTATTTAATTCTCTTATAGCTCTTCTGAAAGCAATACTGTGCTGTTGAGAAAGGCGATGAAAGGAGCCAAGTTTATTCTGGTTATACATGTCAAAGAGTTGATGAGGTTTCAATAAAGATACTTTTATAAAAACTCAGCATTCACCAAATTTTTGACCACACTATTCTAATTCTAGAGAATGTGTTTTCAAATGTAATTATTTGGTAATCACATTGGGAAATGTGATTCCCAGTTCACATTATCTAAGGATAGGTCAAGATATTTTTTTAAATTAAAAAAACTAACTTTATCTTCCTAATTTAACAGTCAATAAAGTTAATGGTTGGGTAGTGTCTTCCCCAAATTCGTGTTTTTCCTGGAGCCTCCAAATGTGAACTTATTTGAAAATAAGATAATTGCAAATGTGGTTAGTTAATATGAGATCATACTGGAATAGGGTAAACCCTTATTTCAATACCAGAGGCTCTGTGCATGAAAATTCATGCACTGGATAGGGGGGGTCCCTCAGCCTGGCCTGCCCCCTTTCACAGTCTGGGAGCCCTTAGAGGCAGGAGGCAACCAGTGATCAGGGGAAGGTGATTCCCCCATCACATCTCTGCTGCTGCCACTGCTAACAGTGTAAGCTTCAGCCGGCCCTGGTTACCTGAGCCTCGGGTGGCTCTGGGTGACTGGGAAGCCGCCATTGCGGCTTGCCTGTGCTTTGGACTGGCTGGGTGGCTGGAGTTTGAGAGGACTGGGGGACTCTGGATGCAGGCGCCCTAGCGGGGCTAAGAGGACTGGGTGCCACCATCTTGTGGCTGTAGGCGCTGCCATCTTTGAGAGCCTGGCAGTAAATTAGCATATTCTCTCCTTATTGGCTATGAGCACCACCATATTTGAGGGCATGGGAGTCAATTAGCATATTCCCTCCTTATTGGCTATGGGTGCCTCCATCTTTATGAGGGTGTAATGGTCAATTAGCATATTCCCTCTTTATTAGATAGGATGACCAGTGTCCTTATAAAAAGAGAAGAGACAGACACATGGGAAACCATCATGTGATGACTGAGGCAAAGATGAGAGCAATGTGTCTAAAAACCAAGGAACACCAAAGATTGCCAGCAACACCAAAGCTAAGAGAAGGCATAGAACAGGTTCTTGCCTAAAGCCTTCAGAAGGAGTATGGCCCTGCTGACAGTTTTCAAAATCTAGCCTCCAGAACTTGATAGAATAAATTTCTGTTATTAAAACTCAACTAGTGTGTGGTCATTTGTAAGGTGGACCTAGCAAACTAATACAATGGACATGTCTCAAAATTAAAGAATTATCCAGTTTTGCAAACTTGCAAACCTGAAGACCACTCAGAAATAAAAAGTAATGACCTACTGACTCATTAAAAAAACACACACAGATGAATCTCAAAATAATTATGGTGAGTGAAAGAAGCTAGATAAAAAGAGTACATAAAAAAATTTCCATTGGTATAAAATCCTAACAATGTAAACTAACCTAAAGTGACAGAAAGGAGGGATTGACTGGTGCAAGCATACCAGGAAGGATAGGAGGGGACAAAGGTGGGTTTACAAGATGCACAAAGAACATTTTTGGGTGATAGATATATTCAGTCTGCTGGTCTTATAGTAGTGGTTTGATCATGTATGTATGTGTCAAAACTTATCAAAATTGTTATTTAAAATATGAGCAATGTATGCTAAATATACCACAATTAAGCTGTTTAAAACAAAACAACTTAGTGCTTTATTAGTTTAAACAATCAAGAAAATACTGTGCAACTGCATGGAGGAATGGTGGTGATATAAAAAGTAATTCCTCTGTTGTGCACATGCTCTCTCTCTCTCACACACACACTATATTCTTGTCCTTAATTGAAAGTGGTAAGGCAAACACATTACTGAAAGCACTCTAATTATTTTCTCTGGACTAGTCTCCAGCAAATTAAGAAGAGGGTGCTGAGAAAGCCATTTCATCCCTGAAATCACACCCAAAGGATTCTTTCTTCTGAGACAACATCAGCATTCAGCAAACCTAAGCTCTTCAGCAGAGTTCATCACATGCTCAAGGGACGTCCAACTGGCCATGTTTAGAATGAACCTTTAGAGATGCCCCTTGCCGCTCACACGTTGACACATTTATTTTTCTCTCTCACTTTCCTCTGGCTTTAATTAAACATCACGGCTGGTTTACCAAAGCAAATTTTGAGTAGAGTTCTGCTCATTCCTATCCATCTTTTAAAATACAGTCATAGGCAGTCTTCCTTCATTTTAAAGACTTGGCTTACTTCTGCCTTATTGATTCCCCTGGCACTTACTCATTTTTATGTCATGTAAATGAGCTCTTCATATACACTAGTTTTTAATGCTGTTGTTTTATATGTCAGTCTTGGCTACCCAGCTACCGTGAACCCTGTGCTTTCAACTTTGAGATCCTCTTTTCTGCTTCTAGAGTCATCCCTCTGCAGATTTTAGGACATAATTTTATCTTCAAAGGGACTAGGGCTCAACAACAGACTGCATGCTCTTCTCCTAAACTTCCCTTTCACTTTACCCTGAGGCCCCAGTTATATAGTTTTTCTGGCTGGAACTCTACTATGTCATTGTGTGGCGGATGACTTTAGATGACTGCTCCTGCATCTCTGGGACAGAGGACATTTCAAAAAGGCTGTTCTACTCATGCATTCCAGAATGCCCCAGGAGGACACTCAGCAGATGAAAGGTGTACAAAGCTCGCTCCCTGGTCCCTCAGGTGAGATAGATCTGAGGTGTGTTTCACACTGTTTCCTCAGGCTCTCCCATGGCATGAAGTTTCATTATCTGGTTGACTGGACAACACACCTTTCCTAGCCTGCCTTCTCTGTCTTATATTTTGCCCCCATTTTCTTGCCAATATTGAAAGAACAATCCAGGAAAACTGCTCACTTTCAAATTCTCATTTTCTCTTCTGGGGAAGCCCATGTGAGATGAAGATCTTGTTTTGGACCTCACTGGTACTTGAATTGCTGACTCCCTTGCCACATTCTTTTTAAAATATATATTTTTTCATTGATTTCAGATAGGAAAGGAGAGGGAAAGATCAATTATGAGAATCACAGATTGGCTGCCTCCTGCATGCCCCCTACTGGGGGATTACGCCCACAACTGCAGCATGTGCCCTGACACAAAATCAGACAGAGGCCTTTAGGTTCATAGGTTGATGCTTAACTACTGAGCAACATTGGCCTGGCTCTCTTTATACTCTTAATTGCTGCCTCCTACTCTTTACAGAGCCCCCATTTCATACCATTGAGTCCCTAGTTATCTCTGAAAAACCCACAAAAGAGCTCTTTAACCATTGACCAGGCCAGTGAGTGCAAAGACTCCCAGACCAATAAGGACTGTTCTATCTTCCTGGCTTTCCTCACCCCAGGGCTTGGGCCACAAAGCTAGAGAGTGGAGGATGGGGAGACAGAGCAGGAAAAGAGTAGAGAATAGAACCATACTCCCATCTTCTGCTTTGCAAGGCTCCCACCTCAATAAAGAGCTTTTCTGCAGCTTCAAGTGCCAACATGGTCCCGAAACCGTGGGATCTATACTGTGCCAGAATGCTATGTATCCCACTGTGGTTAGCAGAATAAAGGTCTGCCAAAGATGTCCCCACCTTAATCCTTGGGATTTATGAATATGTTACCTTACGTGGATGTCAAAATACATTTTGCAGATGTGATTAAGATTATAAATATTGAGATAGGAGAGGGCCCTGAATTATCAGAGTGAGCCAATTTTCATCCCATAAATTACTAAAAGGGGAGAGCCTTTCCCAGTGTGGAGAGAGAGAATGAAAGAAGGAGGTTCTGAAAATGGAGCAGGAAGGCCAGAGCCAAGGGATGTGGGCATAGCCATCAGCTGATAGGCAGCAAGGAAATGTGGTCCTACAATGGAATTGTTAACAACCAAATAAGCAAGGGCATGAATGCTCCCCTGTAGCCACCAAAAAGGAACACAGCACTTAATTCAAGCAAGTAAATCCATGTTGGACTTCTGACTAAAAGAACTTGAGGATGATATAAGACATTGTTTGCAGTAATTTATTAAGAAAAACTACTACACTGACCATCTAAAGTCTCTCTCCATGCTAGGGTATCCTCTGAAAGAAAATAGCGAAAATTTTGTAAATGGCTTGCTGTTGGGTTGCAAAATGACTCATACTTTGCCCAAACTCCTGTTGTGCTTTGCTTATCAGGGGGAATAGAGAGAGAAGCAGGCCATGTGATCTGGAAACGGCGGATCTGCTCTCATGGTTGCCTCGAAATGGACACCAGAATATACACCTCACTCTCCATTTAATCTCATTTCTCTCTATTGCTTCTGTTTTTGACACCTAAAAGCTTCATGCATATGCAGATTTTTTGCTCAGGGAAGGACTTTGTGGAAAATTCCCATTAATAAAAACAGTATTTGTTCATTTATTACCCTGTTCATTTATTAAATCCACCCTCTAATTAGATAGAAAAAAAGCACACATCTCTTTATTGGATCCAGGGACCTCAGCTAATACATTGACCTGGTTTATTTCCTGCACAATTTCAAACCAGTGATTTTCCAGGCATCAGAGCAGAGAGGCGAGGCCTAATTAACTAATAGGTCTGTGGTCACCTGCACTGGGGTTGACAATGTGTGTGACTTTTTCAGCACAGACTCATTTAAAACACTTCCTGCCTTACATTAGAAATTAAGGAGTCTAAGGAAGAGGAAATGCCTAACAGTGCATTTATTGGACCTTGTAATTATTTTTTGGTTGTTAGTGTTCACCTGAGGATATTTTTCCATTGATCTTTGGGGAGAGTGGAGGAAGGTGGAGGGGAGGGCAGAGGAGAGAGAGAGAGAGAGAGAGAGAGAGAGAGAGAGAGAGAGAGAGAGAGAGAGAGAGAGAGAGAGAGAGAGAGAACCTGTAATCCAGGTATGTGCCTTCAAACCTGCAACCATTCAGTGCATGTGGAGTGATGCTCTAAGCACTGAGCACCACCAGCTAGCACTAGATCTTATAATTTGTTTTAAGTATATTATATCAGTTTGAGGATCAGAAAAAGTAAACCCATAGGGTTTTGTTTTTGTTTGTCTTAAAACACAGAACTTTCTAAACAAACTCATTTAGAGATACTAGTATGTAGGATTTCTTGTTGTCACCTCAAGTACTGAAATCATGATTTAAAAAGGTTCTTGTTTTTCCCAAGGATTTTTTTTAAAAGAGGAAACTCTAGTGTCTGCTGTTATTCAAATCTTTTTTATCTATGGTCCCTGGCCTCTTCTTGATCATTAAATTACATAAAAAAGAGAGTTAAACATCTACCACTGGCATGGTAGATTTGCCCATATCTTGCAGTCTTTTGACAAATGTATTTATTTTAGAGCTATTTTATAATATCATATACATTTAAAATCCTGTAATGCTTTTCTGAATTTAACTTTTACCAATGTCTAGTGACCCATTTACCTCTAAATAATGCTTTGTCAAGAAAATCTCCTTCATGTAATATTAATATATCTGCACCAACTCTCCTTTAGTCAGTATTTGCATAATACTTCATGTAATTTGTTTTATGCATGTTTATAAATATCTCTGGCTTGATAATTTATAAGATCATATGGCAGTCTATAAATTCTTGTCTTTTAATGACATTTATTTTTTTTATTTTTTTAAAAATATTTTTTATTAAGGTATTATCTGTGTACATACCTTATCATTGCCCCCGCCCCCATAGATGCTCTCCCTCCCCAGAGTTTTGTGTCCATTGGTTGTTCTTATATGCAAGCATACCAGTCCTTCGGTTGATCTCTTATCTCCCCCAGATCTCCCTACCCTCCCCCACCCCCCGCTGTCATTTGGCAGTCTGCCTGTTGTTTTACTGTCACTATATCTATCTTTCTGTTCATTCGTTTATAATGTTCTTTAATATCCATAAATGAGTGAGGTCATGTAGTGTTTCTCTTTCATTGACTGGCTTATTTCACTCAACATGATGCTCTCCAATTCCATCCAGGTTACTGCAAATGATGAGAATTCCTTCCTTTTTATGGCAGCATAGTATTCCATGGTGTAGATGTACCATAGTTTTCTGATCTATTCATCTGCTGATGGGCACCTAGGCTGTTTCCAAGTCCTAGCTATTGTAAATTGTGCTGCTATGAACATAGGGGTGCATAAATCCTTTCTGATTGGTCTTTCTAGTTTCTTGGGGTATATTCCTAGTAGTGGGATTACTGGGTCAAATGGGAGTTCCATTTTCAGTTTTTTGAGGAAGCTCCATACTGTTCTCCACAGTGGTTGCACCACCCTGCAATCCCACCAGCAGTGCAGGAGGGTTCCTTTTTCTCCGCAACCTCGCCAACATTTGTTGTTTGTTGTTTTGTTGATGTTGGCCATTCTGACAGGTGTGAGATGGTACCGCATTGTTGTTTTGACCTGCATCTCTCGGATAATTAGTGACTTGGAGCATGTTTTCATGGGCCTCTTGGCCTTCCTTCTGTCTTCTTTTGGGAGGATTCTATTTAGGTCCATTGCCCATTTTTTAATTGGCTCATTCATTTTCCTTTTATTGAGTTGTATAAGCTGTCTGTAGATGTTGGAGATTAAACCTTTATCAGTGATATCGTTTGCAAATATGTTCTCCCATACAGTGGGTTTTCTTGTTGTTTTGTTGATGGTTTCTTTTGATGTAAAAAAGCTTTTTATTTTGATGTAGTCCCATTTGTTTATTTTCTCTTTAGCTTCCATTGCCCTAGGGTTATTATCAGTGAAGAAGTTCTTTAGGCATATGTCTGAGATTTTGCTGCCTGTGGATGCCTCTAGTATTTTTATGGTTTCCCGTTTTATGTTTAAGTCCTGTATCCATTTTGAGTTTATTTTTGTGTATGGTGTAAGTTGGTGATCTAGTTTCATTCTTTTGCATGTCTCTGTCCAATTTTCCCAACACCATTTATTGAAAAGACTGTCTTGGCTCCATTGTATGTTCCTGCCTCCTTTGTCAAATATTAATTGAGCATATTGATTTGGGTTGATGTCTGGATTCTCTAATCTATTCCATTGATCAATATGTCTGTTCTTGTGCCAGTACCAGGCTGTTTTGAGAACAGTTGCTTTGTAATACAGCTTGAAATCTGGTATTGAGATTCCTCCTACTTTACTCTTATTTCTCAAGATTGCTGAGGCTATTCGGGGTCTTTTATTGTTCCAAATGAATTTTTGGAGAGTTCTTTCTAGGTCTGTGAAGTATGTCCATGGTATTTTCATGGGGAGTGCATTGAACTTGTATATTGCTTTGGGAAGTATGGACATTTTGATGATGTTGATTCTACCAATCCATGAACATGGTATGTTCTTCCATCTGTTTACATCTTTCTCTATTTCTTTTTTCAGTGTCGTGTAGTTTGCTGCATATAGGTCTATTACCTCCTTGGTTAAGTTTATTCCTAGGTATCTTAATTTTTTTGGTGCGATGGTAAACGGGATTGCTTTTTTAGTCTCTGTTTCTGTAAGTTCACTATTGGTGTAGAGAAATGCCATTGATTTCTTGGCATTGATTTTGTATCCTGCTACATTGCCAAATTCGTTTATTAAGTCTATTAGCTTTTTGATGGAGTCTTTTGGGTTTTTTATGTACAATATTATGTCATCTGCAAATAGTGACAGCTTTACTTCTTCTTTTCCAATTTTGATGCCTTTTATTTCCTCTTCTTGTCTAATTGCAATGGCGAGTACTTCCAGTACTATGTCAAAGAGGAGTGGTGAGAGTGGGCATCCCTGTCTTGTTCCTGTTCTTAGAGGGAATGGTTTTAGTTTTTGCCCATTGAGCATGATGTTGGCTGTGGGTTTATCATATATAGCATTTATTATGTTGAGGTATGGTCCTTGTACTTTCACCTTGTTGAGAGTTTTTATCAGGAAAGGTTGTTGGATTTTATCAAATGCCTTTTCTGCATCGATAGATATGACTATATGATTTTTATCTCTCAATTTGTTTATGTGATGTATCACGTTTATTGATTTGCGAATATTGTACCATCCTTGCATTCCTGGAATAAAACCTACTTGGTCATGGTGTATGATCTTCCTGATGTACTGCTGGAGCCGATTTGCTAGAATTTTGTTGAGGATTTTGGCATCTATGTTCATGAGGGATATTGGCCTGTAATTCTCTTTCATTGAGTTGTCTTTATCTGGTTTTGGTATTAGGGTGATGCTGGCTTCATAAAAGGAGTTTGGCAGTGTTCCTTCCTCTTGAATTTTTCGGAAAAGTCTGAGGAGGATAGGTTTTAGTTCTTCCTTGAATGTTTGGTAAAACTCTCCTGTGAAGCCATCTGGCCCTGGGCTTTTGTTTGCTGGAAGCTTTTTGATGACTGCTTCAATTTCTTCCCAAGTTACTGGTCTATTGAGATTTTTAGATTCTTCCTGATTGAGTTTTGGAAGGTTGTATTTTTCTAGGAATATGTCCATTTCCTCCAGGTTGTCCAATTTGTTGGAATAGAGTTGTTCATAGTATTTTGTAACAATCATTTGTATTTCGGCAGGGTCTGTTGTTATTTCACCTCTTTCATTTCTGATTTTGTTTATTTGGGTCCTCTCTCTTTGTTTCTTGGTTAGCCTGGCTAGAGGCTCATCAATCTTGTTTATCCGTTCAAAGAACCAGCTCTTGGTTTTGTTGATCTTATGTATTGTGTCTTTGGTCTCTATGTCGTTAATCTCCGCTCTGATTTTTATTATTTCCTTCCTTCTGCTTACACTGGGCCTTTCTTGCTGTTCTTTTTCTAACTGTTTGAGTTGTAGGGTTAGATAATTTGTTACCATTCTTTCTTGTTTTTTGCAATAGGCTTGTAGGGATATGAACTTCCCTCTCAAAACAGCTTTTACTGTATCCCATAGATTTTGGATTGTTGTGTTTTCATTATCATTAGTTGCCATGATGTTTTTGATTTCTTCCTTGATTTCTCTGGTAACCCAGTCTTTGTTCAATAGCATGCTATTTAACCTCCATGTGTTTAATTTCTTTGGCTTATTATTATTGTAGTTGATTTCCAATTTTATGGCACTGTGATCTGAGAAAATGCTTGATAAGATTTCTATCTTCTTGAATTTGAAGAGACTTTGCCTATGTCCCAACATGTGGTCTATCTTTGAGAATGACCCGTGTGCACTTGAGAAGAATGTATATTCTGTGGCTTTGGGATGAAATGTTCTGAAGATGTCAATTAATTCCACCTGGTCTAGTACATCATTTAGGATTTCGTTTCTTTACTGATTTTTCGTTTAGATGATTTGTCCAGAGGTGACAGTGGAGTATTAAAATCTCGTACTATGATTGCATTGCTATTAATCTCTCCCTTAATGTCCTCCAGCAGTTTCTTTATGTATTTGGGTGCTCCCGTATTGGGTGCATATATGTTTACCAGGGTTATTTCTTCTTGTTGGATTGCTCCCTTTAGTATAATGAAGTGGCCTTCAATATCTCTTTTTATGTCCTTCACTTTGAGATCTAATTTGTCAGATATAAGTATTGCTACCCCAGCCTTTTTTTCATTTCCGATCGCCTGGAAAATCTTTTTCCATCTCTTCACCCTCAGCCTGTGTGCATCTTTTTTTCTGAAGTGTGTTTCTTGTAGACAGCAGATATATGGGTCTTGCTTTCTTATCCATTCTGTTACCCTATGTCTTTTGATTGGAGCATTTAAACCATTTACATTTAAAGTTATTATTGATAAGTAGGTATTTGATGCCATTTTTTATTCTATGCCCCTGTGTTCCTTCTTTGCTTCCTATTTCTTCATTTTTACAGTAAACCCTTTAGCATTTCTTGCATTGCTGGTTTGGTGGAGATAAATTCCTTTAGTCTTTTTTTGTCTGTGAAGCTCTTGATTTCATTTTCAATCTTAATTGATAGCCTTGCTGGGTACAGTATTCTTGGATTCAGACCCTTCCTTTGCATGACTGTATATTTCATCCCATTCCTTTCTGGCCTGATGAGTTTCTGTGGAGAAATCAGTTGCTAGTCTGATGGGGCTTCCTTTATATGTAACCTTCTGTCTCTCTCTAGCTGCTTTTAAGATTCTTGCTTTGTCGTTGTTGTTTTGCACTTTAATTATAATGTGTCTAGCTATTGGTCTTTGGGGATTCATTTTGCTTGGGACTCTATGAGCTTCTTGTATTTGTATGGTTTTTTTCTTCTCTATCTCAGGAAAGTTTTCTGTCATTATATCTTGAAACAGTTTTTCTATGCCTTCCTCTGTTTCCTTTCCTTCTGGAACCCCTATTATTCTAATATTGTTTTGTTTTGTAATGTCCCAAAGTTCCCGTAGGCTCTCTTCCTGCTTTTTAATTTTTTTTTCTAAAAGCTGCTCTAATTGGGTATTTTTTTCCATCTTGTCTTCTAGCTCACTGATCCGGTCCTCTGCTTCATCTAGCCTACTTTTGATGCTTTCTATTGAGTTCTTTACAGTAGCTATGTCATTTTTCATTTCTTCTTGGTTCTTCTTCATTTCCTCTTGGGTTTTACTCATATTGTCAAATTTATCTTCCATTCTTTTTAGCCATCACATGATCATTACTCTGAATTCTTGCTCTGGTAGGTTGCTTGCCTCTAAATCACTTACTTCTTTTTCTGGTGATGGCTGATTTTCTTTCATAGGCGGGTTGTTTCTTAGCCTCCCCATGATCTATCTTTTTAGGATGCCTGTTTATGTAGTTCTCTCTCTCCTGCTTAGATTTAAAGGTACAAAATACAACACAACCAGGTACAACACACAAGGCACTGAACAGAAAAGCATTTGCAATATTAATATCCTCCAATAAAGGTGACTAGAACCCAGCTAACAAAATCATACAATCAAATAAACAGAATAAGCAAACCAATCTTACAAAAAAGCATAAAACTTTGATATAGTTAGCATTTAGCATACAACTACAAAGGGGTAGAGAGAAGGATTTTTTTTTTTTAAGGACAGCGACAAGGTAGGTGCGAATGGACTTGGAGTAGGGGGTTGGGGGTTAGATATACACTGGAAGGGTGAAATTTTAGGAGGGGATGAATAGAAAATATAGGGAAAATCTAGAGCAGTAAAGAGTTAAGATAAGCAGGGCACCAAAGGGAAAGGGTTAGGAAGAGAGTGATGGCATAAAGGTAGGGTTGAGTTAGAATAGAGTGTTGGAGAAGGAAAGGTATAAATAGTCTGTTGAATAGTAATCCCAAAGGGGAAAAAAAGATAAAAGAAAGAAAAAGAAGAAAAAGAGGAAAAAAAGAAAGAAAAAAAAGGATTATAATATGTCACTTAAAAAGTAGTAATAAAAATAAACAAAAGAAAATAAGATAAAAAAGATAAAAAGGTAAAATAGTAGTAGTAATAATGTTTATTACCTATAAAAATGAATTAATTAAAAAGGTAAAATCAAGTGAGGGCAGATGAAAAAATTTCTTGAGTAAACTTTGCAATTAAAGTAGGTAAAAAACAAAAATTAAACAGTTAAAAAGTAAAAATTGAAAATTAAACAAAATTTGCTGTAATGAAGGTCATTCAGTTTCTGTGTTGTTCTGTCTGGCACGCCTGTTCCCCGTCTGGGCGGTAGTTGCAGATCCCTGTGTTTCACTGTTCCTCCGTGTTGATTACAAGTCCTGATTTTTAGGCCGATCTAGAGACCATATGTGCTTTAGCCTCTGGGTGGCAGTGTTTCTGGATGACTTCCAGGACTCTAAAGCCTTTCTATCTTTTTCCCCCCTCTCTGTGTCTCTGATCTATGGAGGGCTGGGGGTGGGGCGGTCCCGAGCTGGCTGCACTCCCCTGTAATTCTGTGGATATTTCTTGGATTCAGATCCAGATGTGCTGCTCCTTAGATATCCCCCCTCTTAGGAGCCCAGTCCACAGACAGGTGAGCCTCCAGCTGATAACCCTGTGGCTTCCTGCAAATCCAGGACCAATCCTTCAGCCTCTGTGCGCCTGGCGCTGCGCGCGCGCGTGCTGGTGTGCGAGAACTGGTGGGCGGGGGTTGCTGTGCCAAGTGGAACTCAGTCAGAACTACCGAGAGGAACTCACCCACCGGATCGCTGAGAAATCTGAGCTCCTCTGAGATCAAGGGTTCGCGCTGACTATGTTCAGTTGGTGTTCCTTGGGGCTGTGGATAATCAGGCCTCCGACTCGAACCTCCTCCCTTCCAAGATCTTTAATGACATTTATATTGATTATGATTACAGATACATTTGAATTCTCTTTTATTTTATTATTTTATATTTTCTTTTTATTTTAACATTTCATACTTCTTTTTGTATTTGACTTTACTTTTTACCTTGCTTGTCTTCTTTTGGATTGTGTGTATGTTTCTCTAATTCAATCTTTTCCTGTCTTTATTAGGCAATTATATTTCCTATTAATAAATATGTCTTATTTTTATTACTTCAATGGCTACCCTATATAGTTTCCTCTTTACATTTTAAATTTTTAGTGAAGTATTATTTACATATAGAATAAGGTACATAGAGCAAGTGCACAGGTTACTAGATTTCCACAAAATGAACACATTCATTTAATCAGCATCTAGATTAAAAAAACAGAATCCCTCTTCCCCAGAAGCCTCCTCATATAACCTAGGAAATCTAATATACTTACCAAGTTTACTATGGTTTAAAATTCACCGTCATCTTTTTGCTTCTCCCAAACAAAATAAGATTTTACTTTAGAATCTTTTACTTTCAATATGATTTCTATACTATTGTTAAGGATTTTAGTTCAACTTTATTTTTTAACTTCGTTAATTTACCATGACAGGTTTATCATTTTCTTTGCTTGCCATTTTTTTTTTGTATCTTAGATTTTCTTTTCCTCTTCAGTTTTGAATATCTTTTATTTCTTTATCATATTTCCTACTCTCTTATATCTGCATATTTATTAAATCTATTTATTTTATGTTCTGTTTCTGTTGGTTTCATTATCTCCAGTCATTATCACTCTGATGATCATATTTGTTGTTTGTCTTGATAGTCACTCATTGTACCTTGTTTCCCATATGTGTGTGAATATTTTATTTGAACTCATTTCTTTTAGAATTTCATCCCTGAGAATGCTTTAGATATTTGAATCAAAATGATGGTTCTCTGAAAATGAAGTGCCTTGTTTCTGCCAGCTGATTGGGGCACTACCACCCCAAGACCTTTTAACTTTACAACCAGGCCTTAGATTATTTTAGAATACATGGGTTATAAAAATTCTGCCCCCCAATTTGCTGATGATAACTTCTAGTCACAGATTTTTAAATCAAACTCCTTAAAACACAAACACACAAACAAAACACAAAAAAACTATTATTATTATTAATGTTTTTTTAATTGGCAAGGCTAAGGTATATAAGGATCACCACCCTTCCTCCCATCCACAAGGATTTTCCCCCTGCTCTATACTGAAGAGTTTTATTTTTAAAATAGCTTATTGATATTTTATAGAGTGAGAGGTAGGGAGAGAAACATCAATGGGTTGTCTTTTACCTGCCCCCTACTGGAGAATCCAGCCTACAAGTGGAAATCAAACCAGTGACCTCTTGGTGTGTGGATGATGCTCAACCAACTGAACCATACCAGCTGGGCATATAGTTGAGAGCATTTCACATAAAAAAATAACAACAGAGGAAATGTTGGCACCAGCAGTGCTTACTTCTTGGATTTGACTTTTTTGTTGTTATTTCTAATCTTCAAAGAATTCTCTTGACAGACAAACCAAGATGGTGGCATAGGTAAACATCTGAACTTGCTGCCTCACACAACTACTTCAAAATTACAACTAAAAGACAAAATGAGGAAGAAAATATATTTAGGGGGGAGGAGAAAATGGCGGAAGAGCAGATGGGCGGTTTCTGAGTCTTGTCCCGAGGAAGAGAGAGAAAGCAGCTGAGGATCGCGCTGGGAGTGCTCGTCAACAAGCCAGGAGACTAGCAAACACCAGAGGAAATTTGGGGTCTGCTGATTAGGGAGCCACCAGCAGCTGAACACCCACAGCTGGGTCCCTTGCCGGAGATACTTGCCGGCGCGGACGGGAAATCTCGCCATCTTGGAAGGGAGGAGGTTCGAGTGTCGGAGGCCTGATTATCCCCAGCCCCAAGGAACACCAAATGAACATAGTCGGCGCGAACCCTTGATCTCAGAGGAGCTCAGATTTCGCAGCGATCCGGTCGGTGAGTTCCCCTCGGACCGGTAGTTCTGACTGAGTTCCACTCGGCGCAGCAACACTCCCCCCCCCCCCCTGCGCGGCGCGCAGTGGCTGAGGGACTCGGACCGGTAGCTCTGACCGAGTTCCACTCGGCGCAGCAACACCCCCCCCCCCCCCTGCGCACCAGCGCGCACGGCGCACGGAGGCTGAGGGACTGGGACCGGCAGTTCTGACCGAGTTCCACTCGGCGCAGCAACACCCCCCCCCCCCTGCGCACCAGCTCCCGCGGCGCACAGAGGCTGAGGGACTGGTCGTGGATTTACTTCTCAGCTGGAGGCGCGCCTGTCTGTGGACAGGGCTCCTAAGACTAGGGATATCTGGGGAGCAGCACAGCTGGATCTGAGTCCGGGAGGTGGCCGCGGAATTGCAGGGGAGTGCAGCCAGCTCCGGACCGCCCCACCCCCAGCCATCAAAGACACAGAGAAGAGGAAAAAGCTAGAAAGGCTTTAGAGTCCTGGAAGTCATCCAGAAACACTGCCACCCAGAGGCTAAAGCACATAGGGTCTCTAGATTGGCTTAAAAATCAGGTCTTGTAATCAACACGGAGGAACGGTGAAACACAGTGAACTGCCACTACCGCCCAGACTGGGAACAGGCGTGCGAGACATAGCAACACAGAAAGTGAATGACCTTCATTACTGCAAATTTTGTTTAATTTTTAATTTTCAATTTTTATTTTTTTAACTGTTGAATTTTTGTTTTTTACCTACTTTAATTGCAAAGTTTACTCAAGAAATTTTTTTCATCTGCCATCACTAGATTTTACCTTTTTAATTAATTCATTTTTATAGGTAATCAACATTATTACTACTACTATTTTACCTTTTTTATCTTTTTTATCTTATTTTCTTTTGTTTATTTTTATTACTACTTTTTAAGTGTCATATTATAATCCTTTTTTTTTGCTTTCTATTTTTTTTTTTCCTTTTTCCTCTATTTCCTTTTTTCTCTATTTCCTCCTGCGGGATTATTATTCTAAAAACTATTCATACCTTGCCTTCTCCAACGCTCTATTCTATCTCAAACCTACCTTTATGACATCTCTCTATTCCTAACCCTTTACCTTTGGTGTCCTGCTTATCTTAACCCTTTACTGCTATAGATTTTCCTTACTCTTTCTGTTTACCCTCTCCAAAATTTTCACCTGTCCTGTGTATATATAATTCCCAACCCCCTGCTCCAATCCCATTCACACCTACCTTGCCACTGCCCCCCCACCAAAAAAAAAAAAAAAGCCTTCTCTCTACCCCTTTGTTGTTGTATGTTGAATGCTAACTATATCAAAGGTTTATGCTTTTTTGTGTGTGTGTAAGATTGGTTTGCTTATTCTTTTTATTGGATTGTATGTTCTTGTTATCTGGGTTCTAGACACCTTTATTGGAGGATATTAATATTGCAAACACATTTCTGTCCAGTGCCTTGTGTGTTGTACCTGGTTGTGTTGTATTTTGTGCCTTTAAATCAAAGCAGGAGGGAGAGAACTACGTTACCAGGCACCCTATAAAGAGAGAGCATGGGGAGACTAAGAAACAACCCGCCTGTGAAAGAAAATCAACCATCACCAGAAAATGAAGTAAACGAGTTAGAGGCAAGCAACCTACCAGAGCAAGAATTCAGAGTAATGATCATAAGTTGGCTAAAAAGAATGGAAGACAAATTTGACAATATGAATAAGACCCAGGAGGAAATGAAGAAGACCCAAGAGGAAATGAAGGTGACCCAAGAGGAAATGAAGGTGACCCAAGAAGAAATGAAAAATGACATCGCTACTATGAAGAACTCAATAGAAAGCATCAAGAGTAGACTAGATGAAGCAGAAGACCGCATCAGTGAGCTAGAAGACAAAATGGAAAAAAATACCCAATTACAGCAGTTGCTAGAAAAAAAAATTAAAAA